>CM072160.1:14669544-15333641 GCA_036850595.1 Rhyacichthys aspro
ATTTTGAAAACATTTTTCCAATCCAGACTTGGAGATGCTGATTCTCATCCTGGCCGCTTCACGCTCTGCTGCAAACCGTCCCAGTACACACTGAAGGTCCTGGTTTGATGAAGCCAACAGGACAATATCATCTGCAAAAAGCAATAAGGCTCCCAAACTGTATACCCTTCAGCCCCTGACCACCCCTAGACATTCTGTCCATGAAAACTGTAAACAGAGACAGCAGAGAAAGGGACTTGGACTCTGCACTTGCACTTAAAGTAAGCAGCAACAAACAGAGGCTTGCGACTCAGACTTGCGCTCTAAACACTTGACGTGGGACTCAACAATGAGCCCCCCACACGCTCAGTTTCTTTCCCCTCTCACAGCACCATGCTCTGACACTGACACTGTAAGCAGTAAATCATCACTTCATCCTGCCTCTGCCATTATTACTGCTCTCTGATCAGACGTGAGTCATGTTAGCAGCATGGGATTGGTTGGGTTCAGTTTTATTCTGTTTAGCACCAAAGCCATCAAGAGAAATCTGCATTTACTTTTGTGATGATGACAGGGTTTGAGGGCATTTAAAGCAAAAAAAAACAAACAAAAAAACCTCAATTTCCAAACCATGTACTGTGCATTACCGGGACTTGAATAAATGTTACAAATGTTACCAAAGGAAATCTGAATGTTCATTTTGGCAATAATAACACAGTTTTGGTGTTCTGAGTTGGACAGGTGAAAATCTACCCATTGTTTCCCTCATTATGACCAGGAGATGCTGTGTTTCACATTAGGCCTAATTATGTCTGCATAAAGGTCCGCAGAGATGATGACTAACTTATTTTCCGTGGCAAATAAATATTAAAACTTTGATTTTTTGGTAAAAATGTATGTTATTAAATATTCCCTCAAATTTAAAAAAAAATGCTTCATTCAGGGTTTCAGTTAAATGGTCAACTTACCCCTGACTTTGGGCAAAGTTGAGCCACATTTTTTTTGAGTGCCCATATTTTTCAAAATTTATGTCAGAGATAAATTTTAATTATTTCGGCTGATAGGAAGCATCCTAAAATATGTTAAGATATTTTTACTGTACATCTGCATTTTATTGGCCAGGCAGAAAGATCATTTGTTAAAAAAAATAAATAAATAAAAAATGAATCACTTAATTTACCCCACTCTCCCCTAGAGTAGCCCAGTTAGATGGATCTTCCCACAACTCATTCCTGATCTCATTCATATGTGTATAATTTAATAGATTTTTACGGTTTACATTTGAAAAAAACTAACAAAAACACAAACAAAAAACACTTTTTTTCATAAAACACCTGTGCATAATGATGCATAAATATGCAATTATCTTTCTTGTACATTAAATATAAATGTTAATGCAGCTTTGGTTAGAAAAAGGGAACTTTAGACATTTAATTAACTGTGTATCTTTTCAATAAATGTACAAATAAATAAAAAAATGTGATTTTTATGTTAAAATGTGTTATTGTATAAATATTGGGTTACAGTTGGTCACTGGGTCTCCATGGACACAAGATTATGTCACGCATCTAGAACTATTCTACGATTCTGAAACTGAACCTTCATTCTACTGTGAGCAGCTGAACAGAGTTACACACTCAGCATTACAGACGGTTAAACAAAACATTACAAGCAAACAAAGCAAATAAGAGGACAGGAAGAACATACGTGGTAAGACAGCACTTGTTCTCAATGTATTGGAACAGCAATATTTTGGTTCAGAGTTGTAAAATATTTGTAAAGATACAAAATGCAGCCTCTGTAATCATTTAAAAAAGATGACTGTTTTTTTTCCAAATGTCAGCCCAATGTAAATCATAAACAGACTCTGAGCATATATATAAAGTGATTCAACATTCACCATAACCTTTATGAACATTAATAAAGAGACAATCTGTTGTTAAGGATGTTAAATCTATGACCTGTGTGATTTTCTTATTTTAGTGCATGACGACAATAATGGAACAAAACAAGACCGAAATGACTGTAGATAAGATACAACAAACCTTCCCAGACACTTATGACTTCCTCCAAGAACTGGGGAAGGGTTCATTTGGTCAAGTGTTCAAGTGTCTGAAGAAGGACACTAAGGAGATTGTGGCGGTAAAACTTCCATTTTTCAAGGAAGAGTCTGATAGAGAGGTAAGATCCAATAAGTGTTTCATTGTTTCAGGCTAAAATTAGTGCTTTTGCAGTTTTACATGAACAATTTCAATCTCATGATACGTGAACACGTAAAAGTATTGTAAAAATGTGTCATATCAAATCAAAAAAAGGAAAAATTATAAGATTAAAAAGAGACAATGCCATAACTACATTTTTCACATAAACACCAATAGGTTTTATATATTTTGTATATTGTAACTTCAGGGAATTCTTGTCCTTAACACATGTCATGTGTATTCAGGCTTTCTTGTTGAAAGTAATGATGGAGGAGGGCATGGACAAATGCAACATTGTTAAGTTCATTGAGTCATTCGACACCAGCTATGGACCAGCTCTGGTTTTGGAGATGATGGACATGAATTTACAAGACTACTGTCGCAATGTGAAGTCACTGCCTATCTGCCACATCAGGGCTATTGTTAAACAGGTATCAACTGGTCACACACTTGAACAAATGATTAAAAAATGTTAATAATTTGGACATTGAAAGTTATCCTAAAAAAGTAAATCCTGGTCATTTTTATTTTGCCAAATGTAAAACAAGTTAAAGTGACCTGACCTGGAGAGAAATGGCTCCATGTCACACATTGTACACAGTATGGCTCCACAGTTTGTTGAGAATTTCATATTATAACTGCTTTTGTCTTGTGCAGTTGGCAACAGCATTGGAAAGCTTGAAGAGCATTGGGCTGATCCACGCAGACATAAAGCCTAACAACATCATGCTGTGTGATCACACCAGAAATGACTTCAGAGTTAAACTAATAGATTTTGGTGTGGCCATGCATTGCTCTGAAGTTAAAAAGGACATGGTAGTGCAGAATAGGGCATACAGGTATGCTTTAAACTCTGTTTATATGAGAAAGTCTTTTCATTATGAACACTAGTGCATGAAGTATGATGCATTTCTTCCACACTCAGGGCTCCTGAAGTTATTTTAGGAATGCACTTCGGTGAGGCCATTGATGTGTGGGCTCTGGGAACTGTGGTGGCAAGCTTGGTGCTTGGCTTTGAGATCTTCCCTGACCGACCTGAGTTTGAGGTGGTAAGTCATTTAACAGTTACCTAAAGGACTGAGTCAAGATCTGTACAAAAGCTTTATTTGTAGTTATTGTAGCATCAGTTGTATTTGTTGTCTGACATCACGATTTGTTTCTCCAGCTGAAGGTTATTGTAAAACTTTGTGGTCAACCACCTGACCAGGTTCTTGATGAAGGAACCAACACAGATTTGTTTTTCTGTAAAAAGGAAATCGGAAAGCTAAGCAGATGGATGTTAATGGTAAAAGTGTTGCAAAGATTTCTCTTCATTAGTCTTTTACATGCTTATTTACAAAAGTTCCACTAATATTATTAATTCTTTTTTCCCTTCATTTAGAACAATGAGGAGTTCATAGCATTTTACAATTTGAAGCGTAATTACGTACGCACTTTCCACTCTGAAAAATACAGCTCACTAGAAGAGCTGATAAAGGTATGGATGTGAAACAAATATAGTGTGAAGTCTTGAGCAACGCCGCTCACAGGCATCTTTAACCTTGTTTTACTTTGACTTTATCCTTGTTTTAGGTTCATGTTAAAGTTAGTCAGGAGAAGAAGCTCATAGAACGTGAAGACTTCATTGACCTGTTACGACAAATGCTTGAGACAAATCACGTCAACAGGATCAAGCCCACCGACATCTTAAAACATCCCTTCATTAGTACTAAATGTTATTGGTAAGTGTGTGCACCTACTTATGTTCTCAATTATTCAAGTCAAGCTACACCAAAATAGTGTATTTGGTATCTGTACAAAATACGCTTCTTGAATATCCAGATTTAACTCAATTATTTTTAAACTGATTCATTACAGATTGATTTAATGATATAATTTCAAGTAACCAAATGTTTGTGTGGTTGTGTCAGTAGTGTGGAAAGCAGAACAGAAAAAGTCACTTCTGGTCCAGCACCAAGGGTCATGAAGGTAAAGCCAGCCACACCAGAGATCACAGCTCCACTGGCCCAGGACGAAAAGGAACACTTTAGGTAAGATTGACCTGATTCTAGAGAAACCAAACAAAGCACACAGTGAATAATGACATAATGTAAAGGTTTGTGTTCTAGTGGGCACAAAGATCAATACAATATATGGTTGTGTGTGTTATTAGTGTGACCTGTGGAAAAGAGAAGAGGCCAAAGGAAAGAGCAAACACTCCAGTTTCCTCCAGTCCAGGACCGAGGGTCACCATGGTGAAAGCAGCCAATCCCAAAAACACTGCTCCTCTGGTCAAAGACAAACAGGGACGTTTGAGGTAAGATTTCCTGCTTCTATCATTTAGAGAAATGTAAATAAAGACCAAATGAAACACTGTATCTAAGTTTGTCTGTTTGTTTATGACAGTGAGCAGTGTGAAATGGAGACACTGACCACTGAGAGGATCAAAAAAATAATCCTCCAGGTGCTGGAGGAGGGACAATTTGGTCAAGTGGTCAAGTGTCAGGAGAAGGACGACAAGGCTGTGAAACTTCCCAACTCCACTCAAAACACTAAAAAGGAGGTAAGATTATTGTTAGATTAATGACATGATCATCTAAATAACTCTCAGCCAGCATTATTCCCTCACTCAGAGATTACAGGACATATTCTGAGGAGGGTCAGGCCGACCCATGAGCTTAAGTAGATGTGTGAATTGTTTATATCCCTGTCCTTAGGGCCTGGACCAGCACAACGTTGGGAAGTACCATGAGGAATTTGACTCTCGCCTCTGGAGGACTCTGGTGTTTGAGAAGCTGGACATGAGTTTGGCTGAGTACTTTGACCATCATGGCCTGATGCCCTTCAGTGACATCCGCTCTACCATCCAGCAGGTAGCACAAGAACACAGAACGAGTCTAATACACATCTAAATTTGAAGATTGACTTTTAATCTGTTCATAAACTAAGTTGTAAGTTGTCTTGTGCAGGTGGCCACAGCGTTGGAAGCCCTGAGGACTGCAGGGGTCATCCACACAAACGTAGAGCTGGAGAATGTAATGCTGTGTGATCACACCAAGCGTCCATTTGAAGTGAAACTCACTGGCTTTGGTTCGGCCATGTATAAGACCAAAGCTAAACAGGGCATGATAGTGCAGAATGTGAAGTACAGGTAAGCTTTTACAACCTGATATGTGCAGAAACTGTTCCTGTTGTTGAAATATTGTGTTCATCCATCCTTCTATATTTCTGCCTTATTCAGGGCTCCTGAAATCATTTTAGGACTGCCATTCAACGAGGCCATTGATGTGTGGTCTCTGGGAAATATGATGGCGTCCATGTTCCTTGGCTTCAATATCTTCCCAGAACGGACTGAATTTGAGGCAGTAAGTCAACCAGAAAACGTCTATAGAGTAAGATCTGCACAAAACACTGTTATTGGCTTATATTATGATGTGTTTTTGTTTGTTTCAGCTGAAGATTATGTTGAAATTTTTTGATCTACCAGATCAAATTCTGGATAAAGGAAGAAATACAACATTGTTCTTCAATCACATTGGCAAGAGTTGGAAGTTTATGGTAAAATACATACAAACATACATAGATGGTCATAAATATTAGTTAAAGTTAAACAGCTTTTTAAATTTCTCACTTATTTCCATTTAGACTGCCAAAGAGTATGAAGAGTGTCATAAATTGTCCCCTGGAGACATAAAGACACACTTCACGGAAGCTTACAGCACACTAATTGAACTGATAGTGGTATGTATGAATGTGGTACTTAGTAACCATTGTTAGTTATATATAAATATATATACCAACTGTTCTTCATCGTCCATAATTAACCACAATTACCTCCTTGTTTTCTAAACTAGGCTCATGCTGGACCTCTCTTGAATGAAGGAGAAGAACTTCTTGATTTCCTGGATCTGTTGCATTGCATGCTTCGAATGAATGAGGCTCACAGGTTCACCCCCGCTCAAATCCTGAGACATCCATTTATTTCAAAAGGACGGTCTTGGTAAGTGTCTATGAACTTCTCAGTGTGTAAATCAAAGCTAAAATAATACATGAAGAGTTGTAACACAGCATTTGTTTGTGTGCTGTGTCTGTAGTGCTCAGAGTGAGATGGAGGAGAAACCAGAGCAGCAGCAGCATGTCAGCACAGTCCAGGACGAAGCAAGAAGTTCACCAAAAGTGATCCTGGTGAAACCAGCCTCACCAGAAAACACATTATCACTGGACGAGGACAACGAGGATTGTGTCAGGTGAGAATATGCTTTGGTTTTGAGTAAAGTCAAGGATTACACAAAGTCAAGGTTGTGTAGGACTAAAAAAACATCTAGTGACGAGAGAGAAGAGGGTCGTGCAGTGATTGAAACAGAAATTAAAACATTTTGTGATATGAACTGTACATCAGTAGTGCAGTAACTTTCACAGTTGTGTAATCTGAACTGCATCTTATTTTAAGAAAAAAGAATTTGATTTTATTCTTCTGTGTATGCCATTAGTGTACAGAGTGGACCAGAGAAGACAGTAGAAACACCAGAGAACGTCAGCCTGGTCCATGAAAAAGCAAACACTCCAGTGGCCTCCAGTCCAGCATCAGGGGTCATCATGGTGAAGGCGGCCTCGCCTGAGAACACTTTTACACTGATCGAGGACGACCAGGAACAGTTTAGGTAAGACAAGTAAATACTACTTAAAATAATGACATAAAATGTAAGTTAGGGTGCTTGTGTACATAGGGTGAACAGATTAATACAAACCAAATGTGGGACCACAAGTCTGTTTGTGTGGGACAATGTGGGAGAATGCGGGACACTTACTGAGCTGTGTTATATTTAGCCATATTTTCTGTGTTTCGTTCCAAATAAGAGACATTCTATTTAGTTGTTTGTGGCTTTGCATTGTGGGCGGAGCGGCCAGGAGCTGTCAATCAAACTGCACACTCCACTTGAATAAAGCTGACTGATTGAAAGCCTTTCAATGACAGTATTTCCTATTTCGTTACTACTGGACAAAGCAGAGTTGGATCTTTTTCAAACTATCTACAGCCAATCAAAAGCAGGACATAGACTCAGTTTGTGGGACGCATGATTTGTGTTGATAAAGCTGTGCAGTCCCACGCACAGTGGGTGATCAGAAATGAAATATATGATTGCATCCTTTTGTGTGTGTCTTTAGTGTCAAAAGTGGACCAGAGAAGACCCCTGAAAAAAATGAGCACTTCAGTCGGTGTAGCTCCGAACCAAGGGTCATTGTGGTTAAAATGGCCACACCAGAAAACACCACGACCCTTGATGAGGACGAGAAGCCCAAACCAACACCAGAGACTGAGTCAAACGTCCTCAGCAACGACGCTGTGTCAGAAGTGTTTACTTCAGGTAATATTTAGTCTCATGTTGACCACCGTCACTGATTCTAAAGGCAGACCAATTAATACAGATTCATTATTAAAATGTGTGTTTAGGTGTCGTTGCATCAAAGAGGAAAAAGAAAAACGGCTTTCGTCGCATCTTCTCCTGGATGAGAAAGAACCTGTGCTGCTTCTGCGCAGACGTCGAGGAGGAGTGAAGACTGGACTCAGGATCTGTCAAAAGAAACTCCATTGGGCTTATTTATGGTTAAAGTCGTCTTGTGGTCAGACTCAGATTATCAGTTTGAATGTTAGGAGCAAATTAGAAACGATCTATGGTAAATCACCAGCTTCATAACACAGCAGAGCAAGACTGTGTTTTTATCAATCCAGGCAATAATGGGGTCAGGACAGAACTACACATTTGTAATAGTTTTGCTCCAATGTCGACCTCGTATGGCCTGAGCTGATGACAACACAGTCTCTCTCAGTGGTGTCATGAAGCTGCTGATTCACCACAGATTGTTTCCAATTGCTCTTTACATTTTTGCTGAGAATCTGGGTTCGACCACAATTCGATAATGACCAGTTTTAGGATTAAGCCTGTGGGTTTTATGTGTGTACATGTGTACACACATAAAACCCACAGGCCTAATCCATATACAAACATTAATAAAGAAATAAATATAATAAATCAATAAAAAAAATGTTTTAATGTTTTTCATGTATTATGTTATTTAATTTACAGCAGTAAAAACTGCTAAGATATATGAAGTTGTTTCCTGAAAACAATGCAGTCAGTATTTCTAACTCTACTGTTCTCTCCATTTTAGGTTTTGTATTATAAAATAAAATCATGTACAATTTACATACAATTCAGCACTAGACTTGTTGTGTTTTGTGTGGCTCTGATAGCATGAGGACACGGTAAAAAAAGAGAGAGAGATTGTAATGTATCCTACCTGTAATTCATTTTAGTTGATGATTTTGTTCAGATCTATGAATTCAGTTCTAACTATGCTAACACATACAGAGTAGCATCTTGCAAAAACAGCAGCACAACAATACAGTAACACAATGGGTTAATTGAGTGTAACACAAAACACGCAGCAGACATTTGTCAAAAAATGTCCATCAAAGCAACAGACTACAGTATAGTCAGTCAAAAAGGACAGATCTGCTCAGTTTGTGGGTGATAACCTTGTTTTCATACCGCTAGCGCATCCAAGACGAACTCAGAATTAGGATGCAGCCGGAAGAATAAACAAGAAGATGGAATACCCCAGAGCAACAGAGAGAACGGAGGCAGCAAGCTCCAAAAGTCAGGCACTAATAAAAAGCGACTGAACGCACAAGCAAGCTGCATGTTGGCCCTGATTTAGTTATTCCAACTCATTTCAAAGGTTCTCCTAAACCAACAGACACTGAGATGTTTTCTCACTCTCCTCTCATCAAAGAACCTGCATTTCACCAGTACTTTTGATCGCAGAAGACATTCTCACTATCATCTAAGTGTGAGAAAACCCATTAGTGTGTTCTGATCTTATAGGTCTCTTTTTTAGCAATATAGTGGGATACGTTGGCAGACATGTATTAGATATGTCCATGTGAAAGGGTTATATTTTCCCCTTTCACTGAGTCCTATTCTTTATATGTTGGAATTATGTTGATTTGATTTTATTGATTATGTCTGTTATTCTTTCTTTATTGCTTAGTTGAGCTGTTTTGTGATTTCTCTGTTTTGTTTATTGTGGGGTGCTGTCAGCTGAGAATCAGGGGGAGAGTGGGGACACCTGTGTTCATCGGGCTGCAGCACTGGGAATCAGTTTAGAGGGGAGTTACATTTATGTTTCTTTTAACCCTCCTGTTGTCCTCATTTTCTGTATACACCCTGTGTCCTCCGGGTCAAAATGACCCGTCTTCACTAAACCCCCAATATAAGCAGCTTAATTGAATTTTAAACCAATTTCTCTTGTTGAAGAAAATTGTCATTACCAAAATTTGTGAATACCTGAGTTTTCCCTCTTCACTTGTATTTCTATAGTTTAAGAGAAAGTGCAAAGGAGTTTGTGATTTTTTTCTCCTTCTTTCTTTTTTTTTTCCATGAAATTTAAACAATGAAATGAAAAATTCCACCTTAGACTGAAGGGCACTATGCAAGTGCACAGCCCTTGAGCTTTCAAACGGCATACCTTGTGGGTCCTGGGGTCTCTTTATGATGTTTTGTTCTGTACCTCTGTGTTGGTCATATGTGCTGAGGACAATTATTTTGTATTTTTTGAAAGGAAAGTTCTCTTTCAGCTTCAGGGTTTTCTTCTTCTTCTGAAGAGGATTCATCATGATCTGGGTTGTATTCCTCCCCATCTCTTCTTCTGATATCTCACTTCTTTCTGAATCAGAGTTGTCTTGCTGGAATCTAAAAATAGCTTTAGAGCTCTTCAGGTTTAACGACTTGGCTTCAGACAAGAGAATTGGGGTCCTGTTTAGACCTTTATAACCTCTAAACACAAAAAAGCTCTGCAGTCTGCAGACACCACCTATCTTGTGTTGTTTACGTCTGCTACTGTCTTGTTCACGTACTACTAATTGATCTGAGATAATAAAGGACAGAAGTTAGAAGACCACCTGATGTCTTGTTTACTTCTGTACTGATTGATAGACACAACTAAAACTTTGTAAAATTCTGTGGTGTGCAAATAACTCACCCTTATTTCAACTCTTTTGCCTCACGGGTCATTTTGACCGAAAACCTTTGTACTTTTTTGTACAGCTTACATGGAAATGTGAATAAAAGCAACATTTCACTTTTTCTACTGTTGGGGCCAATCTAGGAAAAGTCATAAAATTTCAAGTTAAAAAAATATCGTTTAGGGGATTTTTTTTTGGTTTTTAACACAGTGACGGGTCATTTTGACCCGAGGACAACAGGAGGGTTAAAGGGGTATTTTCATTATTGTATTGATGTGTTAATTGTATTGCTTTGAATATAGTTTGAGTATGGTGTGATTTCTGTATTGATTATTGCAGTTGTGTTGGGTTTTGTTTTGTTAGGGCCCAGTTTCACCTTCCTCCCTTCCCTGGAGGCTAATGGTGCCTTCCAGGCAGGTGAGGCTGTGAAAGGTGTGAGAATTGAGAGAAAAGAGAGAGGCAGTTTGCTGTGAGGCTGCACTGTTCATTTTTGTTGGTCTTCTGTTCTTTTTTTTTAAGTCCTAGGATGTTTCTGTTGTTTAAAGTTCTTCTTTTGTAAATAAATTCACTTTTTTGAGCTCTACTCCAGCCTGACAAATCTGCTTTTTCCAAAAACATCCAGTTTTTACATCACAGTCCAAATTATAATGTGTTTTATATCCCAATTTGGTAACACTTTAGATTACAGCTCAATACCTACTAGGTACACAGAATACTATCAAAGTACATTTGGTGCATTGTGTATAACTTCATTTCCTTAGGTTTTTCAAAATGTGGGCGATATTATGGGGATTTCTGTAACAATGTCTGGAAAAAATACATACATCCATACAAACAACTCTTTGAAAGAAGTGATGTTATTTCATTTTTATTGGCATTACAGCTTTACATAATATAATTATATAAACATTACATGAAAATACACCAGATTTCACAGCATTTGTTCAATAGTAACTCTCAAGCTTTGCATCACTGTCATCACCACCTTGATTAGCAACTTCTTTTTTTTTTTTTTCACTGAAGCAAACAGTTTTTTATTTCTCTGTTTTGCCTGCTTCGCTCCACCGTCTGGAATGTTAGTCAGTATACTGCAATTAGCGTGGATTAGGTGTCAGCTTCTCTGGCATGTGATCACAAATTATCTACAGAAAACCGTTTATGTGCCTTGAAAATAGGATCATTTCTGTAAAAGGCACCCCCACTGACTAGTCTTCTGTGGATAGAACTGTCCTCAAAACATACATCTTCAAATATCTTACAAAACAGTAGAAGAAATTCAACAACTTTTTTTTTTAATACTCAGCTTTTGCTTAATTTTCTCAGACGGGCTGTGGCCAAAATGTGTTCTCAAGCTCAAAATCTACTCTTTGCTTTGGCAGACCTTAAGACCTTAAGTAAATACATGTCTAATTCAGAGCGGAAGAAACATTAGGTCGTCTTGTGTTGTGTTACGCAACGTCTGACGCCCGAGGGTGGTGCTAAACAGTGCAGTCCCAGGTGAACTGTGCTGCACCTGTTTATCCCATGGCCATTTGTGTTGGACTCTTAAATAAACTTAATTCGTGTGCGCTCAAGTGTGTGTGAGAGAGGAGTCGGCCGGGTGAGTGTGAGGACACCAGATGGCAAGCACTGACCCTTTAGGCTTCCGTCTCTCCTCTGTTTGACGTAACCAGGTACAAAAGTCAGGGGCTTCTGCACGAGTAGCAGATTAACTCTGCTCCTCTCCTCAAATGCTGGCACAAAAGAGTCGCAAAATATTAGTGTTATTGCTCAACCACATTGTTTTGCTGTTGTTCCTAAGCATATTCTTAATCTCATTTGTTCTAAGTGACCACTTTAAGACCAAAATACCCTCAGTACCGAGATCAAGTCATGACCGAGACCAAGACCATGGCAGTGTGAGACCGAGTGTATGATACATAGGAAGACATTCTGAGGAAATATTATCAAATTCAAACACTAATCTTAGACCAGACTCGTGGAAGGAAGAGTAAGAGGGATGTTTTTTAATTAATAAGATAAAGACAAATTTTCAGAGGAACAATGTGAACAAATTAATTAGTTTTAGTCTTGGCTGGTCTTCATTTAAAATACTTTAAAAGTTTGAGACCAAGATAAAAATGACTTCCTCCACAAAGAGTTGTCTGTGAACTGCTAGATTAGTTTCTGCAGAGCAAATAAAACATTGCTTGAGTGCCACTTTGGAGCTCACTTAAAAATTTAGCTCAACAAACCGTGTACAGTTAGTGGATGTGACAGTAAATGTGTTGTCACACAGATCCTCCTTTGCTTAGGGCAGAATTTCCTGATGAGTGTAGAAGGATCACGTAAAATTACCTTCTGGAAAGAGATACAAGTACTTTGTGTGCTCTTGTGCTACTTGCAGTGATGGGCTTTCATAATGTAGGACGATTAAGGGGGAACATTGCTTCAAGTTTGAATAAAAGACGCTTAGGTTATAGTTAATTACACAATAGTTTTTAAATAGGGAGCTGCCTAAGTGATCTCAGAGACCACTGAAAGAATACAAGTCCATAGGAGTAGCTGTAGTTGTTAGATTGCAAATAAAAGTAAGTAAGTGCACTATAATGTGAAAAACTCAACTACATACAAAATTCACTGGTGTGTACAAGTTAATAGTAGTCATTTTGTTTCTGGCAGGCATGGTGTTGATACTTTTACAAAGCGTACATACGCATAGGAACGAAAAGTCCCACTGTTTATAAAAATAGACTGTGTGTGCAAACACCTTTTGTGGAGTGTTTCATTCCATACACTTCAAATGTCCCACAGTAATACCTTATATTAAATAAACAGGCCCAATTCACTCCAAAATGACTCAATAGAGAACTCAGACTAAAACTAAGAACATCCACACACAATGTAACTCGGAAGATTACAATACAATTATTATGGAAGTAGTTAGGCTTGCAGGAATTAAAAATAACAGCAGGTGATCAGTTATTGGTCTTTCACTTTAAGAAACCACTTCTGCTTTTGAGTCTTTCACTCAGTGTCCATTCACCTTTGGGCACAAATAAATGGAAGTCATATGAAGTTATTCTTTGTGGAAGCTCTTTGTTGTTCTATGTCTTTTCTGGTGTTAGCTTGTTGGTGGAGAGCAGAATGACCAGGATAAAATGTAGATTCAGACCCGTTCCTCCCGTTCGCCTGTCAGCAGACGTTAGCGTTGCTCCTTTGTTTGAGACACAGAGCTTAAACTTCAAATCATATCCACAGTGACACGCCGCCTCCATGAAACCACTGTAAGTCAATCCCTGGGAGATCCCTGTGCCTTTGTGGCTTTGGGGCCAGATGGCGAGGCCTTGTACGGGGCTTTTGGGTCGGCTTTTGTCACGCAGTTCTCCCTGGTTCACTGTGATTTCCTCCAAACTTTTACGCTCCATTGTAGAGACCTGCCTCAGTATGCTGTCTCTCTTTGTCTGATATTGTCTCACTTGTGCACGTTGCCCTCTTTGAAGCTGCCCCGTGTCTGGCTTACACATCCAATCACAGAAACATGACACTAGAAAATAGACTACAACTCTGGCACACAAACATTCCACTGAGAGGTCTTTGCTGAATGAAGTATCAGTAGCATCTGGTGCCATGTTGGAAAACGTCGGTACAGATAGGAGAATATCAGTATATCAGTGTATAGTCAGTGTGTAACAATGATTATAACGTGAACTGTTGTGGTTAAACTTGTAACAGGAGGAGCTACATGTGCAAAGTTAAGTTAGTATTAAAGATTACTGGTAGTGAAGCAGATTGGTCATATAGAAGTGTAAATATAGACAAAGACCAACAAGAGGAGGTTCAGTACGATCCCAATGACCCCCAGCACAGCCAGGAACCTCTCCTCTGGGGTGCTCAGGTACGAACACGTTAGTTCCATGTAAACTCTGTTTTTGTGAAAAGCTACAAAGAAAAGAAACTGGTTTTCACCTTGTATTTAAATATATCTGTTGTGTTTTAAATGGTAGTTTTGAGCTAACTTTTTTCTGTTTATTTGGTCAAGTGATAATTTGTGTAAAGTATCTGGCAGTTTAAATAGTTAATAAAAAATAGTTTCATTCATTAATCAGATCCACTCATCTCCTCCAGCTGTCATATTACACAGCAGATGTGGTCTCGATAAAAGCAGACACATGTGACTAACTGCACTGGACGCACTGTCAACAGTCATTTGAAGCTGTCTTGTAGCCTCTTGTTCCCTCAAAGTGAACATGCAGTTGACCGCACAAGTTAGTCTGTGTAGTCTGACAGTCTTTATGACAAAGTGGAGCTGTCTCGAAGGACTTTTCTCTCATGCAGGTGTGAAGAATATGTCTCCTCTCCTGAAGAGCACACTGTGAACCATCCACTGAAAAATCTAGTGTGTAAATTCTCAAAGAGGAAGACGGCAGTGTTGGTCAAGTTTGTGGACAGTGTGAGTGTGGTCATGAAGTCTTATGTGACAGAGGTGTAGATGTAGACGAATATGACCACCAGAAGATTGAGGATCGTTCCGATGATACCCAGCACGGCTAGAATCCTCTCCTCGCGGTCGTTATTGGAGTCGTCCTCTCTTGCGTGAGTGCTGCAGACATAGCGGCTGCCGGGTACCATGGTTACCATCACAGAACCCCACCCCCACAGGGCGTGACGCCTGCAGAGAGAGAAATAAAAAAGTGATTGATTACACAGCATCACTTAAAGGTGTCATGTGTCGTTTCTGGTGTCATCTAGTGGTCAAATGTCAGATTGCAATTCAACACGACACACCTCTTTCTAGAGCCTGTAGGGACATGAATGCACTTTTCCTCCATCAGTGTTCTTTTTTGGCCGCTCTGGGCACTCGTACATTAACATTTGTTTTAAAGTTTGAACTGTTATTCCTAGTTTATGGCCTAATAAGACATCTTTCCACTGTTCTTACACTTCTGAAAAGACCAAGGTCATAGATTAGGATGCACCAGCTGACACACTTTTTATGTCTTTTCATGGATAAGCCTCTTGGAAAGCCTGATCTCTTTTGTCGCTTCATTTCAGATGGGGCAGAGTTAATTATAAGCAGGAATCCCCCAGATAAACAAGGTTACCAGGCCAGTTGATGTGAACAATGTCCACTGCACTGAACAGTCCATAATTAGGCACAGTGACCATTTAAAGGGGTATTTGTTAAGAGAAGCAGATAGGAGTAATAACAGAAAGACAGTGTTGTCCATAACATGAAAATAGAGTTATACATGTACAAATATCATATGGATTATACATCTTTAACAACATCATCTTTATCCTGCTCTCCACTTGTTGTTTTTTTCTTTTTGTTGGTGTTACGGTGTAAACATTTCAACATCCAGCAGCTGTTCGGGACGCCCTGGAGTGTGTGTATGTGTGTGATGGCGTGTGTTTAACTCTGTGTACGCAAAGTCAGGACATGGCACTGTCTTTTGATGCAGCTTAGCCATTCAACGATGTAACACGATTATTTCCAACCCAATTAGAGGGAACCTATGTCACACCTCAAAACTCTGGAATCATTAAAAGACATTAAAAATATAAATAGTCACTGGGAAAAACAAGCCAGTGTAGAAGGAATTTGGCCCAAAGTTGTGCACATCAGTTTTTTGTTGTAACTAAGAGCTTTGATAATGCAGTGTTAAGTGAAAAACACAGAAGTCAAGTGTATTGTGGTTTACCTTCAAAATCTTTGCAGGTAAATGACATTTGCATATGTTAAGCTTCTGTCTGTAAACTGTTTTAATGCATTAATCATATGCATTCTACAGAATCCTTGTGTGAACTATTGATGTAAACCCGGTGTCACATCACGGATCATACTCCATTATTTACACTAGGTTCACCTGCCGCCTTTCTGCCGTCTCCTTGTGACTCCATCCAGGCATTATCAGTGTGTGCATATTTAATGTATGAGTACATACATTCTGCTTTAGTCAAACATGGGGTGAGTCAGTGCTCTGCCTTAAAGCCTCCCCTGCCATCCAGCAACAAGCCAACATTCCCCCATTTACATGCTCATATGGACATCATTATACCGACCAGATGAGGTCTACTTGTAGGGTTAAAAGGTTACACTATAGGCTCAGTGTAAATGAACACTTGAATTTTAATGCCTGCCATTTATATCCATCTCATAACTGGAGAAAATATGGAATTGAATTAAATGTCATTTTGATTCTGACCAAATAGCCCTTATCAGTGAAAAGCTATTACAGAAAAGAACTTTGGATTAGGTTCCATTTTCCTGTCTGAAATAGTTTGGCACAGATTGTATCTACTGAAAATGAAAAGGTGAAGGACAGAATGATTCAATTTTCTTGAATAAAGTGCCAATATTGTCCAGGCAGAAAATTACATTAACTTACATTGTTAAACATGCAGTTTGCCTCTTTTTTCTTTTAATTTAGGAAAAATAATGAATCCCCTAATAACATATTGCTATAAAAATTATCTGTGATATTCAAGACCTCACAATCGTTTATTATGAATTATTTTAATCCTTGCATACAATTGGCTCTTGATCCACACAGCTTGCCAACATTGAATCAATGGCAGCAGAAAATGGTACAGGAAAAATTAAAGTAAAGTGAAAAGCACATAAATATTGGTGATGCGTTCATGGAGTGATTAACGAGATAGAGATAACTGCGAGATCAAACACAGAGTGAGAAACTTAGCTCTACACTTCAGATTGAACTTTAAAAAAAAATAAAAATAAAAGCAGGCAGGTTTTTATGTTCTTGGTTAGGAGCATGAGGATTTTTCAGTTACTGCAGCTTTGAGGGCCTATTTCTCAGGCAGAATATGTTGCATTGATAATATCTCAACCTAATACGAGAGGGCTACATGAACTTGAGAATCTATTACCAGTGCAACACTCACATATAATGGATGCATAGTATTTTACATACAATAAATATTATTTCAAATCTATGTGCGTTGCAGTCCCAATACACAGCAGCTCCGGGGTATTCAAATGACTCCAAATGAGCGATGTGAAACAGTCTCTTCCACAAAACCCATACATAATACTCATTATCATCGGCATGGATAGCTATTCTGCCTATTTCCATGCCAAATTAATTTATATATGAAAATCCCCATGGGTGGCCCTTATACAGCGCAGCATATATCATAGTGGGAGGCTGGGGTGACATGAAACCCACCAAGAAATCTTTTAGAATAATCTAGAAATGTATATGCCCATGAGATACATGATACAAGGATAAAAATACAATAACTGTATACTGGCTTCTTATATTTTAGAAATTGTTCGTACTTTTTCTAATAATTCCATATTTTTGCTTGCACTGTAGGCCTATATTTATCAAATGTTTATCTTGGCTGATGCATCTCATATCATGATGTCTCCGATATCCCAAGTGCATTCAATTAAATAGCTGAAGTTGAAGTGGGATGATGATGATAAGAAAACGCTCAAAGGCAATAGATTATCTTGATATTACCACTGTGCACATGCTCCTCTTACATTTATGTTAAATTTGTAACAACATTTAGTGGCACTGTCTTCAATTCTCCTATAGCGACAACAGATTACATTCATTTGTATGTATTACCTGGTCATCTTGCGTCATTAACATGTTAACGTGTAAACACAGCACTTAATGTAAGTTCTTTAACCCTCTTCTTCCTCTCTACATCTGATTGCAGGATCGTTTAACACAAATGATGCCAAATACAATCTAAACAAATTGAGTCGTGCTGCTGTGTGAGATAATGTGCCCCTCAGCCATAGATCTGCATTCAATAGTGATCAGGGAGAGAAATTGCAGATATTGACTCAAGTCATTGATCAGCAGAGTTATCGACTCTTCACGAAGTCTCAATCAATGCTCTTACAGCTTTCGCGTTTGCTACACTACAGGCTTTTTGTGCAGCGTTTGCACCGAGATCGATGGCACACGTTCATGTAAAACCCATAAAGAGAGCTCAGATTTACAGATAGCCACTTTCACACCTTCACAACCGTCACTGTATTCGTCGGAACTGTACAATGATGGTCACTCAGAGGCGCAGTGTAAATACATTTGGCGTAATTAGATGACAAAATTGACTGTGAAGCATCTGGCAAAACAGCAAGTTGTAATTTCACACCTCACACCCCTCCTTTGTGCAACCTGGGAGCACTTATGGTAGCTCTGCAGGGACATGCAGTTATTTCTGATATTGCAAAATCAAATTAGACAGAAACAGTTTCCTCTTACCACTGCACTGTACGCTGCGTGGAGGCTAATGCTGCTGGTAACGCTAAGAGCAGCTTAAATAATAACAAGAGCATTTACGGTAAAAGAAGGAATGGGCTGTAGTGACTCTACAGATGTTGAAGATGTCCAGTAACCATGAGAGAAAGGTAGCCTCTGGTGTTCTCCACTTTATTTACTTGTTGATTCATGCAAATTAGCCATGTGCGTTGATTTTTAAACTAGACTTTAATGGCACATCAATTATACAAGACCTTCTAAAGACGCAGCTTAAAATAAAAGGCATAACAAGATTTGGATTTTACTGATATCACAAAGCTTTCCATGCTCCAGATGATGACTTCACTATAAAAAAATCCTTTAAGCATTGAGGAAATAGGGACTCGAAGGTGATTTTTAGTATCTGTTCTATTCCGTCCACACATGCACACGATTACGAGGTGAGCTGAAGCGCAGAGCGATGGCGTGGGAACCAGATCGGTATGACACTAGAACCTTCCACAGCCTCATTATGAGCGGTGCTGGCCAGCGCTGCTAGAATACGGAGCCAGCGGCCATGAAGCGACTGTCACTTCTCCTCAGCCACAGCCCTGCTTTTTTCTTCGTGTGCATGTGTCTCTATGAGTGTGTGTGTGTGTGTGTGTGAGGGGGAATGTGTGTTTGGGACGGATTGACTGCACATTCATACACGCTTGAGCACGGAGTAAGATAAGGGGAGGTGATTGGATGCTACAGCAAGATGGGAATGAGAAATAGACATTGTTGTTTATAATTAGTGTATGCGTTGATTTGAATCATATCAGTTCACTGTTGAAATGAGTTGTGTCTTGATAACGAAGCAGGCAAGACTTGATAATGTAATGCTTTTGATTCTATATGAGCAAAGAGGTTAAAAATGTACAAACTATAATTAAGCCGTTATTACCTGACTTTTGTATTGCATATCAATACTAATTCTAATGTAAACTTCTGCTCTGGAAACTATAAGGCATATCGTTAGTCATTTTCAATCAGATTTGTTGATTACACCAAAACTGATTATAGTAAACTACCATAAATTTTGCAGAGTCCACAAACAATCTTTTCACCCACGTGACAGAATGGTTGTCACATGATCCACTGAACTTCTGATCATGTGACCTACATTAAATTTTAGAAAGATAATGGCACCTCCCGGAACCATACATCATGTGGACTGTCAGATCACATGACCTGCGTCCAATAATCCAAAGTGTAGTATCCCCCAGATGACACCATCCTCTAATTGACCCTTAACCCCTAACCTTGAGTCAACTCCTGTGGGGTTAGGACGTCCAGTCGGGGCATCTGCTCACACAAACACGTACATACACACAGAAAAACACTGCATGCTAAAAACATGTACTCACCACACATTGCACCAGAGGGGCAGCCAGAGACTCTTCTCCTTCTTGGCTTTATCCGAGCATGTTGCCTGTTTCTTCTTCTTCTTCTCCTCCTCCTCTGTCCCGCTGCCGTTCACCTCCTTCCTCTCCTTCTCGTCCTCCCCCTCCCTGTCCCCCCTCTCAGCGCCGCTGTTCAGGTCCAGCTCTGTCACTGGTGGGGGGAATCCAGGCGACACACATTGGCGGGGAAGCTCATGCACACAGCTCGCGGCGATGCTTTTGACGATCCGCTCACACACACACACACACACACACACTCACGCACACACAGCTGCCTTCGGAGCTCGACACACACCTACGCCCCCCACACAAGTCTCGGGCGAAAATACAGCTGAGCTCCTCGACAGTGCTCGCAGCCCCCCCACGCAGTCACACACAAGCACAGCTGGTTGAAGGATGAGGAGACTGTGGCGCTGTCTTTTTTCGTTGGGGAAGTCTCTATGATATCATTAGCTTCTGAGTCAAAGATTCACCCATCGAGGCTTGTTAAGTCATTGAGACAAAAAGGAATGACGCACGCCATCTATTCAATTTCTGGAGATGCACGTCGTCACTTTTACTTCCTCAAGCCATGGCAGTCCTTCAGTCTTGCTAATGAGGCCATTTCAGAGGTACTTTTTAGTCCAAACGGAAAACGTGAACAAACACTTCTCGCTGACAGGTTTCTCATCGGGCAGTGATGTCAGGACAGGTGCGGGATGTCGGTCCGAGACATGAATCAGCGAAAATGGCATCCCTCTCATCTTAGGTTATTCATCCTCGCTGAAATGCCACTCCAAGAGCTCCCTAGAACCCGCTGAATTGGACGACTTGTCTGAATCGGAGTCTTTTGAAACCAAAGATCAGCTGTGTTTCCTCTTCTTGTTTTCCTTCATGGTGCAAGCAGCTTCCCAAAGTGGCCTGTCAGCATCAATATTTAAGTGGAACCTCTCGCTGTGTTGCTGTCACAGTCAAAGTCTCTAGCGTTGCACGTCGGACGCTCGTTCTCTTCACCCTTCCTGTCTGTAATTCAAATTAGCTTCACTCTGACCTGATTCTTCTCTGGGTGGCTTTCCCACTGACCCCTTTTTCTTGAGCCTTCCTGAACCCCTGCTCCGATCTGTAGCCTTTAGCGAGACAGTCACACTCTCTTCCCTTTAGTTATCTTTTCATTAAGCCTGTCCTTCTGCCCTTCACTCATGTGTGCGCACCCTTAAGCGAACTGCTCCAAACTCACGCCGAGCTGATTCACTTGGCCTATATCTCACTCACGGGCTGTCTTCTGCGTCCATCACCCTCGTCCTGCTGTGGAACGACTGCTCAGCTCTGCCCACTGCCTTCTGTTCTCTTCCCATACCTCTGCTCTTGTACGCAGAATGCACTGTCTTCTAGTTGCGGTGTTCTGACTCATACTCTCTCCTCCCTCTTTTCCCTCCCAGAAGCTTGCTAATGTTCCTCTCGTCTGGATGCTATTGTCTCCTCTTTGTCCCACCGTCCAAAAAGAGACACATCCTAAAATGCGACAGATGGGAGGACAGCCAGTCAAATGAAGCGGCTCGTCTTTGGAAATTTCATTTACAGGTGTTTGCTGGTTGACGCCTGGTGCCTCTCGAAGTCCTCTTGAAGTCTGCTTCCAGAGGCTGGGAGAAGATGAGACGTGAGAGAAGAAAACAGCTGAGAAGACGGGAAACAAAACAAAAAGGATGCCCTCGGGTTGTGTGGAAGTGACAGCAGAGATGTTGAGGAGGAGGGAGAGGGGGAAAAAAGCTGTGTGGGTGGAATGGAGAGATGGTTTTAGGATACATACGGAGTGAAGTGGGGAGGAGGGGCTCGGGAGATGGATGTTTAGATGGATGGTGTGGATTTATGGACGGATGAGTGGTGAAAACACATTATTTTGATCTATATTTTCATGTATTGTTTGTGTTACCTGTTTGGGAAAGCCTAAGGTGGCTGTTCACGCTCTCTAATTTTACCTCTGTCATCAATTCTCCGCCTCCCACTGTCTTTTCCTGAAGCCTGTCTTGTGCTATCACCAAACTGCAGCATGCCTTCCTTCCCCCTCCCTCCCCATCCCTCTCTTCCTCTCTTACAGTTTATTGCCTTTCTCCTATTCTCTCCACATTAGGCCTCTCCCTCCATTCTCGCTCATCTCCCTCAAATTTTTTTTGGTTTTTTTTTTTTTTCCTCCACTGCATTGCTAAAAGAAGCTTCCAGAACAGTCAGTGGACAGGCTGTAGCGAGAAAGGGAAAGCTCTCAGGGTATGTTAACACCATTCATAACCCCGCCGGCACATGAATAATACACAGACAATACATCCATGTTACGTATGGGCACGAAGACATAAAGACAAGTGGCTTCTCGCTGTCCGTTTCTCTCCAAAAATACCTAGACAGGAACACAGAGCGAGGGTTTGTAAGGCGTACCTGAGTTCTCACACACACACACACACACATATACACATACACAAGGCATGGATAATGAACGAGGTGGGAGACCACAGCTGCAGCTATAGTGTGCTATGTATGAACGCTCGTGGAAGAACGCTGCACTGGGGAAAATGCAACAAATAGCAACAGGGATTCATTGAAGAAATAAATGAAACATCAGAGCCATTATAGACGTGTGAAGAGGGGAAAAGGAAGTGTTCAAATTGTCCTTTTGGCCTCAAGCATCACCCAGAGAGGCCATCTGTGCAGCCAACCATAAGGGAAGAGTGTGCGTGAGGAGACACTTATTTGTTCAGGTCAATTGATTAAATACCATTAGCGGCTCGCGGGCATTTACATGTGTATGACTAATTATTTTAAAGCAATTAAATGTATTGACATTTTTAACATTCATCACCAGAAGCTCCATTTGATATGAAGCTTGAGTGAACAGACAATGAGGACTGAAGCGTGCATGTGCCACTTTCAAAACCAAAGTTGGGATGGATGAAAGTCCCAGACATGAAACTGATCTGACCCATGTGGGTACATTCTGGAGATGTGGCACAAGAAAGACCCACATGACAAGGCGATGAAGTTAAGTATGTCTGACAAATGAATGTTGGATATGGATTTGATATTATTTCATTTCACTTTGTTTCTCTTGAAAAATGTGTACATTTCATTCAGGCCTTATCATATGAGCAATCATATTGGGTGAAAAAGAAAAACGGTATATCTTTTTCATGATTTCGCTTATGAATTAGTTATTATAGTATTAGTATTTTTTATTTTTTTTAAAGCGGTTTACAGCGTGAATGTTTGCCAGAGCAGTGCACGTTCAGAAGAGAACTGATGGAAACATCTCCTAAAACAGTTCATAGAGGGCTGTTTTGTTTTATGAAATGTATCAAATCACAGCCAAATACAACTCTGCTGTCATTATTCAGAGAAAACAGAGGACACACTACAGCAGCCTCACTGGATATTGTAAGGCATTTTGGACGTACTACGTTTTACGTACTCTTTTAATAAAGATCATACGTAGTCATTTATATATGAGGCCCTAGATCCAAAGCTAACAAAGCTTTTACTAACTGTACTGCAGTTGAAGGGTTACCAAAGTGGTAAAGTATGATAAGCTTACAAAACAGCTCTAATAGACTGCTGCATTGACCTGACCAGATCCAAAGTGCTCCAGTGAAAACGTGACAAAAGTGACATAGAAGTTAAGCACTTTTAGCCTTGTTTCAAACAAATGGTACAAAACAGTTAGTTGTCTAATTATCAAACGCTGTGCTGGGTACTATCAACAGTATCAAGATTACAGTTTTGTATTACTCTTGGCTCTCTGCTGGAGCACCAACAGACTGTGGTATCTAAAGTCAGCTGATTGAGTGACAGGGTCAAATAAACAAAAAAAAAAAGAAATAGTGGTCTGTGTAATATAAACCAAACAATAAAACGTCAAAATGTCAATTAATTTTATTGCCTTAGTTATTTCTTAATACATTTAAAACTTCTTTTTCTAATAGTTACCTAACAACAGCTTCACTAAGTCTATGTAGAATACATAAGCTTTCAACTTGACTTCTTTAAAATATTCAGTATATTGTAAAAATACAAGAAGTCCATCACATTTACATTCAGCTTGTCCCTTCACAATGCAGCATGAAATATGCAGAGCATAACCATTCTACGGTTTGGACAACAGTAAATTGATAGTAAATTCAATATTTACACTGCGTGCTTCACTTAGCAGTCTTCCATGCTGAGTACAGTAAGACAGATGAGTGGGCTGATCCATTTCTTACACACTGTACCAGGGGAAAAGTTCATGTCTTTGTGCACTACTGTCACAAACACTCACATCATGGATTGCTCACCATCTGACTGTGACAAAGATGGCAATGAAGTCATAGATAGGAAGTGGGCCATATTCCAGAGATGTTTTCTCTGATCTTTATCAAACATGCTCAGTGGTTAGAGGAGTGCTCCGTCAAACCGCCGCACTCGCCGAGTCTCTATAGGCTGCACGTGCACATCTCCTATGACCACATTAGAGAGTCAAATGCCACATCCACTCAATGTCAAAGTCTCTTTAAACTGTGGCCGATATATTTACCATAAGCACTTTGCCTTTAAAATATCTCCATAACATTCTGTAGCATATTCATATTGATACTATTAATAGACATTTTACTTCAATGTTGTTGTAATTGTAAATACATCATGTGAGTGTGTTCTATCTGCTTTGACGGCAGGAAAAAGCAAGTAAGACGTGAACATCGCAAGTGTAAATCTGAAACAGTTGGACTCCATTAATCAATATTAGCTTTAATCTAGTGACCAGTGTCAGTAGGCTAATTTAAACCCAGTGAGGTGCATTGTAGGCATATTGACAAAAGTTATTTTCTACAGTCTATGTAAAACACAAACATCACACAATGCCTTTTGTAGCCATGGGAAATGAATACATTCTATACACATCTATAGACTAACAAGCTAATAAAGCTACTTTACTGACTCTGGAGTGTGGTCGCTGCAAGGTAAAATGGACAGAGTTAATAGTTATAGCCTGTGTGATGTATGTTTATGTATTCATCTCAGGTCTTTTAATAAACATCTGTCTGGTGCAGGATGAGAGTCAGAGATAGTCATTTAATAAAGGTTTTGTGAAATATGGCTCAGTAAGTAAGTGTGTAATTAATGCTCACTGAAGTTCATCAGTTTGAGATCTACATTGGCTCTGTTTCCTGCCAATATGGTGGATAGAACACACTCTATTGTGCTTGGTGATATGTAAAAACAAAAACAGACCTGTATTTACACAAAAATTGTCTAAACTTGCATGTGGGCTGCTGCTTTGGTCTGGGTCTCATCCAATTCAAGAAAAACACTGTCACATCCTGAAAAGAGAAGGATTTTCAATGTGGGAGTATGGATTAAATTTTAATGAAAAATCTCCCAGTGGGAATTGTAAATAATCAAAAGTGACTTTCTTCCATCTATAGCATCAAAGCAATGTATGTATGCTTGTATGACACATATAGTATGTTTACTCTACATTTCAGGGGGAAGTGACAGCTCAGTGCACAAGTTTGTTTTATATTTAGCCCAGGGTCAGTCACAGGAAGAAAAAATATCATTCTCTTGTGTTACTACATTTACTGTTAAAGATTCTCAATGCTTCATAAATCACAATGAGATTTTGAAGCCTCTTTATTGGATTTATTGACACATATTAATCCAAGTACATTTTTTCATGTAGTTTATATGAAATTGCTAAATAATGCCATACATACTGATAAAAGAACACAGTGCACAATGAGATAAATGCATTTCAGGACAGTTTTTTATGAAACGGGTGTGTAATCCCGGATCTAATGAAATCCTATATATAGAGTATGATCAGTTCTGATTTACATTAGTGATATTGACCCATTAATGATTGTGTGGGCAGTGGGCAGAATCAGTGACCCTTCTTGAGTGAATGCACTGGCATTAGAGGAGCTCAGTGCAGTGGCCACTCCAGGCTGTGAACATTATGACTAATAGAAGAGACAGGCCCAACACACGGAAGAATGAAGGATATCCCTGACACTGACACATGCATTTCAGCAGAAGAGGGACGTCACAGACGAGTAACAGGCTGCACATCTAATGCTCATCTGAGAGACATTTGAAACTGCTCTACTTTTTTTGACTATATTTACCCAAAACTATGACCTACCAATGACAAGTTTTGAGTCTGGTGATTGAGGACAAAGAAGAAGCAGACATTTCTGTAAAGATAAAATATGAGTTTCTAAAAAATGTCTGACTAAATAATATAAATGCAAATGTACATAACAGGTGACCTCAATGCCCCCAGCGTCTCGGCCGCAGAAAAGTGGTCCATGTGTGATAAAACGGAGAGATGTGAAGAAGCAGGAGCTAAATAAAGAATAAAGGACAAGGCACTAGAGGGAAGTATGTGTGTGTTTGTCGGCGTATTGGTGTGAGTGTGTGCTAATTCATGCATCACATGTTCTTGTGTTAGAGTAGCAAACCCCAAGCTAACTTAGTCCGTTTTTCTCCAAATTCCATTGCTTCTTCTTCGTTTCATACAGAGTGAAAGAAAAAAAACAAAAAAAATCCAATAAATAATGAACACAATATTTTCTTGTAATTGTAAAATAAAGACAAGTGAATAATTAGTGGTACCTTTCATTTCTATTAGTGATCACTTAACATTAACTGGCCCTTTTGATTTGTCTTCTAAGATTATTATCATCATTGAACCAACTGAAGTTAACGTTGATTCATTTTATTTAATTTTTTTACATTTCAGAAACACACATTTTCAGTCAGACACAGATGACTGCAACCAATAAATGGTTATGGCGCCATCTTGTGTTTATTGTGAGCATTACAAATGATAACTATAAATACTCACTGCATAAAATTTAAGATTATATTACAAAGCAAGGCAATACATAGAAAAACCTTCACAATTTTATAGACCTGAAAGATATGTCAAGTTTTAACCATAAAATACATAGCCTGGAAATCATTCAAAATGTTATGTATACTGTATAAATAACTTACATAATGAGACTAGAGTCTGAGGAAAGTTGGCAGGAATGTTGTTGCAGACAAAGCTCTTCTATGTGCCTATCCTGAAAAGTTATGTGCTTTAAATAATGGTTGGTAATCACAGGTCATTAAAGTGAAACCTTGACATTTCTTAAAATTTGAAGTGAATTGCAGTTTAGTTCAAGGAGCAAATAAAAGACAATTAGAGCAGCATATAATCAACAGATAAAACCTGTTCACACATAAGAAAGCCTGTAGTGTTGATATTATACTGAAGTCTTTGATAAAGTCTATAAATCTGTGTTGCTTTTGCATCTTGACAGGCATGAGCTCAAGGTAGCTTTTGATATACTTCCACTAAAACTGTTGGACTAAGATCTAGAGACTGCTTTGCAGAGCTGCCTTATGTCACTATGCATCTGCCAGATGTACGTCTTCTGTTCTATTGATTCAAGATGAATCTTTGTCCGGCGGTCTGTATAACTGTCAGTGGATCTCAGAACATGAAGCAGCTCTGTTACCAGACGACACGTGTTTTCAGGCTCATTACGATGGACAGTTCCTTATGTAAGATAGCAGGACAGCTGGACCTTATCTCCCCCAAAACAAATTCTGCTTCAGATAGCATCATGCTTTACTCCAAATGCCTATAAGATATTTGGTTTTCCAGCTTGTGAGGGTCAAATATCAACTGTTTGGACAAAATATAAGATATTTTTAAACAGATTTCAAATTAATATTCTTCCTCCATCTATAACCAGTTCAATTTGAAATATGATTTCAAATCAATTTTTAATTTTGCTGAATTAAGCTGTGTGGGACAACCAAAAGCTGTGGAAGTGAAGCTATATGTCTCCTGTCACAAGAGATAGTCTGTCATGACTCAACCTACTTGAATTATATTTCATGTGCAAAGTGACAGTTTTAATATTAGTCTGCTGTGAGACATTACACACATGTTGAGACCAGACAGAATAATACACACAGAAAGAAGAGATGAATGATGCAGTCAGCTTTATTCATCACCAGCACTCTGTGCCTGCAAATCTCCATATAAACATCTGGAAAACGTTTACATTCATTGTACAGAATGTCCAGCATTTCTTTATTTTGCTTTAAAAATACATTCATTTTGATTCACTTTTTTGCAAGTATTGCAATTTCATAACACCATCTTTTTCATACAAAGTAAAATATTATTGAAGAAGGTCATGTTTTTGAAACTCAAGAGAATCTCTTTAGGAACGTGCAGAACCATGTTTGAGGGTCAAATATCAAACTGTACGATGGGTTAAAGCTGTAATGGGCCTGATTTTCTTGAAAAAAAATGTCTATCATTGGAAATATTTTAATGCAAATCCTTTTTACCTCACTTATGTCCGTCTAGAACAATGTGGAGGTGAATGTAACATTGAACCAATCACCTGTTATTTACTATTTGTATGCTCTGTTTACATGAGAGGGATGTTTCTGACTGTGTCACAGCTCAAAGGAGAAATGGAAATACAGCAGAAGTTAATGACAGATGAGTTCATGTTTATGACAGATAAGTTCAGTTTGTGCACATGTAACAGCACAATAGCAGTGTGACATACAGCAGACAACTGCAGGCCATGGTCCATTCATCACAGTGTGACATGTAGTAAATAAACAAGTGGAGAAAATTGCACAGTCCAACACTGAACACTGACGATTGCATGTAACCCTTACAGGATGTGATGGGAATGACACAGAAGTTAGTGCATTCCATTGAATTGTTAGGTTTTTCTCAGCAGATTTTGTCTGCAGTGTGATTACTTTTAAAGATTTCTTTTAATAGAAGCTTTGTATGTGTTTTAATGTAAGATTTCCGAAATGGATGATTAGAATAGTCTGTTACAAAATAGCATCCGTTAAATGCTTTAGAACACATGGTAAACCCCCAGTTATTTCCTATAACCATAAACAGCTCCACTCTTCCCTGTACTTCCTATTGGTCTGTTGTTTCCCTCTGTTCACACTAGCCACAGATTACACCTACATCTTCGCTGTGGGAGCAGTTGTGTTTCCCGACTTTGGATCTCTTACACTCCAACAGTGAGTTCTCATCGCCCTCACACTCCACGTCGTCCAATAGGATCCTGACGTTGGCCTCCGCCTCTCCGAGTAAGGCCCTCTTCATAACAGCCAGTGCACTCTCGAAGCCCAGCTGTCTGCAAACCACCGTTCCTGACTTCCTGGTGAAAAGGTCATCGCAGACTGTCCCCCACTCGCCACGGATGTAAATCTCCACTCTGCCTCGATCCGGTAAACCGTCGGCGTTTATGAGGCGCACTGAACCGGCCCGCAGCTTTTTACCCCTCTTATAACCTCTAACCCGAGGTTTTTTGTGAATCTGATTACCCTCCTTAGTGTTTGAAAGCTTCTCCCCCAGCCTCAGCTTCTCCTCTTGTGTTTTAGTGCTGTTGATTGAACCTCTTGGGGGTTTGTGCAAAGATGGAGTAGGGTTCTGGCTCCAGTATGTAGGCCGTGGGGTCGTCCAGGTCGGAGATGGGCCTCTTCCTGCCCCAGGTGTGGGCTTGAGGGGGCTTTGAGCAATCCTAGATGAGGCTGTAGTCAAGACACCTGAGAGAGAGAGATTGAATCACACTTCTGATATGAATGTTTCTCCTCAATGTCTTCACTGTTGAATAGACACTAACTAGATCAGTATCATTCCAAATAGTTGAATATATGTATAAAAATATTCAACATATTCACCCTTCATTTGACATATTCACCCTTAAATCAAAATATTCACCCTTCATTCAACATATTCACCCTTTATTCAACATATTCACACTTCATTCAAAATTTCCAGACTCCCTATTCAAAATATTCACACTTTAATCAAACCCTTCATTTAAAATACTGTAACTTGAATGAACAGGACGTACAAAGTCAAATATCTCCTTGAAAATTAGGTAAAGACTCAGACACAGGCACACAAAGATCAATGTCCAAACAGAAGCTGAAGCAGAAACATTTATTTAATATTTATAATAAAATAAATATGCCAGATTAGCTAATTGAAATCATGTAGTGCAAACACCTTACAAATACTAAAAGCATTACTCTCTGCCTGCTCTGGACCAGCCATAGAAGAACAGTTAGCATGAAATATGTTGGTAATGGTCAAGCATAGACAGGTGGAAGTTAAACTAATGCTGTTGTACCTGAGTTTGACAAGTCTGTGCAAATGGCTCATCCCGTCGGTGTTGAACACAACATTAAATGATTGTTAAAGACATTGAAGTGCAAAAGTAAAAAAAACAGATTTAGGAGAAATGTAACAAAAAGTGATTAGTGCTAAGGGTAAGACCCCACTAAGGCTTTGTCCACACAAACAGTGAGTGTTGTTAAAAACAGATATTTTGCCAGTAATGTTTTACAAAATATCTTTATCTCTCACTAGTTCACTTAAACAACTTGGTGATGATAGACTCCACAAAGGTTCAAGAAAACTAATTTGTACGGACAGACAATGAGGTGTAATTTTTTTAGAATCTCTTTACAACACAAAGTGATGAAATATGAAAGCCATTATTGTCTCGGTGGTTACTAGAGCTATGTGGATGTTCATTACACAAAACAACTATGAGCATGCATGAACTGAGCTGGGATGTCAGCACATTTTGGAAAAGCTAAATTCCTTTCCTGACTCATGTAATGCATTAAATGGGGTTTCTGCAAGTCTGAAAGCTGTTTTTTTGCTGTGGCCTAAAACACTGGCCAAAATGCACAGAAAACACTATATTTTCAAAGATACAAACCTAACCCATGGACAGGGCATTGTACTAGCATTAACTCTACCACAGAACAACCTACTATTGACATTATATTACTCAAATAATTATTACATTGTTTTAAATTTAGTGAGATGCTTTGTTGTTTAAAGTAACAGTTCTGCAAAGCCAAACGCTTCAGCCACAAGATTTAATTTGGAGTTTGCCCAGATGTGCAATTCTCTAAGCTGCCTCGTTCACCTATTGTAGTCAAGTAACATAATGGACCTCTTTAGAAGATAAGACCCAATCAAAAAACAACAATAGCCAATAATTCTGCCTGTAATTGGTCAAATATTCAAAGTGCTAAAAGGATTTGCTAGTGCCATAATTGCAACATTACAAAATGGGTCATAAAGAGGATGCAATAGTGATGCACAGTAAATCAACCCTAATAAAGCTGCCTTGCATTAATGTTTACCTCAAATAACTTACACATAATATCTCACTTTTACCTGCTGACTAAATTCTAAACTAAATCTTGCCCTTGTTGGTAGGATTCATCGTGTAAAAATGTAAATTAAAATCAAAGCACAGAAGAAGAAGAGCCTGTCTGGCCTAACGCTCGCAGCTTTGCCCCGTGTCATGGTCGGACCTGTTCTATCTGAGCCTTTAATGTGAGTCCTGACAGTGGACATAAAGGTGGGGTAAGCAGGTGCACCAGCGGGCCTACCAGTGGCTGTGGTTGGGACGGGAGCGGCCCAGGTCGTCTGGACAGTCGGAGGTAATGTTGTGGCTGTGGGTTTTCTCGGAGTAGTTTTTCTTGTTTGGGATTTTGATGTTGGCAAGAAAGTAGTTTGTTTGGTTGTTTTTCTCGGGGATTTTGTGGTGGTGGTGGTGGTGGTGGTGGTGAGTTTCCGTGGAGGTGGGGTTTTTCTCGTTGTGGTTCTTGTAGTTGTGGGGACAGGCGTAGTTGTTGGTTTCTTGTTGATTACGAATTCTGCAAAAACGAAAAGGACAATGTTGTATGGGCCACTTTTTTTTCCAGCAAGGCTTCAGTTTGGAGAACAGGAAGTCAAACAAAACTGATTTTTAGTTTTTCCAAAGATAATATTAATTAAAATTGTCCAATGTAGCATACAAGTGCACTTATATTCATTTTCTTAGGTCTGTCTTTGTTTTGTGTTTTATACAATGGCTTCTCATCATTCAACCTGAAGCTTCGGTCATGCTTACTTCATGTTCTCCAAATTGCAATTGCACTGACCAGAATCTAACACAGGTAATAGTCTACTGTTTTATTAGTACCCCATGCAACATTGCTTCAAAAAATTCCATTTCAATTGAAATAATTTCTCACCTTCTTTGGGATAGAAATGAATCAATTTCCCTTTTATCTTCACAGGGGACGGCTTCATACTGCATTTTCCTGGCCGTGCACGCCTTAAGTAAAATAACAAAACAAAATGAGCAAATCTCTCATCAATACTTTCCAGTCTAGTGTAAAACGAAACTTATCTGTTAACGGGTTACCTGGAGGGGTCTATTATTTTATATATGACTCCTGCTCTGGCTGTTGCGCTTGGTGCTCCGGTGGCCAAGAAATACAACTCACCTGAAAACAGAGATACACAGGAAAAGAAAGGAAATGATCATTCAAAGACGACTTCAGTTACACTTTCTTAAATTACAGAGGCAACCTGATGCACCGAGGGAGGAAGTCATATTTCAAAGCCAGTTGTGAGTGTGCAGCTCACTTTCCAGTAAATCAGTGGTGTCTTCTTTCTAATTGGAGGCAGCTGCACAGTTAAAAATACCCTTTAACTGTTCACTGCTCTGAAGACGGAGATCTGAACACTTTAAAACAAAGCTCAGGCCAGAAAGACTTAGAGTTACACTTCTTACAACAGAGATCTTTTTCTCTCTTGACCTTTGTTCCCACTACTGTGGTGTCAGCCTGATCAGATCTACCCATTCACTTCATGAACTTTATTAAATGAGTCTGGGAGCCCTTCCCTTCACGGCAATTTCCCGCTGTATAAATCCTGTTGGACCAATTATAATCATTAAAAAATGTTATTAGGATGGCCAGGCTATTCAGGATTTGACTGATATAGTTTACAGAGGCCAGAGCAACAGGAGAGACACTGTTTTCACTCATGCAGAGGTAAATAAATAAAACAATGTCAAAATCTAGTACAATTTAGCCTTAAGTAATGGTTTAATTGATAACTGCTATTTATGAATATATCTCAATTTTATTTTTTTAAATTCATGAAGGAAATTATTTCTCTGTATTCACAAAATTGTCACATTTTATCACACAATTAAAATATTCAGATTTGCTCTATTCACATTCAGAAAAAAAAAGATGCAAGTCTCTCTCTCTGTATTTTACCACTTTACTCTTTTATTTATACATGGGAGGGATATTTTTGAGTGTGTAGCTATAAGCCAAACACAGAAGACTGACAAGTGACGTGTAAATAAGATAAAAAAGCATATATGTTTGCTACGCTGTATACTGCAACCTCTACGATAGTGTACTACAATTGATCTGGAGTAGAAAATGATCTCAATTACTGGAATATATTGCTTTGAATTACTATAATTGCATGGCAATTGGGTGCAAGTGCATAACAGTTGTGGTCTTTACCTGCCTCATCCTCGGCAAAAGAGATGATGTACTTATAGTAGCTGTTGATGAGTTTGGGGAATCTGCAGGTCTGGTCTCGCCCCATACAGATTTCATTGTACTGCCATTCACCCGTCTGGGCATTTTCCTTCAAAGACATCAGGCGTCTAAAACGAAATGATATGTGATTACACAGACGTATCATCATTTTATAATTTTTGTTCTGTCTGTGACCTAAAAAGCAAGTAAGTCAAAATACACACCCACTCATGAAATCCCCGAAGATGTAGAGTCCATTGAGGTTAGGCATCTCGCAGCCTCTGTAGATGTAGCCTCCTGTCACTGACTTGCCCAACTTGTGAGGGTACGCAAAGATGGGTAGGATGTCATCTGCACAAACAAAAGATTGACTTATTTTACCATCGAAATAATGCTCCAAACATATTGATCCAAAATTGACGTTGAGCTGTTGCTGAGATTTCATTGCATAGTGTCAGTTCAATGCAGACACAGTAAAAAGCTCACATCTGTGATAAGTTCAAGTTTACTACAGTGAATAAATATTTTAGTTTATGGGCATTAACATCAGTAGAAAAAGATGGACTTACCGAGTGAGGAGTTTTGACAGAGTTTACGATCGTAGCAGCTGAAGCCTTCTTTTGCTCTCCATCCATAGTTGCCTCCTTTAACAGAGTTGAATGCGTAAAACATCTTCATCTTTGCATTTTTATATGCCGTCTCAGACAAGTCAAAAACATCATGATTTACGTTCATCAACCACAGCAACAATGACAAACTCTGATCCAGCTTTAGTTTAATGTCTGGCCTTTTGTGTACCACATGTGGATGTTCCCTAAGTCATCCCAAATAATACCCAGACGTGATTTTCTGACTTTTACCGTATGAGAAAAGTCAGAATCAGGCCGCTATGACTGCATACATCAGTGCAAACTTACAAAAATCAAACTAATGAGCATCAAAACTAATGTCTTACCTTTAACAATGAGGTCTACTTCCTCATATTTATTCTGACCCACGTCCCCACAGAACATCCTGCCTCGGCCGCTGCCTGTCGCTGGGTCTCCACGGTCGATGGAGCAGCGCCACATGTTACGAACACCGTACGCATAGATCTCTGTAAAAACAGGAAGAAGGTGATCACTATTAAACATGATTAGGAAATTCATTCTATCCTTTTCATGTGCTTTTTGGTGGGAAACTGTTAGCAGCAGTGTTAGGGACCATGACAAATACCTGGCTTTGACTCCTTTTCCCCAAGAAACGGGTTGTCAGACGGGATGCTGTACGGGGCTCCATCGTCATTGTTGTCCACGTCGATCCGCAGCACTTTCCCGAGTAAAGTCGACCTAAATAAAAAAAGTCTTTTACCTAATCTGTACCTCTGCCTCACATTGACTGTTTTGCACCTTCAACACTCTCTCCACTCCTCTGTCTGCTGCTGCTGTACGTAGCAGTGTGTGGCTGCCCGCAATGTGAAGAGTCAATATTAGACTTGGCAGGGTGTATCCCTTGCCATTCCGCAAACAGGTACTGCATGTCAACAACAGCAGCCACAGTCAAGTAATGTCTGGGGAAAACTAAAAAGTCATTTATGTCGGGAATAAACAACACAATTTAAAATCAAGTTGTTGCTTGAATTGAAAATAAAACAAGCTTTCTTTTTCTTCTTAACTGCAGCCTAAATGTGTATGGAAGTATGGTAGCTTAAATTACACAATAATGATAATAACAGTTTAATTAGTAGGTAGCTTCATAGACTTTGGTATTTTGTTGAGAAATGTTTTTTATTGTCAACATAGCAACAGTCTTATCTTTATTAAACCAATCCAGACTGTAGTGTCAAGTAAAAAAAGGAGTTGAATTGTTAGATTATGAGTGCTCACGTCATCATGACGCATTTTAGGATGATGAGTCGGGATGTCTGAACATTTTGGTTTTGCGTTGCCGTAGGAACAGACACCAAACACAGTATAGGACAGATGATTGATGCTTACTTGTTTTGAGAATTGCCAAACTTTCCAAAGGGGTCTCCAGCTCGCCCGCCATCACCGATGAAGATGTACAGATATCCGTCATGGCCAAACAAGAGCTGTCCTCCGTTATGATTGGACGCTGGCTCCACTACCTCTAGGATAGTTCTTAAGGAAGATGAGACCATACAACCTCAGTCTGCATGTTTTCAAGGCCTAACACTATTACTGCACCACTATTGGCACAGGTATTAAATGAACAATTTCAAAATGGAGCTTAAATTAGAAATTTCCACAAGTTCTCACCTCTCAGAGGAGTGGTCCAGCTGGTTTTCATCATGCGTTGAGAGAGTGAACTCACTGATTCGTATTTTTTCCTCTTTCTTTACTTTCACAGAGTAGTAGACGTAGGCTTTTCTCACAGTGGTGAACCTTTAATAGGGAAGAAAAATATTGATTATACATTCAAAGATTATAGTAAAGGCTTTTCCATTCGGATATGTGTTCCTTTAACCTTGGATGCAGGGCAATGCAGAGGAACCCCCTCTCATCTCCTGCCCACGGTGATGTGAGGACAGCCTGGGTCAGATTGAGAAAAGGGCGGTCGATCCTGGAACCGTTGGCCAGATAAACCCACACATAACCCAGCTGCTCTGCCACAAAGAATCGGTGAGTTCCATCATCGGCGTGGACCATGGCCACAGGATTACGGAGCCCATTGGCCACTTCCTGCAAGCATAACTCCAAACACCCTTGGGGATCCTCTCGCACCAAACCCAGATTAGCATTTAGCTCTGTGAAAGGATACAGTCAGTAAATACAAATGCTAATTGTAGTAAAAGGAAAGTTATTTAACAGGGTTTGTACCTTCATTTGTCAAGACGTTGGGATAGCAGTACTGTTTGTCTTTGAGTTCTAGAAAGTCACAGAAGCGTTTGCTGTCTTCTTCTAACACAGATGTCATGTTGGCAAACTGCTGGGGGTTTCCCAGGTCCTCCAGAAGCAGACTGAGAGTGTAGCGACACTGGTGCCAGTAGTCAAAGCAGTAGTCACCACACAGCCCAGCAAGCAGCCTCATAGGTGTGTTAGCATCCTCAGCGTCGTACAGGTGCGCGGCGTAGGGAGAGCACTCCTGCAACGACGGTAAAATCACAAGGTTTCATTGTCATAACAGAAAATACTGAATTTGTATTTCACAAGAGGACTTTATAATTCAATTCATCATTTTCCACATTTAACAGGATCATTTAGATCAAACTCAAAGTGGTGAAGGGCCACGATAGTTAATAAGAATCCTGTCAGGGGCCAAAGATAGTGACACTTGGGAAGCTTTTATGAAATGTTGAATGTGAGGTTTCATCTTCATTTGAGTACAAAAGTTATCTTTCACAATATCTTCCTTTTATGGTAAACTGGTTTTAGCAGGATTTTAACAGGTTTTAGTTGGGTTTGAACAGGTTTTAGTTGGATTCGAACAAGTTTTAATTGGATTTGAACTGGTTTTAGATGGGTTTGAGCAGGTTTTAGATGGATTTGAACAGATTTTAGATGGATTTGAACAGGTTTTCTATATCTTTGTAGAAAAAAATGGCTTAAGATTTCCTGAACAAATCAAATAAATCTGATTCAAATCCTTCTTAAACCTTTTCAAACCTGTTGTGCCACAAAATGTATTGGAGAGCCACATAAAACTGCCTAGGACTGCCTATTATTACTCAATGTTACTAGCCTCTGATTTTGCGCAACTCTTCAACAAAGTATATGTTGTTTATGTAGTTTTTCCTCAAAGTTAATCACTGTAAATAAGGTATAAAGAATCATGAGCACTGTCTGCTCCACTGCACCAGTCTGAGTTGTAAACATTTAGTGGTCTCCCTAAGTCCAAACGGTATAAATGGATCCTGAAGGTCAGTTATTAAGTCACAACCACACTGTCCACACCCAGAATGGCACACACAGAAGTATCCCAGGACACAGTCCATCATGACTACTTTTCAACTTTGACACTATGGCCACAGTCTGCAGGAAGTGACCATATTTAGACGTATTTAGAGCTGCATAAGTACAGTGGGGTGAAGTTGGGTGAACACACAAATGGCACTAAGTACTAGCTACAGAAGAATAAGCAATTAGCAGTCTTTAGGTCAAAATAAGGAGCTAACATTTTAAAAATATCAAACTATGCTAAACTGCTGGTAGCTACTTACTTTGGACAATAAGATACTCATTCCTAAACAATGGGTTGGGGCCAAAAAGTGGGTCGCAGAAGATTTTTTTTTGGATTGCCATAATAGTTTGACATTTAAGTATATTTAATGGAAAATAGTGTTTCGTGTGTTTTGGAAACGGGTAATGGTCATAAGAAAAAAACAAGTTGTAAAAAAGGAATAACACTTTAAATAAAATAAAAATAACCACTGTGAAGGAACAATGCCATGACAAAAATTAGCGAGAGTAACACGATAAAGAGAGAAAACTAACACGCTATACCAAAAAAAAAATAAAAAAATGCTAAAACAGATAGTTGCAGTTGGTTCACAATGCTTTCCGTGTTTTAAAATATGGGTCCCTGACAAGTTGAGACTTTTTTTAAGCATAAAAAATATAAAGAATAAAAGAAATATTACAATAAACAGGTGAGTTATACTAAAAAAATAAATAAAGAAGCTTACAATTTGGACACAGGTAAAGTGTGTACACCATAAAACTTGCATGTGCATCTGCTGGCTATAAATAATTTTGGGTTTGTGCATATCATCGTCTATTGCCTTTGACGTTTGCTTCATTACAGATTCAAGGCTGAGATAGAAAAGAGGGAAAGTGCTGCTCTTATTCTCATTAATTCTGAGTTGGCTAAACATTAACAAAGCATTTTCTTTGTTTCACTAAATTACTTCCATACTTACCCACTTATGTAAATAAAAAATACTGCTGCGCTCTAAACTATATGTCTGCTTTGCTTTGTCCTCAGACACCCTCAACTAATGTTTCACCTAAGTACAGCCAACAAAAAGCCAAAACCACAAACAATGAATAAATGATAGAAAAAAAAACTGAAAAAGGATCTTTGTCAAATGAAATGAAAGTCCACTGGGCCGAGATCAGAGCCTGTCTGGGACACAGCTTTAGCTTTACAGGGCAAAAGCTGCTCAAGCTGTTGATGAAAGCACTTTTGCTGCTAACTCTCAATGGGACGCAGATGGGTGCTTAATTGAGTGAATTATTTCTGTACATTTTGATTTATGTCGTTGTTTATGCATTGGACAGAAGTGAGCTGGTTTGTATGGGGATTATCTAAATGTGTACTTCTAGTTCTTCTACCTTTCAGGAGAAGAGTCTTTGTTCTGAGACAAGTTAACCATTTACAGCTGTTCTAAACAATGCTACTATAATTCAGTGCTTACTCTACACTTTAGAATAGACCGAAAGCCGTAATCAAGCAAAGCAAGTGACTAACATTCTCTCTCATTGTCTTCTCCATGTGGATCTGATTTGTCCACGTGGTAGAGGTTAAGAGGCAAGTCGTGGTAAACAGATGCATAATGCTGTTACTCTGTACCTGGAAGTCCTTTTGCTCTTCAGGGAAAAAAAACCCAAAACGTCTTGATCCAATAATTGTTATTCATTGTGTCATATAAACTATTCATCAGACACAAATAGTTTAGGACTGGAAGCACTATGACATACTACAGATGAAATGAACTCATGTGTAACTTGGTCATTTCAGCATTTCAGCTGGGTATTCCCAACCCTGTTATTGTCTGTATTGCCACATGGCCTTACTCTGAGGTACCTAGGACTTAAATGACTGGCTAAATGAACTATTGGCTAGAATTTCCTCCAGTTCCATCAAATATCAATCTAATGTGCGCTCTTTAATGATTTAACTGCACTTACCCAAATCTGCAAATCTATCTGACTCTCCAACTTAAAAATTCTGAAATTTGACTTAGGTTACTTAACCTTATACAATACATGAATTCATTAAAGTCCCTTGCTGTCCTCCATTTGCCAATTTCCTTCTGTGTCCCTCTGTGGCAGAAACTGGATATATCCTGTCCCCTGGCTAGAAGAGGAAATGGTTGTTTGTTTGGTCAGTTAAGCTCAGGGATGAAGAAACTCTCCGTCCTGTCTCACTGATATTTACACCCTCACTTCTCGTCCTTTCTCCTGTGTCTATCTCTGTGTTTCTTCTACTTCTGATAGCAGCCCGTGCCAGGAAGCTCCTCCGGGGCATGGAGAACAGAGGAGCTCAGTGTGGAGAGTTTACCCATGATAAGTGTCCTGGCAGTGGAGTAACCTGACCACCTCTTGGACCTCTTTTAACTCCAACCATCTCACTGGGATCTGCACGACTGGAGCTCCGACTTGAAACAAAACACTTATAACTGAAATAAAAAATATATACTGTACTTCAACATACATTGTCCAAACAGAGCCTTCCTAAAATGTATTATTTCACTTGTTTACACCACATATACTGCACACTGTGACATTGTTTCTGTGTGCAAGGTCACTCATAAATATGACTTTAGTAACTTGATTTAAGTGGAGACATATTCCTGACTTATTTCAGGTGTTGACTAGTCTTTGTGCCAGGCTTTAATATATCTTGTATGCTCATGAGACGAACCATTGAGTCCTACGTGCACGGCAGCACTGCCATTTCAGTGCTTGGAAAAAAGAAAAGACTGCAGTCTGTAATTACAATGATAGAAACCTACACTTTTAAGGTTAGAGGATTTGTCAGTGTCTTAAGATAGTGCATGATGCAACCATTTGGGTGAAATGTTTTCAAGGATCAGTATTATTTATGGGTCAGCCTCCAGATGGTTTATTTTATCCTCAGTTTCTGTAGAATTAAGATTAAATCTGCAAGTTTCACACTCCTACAGTATGATCCAGTTTCCCTGTAGTTAGTGTCAGCACTGCTAAGTCAGCACCTAATTATGCAATCATATGGACCAGTGGCAGTTTTGAGAATAGTAGCATTTTAAAGGAAATGAAGAGTGCTACTGAAATAGAAATGGTAATTAGGCTTTTTTTTAGACAAAATAAGAGCATTTTATCAGATTAAACAAAGTGCAGCATGAATTGTCATGAGTTGCATAAGTTGAGTCATGAGTCTTTTAAAGAAACTGCAATTGAAGCTTTTATGTCTGTTTTTGTAATCTCAGACACGGTGAAAGAGGGTATTGTGCAGATTATTAAATGTCTGATCGACTTTTACATTTGATAAAGTTGTGAATGTTGGAGGATGTAATGTCATCGCGTATGATGCCTGTCAAAATCCCCTGCCTTCACAGATTTCAATAAATGACAGCTTTTTGGCATCAAAATTAGACTGTAAAAATGATTACATAACACAGAGTAATTCAAAACATTGCCGCTCCCCTTATTGACTTCCATTCACAATTCTTCCCAGTTGTAGGCCTTTGTGGCCTCCCGGAAAGGTTCGCTATGTTCACTCACCAGAATACCACCATGTCTCTGGCTCTGGATGATTTATTCCAGTTGCATGAAAACACACACTAAATACATTGCTTCAGACACATGCAGTGACAGAGACAGAGTCTAGCAGTATACATGCTGACAAATACTGGATTCTGCTCCGTGTCACAGAGGCACACACATTTTAATATTAGAATTTGTGAAGTTATTGTAAACGTCTATGCTATAAAAAAATAAAAAAACAGTTCTGTGTATTCATTGCTTACTATCCACTCCTTTACAGTTATCCAGTGAGTAAAGCCAGTTTAACCATAGTTTTTAAGACATCTGATTGACTATCAAGAAACCATTTTACAGCAGATTTCCCATCCTTTGATAGGCTCATAACACTGTGGCATTAGCAATATAATTTCCTCTGCAGAACTTATTAGCAGTACATGAAATTAGCAATACTGATGTTTAATATTGTGACGATAATTGTGATACTTGACTTTTCAAATGGGAATAGTAACATTTTTATGGTTTAAATTGCTCGTGGAATAGCTTAACATTTATTGGTGCTCAAGTCAAAGTGTAGAGAAGACATAACATTTCAAACACCAACAACATCTGATGGACCTTGAATCCTCTTACCACTCCTCATGTCTCCTACCTGGCAGAGGATGCTGCGGATGTACTTCCCACAGGTGACGAAGCCTGAATGGTCAAAGCTGGCCATGATGGTGTTAAACCTCACAGATATCTCCTCATCTTTAACCAGGTCACAGCATCCAAACTTGGAGTACTCCTTACAGAAGCCCAGTGGCTGCTGGGGCTCAAACGGGGGCTTGTAGTCCAAACACTGAGGATGACAGCTCCCCCGCCAGGCTTGGAGGAGCAACAGCAGGACGAGCAAGAAGCTGTAAGTGATCACATTATAGGACTCTAGGGTCATGATTTTGGCTTGAAAAGTTCTTTAGATTCAGCAACAAAAAGTGGTAAGATAAACGGCAATGTCAGAAAGCTATTACATCTTAAGTCTGTTAAATGCAGGTGTGACACAGGAAGTTAGGCTTGATGAGGGTTTAATGAGCCCATTTGGTTTGTTAAGTCTTAGGTTTTAATGAGGCCTTAGCATATCAAACAGACTGACCCAGCATCACACCTGCCCGTGAGTTGGCCACAGACCCAGAAAACTCCTCACCGACCCCTCACATCACACATAGACGCAGAGCTGTGTGTAAACAGAGTGAAGTCAGCTCCACGTGATCTGAGTCCAATGTGGATAATGCCGTCCAGCTGTCCAGGCTCTTCAGACGTTGAGTCGAAAAATGTATTTGTGTATCATCTGTTGCTGCACCACTCTTTCCCAAATCTTCCAAAAGTCCCCGATCATCACATCTCCAAAAAAAATCTGGCTTAATGGAAAAAGTCAGCTTAAAAGTGCACCTTCTGCCAAATGCTGAGTGTTTACCTCCAGCTTGAACGGGCTCCTCTGGACATGCGCTCACTTGCTGCAGCCGACAGCAGCCATACATACAGCAGCAGGGAAGAAGAGAGAGGGCTTCTTTCATTCAGACAGAGCCACGCTGCAGGCTTCCTTTAGATCCCTCCCTCCGCTGCGTGTTGCCTTCCCTCCTCCTCTCCTCTTCATTTACTCTTCCATTCGCCTACAGAGACACACAGGCATTCCTTTCCATAGCATGCGGTCTATATTACCCTGAAGTAGCAACTTTCCAGCTAACCTCCCTCTCTGTCTTGCTCTCTCCCCTCTTTCTCCCCTTTCAGCATTCCCAGACCTCCTCCTCCATGTCTCCAGCGTTTCCAGACACTCACACACTGCTTTATGTGTGTTTGTGTGTGGTCAGATGAATCAAGACGTGTGCTGGAAGCAGAGACCAATGGATTCTCCAGGCAGAAATGCACATCTTATTATGTTAAAGAGCAACACTGGCTAATGTTTACTGTTAAATGTGATTTAGCTCAAGTTTTGAGTTTTGTTTTGAAAAGAAAAGGTGCTCGAAAGATTTGTGGCGTCCTGAAATATTATTTCAGCAACCTGGTAAAATTGCAGTTTGATGAGTAACGTGTTTTGCCTTGGATTAGCACCATGCTAACCTGGCTAATTGTGGCTAATTAGCAATCTGGTAATCAAAAAAGAGCAGAGCATAGCCTGAGCTACAATGTATGAATTTGTTAAATAGCTAGAAATGGAATAGCTTTAAAATACAGTATATAGCTGACATGCCTATTTATTTACCAGAATAAGCTTTAGGGTTGCTAAATAGCTGAATTATGAGCTAGCATATTTGGATGCTCTTAAGCTACTCTTCTGGACTTAAAGTGACAGTTAAACAGAATTTACCTGATATTTTTTCTTCTAGTTGGTAAAATGGTTAAAACCCCAAATAGTATATTGTAAAAGCAATCATTTGTGGAAAAAAACAGGCTTTATGAGGCCGTTTACTCGTTATTATAAGATTGTACCTTGGCCAATCAAAGCACGCACAAACATGTCACATGCTTGAAAAAAGGAGTGCTCCCATTGGTCGCCACCGGCTTGTCATATGACCTTCCAGGAAGTGCCAATAAAGTGTATATTCACAGTGAATCAGTGCAAAAAAGAAAAGCATCAACAAAGAAAAGGGAGGCGATGTGAAACGCCAATAAATACTGTCAATTCAATCACGTAATGTTTAATGAGAAGGAGATAATTAACGTTCTGATGCTGAAGTCGCAGCTAACGGTAAGTGCTAAACTTCAGTTTGGTGAAATGTATTGCAGCCATACATAACATAGTGTTTATAACTGTCTTATTGCTCCTGTCTGCTACTCCGAACTGGGGGTACGCTGACAATTAGCCTGTCTGCAGTAGTCACCTCTCCCAAAGAGTCCCATAGGCCCTGTTTAACAAAATAGTTTAATTTGTCATATTTTAAAATTAATTCTTAAATACAGTATTGCCAACTTTTAAATCAAAGTCATGAGAAATATATAATTGTATAACACATGCCAGATAAAAGACAGGATCAAATCTATAAGAAAGTGAGGGACGCCTGATATCCCTTTCTCACTCTGTCCCAGAACACATCAGTAGTTGTTTCTTCACTAATTGCATACATGAACTTCAAAGAGATGGTGGTGTCTTCTGGCGTTTAAAGAGTGGTAGAACATTATGGTGTGGACCAAATGATGAGCAGTTTGAGCATGTGGCTGGTGTTTACATTGTGTGTACTGCCATGTGTAGTCCATCTGTGTCTCATTATCGCTGAGGCACCTCTCAAATCAGAACGAGACTCCCATCTGTCTGGCTGACGGTCGGACACTCCATCACTCACCACTCTCTGATAGAAACCCAATCCGCAGACAGTCTTTTCTTAGAATTAGACTGATACTGAATAATATGATCATGTTGTGTAATATGTCATAGAGATAAAGCTCTATTTCTAATCTAAATGTATAGTAATTGTGTTTTTAAAGTGAAACAGTCTGCAGATGAGCTCAGACCTGTGCCACGTTACAGCAGCTTTCTCTCACGTCAGCTCGTAAAATGTGTTAATCTTTAAAATGACTAAAATGATGGTGTTTGGTGAGTCATTCTTTACTGGAAGCTGAGTTACACACACATATTTAAACACAATGTGCTTTCAAGGCAACACACACACTCCTCCAGACTGCATTCTCAGGGTTTGTTGAAGGACAGAGACAAGTCCGTAAACACGAGTGAACAGTCATTCCATAGTTGTTTGTCCAGCAGTGAGTTCATCCTGAGGACATAGGGACCCGTGCACAAACAGGAACCATATTAATCTAGCCAAGATTTTGTGATTTTAGACACAAATGTGAATGCATGTATTTTCCAAAGAAAGCTGAGTCCCTGAGAGCCACGTTTGCATCATTGTTTTTCTCTCGCCTTCTCAAACCATATATAGCCCTCTCTGTGCCTGACCGCTACAGCTTACCAACAGTCCAATGTGTCGCTTTTGCTGCCAAAATATCCCAACAGCATATTAAACTTGCACTGCCCATAGACGACATACCCACATGCAATTAAAACATGCACATCAACCTCGTACTCACTCCATTAAAATGCAAACTTTAAAAACACCAGCCAGCTATAGGCTGCTGGCAACATACAAGTGGAACTATAGAACAAAAGCCACATTTCCATAAATAGATTTAATTCACATTTTGAAATATTGCATTAGAAATTATTTTGAAAACATGTTCATAAATCTCCCATTATTTGGCAATAACATATTCTCTTGCTTGAGGTGTTTTTTTGGTCTTTTTTTTTTTTTTTCTTGGAAAAGAGAGAATAAAGTTCATTAAAACTAGTGAAGTTTTTAATGATCCTCTGACATCACAACAAGTTTGTTTGCTTCTTGACACTGAATGGAAATGTGACTAATTTGCCACAATTTAAAAATTCTTGTCAAATTTGCCTTTAACGTGACTTATTGCAAAATATATAGGTTTTGTCGTCTTTGAACAAAATACCGTAACATCTTTGGCCCAAAGGGAAAAATTTACTAGCGCAGTTTCGGGGTTTGATGAGTAATAAAATCACAACACAATACAGGTTTCAAATCCTGTTTTTTTTTTTTTCTTGTTTGTTTTTTTGGGGGTTTTTTTTTTTGTGAGAAACAAACGCATATAAAACTAAATTGTACATGCCCTTCACTTTTGACTAACCCTGTCATCTTTGTTATTAAAGTAATCATAATGTTTTGTTAAAACGTCCTTGAAGAGTGGTTGTTATGGCAGACAGTTACTATCTATCTACTATCTTACAGATTCATTTTTAAGGTCAGGAAGTCTTTGGAGACTCAGATAAAGTTATATTGTAGCAGTGTGGCAACCAGATAAATTTAACATCCAACATTCTATCAAATTTATCATTATTAATTAGTAGTAATATAAACGGTGCTCTATTTGATTCTAACATGAAGGCACATTTTTCACACAGCACATTTTTAAATGCACTTATGTCTACATATATGTGACATGAGATGACCAGCCTTATCACTTATCAAAGTGTGAGTAGTTTAAATGACTCGACAGAATTAACTATGCTTCAAATTCTGCGTATTTACCATGACACCCACTCAGTAGCTTCTCCGTGACCCTGAATGAATTCTTATTCATTATTACCTTCTCATTCATACAGTGATTTTTATAACAAAGCCTCTCAGCAGTGTTCTGTCAGTGTGAAACTGAACCAAGATGAAGGTACATTATCATCAACTCACATTAAGTCCACATCAAGGACAAATTATATGAATGTACTGTATGAATATGAAGTGACAGTTATTATCTCTAATGATTCACCAGACTGTCTTGAGTTTGCAGGAAGCATAGCATTATTCACTCCATTAGGAAGTCCCATTAAATTTATGATAATAATTTGCTGATGTTGAACTGTTTTTGAACTGCATGAATGAAGAGTAGGTTTCATTTTTGCAACAATGGTGGTTTCAAGTGTTTTGGGGAAAAAAAATAGGAATTCACGTGGTTTTATCAATACATACTTTATTTTGAAAATCCATAAACTGTTCATGAATATGATATGTACAGATGTTGTGATATGATCTAACGTTTCATTAGTGATAACTTATTCCAAATCTGTACATTCTAGTCTAGCATATTATTCACTATTTAAAAGACATGAAGAGTTAAGTGTGCACTTGGCCTTTTATTAAACTTTTAAATAAGAATTACCTCTAACTGTTAGTGTTATGTGCCATTAGATTACAATATTAACAATCCTGTGTGAAAGGTCAGATCAGGTTTTGAACATTATTGTTTGTAGACATCATGTCTTCTTCATTAGAGTAAGTATTAAATGAACCTTAGGTGATAATATTAACTAGAGCAAGTTCTTTATGTTTTCAAACTCTCCAAATGTGAACAAAAGCTTGTTTTGACATTTGTAAATAAAGTGTGGACACAACTGGTATACACTTAAATTGCCCTTACTGTGTATGACAAGTGGGTATATGTGTGTGTGTGTGTGATCTTGTCTTTGTTATATACCTGGACATGGTACCTGGTTGTGTATTTTATCCAATAGTGTGAGGTCTTTTGAAGCATGGGAACATGTTTTGCACAACCTTTTAAACATTTTTTGTTTGTTTTGTTTTTTTATTGCTTCAGTTAGGCATTAAATTTAAACTATTGGACAGAAATTTGGGAATGCAATATGTCTGTATGTCCTCACAGAGACATAAACTGTCCAGTGTGTTGCCTCACATGCCACGAGGCCAAAGTGAGAGAAGATGACACAGAAAGAAATAGTGACACACGAGGAACAGGGCATGATGTGACACAATGAAAATCACAGCTTAGATCACGCTATGATCCAAACGATGAGGCTATGTTACTAATTTGTTGCACTGGGCCAAAATTAGGCAGTGATAAACTGAGTGCCCCTGAGAAGTGATGATTTTACCGTTATACTGCCATCTTGGGATCAGTGTGTGGAAGATGGCAGGACATTGTAAATATGTTATGAATTTATTTGAAGGCAAACAAAAAAACAAACAAAAAACAATAGAACAGAGCATGTTGTGTGATTCATTATTGCAAATGTTATCAATGTTTAACCAAAGACAAACTTGTAAAACAGACACTGAAATAATACTGTACAAACAAAACATTTAATCAATATGTAACAGATCACAAAATCTCAAATCACAGTCAATAAAATATGTTTGAGTTTAATTGTTGAAAATGAAAATCGCTCAAAAAAAAAAGTGTTAACAGATAAAAGTTGAAGTAAATGGAGACGCTGGTTTCAATCGAGCGATTTCCACTTCTGCTTTGACACATATTCAATACAGCTCATTGACTAATGAATCTGTTGTATAATAAAATGAATCTGACTGTCTTTTGTTAGTTGTGAAGCCTCTAAGCTAATGATAGCTCATGTCACTCATTACCCCCCTTCACTGATGACTAATGATCCACATTTTTCATCCTCCCTACTTTGTGCAGTGCCTTTGGGATCTGTTTTTGAAGGCTAAACTTTAATCCAACTACGCAGATCCAATCAGCTGTGACTGCTCCAGTAGCCCACGGGGATTCACTCCTTCGGGACAGTAGGGCAAAAAAAAAAAAAGGACCGGAAGCTCCAACTGGGAAAACGAGACAAGTGTTACAGTTCGTTACTCTGCGGAGGAGTGACAGAGCGGTGACGCAGTTCACACGCAGAAACTGTATGGAAGAACATCCATTTTGACTGGAGCAAGTTTGAAATACATAATGCAAGGATGTATGTGATCCTGTGTAGCATTGAAGAGTGGCTTAATTAATGCATCTGAATGCACAGAGCTGTACATGAAGTTCTACACACTTTGACAGTTTATAGAAGTCTTTAACTCTAGAGTTAAAAGCCTAAGGACCTTTTTTTTACATAACATGTGCCGCATATGCATTTTTGCATTTTAACTTTAAGAGACCACAAAACATTTTCATTGAACAGGAGCAGAGCTGCCACTACAAATTCTGAAAACTAGAAGATTTGGGCAAATGACTAGCTACCCACTGATTATGTGTGTGCTTTCAGTGAGTGGGTATAGATCAGCTGCTATGATTTATAACCTAACGCCTACAACATGAAAATGTTTGAACATTTAAATAACATTACAACAAATAAGACATGAAAGACAAAGATTGTACCTGTCATTTACCTGAATTTAACAGTCATCTATGACTGTTAAATTCAGATCTTGCTCAAGCCCCAAAACCTACATTAAGGTAAAATGCATGTCAACATGCAACTAACAGCCACATACGGCTGGAGAGCTATGCAAACACATGTGAAGGCTGTAGTTTTTCAGTAATCTTGCTCCATCTGTACACTTGAACAGATCTTTAGTCCACCAGTAGAATATTTATCATGCATGTGAGCACTATTTTTATAGTGGCCTCTGAAAAATTCAATTCAGTCATTTTAACTTGTGTTCATATAATTAAATAGAAAATGTGGCAGCTTTTGTTGATGCACTGGGCATGTAACTTTTTGATGAAGTTCCTTTAAATGGTGCAAAATGGTGCTTAACTTTGAACCTGGTATATCATTTTACTCTGAGTTCCACTTAAGTCACTCACTTAAGCACCAATCTAAGTTCAAATTAAACCATATTGGTGCAACCCAGCCTTTTGCTCACGATGAACTGATTCCCACAATGAGGACCAACAGTAAGTGATTCTCTGTGTGAACCGTTGTGCTTGTTAAAGTCACTGCTCATTCCCTCCACTGGTGCTGCTTTTTTAAAAGTAGACTTTAAAGTTTCCTCTGGGCTTTTTACAAGTGTTAAATGTCTTCACAGAATAAGACATGAATGTCAGATGAAGTGTTTGAAAAGAACTAGCAGCACTTCACACTTTTGTGCAAGAGTACAACATAAAGTGAAATGGGCCCTAAAAAATTTTTTGAAAAAAAGGTGCCACCAAACCTTTCATCACAGCATCTACCATGAGTCTACTATTACATCTCTGTATATCCCAACTTAAGAACCCTTTGTGACTTGTGACCCCTCTGACAGATTAAGCTATGATCTTTCCTAATCCTTGTAGTTCTGATGGTGACCTACACCAAAGCCTTTACATAACACCGGCCAGGGTTGCATAATAATCTGACCATTAGCGAGCATATAGTGCTGCACTGTTTAGGCCAAATCTACAAATGATGAATGTTGCTCTAGGACTCATGAAACAATGTTAATAATCTGCACACAAGGGGCTCAAATTAATGTTAATATGACCCATTCTTGTCATGGCGCATTAGGGGCAAATGTGAAGTTCATGGAGAGTGTACAAGACAGCATGTGGTCTCTTGGTTCTTACCAAGAGCAGAGATGAATCCAGAGAGCAATGGCACTTCACTTCTGTAGAATTATTAAAACTGAATTTGATTGGTAGCATTTTAGTCTTTAACATGTTTTTTTTTCCAGGTGAAACTGCTTCTAACAGCTTAACGCAGTTGTTTCAGTTCATGGCTAAAGTTGTAGAATTAAACCCCATGCAAATTTCTCAAACAGAAACATCATTATGAACGTCCTCAGTTCTCTAAATGTAAGGCTGTTTCATATCAAATTCAATGAAAAATTTGTTCAGAATGTATATGATAGTTCATTATCCATGATCAGTTCGTCCCATCTCGTCAGAAGGCACAGGCACAGACCACTGCCACCACCACAATGTTTCCAATAGTGGCCAGCACAGCGATCCACAGCCAAATAGTGTCACTGGACACCTTCCCATCATCCTCTGCTTCTGACGGCCGAGAGCAGCCAGTATTGAGGTTGGAGGTGGACGTCTGCAAGGACGTGTTGCCATTGTACGGAGAATCCATGAAGGCTCCGCTCACAGCTGGGAAGTGCTGCAAAAGACAAGAATGAAGGTAAAGATTAACACCAGAAAACTCTACATGTTCTCAAAATCATGATTAAAATGTGTAGCTTCAAAGTTGTTTTAGTGTTTCCCCGGCATAAAAAAGAGGAATAATCCACCCAGCTGGCCATGCTATCTTCATATCATATATTATTTAACTAGTACACTTTTTCACACACCTTCTATTAACCACAACCATAATAGTAATAGGCATAACAGTCCTAGAGCAGAAGTTCAGCTCTAGTCAGAGAGCTTTACTGGGTACAAATTATGAAAAAAAAAGTTACAGTTTGCTTCATTTGTTTTATTCAATGTGTATAGTTCTTTTTATGCTGCTGCTGGGTCATTTCTGCAGTAAAAATTCGAAGGAAAAAAAAAACACTCAACAAAATAAGCCACAACACATTTTTATTTTGTGTGTTGTGGGGACCCATCTGGGCCACCGTAGTGTATGTACCAAGCACCAAGACTGTGTTCAGTAAACAATTTTCATGGTTGGAAACTATTTGGTACCTTAACCTTTCCCAGTTCAGAGTCCAAAACTATCAGATTATGTGCTTCACCACTGATGATGCAAATTCAGATATTCCTTTGGGTGTTGAAAGAGATACTACAATGAAGCCTGAGTGAACAATAACGCACACTGTCGGGGGGTTCACTCTACAGCTGTGGAGTGATATCTGGACAGGACAGCGGCCACATACAGTGAGGACGAATCAGCATCACTGGGGGGTTTATTCCCATCAGCGTTCCAACACACGCCGGACAAACAACACAAAGAGACGTCGCACTTGGCACATGTAGAGCCGCGGAGCAACAGAAACCTAGCGAGGCAGATAATTACTCCCAAACTTTGTCTCAGTTGGATCAGTGAGTCTCTGAGGGGGTTCAGTGAGTGACAGATACAATCAACGTCTAACTTTGGTCTCGCACTTATGCAGATTGTTTCAATATGCTACGAACCATGTCTATCTTACTTTAAGAACCGCACCTGCAGGCTTTTATTTTGAAGGGTTACAAAAGCTTACGGTACCTGTGAAGTCCAGGTGTGTCTGTAAACATTATCTACTGTAGACATTTTGCTTAAAGAAAAAAGATGTTCACATTGACTTACAGCAATTGGAGTGCTATGGATTATTATAGTCATTACACAATATATAAATCCAACGAGTGTGAGCAATATGATCTCCATTTATTTACATACAGCAGCAATATTGGTGTCACCAATTCTGCGTCTCCTTTTCTGAACCAGTCAAAAGAGTTGCCAGGGTTAAAATCTGCTTGCATAATGTATGAAAACACTTCAACAGCTCCCACATCACTCATTAAATATGTATATTCATTTTGAGTTCCCTTCGAGAGTTTTTAGGACTGAAGATCTTTTGGAGTATCTGACAGAATAAACATCGTCCTAATGAAAAGGTCTGCCTCTGAGCCCTGTCCTTGTGCGACATGACACAACCAAAAAGGGCAGCCACGCAGACCCGAATGTGCACGTGACCTATGAATTCTCACACCTGAGGGCAAAACAACGTTGGTAAAACTTACTGCGTCATCAAAACGACATCATTTCCAGTTTTATAATTGGGATCCATAAGCTGCGATGACATCAACCTCACCAGATTGTGTCATCGGTGCTGTTTTTTTTAAATCACATATTTCTTACTTGCGACAGATGTGTCCACTATTATCCCTATGACCGCACCATATGTATGAACACCTGACACATTTTCTTTAATTCTCCATTCACATCTGACACCAGGGTTTTGTGCCAAAGTGGGAGAAAGGTGACCTTAAATTGCATAAATGTTGAATCCATTAAATTTCGAAAAACGCACAGATTTCCTCTTTAAATTTCACTTATTACAAGAAAATGACCTTCTTACCCGCTATAGTCACACATTCATGCTACAGTATATTCACTTTATCAGTGTGTAAGTGTTGAGTACTCATTGTTTCTTTTTATCATACATGATTGTCTTTACTACAAATGCTTTTTTAAACCAGGCAGGTAGAGTTACATGAAATCTGATACCAGCTACAGAAGTGGGTCTGCTGAGTCAATTTAGGACACAGGGCAATGGCAACTTGTAGAGGTGCAACCCCAAAATAACAAGTTCTAAAGCTGATATTAAAATCTACCTACATAAACATTAACACATAACAAATCTATAAAAAATATCTCCCTGCTTCATAAATTGATGTGCATTAACTTTTATTTTTGTACTTGGGAAAAACAAATAGAGAGTTTTAAACCTCATAGCTGGCTACGGCCACAGTCACAGATAAAATAAACTATAAAATACAAAGGCAACAAGAGCCGTCATCTCAGGTCATCAAAAGTCCTGATTTTTTCAAAGTATTGTTCTTTCTCATAGTCAAAAAACGATAAAGGAGACACAGACAAGCAAAAGTGTACCTACTGCTGGCAGGATGTGCAGAAAGGATGAGTCCGCCTGTGTCCCGTCCCACAATCAGAGTCCGACTGAGAACATGCCGTGTGTGAGAGTCAGTGTGTAGTGCGAGAGAGACGGAGTGAGGGAGAGTGTGTGGGGGCAGATTTAGAAATCCTGCTGTCTGTCTGTCTGTCTGTATGTGGCTGACACAAATAGAACACAGGGCAGACGTGTGCGACGTTGTGCGCGGTGAAGTCAAGTGTATCTGGAGACAAAAGGGGGGAGGCAGGGTCGGGACATGGAGCTCGCTTTCATCTTTGAAACACCTGAGCTTCATGTTTGAACTTTGTCACACTGCGCTGCACATTCATCGAAAGAATAACGTTATTTCAGCCTTAGAGAATGCGTATTTGCTGCTCAGGTTTTGAACATTCAGTTCTTCTAAACAGATATATTTTTGTGAGGTGTTGTCTGGGATTCAACAAACTGCCTAAACTGAGTGAAAACTGTGGCGTGATGATGTTTGATTTGAGCTTAAAGCACTATGAGAGCAGAGTGTTTGAGTCAATTCTGATTCACAAAGCTGTCAGAGCTGTGTTTTGTGTCTAGAGGTAACATCAAGCAACGCAATGAGCACACATTAATCAACAACATGAATCAGAGTGCCATGTCTCAACACATAGATCCTGTAAGTTACATATATATTCCATAAGGTTAAGGTATACTTAGTGTCACATGCATCACATCAGTCACAATAACACACAACAAGAGAAGAAGAAGAACGAGAATCTATTAAGAATGAATAACAATAAATATATACAGTACTCTGGAAATGTTTCAGGCATGTGTCGATATTAAAAGTAAACTATAGATTATGTGTTTTGTTGGGGTTTTTTTGTTTTTGTTTTAAATGCAAAGTAAAAAAACAAACAAAAAAAAAACAAGACAATTCTAAATCAAATCAATATTTGGTGTGACTCTGTCTCAATACAGCAACAGTTCTGTCTCAGTTTTTGAAGGATCTGGGCAGGTTCTGATCAAACATTTGGAGAATCTCAGACAAAACCAAGCCAAACTGGACTAAACTAGACCATAAAATTTCAAAAGGAACTAAGGTTAAACCAGACCAGTTAATCCCATCAAGAACCAGGCCAGACCAGTTACACCATCACGTCAGGAAGATTGCTTGTTCTGGGATCACTCTAAAAATGGAAAGGTTTTTGTCCCTTCACTCACTTTTCCATTTTGTGAATTGAAATAAATAAATAAATAAATAAATACATTTAGTATATCATCAACAGCATTCTCACTTTACCACCTATCTTCACACCTGACTAAAACTTTCACACACACAAGTACAATTACTTACTAACCTTTGAAGATCAGTTTGTAATTACACTGCGTCTGTTTGTGTTAAAATGTGTTTACACTTTAATAATAATAATATTTGTGGTTATTGGCCTGTACAGAGAGTGAAGTGGGTTTGGGGTTGTGAATAATGTCGCAGATAATGCCAAGGACTGCATTTGTTTTTCAGCATTTGAGACGAACTTTGTTACAACTTTTGCTTCGTAAGCTAAACTGCTCATTTTCAAGGGATACTTTGCACCATAGAAGAATCCCTCTGTGTTGAGCAATGATACAAAAACAAAGATACAAGAATATGAGTATTAGGTGGCATGGACATTTTGCCCATTTCCTGATTTGTGCATGTACTGTTCCAGGAATAGTTATGGCTTCAGTGACAAATATAGCCTTTTCTCTGCCACGTCACTCGTTCATATCTTTGAAAGGGTCTGATTAATGCCAGATGAGTTCAAGTAACTTTTGTGTAAAATAAAAAGGCATATGTGTATTTCTCCTGTGCACATATGTGAGGCCCGTCCCATGGGATCTCAAGATGGGAGGCATGTGTGTGTCACCCTCATCCTGTTGTCTTCAGGCTTGCATCTGGATGTATTTGTCTGTGGCAGAGACACAGGTGCATGCAGCTCTTGTGTATTGTGATGTTTTTGGTCATATGTGTCTTTCTTCCTGCCACATATGACATTATGTAATGCTCTTCTAAACAGAGGCTTACATATGCAGGATGTTTTTCAATCAGGCCAAGTGCACACACCACAATGAAGCCACAGCGGCACACTCGAGGCTCGGGGTTATTTCAAACGAGGACGGTTCGAACAGGAAAACGCAGATTTGAGGCAAAGAAGAAATAACTGTCTCATAATTAGTCAAGAATGGGGGGAATGTATGAAACATCCATCTCACAAGCTATTTGTTTCACATGCTATTAGAGCGGCTCTTGACATCACGTTGGCTCCGGGGCAATGGGAATATTTCAGCCCTCGTGCACTCTGTCTAAGAAGAGGATTAGATTTGCATTTAAATTTAAAGTATGAGCTCACGGTATATTTATTTGCAAAGTCTACAATTTGGGTCTCCATCTGTGAGGACTAGCATGAAAGAAATGTGAGAGAAGAAAGGGGTGAATGAACAGCCCTACAGCATCCAGCTGTTCTGCTTTTTTCCTGAAACATCTGTCGCAGGATGAGACCGAATTAACGCAGAGCAAAGAAAAGGTAAAGGAAGGGAAAGAGGGAACGGTGCCTCCTGAAAATGGCATGTAGGCAATGTCATCGTGAAGCTTTGGATCTTGAGCAGCCATCAGTGACGTACTTGGCAAGCATCTGGGCACATACAAACAATCAGAGAGATAAAGCATTGTTTAAAGCCTGCCCCAATGTGTAATTGCTGTGAAGGGAGAGATTCGAGACCCATTTTATTTTGCGAAGTTAATGGGCAAGGGTGGCCAGGCTAAAAAGGCTAAAATGAATTCCGTTTGTTTACAGATTTCTTTATGATGTGTTTTTTTTTTTTCCATCTAATTAGCCCTAATGATGAAACATGTTTTATTTTGATGCTGCACATATTGTTCCCAAAAACCTTAGTCAAACCAAATTCAGGATTTTTGTTTTGTTGTTGTTTTTTTGTTTGTTACTGACAAAATAAGAGGTCACTCACTCATTACTTTTTTTTTTCCCCCTGATATTTAGTTTCATTTATTTATATTTAGTTCAAGAGATAAAGTCTGTGCCAGTTTATACAACATTTTCTCTGGTAGAAAAGCTCTGTCTTGCTTTTGAATTAAAGCACATCCAACAGACTCATTAGTTCCATGCCCAAGATGGAGACTATAAGAGATAAGGTAAGTGGAAGCCCTTCAATTTTTAATCCGTGATTTGGCACTGTGATGTCAAAAGAGAGCGCTCTGGAGGGAACATGCCGCCACTGAATTCATGGAGTGGAGGTAACAGAGTAAATGGGGGTGTTCCCAAAGTGAGGCAGCTCCAGTCTGTTCTCCATGGCTGGTTGATCTTTAACTTAGTTTTGCTGGAGGCCAACAGACAGCCAAGCAACGAACAGCTTTCACTGAGTGACCTCATCCGGCGTCAGCCTGAACGCCTCATGGTGCACTCTCAAAGTAACACATATCCAAGAAGGAGCTCATATACAGTCTATTTGTATGCATGGTTATAACTGTATATTGTTGATACAGTTCGAACATGTGACATTGCACTTTCTACATGTTACATAAAAGCTGATGTATGGGTTTAAGGTGCGTGTATCCCAGAATATGTTGTGTGAAAGAGATTAGACTAATCCTCTGGGTAACGAATCATAACACAGCAGTAAAATGAATAAGTAAATGTGGTAGAGGTATATTCTGGTATGTGCAAACCCACTAAATTCAATTCTAAGTATTTGATTGTTTTGTAATGCACAGGAATATTACGTCACAGTCAAAACAGGAAGTGTTAAAGGTCGGTTAGTTCCCTAATGAGCGTTTTGGGTCGTCATAAGCCATCCATCCGTGAATTAAGCATCACTGGGCTTCTGTACATTATGCGTGCAACAGATGACTCATCTCCCTGTTTGCTTTAGTCATAACCTCAGCTTATCACAATAGGTTATCTCAACTCTGCATGCGGAGGCCACGAAGTAACATGCAAACGTAATTTACATTTTATTACATTATCGCTGGTTAAAGAGCGTGAAGGGTTCCTGTAAACAGCTCGCTTCGATGAGTGAGATGAAGCTGACAGTCTCACGGGAGCTGGAATAATCAATTAGACAAAAATACTGACAAACTTGTCCACACACTGCTTGATGACACTACCTGTTGTTGACCAATGGTTAATTGTAGGCTACGAACTCGGCCTCTTATGGAGACGTGTGACATGCATCTGACTGTGAACATATACAGTGCTGTGAAAAAGTATCTGCCCCCTTCCTGATTTTTTATTTTTTTTTATTTTCACACTTAACTGCTTCATATCATGAAACAAATTTAACTATTAAATATTACCTGGCCTTCATGAGGAGCAATTAGATTTTCACATAGGGTTTGGATTGCTTTTTCCCTTAAAAAATAAAATAATCACTTAAAAACTGCCAAAAGAAACAAGTTAACAAGTTATCTTTGTCTTTTTCTGATGATTATAATCAGTTAAGTAGTGACAAATATGGGGGAAAAAAAGAAATCAGGATACTTTTTTTTACAGCAGTATAATTACTTCACATTGAGGCAATTGTGTTGGAGATAAATGTGTCAGTGGCGTCAGTGGAGCCTGATAAAGTCGTTAGCTGATGGAAATCTAGCCCAATTCTCCATTAGACACACTTTGGCACCAATGGGCTTCAAAAAATCCAGCTCAAGGTCACTCTACATTGTCCCACTAAGCAACAAACTAATGAAGACTCTCAGATGTCCATGATTAGCAGCACCAGTCTGCAGTTTCACCCAGAGTGACACAAAAAAAATCTGAAACTTTTAGCTACAGCTCAAGTTTTGGAGATTGATGGTTTAAGGTGGAGAGGCGCTAATGTGTTGACTTGAGAGCGCTCCGAGACAGCGAGTGTGAGGTGATTAAAGAGCACACATCGACACACCTGATTAACTGTCTGAGAACAGATGGTTATCAGATGAGGTTTTCCATCAAACTCCTTCAGCTGGACAGAGGTCACACCCGGAGCACACACACTCACAAACACAGTGGGACAACAGTCGGGGAATTAAAGGAGAATTACCCCGAAATGCACTCTCGGAGTTTGCAAAAGTTTCTTATGTACTTGAAGAATCTACTTTTCCCAGTAAGTGACTGTATAATGAATTCCCTACTCTGTATTGTATAATATTAATGCAGTGTGCATAAAGTTGAAGTATGGTTCAAAATAACCTGTGAGATTTAAAGGATGCATGTTGTTCCTCAAGGACATCTGCAAAAGTACACAATGTTCGCACTTGTTTGAGCCAGTTATGTCAGCTAATTTAGTTTTACATATGAACTTAATGTTATGTACTGTATGACTCATATCTGTTTGGTACATGGCACATCACTTTAATCTTCCACTGCTCCTAGTGCCCAGAGCAGGTAGAAAATAGCTGTGCTGACTCTACAGATGATAAAGACAATAATCACCAGGAAAAGGTAGTCATATTATCTCTGTAGTGCCTTCATTTTGTAAAGTTTTAGCAAATGGACATAAATAGCATAGCGTCTATGTGTAGTGCTGTGGATTTTATGCAAATTAGCCATATACTTTAATTAAACTGGTGTTTTTTGGATCTTTTAAAAGACTTTATGTGGTGTGTTTGCAAGACTTTTTGTATGAAGACAGAGAGGAGGCATAAACTGAAGGGCGTCACACCTAAACTAACATTAAGAGTGCGTAGCATATACAGTACCTGGGAGACTGGGGTTTGATTTCTGCTCGGGTCATTTACCCAATGTCACTCCCCCCTCTCTCCCCCTGTTTCCTGTCTATCTACTATCCTATCAAATAAAGAGAAAAAGATCAAAAAAATAAAGGAAAAGGAAAATAATCAACAAAGGAAAATAATCAGGATTATAATGTTTAGCCATATCGCCCAGTCCTACTTTAGCTTAATCGGGTCAGAGAACTCTGGTTGGCAGACCCTGTATTAGTTCTGATTCTGCATGCTTTCAGCCAGTAGAGGGCGCAGATCCCTTTCTTTGCCATCTTTATTTATAAATAGAGACGTTTAAGAGGTCCAGATTGGAAGACAGAGCAGATCCTCTGAAATGGTAGGATCATTTTATTGTATTTAGTACAAATAGGACTCTAGGTTCCAGTGTTATCTAGTAGCCTATGTAGCCTATGTTATCTTATTATATGCGTAGTGTGGTAGAGCCTCACTCATGTAATCTCTTGCCACATGCCACTTTCCTAGTGGCAGGAAAGTTATATTGGAGGTTTCTGTCCAGTTGAGGGTATTGTGTCAGTGACATAGGCATGACTCTAATAATTTCATGGCTAAGTTTAATCAAAATGATTGTGAGAATATTCTTTTGGGCTAAAAGTTACGCAGGGGACTTAAAGGTATCCCTGAACTAATCAACAAACATATTTAATTTACTGTGGTTTTTAATGTTTGCACATTTAAAAAAGAAATCTGAAAATGAATATCAACTGGTCTTTAGCAGAAACCCTGTTGTTGACCCACTTGCTCTGATTGTTTTATAAAATTTTCAGTGCTATCTTTTGAAAAACAGAACAGCAGCCTAACAGTGATTTAATGTTACAACAATGCAGAGTACTTAGAGACATTTCCTTTCAAAAACATATCCCCGGGGCTATGTAACCCTGTAGTGGATCTAAAGAGTCCTCAGTTGTAGCATAAAGCTGTGCCCCGGGGCAACATAAAGCCGAGATTCAGAGGTCAGAGGAAAAAAGGAGCAAGGATCTAGGAGGCTGAAGCAGAGTGGCACGATGTACAGCGACAGGACAATGCAAACAAATTAGAAAAGCACTTACACAACTTAAGTATAATTGTTAGAGCAGAAAAACACAGGCACGGGGGAAGAATAAGACAAACAAATTCAAACTGACACTGCTTTTCAAAGAAAACTGATTTACTTTATAAAAATAAAAGCTTCCAAAAGTGACCAAAACCTTTTCAAACTCCATTAACTCTCAATACATCCCAGATGAAAAGAGCAAATGCCTACAGATGAGTTCAAAATGCTGTACTGTGTGTCGTTTATAGAGAGAAATTCAAGTTCTCAATACCGTCGCTCTGAAGTTTAGATGAAAACTCTGGGCTTCCTTACCTGCACAGCCATCAGGGATAACTCCATCATTTCTGGATCGAAGTTGGCCAGCCTGAGAGCTCGACGAGACGGGAGGGTTTCTCAGCCAGTCGACGCCAAAGACGAGGCAGAAGCACGAAGAAGATCTCTCAAAGCGCTTCGCCACGCTCCACTGGACGGCTGCAGTTGTGGATGTGCTACATAATGACACAATGAATGCTTTTCATGGTTCATGGATGAGTTTATTCACTCAACCCATCGTGTGCTCCCCTCTCTTTCTCCGTCTCTCTTCTTTCATTTCTTTTTTCTGCTTCTTTACGTTGAGGCGTAAACTTTGCAAATTATTGATGCTGGTTGAGACTTTTGCACCTAAGATCTTTTGACAGTTCTGCTCAATGTCCCTTCTGTTTTTGAGTGAGTCGCACGTTAGCTCCAAACTGACATGCTACAGTCACGTTGCATTACTTTCGTGGAGTGTTTTTGCTATAAATGTCCATAATATTTTCCACTATCATGAACATAATATCTGCCTGCACAAATGGGCAGCCTGGCCAAATGTTATCTTGCATGACAGAGCTACTTAACCTACATTGACCAGATGGCGCTTTACATGACTGTCAATGTAGTGTGGGGGATTGTGGGTCACTATATATGCAGCGCCCAGAAGGTGTGGGTTGAAGGAGAAGTGGGAAACACATATTAGTCGGTACACTTACATGGACAGCTTTATTGGACTGTGTTCATTGTTGTCCAAGTGGACTTCTCTTTTTGTCCGAGAAGGAGGGAATCAAACTCCAGTCCATAACGCTCAGCTCAGGCTAATGCTACATTGGTCTCTCTCAGTCTCTAATTTAGGTCACTCCCCAATTTGCATCAGAATTTGCTATAGGCATGCTCAGACACTTTGCACAGTCTACTATAATGATGCAGCAACTCCCATTGGACAAACAGTATTTTACGTCCACTCAATCGGTTTTATGCTTACAATTTTTTTACTTTATAATTGAAATATAGGCGCAATGTCTTTCGAAACACATTCAAAGAGCTAGAGCTGAAAAAGTAAAACAATATAACTGGCATTATTCAACATTTCTTTTGTCTGATGATTGCAAAACATGTGGTCTTTTATGTAGATAAACCTCTTGAAACAGGCTAGCATGACTGACATAAATCAGTTCACTGGCCCAAATTGAAATTTTAATATTTAATAGCATTGTGCCTCTGTTGAAAAGAGAAAAGTAACTGAACTGATTTACTAAGTGTTAAATGCTGATTATCTAGGTGATTGTCCATGCTTGTTAGATGAAAAGACATGAACACAACAAAGTCAGAAAAAATGTGTTCATAACTCAAGATGCACATGACCACATTAAAACATTATTTATTTAATTTTATTTAATTGTATTTAATTTAATTTAATTTAATTTAATTTAATTTAATTTAATTTAATTTAATTTTATTTTATTTTATTTTATTTTATTTTATTTTATTTTATTTTATTTTATTTTATTTTATTTTATTTTATTTATTTTTGTAGAGACCAATACCACCAGCAACATTAGCCAACATCAGAGGAGCTTAATTTTTTTTCTCTTTTTTTTTTTTTGGTCTAAAAATACTCTACTCTGACTTTAGCTTGAGTAACATGTGGAGCCCACATGCAGCAATAGCCTGACTAAGAATCACATTATGCAGGTGTGTTACTGCGACTAAAGCTTACCTGCATTTCAAAAGTCTAATTATAGTCAAACTAAGGCTATAATATGAATTTGTCTACTTGCATGTAACCTGTCATGGGGAAGTCAGTGACATTATAACAGATTTTATAGTAATAGTTTGAGATAGATACTGCTACTACTGATATTGCTTTAAAATGTATGCGAAAACTGTCAAAAACTTGCATGTTAAAACAGCATGCCCTTTTATTTTGATGTCCATGTCCCAAACAAGTACATACAATCCTGATATGTATTTACGGTGGTTATCATCTACGTCTAAATCTTTCTATCCCTTTGTTTTGTCAAAATACAAAGATCCTCAAATACAGCCATGTGTGCACACCTAATCTTTTGTCTCCCTTACTGAGCAGCTGTTGAGTTTAATGGCCGCAGACAGATACATCCCAAGCCTCGTATGTGTCTGCAGTGTCACAGCCCAAGCTGTTTGACTGCAGACCTCTATTGTACTCTGTGGCCTTTGGTGACATTACTACTGCATGAGAAAACCTCTTAAAATAGGACATGTTGTGCACTTTGGATGTTCCGAGTAAGAAGGCGTCTCTGGACTGTACGGAGAGAGAAATGTGCGGCACGTTTACAGTTATGCATCTGTGTGAGGAGACGGAGGATGGACTGTTGCTGTGAAAAGAAGTCAAAGTCTTGTTTTTTCGTTTCCTGCTGGAGAAGTGTGGTACAAGTCTGTTCAGTACAGGTCAGCTTGCAGTGTCAAAAAGGGTATCTTACTTCACTCCTTTAGTAACACCTCGGCTTTAGTGTGGTAAGGTTACTCAAAGGTAACAATCATTATTTGGGCAAAAATGAGAAGAGAAAGGAAAAAAACACAAAACGTCAATGTTTTTTCAGGGTCGCAGATGGCTCCCAGAAGCTTTGAGCCTGAGGTTCCTCGACAATTATTCATCGCTGGGCTAATATTTAGAGACATGCACCCAATTCACCTTCTTCGGACGATGGGAGAGAGAACCTATACTAACACTGGGACAACATGCAAACTCCACACAGATACCTACATTCAGAGGAGCATTAACCATTTTGGAACCTCACATGAAAGTCCGCTTGCTCTTGTAATAAATAATGATATTCCAAAAAGACAGAATGTCATATATTGTTATGTTATGACCTGTTTTTAGGTACAGTCATGTCCAAACACACTCACTACCATACCACTCAATGGGAGCATGCTTTTATGAACACTTAAGAATAAGAAAGTAAAGCAAAAACAACATTCAAGTACATATTTATTGAAGATATAAAGAAATAATAACTGTAACAAAACATATAAAAATTTGCACGTTTAATACAAAGACCAATCAGCTTCTTTGTTTGAAATCTTTACACCTTCTTCGAACAAAAATAGAAAAATTTGGTTAAAGATGTGCAATATTTTAAGTACAAGCATAATTTATTTAAGTTAATCTAACAACTACTAGTAAGTTACAGTCCCTTTAAAACAAACACTGACAGTAATGTGTGCATTTACAAAACTATAGACCAGCTACACTCCCCATGTTTTCTTTCTTTCTTTCTGTTTTTATCCTTAACCACAGCCGTTTGTCCGACTGTTTACACTTGAAATGACAGATGAGTTTGCCTGCAGTGTCTTTGTGTGTTTTTGCACTTCATGTACAAGTCTTTACAGCTCAGCCACTTCCCATCTGTCTGCCCTTTTAAAACCACCCTTCAGCATGAAAGCAAAAAAACACTTTGAAGCCATCACAGCCACAGACTCTTGACTCTGGCCTGACATGTTTTTCATTCATTCAACATACTCAAATAAAAAGTAGGTGCATAAAAGCATGATGTTTTCTGAAGTTAACTCCATAAAACATATCCTGAAAACACTTAGGAAAACACTGTGTCAACGGCACACTTGACAGTTTAATCCAAACCAGTCACTCCACATTGTTGGATAATTAGACTTCAGTCAACTCCCTAAAACTTTCTTGGAAACAACTGTGAGACCTAATAAAACCACACCTAAAGTGGTTCATTAGCATCTAATAATATATTTTAGTTATATATAAAAATGTCTTACAGATAGCTGTGTTTCCGCATTAAAGAAGCAAACAATCAAAAGATACTGCACATAAAAAACTTACTTTACTGCGTAATACACTTTTCCTTGAGTGCTTCTACTGTTTTGGGTGCGACAAGTCCCATTGTCATGCCCACAACTCCACCCACCACGATCCCAATACCCAAACCGACAGGCCCACAAGCACTGGCCACAGTAGCACCTATAGCCATTCCAACCTCAGCAGCTGTTATAACAATACCGGAATAAATGAATTTATTTTTTTTTTCAGCTATTTCTCTCGCTTTGATTTTATATTGTTCTTCTAGCTTTTTTAATTTGCTTTCCAGTGGTTTTCCTTTATGTTTGGCCCTCAGTGCTTCTTCCTCTTTTTGTTTTTGTTCAGCTGTTGCCTTCAAAATCTGTTCGGTTTGCTCTTGGATCGCGCTCTCGGCTTTCTCAAACATTTCATTGGTGTAAAAGCTACCGCCGTTGTTCATAACCATCCCTTCAATCTTCTCGATGAGCTGCTGCACCTGATTACTGTTCCGCTTCTTGTTGTTAAAGACGTGACTGCGGCCGTCGCAGCTTTTAACTATGTGGCTAAGTTTGGGGCATTGACCAACGAAGTCCTCGACTGAACATTCAAGGTGATCTCCGTACGTAAACAGAACCAGGGAGTAATCTGCGGCTCTGTCACCGAACACCTGCTGCAGGAGCTCCACTGTTTTCTGTTCCTCGTCGGTGAATCGGTCCAGTTTGATCACGATGAGGAAGGCGTGAGGTCCAGGAGCAGCGAGCGAGATGCACGTTTTGACCTTTGTGACCACGTCGTCCTCCTTGTACTTGGTGTCATAAATTCCCGGTGTGTCAATCACAGCAATTTTGCGCCCACTGACTGTCCCTTTGGCTTTTTCGCAATCGAACGTGACGGAACGTGGAGAGCGGACCGAAGAAAAGGCCTCTCGGTTGAGGAGAGTGTTTCCGGATGCACTCTTGCCGTTCCCAGTCTTTCCGATCAGTACAATCCGGATTTCCTCATCTGGATCCAAAGCTGAAAAGACCAAGTAGAATGAAAAGACGTCAAATTGTTACTTGTGCAAGATGAACAGTGTCCAGTGAGAAGGGGGAAAAAGTCTACTACTAGTTCTTATTGTCAAGGGATCAAACTAACAAAGTTCCTCTTAGTCATTAACATATTTTGAAATTTTACAACATCGTAATATACAAGGCATGTTTTGTCAAGTAGATTTAAAAAAAATGCAGCACAGAATACAATCATATCAGAGAGGTAATAGACAAAAGGAACTCACCGCTCTCTGTTTTCCTTTTCCTGTTCAGAAATGGTTTCTTGAATTTCCCACCAGCACCATTAGCCATGGTTGCTCCTGCTCAAAGACTTGTAATAAATGTTCTTACTTCTTCCACGCACAGATGAGAACAGATCCTGTTATAAAACTTTGTCTCGTCTCACAGGTTCTGTAACATTCCATTAAATGTTAGTCACTCACACCCATGAAGGCCTTAGGTGCGAGAGTGAGTGAGAAAGTCATGAATTGATCACACATGTATTCACGTTCAAACCCTCACAAACCTGTGCAGCCTGTGTGGATAATGGACTCCTTTCTCCACGAAATTCAATTCTTTGGTGCGTTCACTACAGTATCTTTTAGTAGCCAGTACCATATTTACGTGAGAAGAGCTGTATCTAAGCCAAGTGTAACAAGTTTATAGCCGCTTGTGAGCCAAGAACAACAACACATCCCTGAGTACAATTTACAACAGGACAGACAAATGAGTTCCCAAGATCTCCTCACTCATCATTTTAATTCCCGGTCCACTGCAGTTCGATGCCATCCTTTGTTGTTGCTCCTCCTGAAGTCAACACTAGAGGGCGACAGTTCTCTTCACCTGACTGTGATCCAAAGAGAATGAGTTTTACTTCCAATCTAAGAACTACTTTTCTACTGACCATGTGCATAAGGGCTCAAAGAACAAGTAAATGAATCTAGGCCAGTGATCATCAACTGGGAGCCCAGGGGCCACATCAGGCCTCCCACAGCTTTCCATCCGGCCCCCCAGCACATAATGAAAATCAGAAGTTTTGAGGGAAAAATATGTAGACTTGAAACATAAAATGAGGTTCAAATCAAGTTTTGTTTGTGACTTATTCAGTCTACATTTAAGAATGAGGACAAATTGGTTCGTTGTTTTATTTTTTCATGTGACAAATCATCTTTTTCCATAAGCTGTTGTTATATTTTTTATTTTTTTGTTTGTTTTTTTGCAACTTCACAAAACCTCATAGGCTTCAGTCAAAAAAGAAAAACAAGAAAAGATATTTCACCGTGAAGAAATCTAATAAAATAATAATAATAAAAGGCGTATTTATTTATTTATTTATTTATTCATTCATTCATTTATTTTTATCTTTAAATTGCACTCAAGCAATTTAGTTGATGACCCCAGATCTAGGCTGTTGTTACCAAGGACTAATCAGTTTCTTTTTCTGAAATCCTCTGTGGTGGTGTGTCAGATCTGGTAGTGTCAGTCTCCACAAACAAATGTGTAAATAAATGTAACTAACAAAAACTCATCTTAAACCTAGTACAATTTACAGTCATGTTATGGAGTCTTAAGTGACAAAAATATAGAAAATGTTGTGCACATTATGACAAAAGTGCATTATCTTCTTTATAAAGAAAAATATATCATTGTCTACATACACAGATTACACAATCCCGGAATAATCTTTTGTCACATAAACCAGTCATTCAACATAACTCAAGCAGCTTCTCTGTTTCTTGTAAACAGCAACAACATTTGGAAAATGTGCTGCTGAGGTTGACTTTTTCCCATCACTAACAAAACTGGCATAGCTCCTTGACTCAGAAGATGATAGGGACAAATAAGCACTCCTTCACTGTGTAGTGCAATTATTTTTGAGGGCTACTACTGCTGCTGGTCCGATAAGTCCCACCAGAGCTCCAACCGCTCCACCGACCACCACTCCAAGGCCAGTCCCAACAGGACCACAAACGCTGCATGCACTCGCGCCGATAGCGATTCCGACTTCAGCAGCTGTTAGAACAAAACCAGGAAAGATATATCTGTTTTTCTTCTCTGCTTTTGACCTGGCTCTGTCTTTATATTGTTCTTCGAGGTGTTTTAATTTCAATTCCAGCTCTTCTCCTTCAAGCCTGATCCTCAGTGCTTCTTCTTCTAGGCGTTTCTTCTCTGCACTGGCCCTTAAATTCCTTTCTGTTTGCTCCTGGATCACTCTCTCAGCCTCCTCAAACATTTCATTGGTGTAATAGCTTCCCCCATTGTCCAGAACCATTCTTTCGATTTTCTCAATAAGCTCTTGCACCTGACTACTGTTGCTCTGTCTGTTGTTGAAGACGTGATAGCGGCCGTTGCATCTTTCTATCAAATGGGAAAGTCTTGGGCATTGACAGGTAAAGCTTTCAATCGTTGTGCTTCCAAGTCGATCTCCGTTAGTGAAGAGAACCAGGGAGTAATCTGCGGCTCTGTCACCGAACACCTGCTGCAGGAGCTCCACTGTTTTCTGTTCCTCGTCAGTGAATCGACCCAGTGTGATCACGATGAGGATCATTGTGTGATTAATTAGGTTTAAGACTGGATATAAAGAGCTGTGGTTTTTCATGAAATGGTAAAATGGCTCAGTTTCAGTTGTTTGTGGACTGTTTTGAATAAAATAGGAATTTATGGAAATCATTGCATTCTTTTTTACTCACCTTTTTGGGAATTTGTTTTGTAAATATTATGAGAAAATTGTGTTGTTGGTCTGTCATAGATGCTCAGTCTTTGACCATTTTGTTATCAAGTCTTGACTGAATAATAAAAGATAAAAGTATGAAATTTCTACAAATGGGAATATTACATTTGTTTTTATATTTGGTATTATGACAAAATGGGGGGAAAGCTCTATTTTATTAAATAGGCTACCAACGACCACAGACGCCAGGTGTCTTTAAAAGAAAAAAATAACATTAAACACAAAAAGTGTACTTGAAGCTGTAGTTCCTATAGTAAACACAAGATGGCGACAATCAATTTTATCCACACATGAATCTAAAGAAGAAATGGTTCACTTCCGTGCTAATTTTATGAATGACTCCAACTTCCCTTAACTGGACCGGTTGACAGTTAGCGGACAGCTACCTTTAATCTTTAATTTAGTCCAAATGGATTATACAGCGGCTCAAAGTGGGTTCAGACAGCGTAAGTTACGTACGTGACTCGATCCAATCAAAGGATATTTATATTAAGCTATTGCATGAAGCAACGCGGCTCGTACAACAGAGGTTAACTGGAGCTGGGCTTAGCATGTTGTTTTTAGCTCCCTCAGGCTAAATAACGCCTTCTAACACATAATATCATATAACACAGTCCATTATTAGTCCATTACGCTTTCAGTTTTATTAGTGCCAGTGCTAATGCATGTCTTAATGCTAATTGGACCATTTATAGACAGTAGCCAAGCGTAATTGTCGACGGGCTACGCCTTTAAAGCTTTTTGTTCGATTTTTATTTAAATACAGGCTCTTGTATTTCACTATGAAGTTTGTGTATATGCAATAACTGCATAAAGTTTTAACCCAGCTACAGGGCTGGTTATTTGGCTACTTCACAAGAAAGTCTTGTTTAAAAAGGATGTATTGATGAAGGAATGTTTTACTTTTAAGAAAATAGTAGGTTTAAAGTGCCGTGGATGGCATATCATTTAGAGTCCAGCCAAAACATCCATCGGCCATGATCTCATTAGGTCTTGTGATAAGAAACTTTTTGAATCAGTGAAAGCAATAAATTGAGCTCTTTCTTCTACATAAAGCAGTGGTGCTGCACTGCCAAACAGGACATACAATGACACCAAACTTGTATCTCTGTAGCTTTTTACTTTCCACATGACTTTAAAGTTTTTAGTTCTTGCTATTCCTGACAATAGTTCTTGATGCATGTTTAGTTTCATTGCCTCTAATCGTGCCATTTGCTTTACTAATTCTGCAATCATAACACGACAAACTCTTTTAACTTGAACTATGCACCTAATAGTCAACATCATATTTTGTTCAGATCCCAATATACGTGCTAGAAATAGCTCAATGGATGCCTCAGATGGAAGCCAGTTGTTTGAAGATACAAGTGATGCTGGGCATGGGTTACAGCCTGGTCACAGGTGAGTGAATTGTAGGACCAAGAACATATTTTGATGCACAAACTGAATGTATCCTGAAATATGTGTCCCATGTTTACACCTCACATTATTTTAGCTAACAGTATGTAATATTATGTTGACAGGAACCAGACTGGACCTCAGGCTGCAGGATTTCCTGGTTTTTCTGACCCCATGTCTAACCTGGCAATGGCTTACGGCAGCTCACTGGCCTCACAGGGAAAGGAACTAATGGACAAAAACGTAAAATTTATTTGCATTGGCATTTAATTTACTATTAATGTGATTATGTTGTTCATAAAAGGCCTTGTTAGTGGAGGCATTAACTTGTCATATTTTATCTGACTATAATATTTGCACTTGTTTCAGCTGGATAGATTTATTCCTATTTCCAAGCTCAAATACTATTTTGCTGTGGACACTGTCTATGTGGGAAAGAAACTTGGCCTTCTCATCTTTCCCTACATGCACGAGGTATCGCACTACTTCGAAGTCCTTTACTTATATTTTAGATGTTATACTAAAATTCTGCTAAATGTCTGTTTCAGAACTGGGAGGTTAGCTACCAACAGGACATCCCTGTGGCTCCACGCTTCGATGTGAACGCTCCTGATCTGTACATTCCTACTATGGGCTTCATCACATACATTCTGGTGGCTGGACTGGCTCTGGGCACACAGAACAAGTACAAATATAAAACATTTTTGTTAGTGGCTCTTTCTGTATGTGTTGCAGACAATGAACTTTATTTTGGTGCGCCACAGATTCTCACCTGAGCTCCTGGGAGTTCAGGCCAGCTCAGCGTTCGTGTGGCTGATCATGGAGGTGCTGGCTGTTCTTTTGTCTCTGTACCTAGTGACTGTAAACACCGACCTTACAACTATAGACCTGCTGGCTTTCTCTGGCTACAAATATGTGGGGTAGGTCTCTTTTTTCGGTTTACATTATCTGTATTTGTGAGTGCTGGGAACATTTAGAAGTTTATGTTTTAATTTGACATTTCCAATATGCATTTCCTTTGTCAGGATGATTGTTGGTGTGGTATCGGGGCTGTTGTTTGGGAAGCCAGCTTACTATCTGTCTTTACTGTGGTGCTGTGCTGCTATTTTTGTCTTTACGGTAAGTACTAGCATGTTTAGTCATTTATTATGCCATTACAGTAGTTATTAGGCATTGACTAATTGTCCCTTTCACAAGTGACATCTAAAAGATACATGCAATCATCTACACTTTGTTAAACATCGCATAGTAGCATTGCCAATTTTTGTTTTACTTTGCTTCCCTATTGTGACAGTTTTCTTCAATGAAGGGGAATAATTATGATGGTGACATGCATTCTAGCTTAATTTAGGTTTTGCAGCTAATCTCATCAAGAAGATGTCAATTTTTCTAGTAGCTCCATGTTATTTCACGCGACATGACCCAGCATGACAATTAATCAAAATTTAAATTTAAATTTTGGCTCCCAGCGATCACAAAACCTATGTAATTGAGAAAAAAAAAAAGTCTTATTTATTTATGTATTTTTTTTATCACTTGTTTTCCACAAGATTGTAGAAATGCACCACATTGTTGATCTTACTTATTTATCTTAATTATTATTTCTGTTTATCTTTTTAATTATTTATTTATATGTTTGAATATATTATTTATTTTAAGGATAATTCATTGTTTTTGTTCAATAAATCCAACATATTTCAAGTCAATGACTAATCATGATTTCAATAATGACCAAAATAATTGTGATTATGATTTTTTTTTTCTATAATCAAGCAGCCCTATAACATAGTGCTAAGCACCCAGTGACATGTTGCTTGTAGTCTTACAAGCTCCCTAACCATTCACTGAGAAGTTTATGCGTTGTCAGTCAATCTTGTTTAATGTAAATTAAGAATTTGCCATTTTGTCGCCATTTCGATTATTAAACATGTATTGTGGTCAAAAATGTGGATGCAGCTCATGTTTTCCTAGAGTGAAAGGGTTACGCTTTCTCCTCAGATCCGGACTCTGCGATTGAAGCTTCTATCTGAGGCGGCAGCTGAGGGCAGACTGGTGAAAGGAGCCAGGAACCAGTTGAGGATGTACCTAACCATGTCGATAGCAGCGGCACAGCCCATCTTTATGTACTGGCTCACCTACCACCTCATCAGATAAAACCTGCGACCCACTTTCACACGCATAAAAGTGCTGACACATGAAAGAAACTGGACATGAAAAACACACTGTGGTCCGGGCCAGTCCTCAGCACTCTCAGACCCATTTGTTGTCACACATTCATATAAGACTTCATTTGTCTGTTTATGGAGCAAAACTGCACACACTCATACAAGATAATTAGACAAAAATAGGACACGTCTAGTGATTTCAGTCATGGCATTGCTCCGTGTCATTAGTATTGCCTTTTTTTGTTTGTTTTTTTGTCTTTTTTATGTATTGTCTTCAAAATTTGTAGCAACAGAAAGTGGCTTTACATTTTTTCTATACCGTGTAATTATTTGTTAATATGTTTTTTAAGAATATTTAAGTATGGATGTTTGTATATGGTCTGATGTATGTCACGAGGACTTTGTCTGAGCCTACTGAAGAAAAGCACACTAACCTCAAACCAACCATCCAGTTAAGTTAAGACTTGACTCTGGATATATGCCACCACTTTTTATGTTTCGATGTGCTTTGTTGTATGTTTCAAGCCACAGTGACAGTAAGCTGATAATTAAATGAGTAAATAATTGAAAATGTATTGGAATAAAGAAAGGGAAGATAGTGGTTTGGTTTTGTGAAAACGGTTAAGTTAGTTTAATGTGAGAGATGCTCTTAAGAGTAACTATGAAGCACAGGGTTTTAATCTTATTTTACAAGAGTCAAAGGTTTACTATCTCCCGCCTCAGTTTTCATGAAAAGACATTCAAAATGTAGGGATTTTCAAATTTATCTCAATTATCTGAGGTGTCTTCAAAAAGCTTTTCCATTTTTTTTTTGCCAAGAGTTTAATAATTGAACTAAGAATACAGCCTGTTCCCTAGACAACAATTTTCTTTTCTCAATTAAATGCACTGATGTGACTGAAGTCTATCCCAGAAATAAACAGGGCTATTAAAGTGAAACATGCTTCTGTTTGCATTATTTTCCTTTTGCAAAAAATTGTTATTGCTTTGTAACTTGAATTTTATTCCACTTTTGTTATGTTGCCATCTTAGTGGTACATTATAATGAGACTATGTTGAATATATCTCTAACAAACTTTAATCTATGTTAATGACAGACACAACATTTACTAGATGACGAAGTACAAGTGTCAGACAAAATGTGTAAACTAATCCAAACATTGTAAACAGTTTAGTGATTTTAAATATACTTGAAGTAAATTCTATGATCTATTATCCCACTATGAACATGGATAAATCTAAATGTTAGTGACTATTCCTTCCAGAATCCTCTGTTGTGATTAATGGCCTGCAGAAGCCGGGCCCTCATTGTTCTCTCCACCGGGTATCTCTGGTAAAGCGGCAGATAAAGAAGACTGTGGCAGGTGAGGGCTTCTGGGAAATGGTACTCGGTGCCTTCGGGCTTGACGGTGATTGTCATCTGGATGCTCTCCATGCCCATGAAGGGTACTCTGCTATAACCTGTGAGGAACACTGGGAAAAACCAATATGAATGAAAATTAATTGAATGACTGGCAACAATGATTATGTTTCATACTTACAAAAAAAGCCTTTCTTTTGCTCTTCGGTCAGCTCCTCAAAAACTTCCCAAAAGGTGACAATGGTTGGATGATCGTCACTGTATCCTCCTCCATAAATAGTGTTCTACATAAATTGGTGTGTATGTTATTGTGTGCTGTATTTATACTAGTCACATATTAAAACTTGAGTTGTGGACACTTTACCCGCTTAAAGACCTCCCAGTCCCAGGTTTCTTGCCCCACCATCACGTCCTGCAGCTCCTCTGGCTCAAAGAGGTCGACAACTTTCATGTCGCACACTTTGAAAAAACCTCTCTTGAAGGCTTCAAACACTCCCTCCACTGATGTTTTAAAGGCATAGCTGATAAAGGCGTCCACAAATTCTTTTCTGAAAAACAACAAAAGTCAGTCTGCTGTGAAGTCAGGTCACGTCAGACAAATTCAAAAGTCATTCTTTTTTTGTCATACTTGTTTGAACTTGTGACAGGTTTTCCGCTCTGATTCGGATCAAGCTCTGTTTCTTCACCGCCCCAAGGCACCTGCACTCATTACAGATTAAATTTAGATTAATCAGGTAATATTGTATTTTTTATTATTATTTTATTTATTTTTATATTTTTATTTATCTTTTTTTTTTAATAAGTGGAAGAAAATGGATTGATGGATAATCAAGTAATAGATATGTACTAAGAAAACAGCAGGTGTAGCACATACTCTAAAAGAAGTGTGCAGTCCTTCAATCTCTTCAGGCGTATACTCCTCCAGGATGCACTGAAGAGACCTGAAAAAAGGTGAAATTACAATAAACAACACCTCATTTGATTGGGCTACATGAGTAAGACACAGAGGGATCTTACTTTGCCATTACTGGCTCGAACTCTTTCATGTCCTCCAGCGACGGTTTGACTCTGAGGAGCTTCTTGAAGAGGACGAGTGGAAACGGCAGCTGGATGATGTTAAGATTGTAGAGAGCCAAGCCGCACAGGACACCGAACAAAAAGTACTGCTTATCTTCCACTTTTGGCTTCAAAAACAAAACAAAAAATAACAGAGCTTGATAGGTGACCTGTTGTGCCTTCACTGATGCTTAACAAATGATGATAATGTGTCTAGAGGCTATCAGGAAACAACAAGCAACAGTCTAATAGCTGCAGACCTTACACAGATATCATTCACACTGTCATTTATAATATAAGTGTACCACATCAGTCACAGTTTGAGCACACATGTCAAACTCAAGGCAAAATGCAGCCCTTTGCAATGTTTTATGTGGCACTCTAATGCATTTAGTTGGTGATATTTTTGGCAATACCTTTTAACTGGATTCAAACAGGTTTTATTTGGATTTGAACAGGTTTTAAACAGGTATAAACAGATTTTAAATGGATTTGAACAGGTTTTAAACGGATTTGAACAGGTTTTAAATGGATATGAACAGTTTTTAAACAGGTATAAACAGGTTTTAAATGGATTTGAAGAGGTTTTAAATGGATTTGAACAGGTTTTAAACAGATTTGAACAGGTTTTAAACAGATATGAACAGGTTTTAAACAGATATGAACAGTTTTTAAATGGATATGAACGTTTTTGAATCTACTCCTTTGCAAAATCAACTAAAACTGGTTCAATTCCTTAAAAAAACCTGTTTGATTCTTCTGTAAAACTCAAATGAAGATGAAACCTCACATTCAAAATTGAATATAAGCGTCCCAAGTGTCACAGTCTTCAGCCCCTAAAGGATTCTTATTTACTATTGCGGCCCCTCACCACTTTGAGTTTGACACCACTGGTCTAGTGTCTACCAGCCCCATGTTGAGTAAACATTAGTGCAGTTGCAAAGACAGTCCATTAGAGGGAGCAAAACCTGAAAAAATGAACTAGTGAACAATAAAAAAGTGTAGTGTAAGTGACCTTGGGAGGGAACCAGGCCAGGGTCTTGTTCTCATTGTACATAAACATATCAGACTGTGGAGTCATCAGTTCTTCAAAGACATGGAGGAAGAAATCTCTTTTGTTAACATTGGTCAGCTTCCTGTCATCCACAAACTGCACCTGGAAAAAAAATTGACATAGACTTTAAATGATCCTTCTAAATATATTTTCATCTTGTCTGAACATCTCAAGCTAAACCCTCATTTTAAACGTTTCCTGTTGATATTATAGCTACTGTTAGATGCAGATATAGTTTTTAAGATTTCTTGTCACATTTACCACGAGCTCTCTTTTAAAGGCTGAGTGGTCGGCTGCACTGAGCTGTCTGAAGGTGTCCTCGACCAGGTGAGGTCGTCGTAGGGTCAGCTGAAAGACCGGAGCTGGAGCCGAGTCCGAGTCCACCCCAAGCTTCAATAATGACTCGTGTGGCCATGCCTTATAAAGTTCGTGAGCAAAATGATGGGCTTCCTGGAATGACATTTGAATTATATGAGCATGTTACTCAGCTGAAAACTCTTTGTGTAGTTTTAATTTGTACCTATTTATCATATTACCTTTAAAAAATGGGCAAAAAGCCTAAAAACTCCAAGCTTGCAACCCAGAGGGAACACAAAAGGGTAGTTGCAGAAGATGACAGGTGTCTGGACATCATCCTAATATAATTAGATCATTTAGTGCCTCAGATCTCAGTTTATCAAGTGGTCAAGTATGTTTGAGTCTTTGTGCATCTACTGTAAATAAAGTGTTTTACCCCCTTTGTTGAAAAGTAACACCAAAGAGTTATGTCTTCAAAAGGGTCCGTGCAAGTGAGGATTTCTTCAACGTAAAAAGTGCTCAGAGGAACTTTGTAGAACTTCCCACTTTTGTTTACCTGCCAAAGAAAAGGGACACAATGATCCTTTAAGGCACACATGTCAAACTCAAGGCCCGGGGGCCAAATGTGGCCCTTTGCAATGTTTTATGTGGCCCTCCAATGTATTTTTGTAGGTGATATTTTCGGCACTAGGTTTTAATTGGATTTGAACAAGATTAATTTGTTAATGAAAATCTTAAACAAGTTTTTGCTACAAAGCTATATAATCTGCACAAAACCAAATAAACCTGTTAAACTACATCTAAAATCTGTTCAAGGTCATCTAAAACCTGCTCAAATCCAACAAAAACCTGTTCAAATATAACTTAAACCTGTTCAAATCCAACTAAAATCAGTTACCATAAACTGAGGAAAATAATAGTTAAAGATAACTTTAGTACAACTCAAATGAAGATGAACTCTCACATTTAAAATTTAATAAAAGCTTCCCAAGGGCCACCATCTTTGGCCCCTAAAAGGATTCTTATCAACACTCGCGGTCCCTCACCACTTTGAGTTTGACACCACTGCTTTAAGGCAACTACAATGACTGACTATATATTGTATTCAATTCTGTTGTGAACCTTTTCCCTTTGACTTTCTTTCTGAAATATTTTATGAGATCTTAAGTTAAGAACTGACCTTGAAGAGCAGTTTCAGAGCCTCCAGTAGATATTTGACTCCTGGGTTGTGAGTCTTCAAAAGGCCATTTTTCAACATAAAGGCTAAAGCATTTTTAAATGCTAAAATGTGCTTCAGCAGAATGGATGATGGCAGAGAAGACCACCAGCCTCCTAACGAAAAGATCACATTTGTCTAAACTGAAAAATACCCAGTGTTAACAATATTGTTGTTAAATTAAATGTTGTCAGATAGTTACTGAGTGTTGATATATTCTTCTCATTTAAATCTGCCATTATGATCGCCAAGGGCAACACCACACTCATGACGCTCGAGTCGTCCTGCAGCAGAGGGCAGCTCAGCAGAACCAGGATGACCTCTGGAGATCTCAAAACAAGTCTTGATCCGAAAAGCAAGTCAATCCCCATGGTAAACCTTAGCTGCAAAAGAAACAATGTGATGTCAATACATGCATTTGTTATTTCATATATGAATGTGAATTTCATCACAGACGTCCTCAAAAATCATATCCTTAACTAATTTTTTGATCCATGGTATTTCCACCATCTTTTCAAAAGCGTGACTTGCTGCTTCGAGGTCCACCGTTAACATCCCTGCTTCTTTGACAGGGCCTCTGTGACAAAAAGTAATGAATGTATGTGTTATTTAAGGATAGTACTAAGAAGAAGAGGAAGGGTGCAATAAAATACATACTCAGCTTTGGTAAAACTTGCCACAAGGCTTGAACTTGTCATACACATCCACACAATGTCTCTGTTGAAGACAAGATTGTTTTTATGTCAGTGAAACTTCTTGAGTATATATATTTTGTTAAAGTAAAACAGCAGACATACCTTTCTATCTCTTTTTTGAGCAGGGGCGCTGTCAGCCATCTTTGCAGTTTTGCCTCCTCCAGTCGTCCAGTGATTTGAGTTGCATTTGAATTCTGATAAAAGCAGGAAGTTGCAAATGCAGACTTGCTTTCACAAACATTGACCATACTGAATTTAAATTACCTGCACAGGTGACATGTAGGCAAAGTTTGTGTTCCATCCAGCTGATATTTTCAAACCTGCTTAGTCAAACAATTGCAGAAAATCAGTGTTACATAAGGGCGCTTCATAAATGATCTGAAATATTGAAATATATTGAATATGAATATACATTTTATTTTGAACATGATTAAAACAAACAGAGAAAAGAAATATATTACATTTAATTCCAACATAATAATTATTCAGTAACTTCAACTGAAAACACATATTTGGTGTTTGAAAAGGAGTAGGAGGAAGCAGTGCTTATTTATTCCTACCCTCTTTTTTAATTGAATCCACATTTGACTCCCATTATTATTTCTACCGTATTTTCCGGACTATAGAGCGCACCTAAATATAAGCCGCACCCACTAAAATTTAAAAGAAATATTTTGTTTTTCCCATAACCCCCCCCGGGGCCCAACCCCCCCCCCCCCCCGGGGGGAAAAATTAATTTTTTAAAATGTTTTGTTTCTTTCTTTTTTTTTTTTCCCCCCCCCCTTTTTTGCTCCTTTCCCCCCCCCCCCCCCCCCCCCCCCCCCCCCCCCCCAACAAAAAAAAAAAAAAAAGGTTTTTTTTTTTTTTCCCCCCCCCCCCCCCCCCCCCCCCCCCTTTTTTTTTTTTCCCCCCCCCCCCCCCCCCCCCCCCCCCCCCCCCCCCCCCCCCCCCCCTCCCCCCCCCCCCCCCCCCCCCCCCCCCCCCCCCCCCCTTTTTTTTTTTTTTTTTTTTTTTTTTTTTTTTTTTTTTTTTTTTTTTTTTTTTTCCTCTTGGTCCCTCGCTTTTTCTTTTTTCCCCCCCCCCCCCCCTCCTTTTTTCCCCCCCCCCCCCCCCCCCCCCCCCCCCCCCCCCCCCCCCCCCCCCCCCCCCCCCCCCCCCCCCCCCCCCCCCCCCCCCCCCGCGGCCCCCCCCCCCCCCCCCCCTCGGGGGGGGGGGGGGGCGGCCCCCCCCGTGCATACATCTATACACATGCTAATATACAGACATACAACCACTTTTCAAACTGAATATTCAAGTCACAAAACCAAGTCGCTTCTGTCACTAAATAATTTCTAAAGATGGCTAATACTCATCCTCATTAAGATACTTCTCTAGATATCGAGGCGTACCAGTGGGAACAGGTGTTACCCCTCCATCTGTGGTCCATGAGAGCTGTACTGGGACGGGTGTCAGACTGCCCTCTGGTCCACCATTTCCCATCTGACCTTTGACTCCACTGCCAAAGGCCCACAGCTGACCTGAGGAACTCAAAACCAACGTGTGATGTCTGAGAAAAAAAAAGAGTTGATTCAGAATACTTAATGGTAATATACTTGACATATCTCTTTGTTTTTACCTTCCACAAGCAATCTGTGCAGCATGCTCATCCAGGCCTTCGACCTGTCTGGGCCTCACTTCGTTGGTGGTGGAGTTGTGACCTAACTGACCGTGGCTCCCATCTCCAAAAGTAAAAACCTTGCCGTTCTGTCAAAGGAAAAAAAAAAACTTTGAATACAACTTTAAGGTATAGTATTCCCTTATTGATAAAACGTAAATACCTTGGTTAAAACAGCAGTGTGCGCCTCTCCACAGCTTATCAGAGACACATTGAGAGGTCTGAGGGCAGGCACTGCGCAGATGTTGAACCTACCTGTTTGGAAAAAAGATACAGGCTTTAAAGGTGTTAGATGAGGCTGATTGTAGCTATTTCTTTTGTTTTTTTCTAAGTAGGTGGAACAGGCTGACATCTATACCCATCTCGAGGTTATAACTTCTTAACTGTTTTGTTCGTCTGTGGTTCTTGTTGTAGGCTACTTACCTTTCTCATCAACCCTATTGAGCCCAAGCTGGCCCACTTTATTGGCCCCACAGCAGTACACCAGGCCCGACAGAGTGAGGAACAGAGAATGGTCGGACCCCGCTGAAATCATTCTCACAGCCACACCGGTCAGTGAACACACCAACAGAGGCGTGTACTGCAGGGACACGCTCTTCCCCAGGCCCAGCTGACCGTGACTGTTCAGACCCCAAGAAAACACGTCTCCACCTGCACACACCAGGTACAGGTAAATCAATCAGCTGTGTTCATCTGCATCATGTAATAATTGTTTTAAACGTTGAATCAGATGAACAATAATGATAAAGATACAGTTTGTGTGAATGTATATGCATGTCACATGTGCCTTTTTACACATTGGACTAAAAGGGTGCGGTATTTTGTAAAAGGGGGTTTATGATACTTAAGGATGGGTCACTTTTTCTCTACAGAGGATAGTTTAAAAAAGTTTAGTTTAAAAAAGCAAACAGGTGCAATGACACAACTGACAAAAACTAGTGTGAGTTACATAAAAGGTACTGTTATTTCAGCTCTTTATTCTTCTCTTTATCTATTCAAGCCCAAAACATTCTATTTGTTGTACAAGCACTTATCTGTGACCAACTGAACAATAATTTGTTCTGTTACTCAGCAACATTATTGTGTAAATATACTCTATGAGTGACATGTTAATGAACACTGTCATAATTCACTGTTTTAAATGTTAAGTTAAGGAAACACTTCCAGTAGTACAATGTATGAATGACATTGTTCCAGTCTGCTTCTGTAGTGAATGTATTTGCCATCCAAAAGTATAGTGTCTCAAAATACTGAACCATCCCTGTTTATAACACAAGTCAATGTGCTTTAATGCATGTTATCCACTGTATCGTGAGTGTTCTACCTTTAGTCAAAGCCAAGGAATGGGACTTTCCACAAGCAACTTGAACCACTGGCACTGGTAATGGTATGGGCACGTGACTACAGTAGGGCAGAACAAGTGAAACGTGTGTATTCCCACAGTCATCAAGAACACAGTTATCATCAAGTCAAAGTGTGACAGCATCAGTAACAGGCTCACTGTTTCACTTTACCTGGGTCTGTAGTTTTTGTGCAGTGTGTGTGGAGGTATCCCCAGCTGCCCATCGTCTGCTGCCCCCCAGGAAAACACTGCCCCAGATGCACTGACAACCAGACAGTGGTCCTGACCACAGGCCACCATCACCACCTCGGACAGCTCCTTTACACGCCCTTTACATGTGACACACAGATGCAGGTAATCATTTTCATACAGTGTTTTACAGGGTTTCAACACCAACTACATCTGCTTACACAACCAACCAATGCAAAAAAAGAAAAAAAAACATAACTAAGCAAAAGGGAAGCAATAATAAAAACAAAACAAAAACAAAAACAAACAACATTTTTGGAAAATGATAGTGTGCACACTGGGACAGATTATTTGATAATGAACTCTGTTACTAACATGTATATATTTATATTTAAGAAGTTAAATCCAATGTATTACTTGATTAATCAAAAAGAAATTGTGCATAGTATAAGTGTAAGTATTTCTTTCTTTCTTTTTAAATTTAAATATGCCTCTAATTATAGAAAGTGTTTCGTTTTCCATACTGCCCTGAACACAACGCGGAGACTACTCGAGAGCAGCTCAAGTTTCGTTGCTGCAATGAACAAGAAACGAAACAGAAACTCCAGTCTTCATCAAGCTGCACTTGTCTGTGACGTCTTTTGGTTGTAGCTCAATACAGTTCATGAAATTTAAAATAATTTTCATAAATGCATTTTAAAAAAGAACTGACGACTGTGTAGCCTTCAAAGCTCAAACAATAATAATAATTATATGGAATTAAATGAGCACAAATTACGGTGATACCAGGCTTTTTATAAAATTAATTTTAGTATTTTATCAGATCATTCTAGTTTACCTGTGGGCTCTTTATTTTTATTCTTCCGGCCCAGTTGTCCCTGGGAGTTGTGTCCACAGGATAACACGTCTCCATTCTTGGTGAGGAATAAAGTGTGTTGGTCTCCACATGAAATACTGGTGATAAGTTCAGGGACAGTCCAGGACACCGGACTAAATGAGGTCTGTCCTAGACCTGACTGTCCACCGGAGCTGTCTCCCCAACACAGCAGCTCCATCTTCACCTGGACCACACTAAACAGTCCTCTTTTGACCCAGAGATTTAGCCTCACTCGTGGTGCGTTCAGTGGCTTCAGGTATTATTCCGACACAACCAACTACATTGAGTTTAAAATAGTCTTTTTGTGAAATTTTGACACCGTACAGTTCTCAAAAGTACAGGTTTTGTCTCTATTTTAATGCTCACCAATATGAACATAAAACAACTGATAAAAAACAATGTTTAACAGTGTTTAAAACTTTAATAGATCGCCTGTGAACGCAACATGATGTAAGTACAGAAAAAGGGAGCCTCACAACTCCTCCCGCTCTTTTAACTCGAAACATTTTAAAACCAAATTAATAGCGACACATATTATAAATGATTCTTATTGATGAATGCAGTCTACATGTGTACATCGTGTGCTTCAATTAAACTCCTGTCCATTTTAAACAGTTATTTACCATATTTTAAAACATCTAGATCCACAGTGTCAGTGTCTGGGAAAAGTACAAATGCACTCCAGTTTCCTTTTGTCCAAAATGAAACTCCAAGGGTTTAAACTACTGTATGGTAAAAAACAAACAAACAAACAAACAAAAAGCAAAAAATAAATCATGCATACAAAAATAATAAAAATAAAAGCCTCACAGGAGGTAATAATTAAAAAAAACTTAAAAGAAAGAAAACTTTAAACACACAAAATTATTAGATAAAGCATAATTAGGAGTAGTTATCCGGCTGTGAACATTTCCACCTTTTTTTTTTGTTTCTTTTGTCACTAAATCCTTTTCAGGGCTCTTTCACTTTAATTTTGAATCCCATGTGTATTCTTATTAAATCTTAGTCTTATTTAATGTGTTGTTAAGCCACCTTAAGCAGTCCTTAATCAAATCAAGTCTTAATAATTAGGATTTCAATATCTCATCATTTCAACTTTGTAAGTCACTATGTGAAAAAAGAAAAGTCATAATTACTTTTGAAATCATAATTAGGATCATAATGTTTTACGAGGGGAAAATGTCTTAATTGTGAGTTAACATGTCATAATTAATACTTTTTGATGTATAATTTTGACTTCCAGGCTTGAGAATGAGATTCAATAACTAGTAAGATGGGATTCATGGGATTCATCTAATGTGTTCAAAAACAGAGTCACATTCTTCAGAAACTCAATGCAGTCAAAATAATATAAAGCAGAAGTAGAATATTTTATTATACATTTTTTGAACATGTATTCACCTACTCACATTCAATATCACTTAAACTGAGTGTAATAAAAGGCATATTTTTCTCAAGACCATGAAATATTTGGTGCTGTTAGGGGTAACCATGTGCACCGTTCTTGGTCTAAGGGACATTTGCTCACATGTAACTTCTCTTTTCTGTTTACAGGCTCTTCTCCATTAATTAGAAAATAATACACACCCACAGTGCCATCCACAAACCCCACAACCACACACTGCCCCTTGTACACAGCCAAAGTAACAGGATTCTTTGAGAGACACAGACTGGCTACTCTGTCTCCATCTTCCAACCGGATCACTGTGAGGACTGGCCTTGAGTGGAGATAGCACGCACACTGCTCCAGACTGGAGTGAGAAATGTATATAACATGGCCTCCAGATGTGTCTAAACAGGCTTTAGTGATGGTGCCGTTGGCTTTAAAAGAACACAGTCTGAACTGAGACAGGTCCAGAATAGTGAGTGTTTCATCATCAGTGGACAGCAGCGCGTGGCTACCGTCGAGGGACATTTGGAAATCTTGTGGCTGACAGTGAAGCGTGTACGGCAGCTGAAAGTGCTTACACACCGTCTCCTCTGCTACTTTCCAAGTGTACACTGACCCCGAGGTGACCAGGACTATGACAAAGTCTGGGTGCTTTGAAAGAGTCTGAAAGGCAACAACATCTTTGCAAGAAAATCTCTTGCTGATTGTGCCAGACCAAAGGCTCGCTGCCAGCAAGTTTCCACGATGAAGACCAATCAGGAAGGTGCTCTCCGCAGATATCTGGGCGTCGGATAAGTGCAGGCCTATGGTGCACACAACAGCACCATTCACCAGCTTCCACACACGCGAGAGACCACGTTCACGAAGACTTACCCCGACGTTACTATTAGGAGCGATCAAGATGTCGGACGCTCTGCTCCCACTTATCCGCATTATATTCTCCCCACTTTCTAGCTTCCAAATGTAAATATCTCCTGATGAGAGAGTGACAAGGTGGGTGTTATCAGGAGAAAGACGTATTTTATCAACAGGACCATTATGTAAAAGATAAACAAATGGTTGTCTGGTCTTTAAGCTCCACCTCCACACTGTCTCCGACCCATCACAGGTAAAGAAACCCTCTCCATCTTGTTCGACTACGACTTCCTTCACTCCACAACCCATTTTTGGAGCTATACCAGCGGCGTAAATCATCTCTGAATCCCACAACGTGAGGCCGCCGTCACGACTGACAGAGACGACATCGGAAGCCGTTTTAAGGAGCTTATAAGGCAACTGTGAAGCGATGTTTTCTAAAGACAAAACACACTTGCCGGAATTGAGGCTCCACAGCAAAACAAAGGGACACGTGTCTAATAAAGCTAGAAAAAGGTGGCCATCTTGTGAGAGAAGCGCCTGAGTAAACGTCCTTCCTTTTGGAGCTAGGAACTGATCACTTTCCTCCCATTTGCATGTATCCCACAGTGAGATCTGTTGGGACTGACACACCAACAAAGTGTGTATTTCACTAGAATAATCCGTGTTAATAATGTCTGTTTTTGCTGCTGAAAACATTTCTTTCTCAAGGTTGGGTGCTTTGGACGCCATGTTCCATAAAGTAATGTTACCTGTCCTATCAACACATCCCATTTGCTGCTTTTCTTCACAGATGATTATCGAGACTATTGTTTCATCAGCGTTTGAACAAGTGCCAACCAGGCTGAAAGTGTTGGTATCACAAATGGACACAGAGCCTTCATCTTGACCGCAGTATATGTAAGAGCGGCCAGAGGAGAAAGCCAAACAGGTAACAGGGCTTTGACAATGGAAGTGAGTCATGGTCCCACTGGAGATTTCAAAGAAACTCACAAAGCTCTCGTCTTTCCACTGCGCACATATCATTTCCTGACACGCCACAAAGTTTTCAATTGTTTTCGGAGTTTGGCGACTTGGCTCGGAATCTTTGACCTCCAGCAAAAAATCAGTCCCGGTCGTGTCCCATAAGAAATGCTCGTTGCTGCGTGAAGATAGTAAAATAAACCGACCGCTACTTTTAACTCCACGAAACTTCACTTCCTCTTGCTCACAGCTCAGAGAAAGTTGGACCGATTCACGCCCGCTGCCTTTCCAAACCCACACCGACCCATCATCCATCGTCTGAGCTACAACCCCACATTGTGTCACAAGCGCTTCTTTAACTTCTCTGTTTCCCGCTTGAGTCTTCACACGCTTAAATGAAGGCACCGCAGATGGAGCGGGGTAAAGAGTTACACCGAAACCTCTCCTCTTCCTCTCCTGTGTGATCTCTCGGATGTAACCTTCGAGAGCTGGAAGGACTTCTTTATAAGGCAGGAGTGTCATTTCCATCACAGAGGGCAGCTCTAAAGGACAGCCCTTCAAGAAGCACACAGAAGACTTCAGGATGTTTGCCAAAAGTGACCGCTCCTTTGAAAAGTCCTCCTCCTCTCTGTCCAGCATGGCTACCAGATCCACAAACAAACCAGCTTGAATCATTGCTTGATGAAAAGCTAATGTCATCAAGAGCTTGTGCTGCAGTTCCTCAAACCTGTCGCTTTCTTTTAAGTGGTATGGCAGTTCAAGAATCTTCCTTAAGTTCACCTCTTTGGCTTTTTGAGGAGAAGACGTGAAGAAAAATGGCTGGCTGGATGGCTGTCTGTCTATGTATATTTTATTTTCGTTACACCCCTGATTTAGCTGAAGTGGTTTGGAGCATCCACACGACCACCTGCCATTGAAATAGTCAGCCATTTCTGAATTAAACTCTCTCTTCGTTTGGGGAGCTCTTAAATATCTCCTAGCTGTTACCAGGCCGAAATGTCTGCACACCCAAAACAGAACTTGTGAACCGGCGACTGTCCTTTTGATAAGAAACGGCTTTAGGTCTAGAAGGAGTCTTTCTACATCCACTTGTGGGACCCTGATCTTGGACGAAGAGCTGTCACAACGCTGAACGTATCCAGCCAGCACTTTGTCGTCGCTGGAGAGCAGATCAGTCAACTCGGCTTCTGTGAGTCCTGTCCTAGAAAGAGTCAGGAAACAGAGAGCATGAGCCGTCAGGAAGTGGCCATGTTTGTGCTCGAGGTGATCCAGGAGTCCTGAAATTGAAGAATGGAACCTGTCGGGTAGAGACGACTCTGTCACCTCAGAATCTAAAAAGAAATAAGATGATTATAACGACGACTGTCAGGAAAATCAAGTAAACAAACAAACAAAGCTGTACCTGAGCGCCAGAGTGAGGCGTGCACGTGCAGAAGACGAACATAGAGAGTAAGACAACAGGAAGTGAGGGCCTGGTTCACTAAAGCCTGCTGTCCAGATGTAATTCGTCTCCCAGAACTGCACAACAGAGAAGCCAACATCTTTATGCATTCCTTCCTGTTTGCCTGTCCCAGCTGTAAACAAAGAAATCCTGACTTTTCACCAATTTTAGATTCACAATCAGACACACTGCATTGTGGGTAATGTAGTTCCATCGCTTGGACAATGTGTTTTCGATTGGAGGAGACTGAGAGAAGGAGTTTGACTCTGGCAGGGAGCGGAGAGGGAAAGCTCGCAATGATCTGGAGTCCAAAGTCGTTTTCCATCTGATCAAGGCCATCAAGAAGTAAAACTAAAGGCTGTTTGTGAGAAGGTAACGAAGATATAAGTATTGATAGGTGTTTTTTTAGCTCAGAGAGACTCATGTCAGGGTCTGTTGAGTAGACTCTAAAGTCAGTGACATGCTCTGTGATGCTGGATTCATTATTAACATTGAAATTGGACAAAGCAATGCAGCTAGAATTGATTTCTTTGATACTTCTGTAACAGTTTGGCTCCAGGTTGGCCTCTTGGTCCAAAGTGGGATCTTGTTTGGTGGAAAAATAGCTTCCAATTTGATAACACAAGCTGGACAGGAGGTGCTTTGGTGAAGGATCGACTGACAGGTTGCAAAAATATGTAATCACCACTGGATCACTGTCTTGGAGCCACGATTTGATCTGTGGAGAGAAAAAGTTACTGATCAGTACATTATTGAGGCTGTGTATTTTATGGTAAAAGTTGCATAGTGTTCAGTAAATGATGCAAACACAATACAATATAAATACAACTATAACAAATACATCCAAATAACAAAAGAGTGCTGTCAGTTCATGTTTGTTTGCTGTGATATGCACTTACTCGTTGAGAACAGTGAGCTAACAGCACCGTCTTCCCTGCGCATGGGCCTCCTGTGACCACTAGAGGGCACCATTGGTCATTCTGCATATAGGCTCTGATCTGCAACACAAGACAAGACAAAAACAAGAAAGTTTAATTTTGTAACTGGGGTCCTTCAGTGAATGAGGTCTCTGACACTCACCTCCTCTTCTTCTGGCCGAATGACTTCATAAAACCGAGACAGGACAGTGCACAGTTCCTCCTGCTCTGCCTGCTCTCTGGCAAAAGCATCAGTGAGTGGACTACAGTGATTTGAGATGTCCAGGCTGTCGGTCAACTTCACAAGGTCAGAGTACACCTGCTGGCCCAGGGAGTCAGCGTAGCAGCGCCTCCTGGCTGTGGTGTAACTGCTGCGGCATTCAGTGGTGGTGTTGTAGACCAAAAGGTTGCAGGACGTGACGAGGCCAAGCAGGAAGTGGTCGCACAGCTCTGACAGTAACGCTTCTTCAGAGATGATTTCAGATGTGTCAGCAACCTGTAAATACAATAGAGCAGTGGTTCTCAAACTGTGATACTAGTGGTACTTAGGGACCCTCAGAAGCTTTATTTTTCTGACTGAAATTTAAAATGATAATCTGAACTTAAATGCAGCTCCATTATCCTCCACCAGAGAGAGCCCATTTTGTTCATAATCCATTTTATTTTGTCCAAATAAAAACCAACTACAACTATTTGGGGCAAGTAAAATCCAGCTAAAACAGGTTAAAATCTATTCATGTCTAACTGAACCCATTTAGAACTTGTTAAAGTCCAACTTAAATCAATCAAGACCAACTAAAACACCCTGAATCTTGTTAAAATCCAACTAAAACTGCCTAAGACCGATTCAAGTCCAACAAGAAGCACTAAAACTGGATTTCAACTCACTTTAGACTTCTTTTATGTTTTTATATTTTGTAATTATTGTATATGTAGGTGGTACTTGGAGAAACAAATAAATTATGAGATGGTACTTGGTCAGTAAAATTTTTAAGAATCACTGCAACAGGGGACGTTTATGAATATGTAATCAGTTTGTAACGGCTGCATTTCGTAACTCTTACCTCGAACTGATGTGATTTTGTTTGCCCTTTCTCTGCTTTGCCAGTGATGACCTTGTGGATGTAGACCAGGCAGCGTCCACTGATATCATTAGGAGCGCTGTCGTCCAGAGCGTACCGCAGATCGACATCGAGGGCTGGATTTAGAGTAGACAGGTGCGAATAAATCATGTCAGAGCAATTCAAAATAATGACATGCTGACAGAGTGACGGCTCACCCGATCTGCAGTAGCTGCGAGCTTTCTCTGGTGTCATCGCGCCGTTGTGGACACACAGACTAACAGCAGTCTGAAACAGCTTTTTACAGTTTTCCTCTGCATCTGCAACAACAGTCTTATCCAACTCTTTTACTTTAACCTGTAAATAAAAACACACAAAAGAGGATTAACGACAAACTTAGCTGATGATCTCATTAACCTTACCGATACCACGTGTAAACAAGTCTTTGTAAGGGTGACCATATTTGCAGACCTCTTTTACACTGATGTAAAAAAAATTGTTGGAAAATGTGTTTTTAGTTTAAAACAATGGTTATTCCAATGTTTATGTTTTACTGCCATGGTGTATTTGAACATGAGCAATTAAAAAAGCTCCAAAAAAACATGACCTTTTCAGACCATTACCTGAGCATGTTATAGGCGCATATGTTCCCAATGAAGCTACAGCCTTAGGTAAAATATAAAAGCTGTTTATGGTAAAAAAAAACAAAAAACATGGTGGCGCCATTGAATTACAGTAAGCAACAACAGTCTATGGAAAATTGTTGTAAACTTTGTTGCAGTGATTGGTGTTTGTTAAAATGGGGACAATAGGGACATGATCTGTTTAAAACTGGGACGTATTCATGTTTTTACAGATATTTGTTGGGACAGGGACTGTGAAAGTGGGACAGTCCCCATTAAATAGGAACACATGATCAACCTAGTCTATGTGAAATTATATCTAAAGTAATCTGTCAAATTCAAAATGGTGGCTGACCTGAGATCTGAGGCAGTAGGAGGGAGGAAGGGTGTTCTCGTCTCTGCTGTAAACTCTCTCCAGCTCCACAGTGCTTATGCCGGCCCCCTGGCTCTCCTGTAGCAGCAGTTGGTACTCTGACACCTCCACCTGAGCAGGAAGGCCCCCTGTGCCGTACTGATGTCCCACCAGAGCCTGTAGCGCCCCCATGTAGACAAACAAGGAACAGCGGCGAGAGGAAAGCCATGAGGAAAAGCCATTTTTGTAGATTAAAATGGATTTTAGGTGTGATTATATATATACCAGTAAATACGGTCCAGCTGAACTCTCTCTGCATTCTTTTATCAGCTGTTTTCTGGTGTTTTCATCCGGCCATTTAAAACAATCACTGGATTCAAAGGGGTCAATCACCTGCACAAGAACACGTACATGAATACAGATTATAATATATATGAAATAAAAGCACACAGCAGCTCATGCTGTGACATATCACATCCACCCATCTTTTTAATTGCCACTGAATGAAGAACGAGCCTCAGGTTGTTCAATACACACAGCCACACAAACAAAGAGTCATGTTACAGATTTTTTTTTTTATGACTTAAGTTTAATTAAACAAAGTTGACAGAACCTGGCTGCACCTTACAGCAATAAAAGTTTCAGTGAGAAGGACGCATATAAAATGTGAAAAACAGAGAATACAGATTTTTGCTAAAAGCCGTACAGTCTGAAATACTGGTGTTTCACTCTGCAAGTCCTTTTTGAGACAGAAGCATCAAGTCAAAAGTTTGCACTCACCCTAAGATCCAGTCCCAGTGTATGTCTGCAGTCCTCCCTGATTCTAGGAAACACACCCTCTCTCAGGGCTTTACGCTCTACCACACTGTCTGCACACAGAATAAATAAACAACATATGTAGGCTATACAACAGTTGCTTTGACCTACCAAATAAAAAAAATAATTATCATGACTTACCCTGTGGGTTGGAGCACAGATAAAGTTTCACACAAGATGAGCTGCTGCTGTAGTGCCGGGCCATCTGTTCTTCCCTCAAAGTGTCTAAAATCAGCATATGTAAAGATAATTGATATTGAAATTACAATTCAAAATGTGTAATAATTCAAATAAAAGCTAAATATGGATCAGGTATGACCGTTTGTGTTGTGCTGTTCCTCCTGCTCCACTCAGGAAATTCTGGCCAGGGCTGTTTATACAGAGGGTTATCATAATCACACCCACTTCAGCCTTCACTCACACGAGCACAGCTTACACACATGCACCGCAAACGTACTCAAATACAACACATACAACCAGCATTTTCATATTTTTTATTAACATTTGTACACAATAAATACAAAGTTTTTGTACAGCCAATAATATGCAGAAAGACTTGTACATCTGTTCTAATTATTATCACCATGGCAACAGTCTGAGGAGGGGAAAGGCCAGTTGTTCAACCAGGTGGGTAACAGCAGCTGCACAGCTGCTCAAATCAATACAAAGTATAAAATTATTTAAAACATAAAAGCATAATTGAGGTTAATCCCAAATAATTGAACACTGTGTGGGACCAAAGGTACACGGTCAAGTGGTAACAAAAAGTCACACACTTTAAAATTGATGGATGGACTCATTTTACGTTTATAGGAAGTTCAGTACTAAGCTGCTGTAAACCATAAACTTCAAAACAAGTTTGAAACTATTACAAATAAGATCTCAGAGAGATCAAGGAGAGGCTGCCTGGAGCAGAGGGACGGGGCTTGGGCGTGAGCAGAATGATGTTGGAACAGACTTTTCACCCTTCTCTTTGTTAGTCTCTGAGCATGAGGACTAAAGCTACCTGAGGTCCATACTACACACTAGCACATTCTGCTTTTATAAAAAAGAAGAGCTCTAAATCACAGCCACAACTGTGTACTGCAGTAACACCAGTCAAAGACATCACAGAGAAACAGATAATACAATAGGCATACTCTGCTTTGTTCACTTAAATAATTAGACTTTCTTTGATCTCTCAGTCTTAAATGTGACTACAACACAATCTAAATCAAGCACACATTTGAATCATTTATATTTCCTTTAAGTGTGCAGTATGGAGCCAGAGCTTTAGTGGCTCAGGCAGACTACATTTGCTCCTCTCTTTGATAAACACACACACACATCAATACTCAGGCCTATCTCGAGACACATTCGCTCTTTGTCTTCATTTAAAGCATCCCTTAATTGTCACATCTTTTTTGTTTTATACATTTAGGAAAACACCAAATTACACGGTACACAATTATCTCATTCTCTTTACAAGAGGATATCAAAATGATCAGTCACACTGAAACAAAAAGGATTAGTCACAGCATAAGAACAACAGAATAATAACTTAAATCTAGATTTGCAACCAGAGAGATCCATTTAGTTCTGTGCATTCTTATGCTATTTCAAAGTACTGCTACGCTATAGGGGAGTTACAAATAAATAAAAGTGCTACACTGCCCTTTTAGCTAGGGAGTTTAAAGGCTTGAGGGGCATAAAGAGGGAAGGTTTCACTACGTTCAGTAAAAAATGTCAGAATTGTACTTGCGCCTTTTGAATGTCTTTTGCCTGTTATGTTTTTTTCTGATGCATCGGTGATTACACCTTGTATTAATTTGTTGTATAAAAAACACACACAAGTAAGAAAGAAATGAAATCTCCTTTTCTGTACTGAATGGGTCAAATGGATTTGTGAGACAATAACTGTAAAAAGATGGTAGGGATTGATCAATGTTACAACAAAAGAAAATGTAAGAATGTATAAAAGTCATTCTGGCCTCAAAAACACTAAATGCACTGAATTCAATCATGGCATTGTGATTAAAATCTCTTTTCACCACATGGTAAATACCAACAATTTCAGTTGAAATCACTGTCCCTCACATGATGGTGTAATGTTGTATATGCATTTATATGATCACCACTGACAGAGAAAAGAGGAGGCGAAAGGGACAAAGAGGAGAGCAGAGAGGACAAAGAAGGATCCAGCCTTCCTATTTCTCTCTTTCTTCCTCTTCCTCCCTTCCCTCTCATGAAGTCTCCTCTTTACTGTATTTACAATGCCCTTTTATTAAGAGATAAACTACATATCTGACATCTGTCTATATGAAACGCTGTGCATAACATTCCTATGACCACAGTTATGTATTGTACTAATACACATTGAGTACGTATGGAGATAAGGACTATATATGGTGAAAAAGCAACACCGCCCACTATCCTTTCTGAATAACACTCTTGGCAAGTTTTTGACTCTTTTCAATATTATTATTGTTGTTTGTATCTCTTTTTATCTATTCAGGAGTAGAATAATAATCATTGAAAGTCCTTTAACAGAGTCTTCTTCATGTCTTCCCACTCGTCTTCAGTGTGCTCTGGTTTGCTGCCCCATGAGGTAATATTTTAAGGCAAGAACAAAAGGATGGAGAGAGCCGAGACAGACAAGAGGGTGGCTACTTCTGGAAGGAAATATAGGTTTTGTTGAAAGAGTCACTGTTTTAACCCTCTGAATACTCTCCAGGGAAGATGGAGAAGGTCTGACGCAGTTTTGTTCACTTTATTGGAGTCCCCAACATGGAGTTTATGTTTGTGGTGTATGTATTGTCTGTCACACCAGTGTGATCTCCACCTCCTCTGTTTTGTCGTTCTTGTCCTGTCGCCGGGCGTGTTGTTTGGGTGGAGGAGGAGCAGCTCGCACCTGCAGCAGTGACAGAAAGTATATTATGTTACAGGCAAAGAAACCTCGAGGTGATACAATGAAATTTATATTGTGGGTCTGTTTTGTGCAATGAGGAAACGGAAACCTAATTTGTTCTAACTAGAGTTCACTAATATCCAATTCTGCTAGTGTCTGAATTCCCCAAAAGCCATGCTCAGGTTTATCTATATGTATCATTTTAAGAACTTCAAGCAAAAAGCGACTATAAAGGCCTGTGATAAGCAGCAAGTGATTGCAGTATGTTTATTGCCTTAACACTCACTGGTCGTAATTTGCCCGGTCCGCCTTCAGATGTGAATCGAGGTGGCTGAGTCTGAGGAAATCCTGGAGACACTGGACTTCTGCCAGAGCTTTGATCTAAGAGAAGAGATTTTCAGTAAAAAAAAAAAAAGAAAAACATTCCAAAGCCTTGCTGAATTATTTGCTGTATACTAAGGAGTGTAGTGTATGAGGTCTTACTGTGGGAGGAGAGGGGTCCCTTGTGCGACGGAGGCGGAGGCTTGTGGTCCCCGTTAAGGGCTGTAGACGGCGAGCGTGGGAGTGGAGGTGGAGTGGAGGTCTCAGGGCTGGTGAAAGGGCTGATGGGAGGTTGGTCGTACAGCGGAAGGGGAGGCAGGGAGGGTGGCATCTTTACTGAGGGAGAGATCTACACAAACAGACAAAAATAGTAATGCATAATTAGAAACATGTTTCTTCCCTTCGATGTGTCACTGAGGCTGTGGTCGACATTTTTGTGGAATCCCTTTGGCTTTTTAATATTATATTTTTGATAAGTATAATGATGTGTTCTTCTTCTAAAAACAAAAAACGAATTTACACAATAATCTGTTTAAAACTCAGAAGAATATACTTAATGTAAATAAATTAAGTATTTGACTTTATTGGCCTATCCTTAGTTGTACAATCTATTTGTATTAATATAGTATTTAATTTAACTGATATCTTGTGTTTTTACAGCACAAATATACATGTTGTACCGTGTTCAGATTAATTCATTTTTTGTCAAGACGTCATACCCAGTGTCACCAGAAACTAAAGCCAGCAACTGATAAAACTGTGACCAATCTTGCATCAGTTGTGTTATGTCTGCGGGCTCATAGGAAGGGAGAGGCTGTATCCTTCCTGTTACCGAGCCTCTAATAGGGCAGCCCCATAAGCTGCAGATAAGGCCTGTGTCTGTGATTACAGTGTAGGCTTTTATCAGGAACATGGCAGTTCTGATCCGTATGTCTGTGAACTCTGCCCAGCTGATAGATCAGCTCAACAAGAGGCAGGAAGGGAGGGGAGAGGAGGCATAAAGTGTTCACTGTGTGCCTGCCCTGGGGGAAAGCCTGATAAGACCACGTTTAGTTTGTTCAAGAGAGAGGCACTGAGCAGTAGACTTAGTTTGTCTAGTGCATTATCTGCATTCAGCTGTTACCGTACCTGTATGTCCCCTGGCCCGCCTCCGCAGTTCTCCCCATTCTCATTTAGGTCCTCAACCAACACCGAGGGGAACACTCCAACCCGACCGTTTAGCTCCCCCTCCCAGAATCCATCGTCTGTCTGAGTGTCCCGATTTAGGAGGCGGATCACTGCTCCCTCGGAAAAAGAGAGCTCTTCATCTGCCTGGCCCTCGTAGTCATAAAGTGCACGGACATAAACCACTGCAGAGGACGATAAGGAGACAGAGAAAGTGCAATGAACCAGCCGGAATAAAGAATTATTGCCTATGTCTATAATGTAAGAAGTAAATAATTAGAAATAAACCCTCTTAGGCCTATTTGTTTAAGCTCACTGTTAGTGTCTCCATTGACGCAGCCAGAGTGCAGCTCAGGCTCTGTTGAATTGGATGAGGTGTGAGAGCGAGCATCAAGTGTAGCCAGAGACTGGAGCATGCTCAGGAGACTGTTGGAGGCAGGGAACTGCAGGTACTTCTCCGGGACGTAGCCCACTTGGCCGGTTTTATTGCGAGCCTATGAAAACACATACAAATGAGTGGGATGTATAGAAAAAAGCTTTATATGTCTCATGCTATTAATTGTAGGTATGTCTGTGGAAATAATGTGTTGGTGCATAGATTCACCTTGACCCAGTCCTCCATGTCTCCATCCTCAATGACTTCCAACATCTCCTGCTCATCAATGGTTAACTCATCTGGCTGGGAGGCCTGAAAGTATGAGAATAATATATATGTAAGTGTGAGCAGACAAACACTTGTATTGTGAAGGTGTGTCTCGGTATTCCTACCTTGTACGAGTACAGGACTTTGCAGGTTAGCGGGTAGTTGCGAAGTGTTCCAGAGGGACTGGAGCTGCTGTCGTCAAAAACTTCCATGTTCTCTTCACACTCTTCACCGTCCTCTCGGTCCAGATCCACTGTGCCCTTTTACATAAGCCACAAACAAACACAGATAAAGCCGAGACCTCTGATAACTCCAAGGACAAATGAGTCTGTGTTCACCTTTGCATCGAACAGAACCACAGATCTCAACAAACACATACAAACTTATAGAGCATGTTACTATTACTGTTGCTGTTCTTTCTTGTAGCCTTATTCGAAAACAAATCCACCTATGTTTCTGGTCAGCAGTCTACTCATATAACAGCATATGCTTCAGCCTTTCTACACTACGCTACACTGTGCTAAAGTGACTTTAATCTGCAAACTCACCTACTATTCCTGTGTGTCTTTCTCTGCTCTGCTCAGTGTTTGAGCTACGGCTTTTAGAAACAGGTGTAGAGGGGGTAATGTTTCATACGATCTGCCCCCTCCCTCTTTTGTTCAAAGAGTATTTCAGCGGCTTATTTGCAGGTCATGTGATCTCGCTGGTAGAAAGATCCATCACACAGTAAACTGAGCTCGCCACAACAATAGATTTTAGGTCATTGTGTTTTGTCATCAAATTTCTGTTGACACAGTAAACTCAAAACAAATGTGTATATAATCTATATGGACCAATCCTTCCAGCTGATCTCTGATTTGTTATCATCAAAGAATGATCTAAATCTTACTCTAATCTTATTTAAAAGCCCAACAGGACAATTAATAGTCACTGAAAATTTTTACTGGTGCTACAGTTATAACTGCTCCACTTTACTGCCAATAAGAAACAGTTTCCCAGTTGAATGGAACAGGAAATGCCAACTCACTGCTTTTCTCAGACTCCCTCCTAATCATTATTTCCCTCCGTCTGCCTCACTCTATTTTGCCGTCAGGTACGATTTGACCTCCAACTAATCAGCAAGCTGCTGCTATCAGTGCCTCCTACTCTTTCCTTCTCCCGCACCTCTGTCTCTCTGTTCATTTCCAGTGTTGGACCTTGTAATTATAAGCCCTTTTCCCGTGCCCCCAGTCAGTCCCTTAAGCCCCCTGTATACTGTAAACAAACGAAGACTGCTGTACTAATGCCTGAATACACACTTCTATTCCAAGTCAATATCTCCTTTGCAAAGCATAGGTTCAAACTGATTTACTTTAGTTTTAAAATAAATGTACATACTTTGTAGGTTTAGACTTTCGTGGGAGCTTTTGCTGCATGTGCATCTTGATGGAAAGTTGATTGGAAAGTTGGTCTGGTCACTCATTGATTAATTTATTAACAGTTTTTTATCTGAACTGAATGCAAAATATACCCTTAGCTAATATAACTGACTGTTAATACGCATAAATACTGTTCAAACTTTTATACATAATTGTTTATGCAGAACAGAGCTAATGCTAATCCCATACTATAAATTGTATTTGAAGAGATTTACAACATCAAGTCAGACAACAAATTCTAACAATATTCCTACAAAATATTTCAACTTGAGCTTTCGGTTATGTGCAGGTTCTCTAGACAAGTCTCCCTGTCTCCTACTGTTGCACTAAACTGATGGTAGTTAAATATGGCTCCATGTTCATCACGCTGCATTGTCTGCTGATTCTCACAGTCCTCTGTCTCTCTCACCTCTTTATCCAATTTTACTTTAGTATTATCACTCTGCCGCGGCTTCTCCATCACCTCTCCCCCTCGCTCGTCACATCACACCACTTCTCTGTTTTCTCAGCTCACTCCTCCTTTTTCTTAACTGTCTCCCTCCATCTTTGCATCACCGTTCCCATCCCTCCATTTTGGCACTTCCTTTATTTGTCTCTGTCTAAGTCTCCAGACTTTTTATCTGGGTGTTAGCTGTGAGCTGCAATATTATGTGAGCAGAATGCCAATTGCTTTATATAGAGCAGACTATGTTTAGCCCTGCTTGAAGCCCTAAAGGTCACACCACACAAAAAACACACAAAAATGAACACAAGCTATGTATACTTTGTGTAAACATTGCCCTATCTCAACATAATTTCTTCAGTGAGTTGGCAAGAAACCAGCACAACTGACACGGCGGGGACACTCAGGGGGTTGTCTCACCGACAGTGAGGGATCATGGGAGGTGTAGCTTGCCCAACGTTCATTCTCCAGCTCCTCCATCACCTACAGCATGCATAGAGAGAGTGAAGTGTTTTATGTGAGCAACAACTAGCATTAAAAAGTAAAAAGGACAATCCAAAATGCGTGAACAAGCATTCAATGGTTTGTAGCAGGCACCACGTGGTCACGGACAAGCAAATAGGCTCATATCCACACCTGATTCATGGCGCTCTTCAGCCAGGTATCCACAGCAACTCCAACCTGCCGCAGAAGGTCAAGCCGGGCCTCAGCTTTTAACTTTATTGTCTTTGGAGAGAGAGGTACAGAAGGTTAGAAATACCACATGGATTAATAACACAGACTTAGGATTTTAACAACATAATGTTTCATTTTTCATTTTTATGTCTGTGTTAAAAGCTGCCTGATTGCTCTGCTTATGGACTCCAATGTCAACCCTTTCCACGCCTTTACATGACCAGCTATAATCTTAAAGGTTTATGGCCAGGGCAGTACATACAAAGTACATAAAACTCTCTTTAAATTGATTATGAACTCAAATGGTTGTAAAGTGTTCCTGTGCATATTCATCAGCTTGACTGATATTAACACTGAACATGCTCACAGTCTTCTTTAAAAGAGTGTAGTCTAATAAAAACAGCTTAGTGCTGAGGGATGTACGCTGATTTTTTTTTTTCATTTGTTGTGCTCATTCCTAACAAGAGCACATGATGAGGCTCTAACCACCCGTAGGAAAACCCTGAGGATTTACATTCAATCCATCGAGCTTCCACTCCCTTTTATCTCCAATCATTTTCTTTCTCATGCTGACGGAGCAGAGTGAAAGCTGATATCTCCCACTGACAGCGCCTGAAAGACATCTACTGTCTACTCACTGACTTTGATCAATAAAGAGCAGCATATCTTTAAGTGCTTATGTATTTTCTTTATCCATCAACAGCATCCAAAAATGGTAGAGAAAAGCACAACCCTTCTGAGATGCCACTGCACCCTGCCACTGAAGCGTAAAAACAATACACAGAGGAGGAGACATGTTCAAGTAGGGGTCAACACTACAAGACCATTGAACAAATGCTCAAAGGTATGGAAACAACATCCCTTATGTATTCTATATCTGGCTGCTAAGTCTGTCTGGAGACTTGGAAGCCATGTGTTAATGAGACCAGATTGTCTGAAGGAGCCAGTTTGAGAACAGCCTTCTACAGCTCATTAGTGCAGCCTCTTAAAACTCTTCGCACTCTGTCATCTTCTAAGATCTATGCACAATGAACAGAACAGCATCAGAGAAGGTGAAACCCTATGTTGTTTTTTTTGTTGTTGTTGTTTTTTTGAGTAATTCAGAATGTGTTTTTTCTAAGACAGCTGGATATAATATATGACAATACTTACATATAAGCTTTGAGTGCATGAGGACTGTTGCTGACAAAAAGACTTAGATTATTCCACATTAATGGGATTTAGATGGTCATTTCACGTCCATGAAACCCTTTCTAATTGTAAGCATTAATAATCTTTTAGACATCACATTCTATTGGCACTTTATTTTTTAAATTTGAATGGATGGGTGGGTAGCATTAACATTAAATTGTTTTCTAATTCATTTGTTATTTAGATATTTATCACTATCACATGCTTAAATAGTGATTGTTATTGTAAGTGTTTTCTGAGACTTGCCCTTTTTTCAAGTAATTGAACCCCCTGACACAAAAATGCATCTTATAGGCCTCATAACTCTCTGCTCCAGTTCAGTGCTTATTGATTTCTTTAACAGTGACAAGAAAAAGAGGTTTCAAACGACTGGGGTATTTGGTGGTATGCAATATGGCTGTTTATAATATGACAGCATTTTAGACAAAGATTTATTTCTAAATATACAAGCATATTCTTTATCTTTACACAAAATTCAATACCTCACAGTGTTTCATTTTGTGAATTCACCCATATATATGCAAATACCCATACAAAACACACACATTTCATTTCATCTTTTCACTAAAGATGGTCCCTCCAGAATAACCTTTGTCTAGTGTTGTTCAAATGTTATGTGAGTGATTTACCAATGAAACAAGCAGTAAATGTGCCAGAAAATGTTAAGAGACATTCATTGTTTTCTGCTCTCCTGCCTAAATTTAGCTTCCCTTTTTGCTAACAATGTGAAAAAGAGCGTGCAGATTCGCCTTGGGAAAATGAGCCATTACATAAAAAAAAGGAGAGAATGTCAGTATCAATATTCACATAACACTGTATTAACCAGGATAATGTCTTCTGTACCTCCATCATTCGCTCAATAATTCTCTGATAAGAGCTCGTGATAAAGCCATTTGCACCAGATGAGCTCATTAAATATTCATAATCTTACTCAAGGTAATGCTGTTCTGGGGAAGCAATGAATAGCAGAAAGACAAGAGCAAGAGAGACAAGGCAGGACAGAAACAGCTGGGTAATATGAAAATCACAATATCTTAAAATAAATGACAAGGGCATTATGGATAGAAACATGACATACTGAAAAGACTGGCCTATGTGCAAAAATGTCAGCAGAGGGTGCTAGATATGTTTGAGACAGAGTGAGATGGAAATGACATTACTGAGAGAGTAAGGGCAAAAAAACAAAAAAAGAAAAACAGAAAGCTGCGCAATTAAAATGGGTCTGAGTCTGAGTTGAGGAGATGATACATTGATCTGACATACTGTGCGACAGGCTGTATCTGTGAGAGTCAATACATGGATGATAGCTATCCCTGCAAGTGGGAATATGAGGAGGTGTTGTAGACGAGGGAAGTGAGTGGGACGTGAACAGAAGATGAAGGGGGAAGTGACAGTTGTGGAGAAAGAAGAAAAAGAAGGAAATATTTGAATAAAACAGGCATTCTGGAGAGTTATTATATGACTCCTTACACTTTTCAACAAATCGCCATCTGACGTGGGCATGTTATTGAAGACTAATGTGTGTTGGTGTAGGAGTAAAGAAAAACAGACGAGAGAATCAATGCGTTTTAAGGTTTTGTAAGAGGAAGTTTGCATCAAAACATTATTTTTAAATCAACCACTCCTTTTTTTGTGACTGAAATAAGTTGATAATACTATTTTTTCACACCAAACATCTTCATTCAAAACATAACCTCTCTTCTAATGTCTCTGAGCTTGACAGACATTTTAGAAAGAGTACAAACCTCAGCTTTGCGTATGTTTTCTTTGGTGTCTTCAATTTTCAGCTCCAGGTCTGCTCTGCCCTGCTCTGTGGGGGGCAGCCCGTGGCTCTCGAAGTCCTCCAGAGACTACGAAACCGAAATCACCGCACAGTTACGCTGGTACAAATCAATGCATCTGAGACTTATGTGGGTTTAGCTGTACGTGGTCTTACTTTTTTGTAGTGTATGATGTTCTTGTGCTCTCTGGCTACTCTCGTCGCCCATTTTCTGGCCTCTTTGTTCAGACTGTGCTCCTCCGTCGTCCCCGTCTCGGACTCCAGCTGACGGCTCTGTATCACACACACGGGCAGACACACAATCAAACGAGAGGCAGACACACGTATTCAACACACAGTCAGGGATCAGTGCTCGAGGTGTGCTCAATGCAGAAGCTGTTAATTAAGCTCCAGAAAGTGTGAGAGAAAGATGTTTCCTTCGCACATAATTAATACGGCATGTGTTGCCGAGCTCTACTGTTTTCTTCTCGGAACAGAACTGCTGTTATTAAAACCACATGAGAAAAAGCATGACTGCGTGGGATCATGTGAGTTTTGAGCGTTTTTGGCTGCACGCTTCGTTTTTTCCCCCCATTTTTTACATAATAATGGTAAGTGAGCATTCAACATCAATCATAACCATATGCCATTGTTTCCTAGTGTTGTGTACTGAACCATTTTACACACTATTTATCCTTCAAACCAGCTAATTAAATGTCATTGTAAATATACACAAACATTATTTGGGCAGTTGTTGCATAACTATAAATACATGTCACCTGCTCTAGCGATAAACAGGGAAACAATCTGAGCAGAAAGAAAAATATTTATCTAGAGTGGCTGACGTGACTTGAGAGGTCGGGGTTCCCATAATCTGATAATGAAAGTGTGTTGCGGGAAACTATGTAGGCAGTGTTTTGTAATTGTAAGTTTCTATGCACATGAAATCTATTAATTATGTGCTGCTCCGGTGACAGAAGGGCATAAATCCAGCTAAGTATAGGTGCGAAACGAAAGCATTACACAGGAGATTTACAGCTTAATTACATCCATGGCTGGGAGTTACGGCAGATGAGCAGAAAACTAGATTTGAATCTGACATGCCCTCCATTCATTTGAGCTGTGATAGTTGGCGGAAATTATTGGCATGGCACTTGATAAGCCAAAGTAAATAATAAATGGAGAGTAGATAACAACTACACACACTGAAAAGTTAAGTCAATATAAATTCAAGTGTGGTGGCATCGAACTGTAGCACTGCAAGTCGAAATTATGGGACTGTAACATGACTACCTCAGAGTGAATAACAGTCATTAAGAATACTGTACAACCACAGTGAGAAAACTTGCCTAGTCTAAGTCTACTCCTAGACAGTCATTGTTTATTTTTGCAACTTGTATGACACTTCTTTAACGTCTGGAGGGGAAACCATTTGTGAATATATTAACACAGTGGGTTTATTTCCCTTTTTGTAACATGCAAACGTTAGCATGTCAGTGTAATTGGATTACAACATTTATACTTTGCTTCCTGCAGAAAATCCTAACCCTATTACTTGTCATGCCTTCACTGTGTCTCGTTGCTTTTCTTTTGATACACGAAAAGACCCCAGAAGCTCAAAACTCATAAACAACATTAGGCTTTAATCACTGTCACAAGGTGCACTAATAGTATTTAAAACAAAACAGATAACAGCAGCTGTATTAAAGCATGTGAGCATCGTAATGGATTTTTAGTGATAAAGGATGGGGTAGAATATTATGCAGTACTCAAGATCTGCCACCAGAGTTTGTATTTTTCACATGGCAAGTGTCTGAAATTCAAATCAAAAAATTCACTACAACCAAACCAAAAGTGTTTAAAAATATACAGAGAAGTAAATTTGAATTATTCCTCATATATTACATTTACAGATATTAATAATGTGTTTCCTGCTGTTTTAACATCTCATACATAAACAATTCTTATGTTGCTAAAAGGATTACTAATATGTTTAAATATAACTATGAAGTTTAAATTATAAAATGTACTCAGAGAACATGTTTAAAAAGAGGGATGGGTTCAGCAGCTCTGTGGACAGTTGCATTGTAAATGTTTGTTAGGTTGACTTAGTGAAGAGAACTTATTGTGATCCATGTGAGTTAGGTAAACACACTTCAGGATATTTTTGTTGGTTTTGTTATACACTGCATCTATACATTGTGCTTGAACTTTTAGGGTGAAGGGTGAAATGGTGTCCTAGCAATTTATTAAAGTGTTAGTTTAGTAATAGATATTGGATATCTGCTCTTAGTAAAATGGTCAATTATAACTGCACAGACATGAATGTGACATGAATGTGTAAGATGGTCAGACAACAGTTAAGACTACCTGTGCCAGGGTCATTCTCATGGCACTGACGGGCGACGGCTCAATGTCCACCAACTGCTGCACCGAGCTCAGAGTCTGGCACACACACATACGCCCAAACATCCGAGCAGAGCAGCAGTGCAGGCACCCAGGCACACAATCACAAGAAGGGGTTAATGGAAAAGAAGGTTAGGAAAAGAGTTAGAACAGGATTAGGAAGACATAAGGAAGTTGTATAGAGTTAGATTCTAGCACATGTCTAAAAAGATCTTTGAGGAAACACGACACAGAAGAGAGAGAAAATGATAAAACAGCAGGAAATATAAGAAACACAAAGTGACTCAAATCAGGAGATAAGACAGGAACAGAGTGGAGGGGAAGAACCAACTGGGAGACATTTCTTTTTGTGCCCTGAGTGGCTGAGACAGCGATTCCTGCTGCTGCTGTAAGATCACATACATGCTAATCAGTGACCATTTCATTTATGTATTTGTAACATCTAACAGCCACTTGATTCGAAGTCTGCAAAAGATGGCAGCACATAAAAGATATGGTCCCAGTGGACTCAACAATTGATGTTAAAATGATTAAAATTAGAACACAGAGTAGAGTCATGCTTTTGTCATGCCGTAACCAGACAGCTGCTAAGTGGATGAGTCTGTCTTGAATAGTTAGCAGATGACATCTCTAAAGGCGCAAAACAAAGAGCCACTGATGGCAATGATCAGAGCATTGGATTTCAGGTTTTCAGCTTTGCAAGCTGCTCAGTCAAAGGCGTATTGATGGGTTTCTCTAAAATATTAAAGGTGGAGGAAGGACTGAGACAAACAAGAAGTTCTGTCTCAGATGATAAACAAAGTAAGAAGAGTGATAAGCTCCCAATATGGCAACACAAGCGCAAGGTACTACCTGTGTTTGCCAAATACAGAGATTAAGATAGTGAAAGGATGTCCTGCAGTGTGAACAGGCACGTATGCAAACAGTGCAAACCCAACAAATGACTCAAAAGACACATGTGAAGGCATATATCCAGTGTTGCTCTTGTCTCACCATGTCATATTCACTGGGCTGGAACTGGAAGTCCTGTGCTTTGTGGAATACTGGGTTCTCCTGCATGAATAACTGCTGGTTGAATTCTTGTATTAGCTGGGACAGACCAAGAAAACACGGCAGTTAGAGCTTGAGAAGCTGTCGGCATTTTGGGGTAAAATCCCCAAGGAATCCATCTATCATTTGGTGATAAAGCAGTCAACCATAAACTTCCAAGAATACAAAGGGTGAGTACTGCACACTTCGTAGACAGCATAGAACTAACAAGAAATTACAAACAATATTGATTTATAATTCAAGACAAATATGATCACCATAATAACATTACTACAATAACGGTGTTATAATACGCCAACTCAGGCAATAGCGTCCTTTAAATTTTGCCCTTGACACATTAGTGCCATGTCGTTTGCCTTCCTTTTCTTACCTATATTCAGCTTTCATAACAAAAGCAACTTGAATTTCGAATTGTCTGAGAAATATAGATTGCTTTTTCTGTCTGCTCTGAGACACCAAACCACTTTCTTGCTACTACAGAATATGATTTATGCATAAACCGACTCACCCTGGTGGATTTGTCCAGAAGGAACTGAAAGGTGTTGTGTGTGGCTTGGGAGGCTTCTAGCTCAGTTCGACAAAGTGACACCAGGTAATCTTTTGCGTGCTCATAGATCCTGCCATCCAAGGCCTGGAGAAGAAATAGAAGAAATCTCATTGAAAAAATGCCACGATAATTCAAAGTATGTTAATAATATGCATGTGTATTTGGCTAGAAATGTTACACAGATATTGAATTATTGTAGATAAATAAACAACTTTTATTTCTTACAGTTTTTTTACAGACACGTGTAGGTGTTAAAGAGGTGGAAGGCAAAGCATATGTTTTCATAAAACAGCTAATATCATTATCATAACTAAGTGCCTATATAAAAGCATTTTAATGGAGTCAGCCAAAATGAAGAGCCTTTGTATGGGGAGCTCCATTCCTGCCAAGATGTGGAGCACACTGCCAAACAAAGTGCAAAAAGAGGGAGAGGGGCCAATTGAGAGGAGAAAAAATAGTATCAGAGTGTAGATTTTATGTTTTTGCAAATGAGTGTTAAGCTGTTCACGGAGGTTTAAAAGAGCAGTGCCATATAAAGATGGAAAATATTCATGAATTGTGACCTGGAAGATCCTCTCAAACGTCAAAGAAATACAGCTGGTTTATGCTATAGCACACGGGCTCATAAAAGGTATTGGCGAGTGAAAGATAGACAGAGAAGTAAGTTTATGAGAAATTTTGTGAGTGTGCCCGTGTGTGTTCTTTGGATTGCATTCTCGCAGCTGCAAAGGAAGGTGAAGGGGTTCAGATTCCTGCTGAGCAAAACACAGGGACCACAGACATTCGCAAAAACACACAAAGTTGAACATACACAGAAGACTATGTTCTCTCAAAAGCTGACAGTGTAGTATACCACATATGTCGCACTGAAACAAGTAAAAACAAACTTATGAAACAAAAGGGATATCGACAGGGGAATTATGTCATTAAGGGCGGGTTGTTGGCTGTCTTTTTATTGAATGTTCCCTCATCATTCTTCTCATTTCCTCCTTCCTCCCCTCCTTCTCCCTTTTCCTCATTCTGCTCTCCACCTTTCATCCATTTACGGTAGTGCTTTAAAAGGAGTGAGTCAGCTTCCAGAAAAAGCCCCGTCTCTGAATCGCCGTCACTGGGTGTGCGCGCTTGTTTGGGTTGATGATTACATCAGCCTCAATAATAGGTAAAACACAGCGGAGCAGACTGTAATGTATATAAATGTTCTGCGAGTCTGGCTGGGGGATTTAAATGTCCGGTCTAAACAGGATCAACAGCAGAGGGAGATACAGAGCAGCGCATGTCCACGCTGCCCTTTCACTACCACTGACGCATTGACAAGGACAGTAGAAGATATATGTGATCCCTGCAGGCTCAGTGTGAGGAGTCCTTTTTCATGCCACACACTGGTCACCTCAGACTTAGTCCCTTTTTTTTTTTACCATCAACAAAATACATACTGTGTACTGTACCTCAATCCAAAGCCTTTAGTAAAAGTATGTCATAATGGAGGCCAATCCCAGTCTACAAATAATGAAGCTTAAAGAAAAACTGTAGAATATAACAGTGTCATTTATTTTGATGGTTAGTTGAGAGAAAAAAAAAGAAACTAACCCTTCTTTCAAAGACAAAGTGTGCCTGGTTTAACAGATACTGCACTATGTAACTCTGAAGAGGTATATATAGAGATACACCATCCCTGTGTGAGTTTACGCCAGCATTTTTCTCTTTTAAAAATTACTGCTACTTTTACCAGAAAACAAAAGCATACTATTTTTAATATGTCTATCTGTATTTATAATAAAAATTAGTTACTTATATTTAAAATTTTGTGGGTCTGGCTGTCCAAATGCAGAAGAATAGCACAATAAGTATGTTGTTTAATGCATATAACGGGAATGACTTCGAATGCAGTTTCAGGTTAGCAGTTGCAAACACCACAAATAACATAGTGCAATGAGACAAGGACGAGCAGCTTGAGTCCCTTCAGCCATGCCCGGCATTGTCTTTGTGCTTGCGTGTATGTATTTCTGTGTAGATATTTCCCTGCAGTCTCGTCCTTCTGTCACAGGCAGCTATCAATCTATTATTGAGGGTTGCCTTGCAGACCTAAGGCAAAGTATGAGAAATCGTGGGAGGAGAGAAGTACTGAAGCCAAATGAAAACACAGTATGAAAAAACAAGGGTGACAAAGTGTATGATGAAAATGTCAAGTGTATTTCTGTCGTACAGTGAAGTCATGTTTTGTAATTCCTTAGCGAATATGTGTCAAGACTGTTTTCCTGTCTACAAATTCATGTCTTGATGTTTGAATGCCCAGTAATGACCAGATTATTACCAGATTAAGCTTATAGCCACAGTATCATGATGTTACAGTATAAATGGATTGTGCAGGTTTAATTATAATGACAATGAGCATGCCCAATTAGCAGATCTGGGATTAATGTCTTCTAACTGCAGTGGGGTGTGTGAACTAAGCTTTCAATTTCCTTAACCCTGTTTCAATATTAACAGTGCTTGTGTAATTACGTTATGTTTTTCTGATGTTCTGCCCGTACCTGTATGCACTGCAGTAGATCCGTGTGGTAATAGCGGTCTTGGTGAGCGTTGGCAGCAGCTAGCGTCAGTAAGTAGTCATTCCGGGCCTGTGTCGCTTTTGAGTTACAGTCACTCCTTTTAGCTTTCAACTGAAATAAAAGACAAAAACATAAAACTGCTGTTTGATGTAATCAGGGCTTTTTGGCAAATGCAAAAAAATTCTTGCCTGTGATTATTGAAAGACACTTTTGTTTGTATACTGTGTGGGAGAGTAATCTTACCTTCACACTGGCTTTCTGTAAACTAATTCTTGACTGAAAAAGTCCCAGTTTAGACCTAAAAAAATGGAAATAGTAATCAAATACATTAATCTTTAAGGGACAATTAAAAAAAACGTACACATTATACATGTGATACATATACATTGCCCAAATCGAAAAATTGTCAAAACAGAGCATTAAATTAAATGTGGTGCGCCTGAATTCATTCCTATTTTCAGTCCTACTTTAGACCTGTTTACTCTTGATTTAGTCCTAGTTCTGTCTTTAATAATGATTTAGCCTCTGCTTTGATGAGTAGACGATAGTCCAGAGCATTGTATTTCTTTTTATTTTTGACACCAAGTTCAATTACTTTAAACAGTATTTACTATGTCAAAGAGCATTCAAATCTAGCAGGTCATACCCTTAGCACAATACTCCCGAGGGTATCGCATATCCCATGTTTTTCTAATATCATAGAGCCCTAAGCGCACCATGGCTTACATAGTGCATGCAAACATATTTGGGAGTGGTATGCATTATTGTACACAATGATATAAACTGCCTCTGCTAATCACGCTATAGGTTGAGTGTATCAGCATTACACATATAGACACAAAATGCATCAAGAGTGTGCTAGAATGTTGTTTGTTTGCCAATGTGCCATGTGCTTCTCCTTATGTCTATGTGCTAAGAGGTGTGAAAACTGTTTTACCGCTGATTTCTTCCTGTGTGTTCCTTGTGTCTGACAATGACTAATGTCTCACTGTTTCTCCAGTTAAAGGCACACATACACACAGCAGCAAAGAAACAATACTCAAGAGTTTTTACTGAGTGATAGTAGACAGAAAAGAGTTGACTTGTGAATCGATTTGGGCTCTAAACCCCGAGCTGAGATTTCAATTGAGTGAAAATGACACCGTACTGACTGCTGGGATAAGAGGAAAACAGCACATCAGCACTGAATCAATTTATAGAGATAATTATACCGCTGTAAACCTTTTTGATAAACATACGCTTAATATAGCCATCTTTGGTTGAACTTACTTGGCTTCTATATCAGCCTTTTCTCGTACAGCATGGGCAACCTGCTCGGAGTCATAGTATTTTTTCTTGGCTTTGGCCAGCTCCTTCACTGACTCCTGCAGTTCTGCTTGAATGCCACTCAACTGATCTATGGTCTGTGAAGGGAGAAGGCAAACATCGAGCTTGTTAGGGAAAGAGCAGGCCCACGTGAGTCATTTTAACTCACGTCGAGCACAAAGACAGATGTTTATGGAGAGAAATAGGGAACAACAATTGCTTTAAAAGCCAGAGTGACTCATATCCACTGTGCGCACGTCTCACCTTTTTGAGCTGCTGTTCCTTGTACAGTCTCAAGGTCTTGGCGGGTTCTGATACTTGACTCTTGTAGTTGTCACACACGTTGAGCCTGGACTGGCTCACCTGCACTGTGCCTTCTAAATAGGATCTCCAGACAGCATATACGTTCCTAGTGAGGGAGAAAGGACAAGGCGTTGCACTCAGTTTCTATGTTACCTACTCTCCCACTAGTGCACCCGGGAGAAACATAGAGCTTTCCTGCAGTGTTGCTGAATTTATAGGACGCCTATAGTGTTCAGCCACTATGGTGGGAATAAGAGCTTGTACTGTATGTGTATGAACCAAAAAAAGACATTGAGTGGAAATATTCCTAATAATTAATCGGCTTTTATAATGGGGTTTTACACACTGTTGTAGTAATACTATTATAACCTATTTACTTTATGTTTTTGTTTTCATTGCATTTTAGGTTCACTAAGCAAACCATGTGACCACTGTAGAGTAAAATGTGCGCTAGCTAATTTCACCTGGTTTGCAGTCTCATAAACTGACACATCATCAACTTCTGACTGGATAAAACAGACACAGGATACTAGGATATAATCTCTGACAAAATACTATAAGAAACTAAATCTTTAAATATCTATATATTTAAATATATAAGTACCCATGCAGAAAGATTTGTTTTGATGTAATTGTACACAATCATTTATGCATTATACAGTAGCAGTTTAGGTATAAATAGTCTGATAGTCTGATAAATACACCAACCTGTAGTCAGTCCTCTGGTCATCAGGGTTAATTCCCGGCCAGTCTCTTTTTAAATACTGACTTGCTAGCTTCTGCAGAGCCTGAAACACATAGGGCAAATGATTGACCACACAGCACCAGTCCTATGAAACATGCCTGTAACAGTGAATCAGCTGTGTGTACAAGCCGAGGGCTAAGAAAAAAAGGGTAACCTATATTTCCTGGACTGGGTCACTGTGTCAGTATCAACAGCTCACAGAGACGATAGTAGTGTCACTGCATTTTGTTGTGTATCTCAATATGTTTTATTTCCCTTATTATTATTGTTATTTTGATTTTCTTATCAATTTCTATACCTTTTTCTGCACATAGCGGATTGTTTCATTCTATCATCCTGCATATTTCACCTGCAAGAGATGGTTAAAGCATGTGTCCTTTATACAACCAACATAACCTACATAGACAAGGGGTTATGGTATTCTTTGTATCCCCTGCTGAACGATATGAGCATGTCCTTTAATCAGTAGCCCCCATCATCTCATAGTATTCATGAAGGTCAACATATTTAGGGGCCATTGGCATTTAGTGTAATAAAAAAAAACTGATTACACAGATGCGTTCAGCTGCTAAGAAAACTATAGTATGTCTATCAGCCCAGTAGGGTAAATCCTGCCTCTGCTATACAAGTAATACCAATGATATATTATCAGAACATTAGTTTTTGAGGCAAAGTGTTAGCCATTGTTTTTCTAAAGCACTCCACACAATGTTTTCATTTTACAGTATACTAAATGCATTGTCCTGTAAATGGCGTCTTATTTTAAGACAAACCACCTCTGTTTCCTGATGTAGAACAGTCTTCGACTTCGCAAAGATAGGGCACTGTTGATGGAAATTTTATTGAAGAAGAAGTGACGGCTGAACTTGGCAGTGACTGAATGGTAAGAAGCCTTGAGTGAATGATTTGTGACATCTCTGCTGAGGTGTTTTTCGCTGACACAGAAGTATTTATGATGCTTCTCACAAATCCAGTTCAAGCTATTTGTTTTATTATTTCCATCCATATATTTTCACACAGTGTAGATAATTCCCTATTCTTTACTCATAAGCCTTACTCCACTCTACCTTCTATTCTTTTAGTGAAAGCCTCATTTTTTTCTTTCTCCAATGCTGGGCTGCCATCACCTGACATCTACCTGAATTGTATGTTGCTATGGAAACCCCCTTGCCCTTCCTGTGCAGTCCTGGTAATGTGGAGCTACTGTTTTAATACATAGTCATACAATGAAACACACATATCCTGTTTTTGTGATAAGATTGGCAACCAGGGCACTCCGACAGCAGGATGTCCTGTGGAGACCAGTGAGGTTGTGTCTGAGAGTGAGTCATTTCTTAATTGTAATATCTCTCAAGAAGAGTTGGGGCTAATGTTTGGATATATGTGTCAGTATTGTGTTTGCTACTACACATTTAAGTCTTTTTTTACATTTGTATGGTAGATGACATTCTAGTTGCGCGTGTTTTCAAGCTGAAATGCACTTGTTCATCATTCTCTGAAATAAAACAGGAAGTGTAAAAAAGACACAACACAAAAAAACTTGCGTCTTAAATATGCCCTGTCTAAGAAACAAAAAAAACACAAAATGCACTTTTTGAATCCTTTTTCCTGGCCAAACATTTCTGTCTCATCTGGAAAAGTCAACATTAGCCAGACAAACTAGGACACTCAGTGACCATTGATTTTATAATGTGTTACATACTAACAATCATATTTTCCAAGTTATTTGTGGTGGTTATTTCTCACAGTCTGTCTGTAGTCCTTCAGTTAAATGTGGGACTTTTCAGACCCTGTATTTTTCCAACTTCCTCCTGAATCAATAATTCTTGATTTTCTCTGCGGTGTCTGCCTGTCTGCACTACTCTACCCTGAAGCTTTAACTTTTGGGCTGCCATTATCACTTCTGCAGAGGCTTCAAAAAGGGAAAACTGACAAGGATTCTATTTGTTTTATTTAAACGTATAGCAGTGTGTATTATTAGCATAGTGATAAATAAGTTTGCTTTGGCAGAGCAGTGTAACTAATGCAACACCACTACTGCCTTATTGGGCAGTACAGTGAGGCGACCCCAGTGTTAAACTATTTGAGTAATGTAGTTGTAGGAGGGGGAATACTGGACTGACTAAAACACAGCCGGCATGTGGGACCTGTGACTGACAACTGGTAATTGGAACAGACTTCCTCATGGGAGGAATGTCTGGGCTCACATAGTCACAGGGCAAAGGTTAAATGACAAACTCTTTGCTGCAATTGTCACTTTGGTGTCCTCAGCCTTTGTCTGATCTCCCACCTGCAACAGATTGGCACAGCTTCATGTCTCCGTCCATTTATTCCTCCAGACAGCCAATAGTAAATATATGGAGCAAGATTTAGTAAATGTTAAAATAGAAGAATTTCCTCCTAACATTCTATTAACATGAACACACATTCCTATTAAAAACACACTCTCACACCTATAATTAGGAGAGAATCCATTGTCCAACTGAGTGGGGGTTGTTGCTAAGCAACCTCTATTTCTAAGGTGAACAAGACAGTGCTGAGAGGACAGCTAGAGTGGAAACAAGACACAAGGAGTAAGAGAGTCCACATGCGGAGGGAGTGACCAAAAGACACTTGCATATAATAAAACAAGCTCCAATGTACTTCTTCAATATACTTTAATATCTAGAAAATACATAGCTGGCCTATAAACACTTGTGCTGTGTGTGTAAATTGTGTGTGCTACCAAAGTGTAAACACCAACAAACTTGTCTTTGATACAGTCCAATATGAAATGTCACAATGTTGTTGGCAGGCTTTTCTTAAGATGTGTGCATCATGCAATTTGTGCTTCGTAAGAAATCTGTGCTGACAAAGCTTTACCAGAAATCTACACATCTACACACACATCTACAAGGAAATGCGGGAAAAAGTCATAACATAATAATATTCAGTCAGATGAGCAGCAATACTTGTGACTCATCTGTTATTTCTTATAAATTCTTACGAAACAAGGTTTGAATGTTGTTATCATGATCTGTTGCTGTGGCTTTGTTAAACAGCCTGTCAATCTCATAAACATCTATGTTATATAAGAAAAAACACTGTACGAGAAGAAGTAATAAGAAAAAAGTATCCAGTGAAACAGTTGTACAATTAGCCTAGTTTGGAGATGGTGGGTCTATTGACTGTGCCAGAAGCGTACAACATGTTGGTATCAAATTATTATGATTTTCTAATTCATTACTTTATTTCACAATTTTGTTCTTTTATTCAATCACTTTGTTCCTAAATAAATTACTTTACTTTATCACTTAAAATATCACAATTTGACCTCACAATTTTAATTCTGAAATTCATACATTTGAATTAGACTTTTTGTGTCAACGTCTATGATGACCTACTGTCACTGTTTCGTCTAAAATGTTCTACTCTGTATTTCCTTATTATGACTTTCTGACTTCTTATATTTTTGACTAGTTTCACAATTTTGACTTTTAGCTTAAAAAATTCAGCTTTGTGCCAGTTTGCAGATCTTTGGTGACTCTGTGAAGTACTCTACATCCTCTGTATACTCTCTATCTAATCTCTGACTTTTCATCTCAAATGTGTGATTTTGAATATCATGTGTTTTCTCCTTACAACACACTCCTTTTCATTTTAACTAATACAATTACACATTGCACCATGGCGCTGTGGCTTAGTTGGTTAAAGCGCCTGTCTAGTAAACAGGAGATCCTGGGTTCGAATCCCAGCAGTGCCTTTTCAGAGACGAAATGTTTAAAATCAACTTGGGTTCATCACAGAACAAATCATGTGACCTTAAATTTGTAAAGTTCCTTCTATCATGACTGCAGTATGAAAGAGGATTAGATCACTGCAGTAAAAAAAAAAATTACAAATCTAAAGGGGAAAAATCGTGTTTATTGAGCCATCCAGTACATATTCAGTATTTCGTAACAGTTTCAAAAAATGATAAGAAAGACAGAATTAAAGAGATTAAAGCCATTGGAGAGAAATGTTATTAGCAGCAACAATTAAATCTGTAAAATAAGCTGCAGAAGTGACCACACAGGAGACATGTAGTTAGTAAAATAAACTAATACATTGTTACATCAGTATTTAAGGGCGTTTATGTATCTTTATGTTTGTCAGTTCCTTACAGGCATCCTGATTGTAGTCAGAATTCTCATAAATTACAATTGTGACTTCTAATCTCAGAATAATTACTTTTATCACAGAATTCTGACTTTTTTTTCCCCCCAGAATTCTGACTTTAATCTCAAACTTCTGACTTTTTTTTTCTCCATAGAATTTGGACTTTCCTCCTAGTGGCCCTAATCTGTTTCCGTACAGCAGTAATGTCTCTCAATCAAACTCATAATTAAAATTTTAATTTTAAATTACAATGTATCTCTTACTTTGTATTATATATGACACAATAATATCATACATCATAATTTCAGGTCAAATCTGTGACTTATTTATACCTTTTGTCTCCACAAATTTGACAATTTTCATAATGTTGACTTGTATCATACATTTGACTTTGGATCTCATAATTTAGTTTTTGCTGCCTAATGTCATAAGATCATAATAAGATCATAATAAAGACTTTTTTATCTACTTCAAATTCAACTCAAATTAGCAAAATTAATAAAATACAAGAATTTGTACAATAAGTATTTTAATGCATTTAACTTTATATGTTTTCTGCACCATGTTTTAATCACAATTCGCCTTCAAAGAATTCATAAATTACAATTCTTTTTCATTTTTAGCACATTTTATAATTCAACATGGCGCTGTGGCTTAGTTGGTTAAAGCGCCTGTCTAGTAAACAGGAGATCCTGGGTTCGAATCCCAGCAGTGCCTCTTTAGTAATATTTGGTATGGAGATAAACAACAAAGTGCTTTACTGGTTCTATATGTATCTAGAAGAATTAAATCAGTAACCTACTTCTCACAGACTGTGAACATTATTGTATGTGTAAACGTTGTAAGTCACTTACCTGTGCGTAGTCCCTCTCTAGTTGTCCCTTCTTCAGACTGTAGCTCCTGCATAAAATAAGAAGCGAATAATATAAACATTGGGCTAAAGTGAAAGAAAAACAGAGATGCCTTCAATCATGAAAAAAAGAACAATTTTATAAACATGCATGCTTTATTGCCACTTAATGCTACTGTAATAACCCATAAAAACACACAACCCTTAAACATTTCTAGTCATCCACTAAGTAGCGCACAACGTCCTGGCATCAGTGGAACATTGTAGAGCAAAGTGCAGTACTGTTTGGTGAGAGGACAGGGGTTAGAGAGAATGAGCTCGTGGTATTTACCATGTACATTAGGAAAAATATAAAACAAGGAGCTACAAAATTTCATATTCTGAGGGTATGTTCTCATGAGCACCCATGTTTGATACTGAGACAAATCTAACCATATCCATGTGTTTATTTGTTAGGTGGACTAGAAAAGCAATGTAAGCCACTAGAAACAGCACCAAAAAGCTCCAATTCCAAACGACAAAATAGAAAATGGGTTTTGAGATCAATACCAAATACACAAAGTGAAAGTGGATAATGGTTTTAAGTTCTTCCCTATTGTATTTCCATAAGAAAGGCATTCCTATTGCTAATTAAATATGCAAATAGTATGTTTGGGATTCAGCTCCACAATTTTAAGAGAAAGTTATACGATTGCCGTTTTTCATTGTCTTGGGAAAGTTGGGAAAGTGACACCTGAACGAACATTAAAATATAGCATTTTCTTACCTACTGCAGACCTTTCCTAAACTTCTTGAGAGGTCAGACAAAGCATTTCAACAGCTGAGCCCAGAGTTTAGTATGTGTAACTACTCTTCTTCAGTCTGTTCAGTGTCTTACCAATGGGCCAATTTCTGTGCATTAAAGGTGCAGTAGTAAGTGTATACAGACATAGGGTACACAGCAGTACTGGTCAATATGCTACAGCAGAACACTGAAGCACATGTCTCACTCCACCCCCATGCACACATTCCCCTTCTTACACTCACACAATCCAACCAACCCCCACCTCAGGCCGTCCCTGTGTGTTCTAAAGCACACACACTAATATAGCTCTACAGGCCTCGTTGGCGCAGTAGGCAGCGCGTCAGTCTCATAATCTGAAGGTCGTGAGTTCGAGCCTCACACGGGGCAATTCTATTTACATCAGACTCAAATTGAGTTATATAATAATGTCTACCAACATAAAAGAACATACATATGACAGAGCAATGTAAAAACGCACTGTAACATTGCTGAATGTTTACCACAGACCATATCAATTGCCTCAAGAATATTGCTTGAAAAAAGAAACTTTCTGTTGCAGATCAGTAATACTATGGTAATAAAGCAGTAATAAGACATTAGTTCATAGGTTATAAAGGGCTAATTATTTTTATTAGATTCTAATAACCACTTGAAATGAAATAATCAATGTAAAATCTGCAGAGCCAAGCAATTAATTAGTAATTCCCTGTTGTTATTTTTTTATTTTATAACATTCTTTTTAATACTTTATTACATGCTTGTATACCATGCTATTATCAAGCTATAATGTAAATCTCTACTTAAGTTGCAATAAAATTATAGGAAAGTATAATTACTATTACTACGATCCCAACTCAACTTTCCATGATCTGAAGCACTTTTTCACCATCACACGAGCCTCGTTGGCGCAGTAGGCAGCGCGTCAGTCTCATAATCTGAAGGTCGTGAGTTCGAGCCTCACACGGGGCATTTCTGTTTAGATCAGACTCAAACTGAGTTAAATAATAATGTCTACTAACATATATTACATACATATGCCAGAGCTATGCAAAAAAAAAACTCACTTTAACTTTGTTGAATGTTTACCACTGACAATGTCCATCGCCTCAAGGATAGTGTTTGAGGAAAAAAAAAAAAAACAGCACTCTCTGTTGCAGATCATTATTACTATGGTAATAAAGGGGTAATAAAGAGTATAAATGACTGCCAACCAACCTTCCAGCTAGCCTTTTCACCCCGCCTCTTAACGCGATGGCAGCGCATCAGTCTCATAATGTGAAGGCCGTGAGTGCGATCCTCACACGGGGCAGTTTTAAAAGTTGTAAAACTATATGCGCTATATTGAAAATCCATACACAAATGGTTGACCTAACATCTACGTGGTGTTTAAAAGTGGTAAGTGCAGGTTCTTTAAGGATAATGGTTTATAAAGATTATACGCTTTACATTACAGTTCAGGAATAACATGGTAATAGAGTGGTAATAACATGATTGGGTGATTAAACCTTTTTTTTCCCACTAACTTTAATTAACATATTGGGAACATAGTATTAATTTAAATCCTTACAGGTGATAAGGATAAGCAGAAATAAAAAAATTAGGCAAACCATCACTTTACCTAGCCACATCTCCAAATATGAAGACAATTTAATTTGAATTCTTCATACTCTAATCCTTGTATATCATGTGAGTGAGCTTGTAAGTGCAGGGTTACGGAGTCAATAAGCTGAATCAGCATCATCAGTGTGATGTGTGAGGGGAAAAGAAAATGCCAAGACTTTGTGCCTGACAGGAAATACTTAAGTGCTTGAGAGTGGACAGTGTAACTGTATGTCTGCACAAATGTCTGTTAAGGCTAAAATGGGCAAGCAAAAGAATGAGAAAAGAGAATGAGGAAAAAAAAGATGAAGCTGAGATCAGTGGTATGGGGTTCTCCACACTGGATCGAAAATCTATGCTTGCAAGACAAAAATAACTTAATACATTTTTGCACTTGTATAACCTTGTTAGAGATTTAGCAACTACTTCCTTTTGACATATAAATGTAAGGTAACGTGGTTCTGTGTCTACATCAGTCATGGTGTGCTAGCTTGTGTTGAGATTTTAGCGTATGAGGATTTAGAAAGATTGAGGACACCAAGTTGACTCCCGGAGTCCACCAACTTGCCATGGTTTTCTCCTCTTCCTCGCTCTTATCCTCCCTCTAAGACTCCTCCAGACAATGTGCGTCCCACAGGATTTGATGCATGCTTTTTCTCAGCGCATTTTCTCATCTCACTTTAACCTTTTCCTTATCTTTCATTCTCACTTCTCACTTTCATTCTTACACTCAATGCTTTTAAGCATAGTAAATACACAGTGAAATGTGCCCTGACAAGTAAGTGTGTTGCGCTTATTTGTGTGTGTGCTGATTAAAGCAGGCCAGTGGATTAATTAGGGTAAATAACCCCTGAGCAGCTTTTGGGATTTAAGAGTTAAAATCTACTGTTGGCTTTATACAGGAAAATGTGATCCTGGGTCAACCACAATCTGTATGATTATAGGACAGCACTTTTGCAGTTGTAGCTGTCCTAATCATTTTATATAAAAACACATTTGTATCACAATTCATTCTTTAGTAGGACAAGAACCAAAAGACTTTGTTTTTTTTCTGTAATTAATGATAACAAATATTCTTAGAACAAGACAATTTATCTCTATTACAAAACAAATGATAACTAGTATGGGGCGAATATCAAAAATACCTAAAAACTACCTGACAACGACTGTCCTTTGAACAAGAAGTAAACTGTCAGTGGTGAAGACAGATGGCTGCTCTTCTTTCAGCAGCTCAGAGTCAGTACTGCTCTGCTGAGAGTCAGCTGCTACTGACAGCAGTCTACCATTGCAGAGGAAAAAATATACTGCAGAGTGGCATGTTGTGGGCAATTTCAGGTCAAAAGGTTAACCTAGGAAAAACTTTCTGTTCTTCACTTCTTACTTTTTACTTTATGTTACAGAACAGATTAGAGCATTTTATGTTAGCCTCGGAGAGTGCAAGCAAAATATTCTTAGACTGAGCTAGATCAAAACTATTATTAGTTGCAGCAAGTTCATAGACTTCCCAATATAAAAGAGTAGCCTTAAACAGTAATTATTGAAAGAAATGCCTTTCTGCTTTAGTTTAAACTGTGCTCCATAAACTACTGCAGCCAAAGGGTCAAAAGTAAAATTCTCCAAAGCATTCAAAGGAGTACACACATCAAGCTCCATCGTTTAACTACAGACAGTTAAGTTATAAACATAAGAACTGCTGCAATCGCAATAATGTGATAAACTATCTGACATGGATTTACACTGTGCCAATGTTAAAATAATTAGTTGTACTAGTGTTTTGGCAACGTAAATATGTCTGTAGAGGTCCTCAGGGGTTTTTGACAAGGCATCTGGACAAAGGTTTGAGGTGACGATGTTTCATCCCTAATCCAAGGGACTTTGTCAATTCAGAGTTCAAGTGGAAAAAAGGAAGGGCCAATCCTGGTGGGTCTGAGTCTGCAGTCCACCTCCATAGTAGGAAGCTAACACCTGGAGGAAGCAGTTATACTACAGGGTCACAGGAGCCTAACGACTCCCCCATCAACTCTTAATGACTATGAAACCAGTCTAGCCTTGTCCAATCACAGTAGTTTCAGGCCCTTGGATGAGGGATGAATAAATGCATAAATATGTTTAAAATTTCCTGGTTTAGTCCTTGGTTTAATCTTGGTTCAGTCCTTGGTTTAGTCCTGGTCTAGTTGTGTTTTGGCCCTAATTTTTATCAGTAGAATTTACTCAAGTCTTGTAACTGTTCATAAAATTGAATTTAATCTAACTTTTCTCGTGTTCCCAATATTGTGCCGCCATAGCAGATAGCACGCTGTGTCTTGCGTCACCTGGGCGCTTTAGTCCAGTCCTCCAGATTAAAGTCATCCTTTGTGAAAACTAAATCCATCCCTGCATCAAAATGTGCCATCAGAACAAATGTGTCTCGAAGATTACAAGCCGATTTGAAAGTATTTGCAAAGTGGCACTTAGCTCCATGCCTCAGTGACTAAAAGAAGTCGAGGTTGTATGTTAAAGTGACTCTCCCTTCCTCCCACAAGTGAGACCAGAGCCTTGTTCGCTCGCCAAAACCCAGCAGCATCGAGGCAATCTGTTCTTAAACAGCTGGAGCTGCCCCCAAGAGTGAAGAGGGGGGAAGAGGGAGGAGGGGACAGAGGGACGTATCAAACAGAGAGATAGAAGAAATATGTAAATTAAAAAGTGAGATGGCAGCAGAGGAGCAGAGGCAGTTTTAGAGCATTTGCGGTCATAAATAATCAACGCTTAGTCAACAGATAGAAAATGAGAACGTGTGAAGCAGCCACGGTTTTGTCCCAATGCTCAAGCCAAAAGTGCACACATACGTCATGGGTAAACACAGCTAAATGAAAGAGAGCGAAATGGACACAGACAAAAAGATAGCTAGAGAAACTGACTGATGGAGTGAGCGATACTGATCCAATTCTGGAGGGAGATGAAAGAGATTTACAGCAGGAAGAGAGCGACAGGAAATTCCTTCGTCATTTTCCCAAAGCTTTTGTTCATCAAAAAAAAACTACAACACGACATGATTTTTTTTCTCGCATGCCAGTCCCTCTGCATTAATTGTGACTTTTTTTTAAGCGTGGGGTCTGAATGTGAATGTGCTGTTCATACCTCATGTCTTCCAGCAGGTCACATTCAGTCTGGTGTTTAAAGTGCAGTCTGGTCATCTGGTCTGTGTGTGTGTTCTTCAGCTCCTGCGTCACTTTGACCTGGACAGAGAGCAGGAAATTTAGACCCATCACACTCAATTCATTCATCACCCTTTAAGATTCCACATCAAATATTGTCTAATGAAAAAAATATATATATATTGCTACTACGGGACGTTATACTTCATACAATGATAGACTTGATCACATAAGAGCGCTTTGTGTTAGGCCTGTAGTAATAAGTAATTTTCTCATTATCCACATGAACTCTTTCAGTAAAGGGCCACAAAACATTACTCTCCAAAATATATGACAATAATGTAGCAGTGGATTGTCAGACAGACATTACAGTGAAAATGAATGAATAAATCTTTCCATAGACAAATGTTGGGCATTGATTACAATATGGCATGGAAAAAAGAAGGGGAAATAGGGCTGCAGACTAAGTTACACTAATTTGTCGTGTGGAGAGTTAATTCATTCCATTGACTAGTCAACACACTAGCCAGCAGACAGAAGCAATGCCAGAGAGATTAAACAATGTACTGCTAGGAATAAACTACTTCAATGTCAATTTAAAACATGTGAGCCATAGAGGAATTTTCCACAGTGTGTTGCTGAGAAATGGCCCAAATTTTGGTTGAAGTTTAAGAAGCCTTGTTAGTTCTATTTATATTAAATAAAAGTATGTTTTTGCATCTTCAGAAAGGATATCCTTCCATACTCTTTTGGGAACCCTTAGGCATCTAGTTCCATCAGAGTGGCCTGCTTTCCAGAAGCTGGAGTTTAACACTGCAGTCTGTTGATTGGTCAATAGATAATCCTTACTTGAGCAAAAACAAGAAGTGAAAGGAAAAACATAAAACTGACTGGTTTCTTCCAATGTAAGCACTTCTTGCTCTTATCATAAAAATATTTCAAGAAGAATTAAAATACTGTAATGTGTATTTTTTCCCAAAAGGAAGCTAACATTTATTAGCAACAGCTGCTTCAGATTTTAGATAGAGTTGGTGTTATACAGCTCTCGCTTTGAGAACAAAAGCTTTGCATTTGTTGACTTCAAATTAAACATAAGAACTTTTACTAGTGTTTGCCTAAATCTAGAAAACTGTTGCAGCTATTTGAATGTAATGTTCAGAAAGCTGGGGATAAACTGGGAACAATCTGCTAATGTTTACTGCAGCAGCTATACATCCAGCCTCTAAAACTGCTTCAAAGGATTTACTCTCTTCTTTATATTTATTGTCAACGCATCAAAGTTTGAATAGTTCACTTCAGATACATGTTGTATCTCATAAAGAAACACAATGCACTTGTGTGATGTCACTGCAAACAAAGCAGTAGAAACGTGGACTATCCCTTCAAGCTTTGTAATACAAATACTGATAATGTTGATTTTACAACCATTTCTCTGAGTATAGAATTGTGAAAGGTGTAGCAATTGTTAAATGTATCAGCTTTCTGCCAATCATCTCTTGTCTGTCCTCCTGTCTAGCTTCAGAACGGGCTAAAAGGGAACACACACATCAACACATCCATTAGTAATACATCAGTGGAACAATCAGTGTCAGTGTTTGGTCAGATTGTACTGTGGGTGAATGGGGCTTTTGGCAGTTAGAGGTGACAGGAGACATTATAACAGCAGAGATAAGTACAGAAGCACCAGACAGTCCATGTGCCTTCAGATAAAAGAACTCTTTAAGTGTGGTAAGATTAGGGGCCATAACCTGCAATTAATACAGTAGCATGCAGAAAGTGATTCTTCTTAAATAAGCAAACCCACATCCACCCTCCTGCCAACACATTCAGAGTCACAGTGAAGGTCATTGTGTATTGTCGAGTGAATTCCATCAGCTATTCTCCAACAAACAGTGGGCAAATTCATGACTGTTCTAGACAACAACATCCACACTAACAACACAGAGTGTCTTTGATTCATTTGTTTACTCTGTCTTTGAAGATAAGGAGAGGACAGTTCGTTTCATTACTGGAGCAAAGTGGCTTGATTTCACCTTGTGTTGTGTAGAGGAAGCCAGAACAGAAGAACTTCATTGGTGACAAAGAGATGGATAAAGTGTGGTGAAGTGTGACAAGGATGAGGTCTGCCGTGTGTGAAAACTTCAAGAGGGACAAGAAAAAATGGTCGCAATCAAAATAAAAAGAATGAGAATAGTGTCTGACTTATTTCCAAAAGAATGGAAACACAGTAGACGTGAGTCCTCGTTTCAATGTGACTGTGATATAAATTGATCTTACAAAGTGGAACATGACAACCTCAATGGTCTTAAAGGTGTCTATGGTCTGGACTTGTTCAAGCATATTTGTGTTCAAAAGACATGATATGACATGTTCTGGGCAAGTCTGCCTGTAACATCCCTGAGCTAAAATGGCACCAAGGGAATATGTGTTAATTAGAAGAGTGCCATGCAGAGGTTCACAGACAGTCTCTTCCATCTCATTAAGAAGTACAAATGCACTCATCTAGAGCTATAGAAAAGCACCTTACAGTCTCCAGTTGTGTAGTTTTATCTCATACAGAACCAGTAAATCAGTATCAAACCTTATTCCTCTATCAGACTATATGAATGTGTGCCAGCGCGTTAGCTTTTGTCAGCTCATCCTTTCATAAAATGATTTGTGACCCTGGCCAGACTGAAGGTCTTCCTTTTCAAAACAAAGTGGAGAAACGACAGCTTTTGTTATGACGGTTAGAGGAGCGCTGTCACAATATCTCTAGCTATATGGTTATAATTGACCAATATCCAGTCTTTATGTTAAAGCTATTTTCATTGAGCTAGCTAGGTTACTGTGGTAACCTTACATTTAGCGCTAGGGCTGTTAGTGCCGCAGGTTCGATTATTAATTACTGTAAGATGCTTTTTATTGTGTAAAGTTATTTTTTATTAAGAAATTGTGTAAGAACAAACAATATTATACATGCAATGCTTTACTATGTAATACTTCCGTGCTATTTGGTTGCCTATGTAGCGTTTTTAGCTAGTAACATTATTTGACGACTGACGGCTGGACAGATGCATATTAATGTCACTAGGTTACAAACTAACCTAGCTAGCAAATGTTAGCTAATGTCGGCTAGCAAAGGTCTCTCCTTTAATTTATGTTTCATAAGGTATTTTCCGTCTGGTTGCTAAAGCTATAAAATCTAAGGTTATTACAGTCTCTGTCATTGTGTACAGAGCAGGGCTAAAGATAACGGGCTCCAGAAAGCACACACTCACCTTCCTCGGCGGCGGCTGCATTGTGGAGTATTGACATGAATGGTATTTCCCTTGTGAAATGTATTGTAATTCCAAGAGGAAATCCAAATCTCCGAGGGACCAATATTTTGTTTCCTTGAGCAAAATCCTCCCCTCCGGGCGACAGGGAGGAAAGACGAGAGTTAAATGTGTACTCCGGCGGCCATGATTGATGATAAATGGTCAGTTTATGCAGAGCAGAAACTGAAGCTACGAGGAGTCTGAGCACACTTGTGTTGGCTGCTGCCACTACTAGTACTGTACAGTGTTGTGAAGCAGGGGAGCAGAGGCAGACAGGCGGGGAAGAAAAGCACAGGGAAGGGATGGGGGGATATGAACGGGGAACCCCTTTGGCAACGTGGCTCAACTGCTCCATCAAGCGGCCGTGAATCGTATTACACCCGTCAACTGAAAAACATGGAAAGCACAGCCTCATTGTTTTATTTCACCGGGCGCCGTACCCACAGCGTTTTCTGCCACTCTGTGAAAATGTGTTAAAATCAAGTGGATATTACTGGATCTGAGAGATAATAATTCGCCTGGGAACATTATATTTCCTCAATTTCCTTATCAGTTTGTGTTTGATCAAGGAGATAGACAAGAGGCAGCCTCCCACAGACCTGCATAGCAACAAGAAGCCGCAGTCGATGAAGGAAAAATCGATCATGAACAAGAGAGGATGGACTTGTTATCATAGAAATAAACTATTAACCACATAAGACAACAATAATAAAATACAATATAACATATAAAACTATATCATTCTTATATTACATAGTTAGGCATAGTTAGGGGTCAATGGGTGCACTGAGCAGAAAATCATCAAAACAAAGGTAAAGCACTTCCAACACCTCCAGGTATGTGTGTGCATGTGAGTGTAAAAGTTAGGTTATTATTGGTTTAAAATTAACCAGATGATGATGTACAGTTTGCAGGTAGAAATTTGGGAGCACCCATCCATGCATTTAAGCCTGATGTAAAAGATTATCATTATTATTTTAGTCTAAACTCTTATTAGATTAGATTTACACAAAAGTGATAAACAAATGCAGCTTTAAGGGCAACCATCCCGCTGCATTGTCTTCGTCAGTGTGTGACATGACCAAGGTTAAGGTGACAAGTTTTGTAATGATTAATACACAAAGTTTCTGGCACAGGTAAGACATTAAGTGTTCTTTCTCACATTTCGTCACAGTTTAATGCTCAAGCTGACACTCAGATTCAAATACCCACACACACACACACATTAAGTGAAGCCTATCTAGCCCCCACAGTGGCCTAAATCTTTCTGCCAGTAACAAAGGGTGATGGCTGACATTGGTTGCTGGAATACGCTGTTTTTGTTTTCCTGTCAAGATGCTTTTGGTTTATGAATGGATTTATAGTTTGTCTCATCAAAATTATCATCATTTTTGGAATAAAGTAAGGTAAGAAGATTTGAGTAAACAGAGAATGCATTATTGAAACTTTGAACAGATACATTTACTGGTCAGATCTAAATGTACGTAAAATAGTCTTTCTTATTGTGATGTGATTCAGCACTGATTTCTATTTAAATATGCTGCAGTTTTTATTTCTGTCTTGTCCTGCACTATCCTTTTGACTTTAGTAGTTACCACTTAGCCTCAGGCAGAACTGCTCCCATAGTGTCAGCAGGCTGCAACTTGTTACTGACACATACACAAAGTCTTTTTTTTTTTTTTTTCTCCATTTAAGTACCTAGGTATGCGTTTAGCTCAAACACCAAGTTCACAAACACGCTGTACAAGAATGAGGGCAGTTTTACGCCGGAGGTCCAACGACTGACATTTTCAGAAAAGTGCAGGGATTTTTATCAAGTGCTAATGTGAGTAACTAAAGTGTATTTGTGTGAGATTCCGTACTCTAGTGGAACATAACTGTGGGGTTTATGACAGCTCATTGCATTATGGTGGTATGGTATGACAAACAGAAGGAGCAGATTGTGAAAATGTAGATTAGAAACACGAAAAGTGAGGCTTGAATCTCTTGAATGCGTATTTAAGGTACAGCGTGCTGACGATAACAGAGTGGAAAAACATCTTCCATCTTCTAGAAAAGCGAGACGCACACAGCGGCAAAGGAATTTTTGAGTTGTTTGTTGTTTTGTCTTTCGTGTGTGGGCAGAGGTTTGATGGCAGTAGGTGTCAGAGGGAGGGCCATAAAAGGCATAGAGGTCATTTATTGCTAAATTATGAAATCTCAAGAGGCTGTTCGCCCTCTATTTGAACCTTTATTTAACCAATCATTCATTCTGATTACAGTATAACTTGGATTTAACACAGTTGAAGATGGATTTTTCATCTCTGAGTCATAAGTTTATGCAGCGTGACCAGCATTTTGCTATTACTGTTAGTTCAAACTTTACCCTTTAACTATATTTTATCTAAAATTGCACTTCTGTTTTGCGTAGGTGCTCTCACAGCCACAATGGCCACTTCTCACCACAACTTCACCAGTCCATCCAATTCCAGCGGATACTACTGCGTATTCCAAGAGGACTTTAAGTACATCCTCCTTCCTGTCAGCTATGCTCTGGTGTTTGTGATTGGACTAGCCCTGAATGCCACGGCTCTGTACGTCATCATCTTTCGCACCAAGCGCTGGAAGCCCTCCACCATCTACATGTTCAACCTGACCATGTGTGACACCCTCTACATCTTCACCCTGCCCTTCCTCATTTACTACTACGCCGACGAGAACGACTGGCCCTTCAGCGAACCCTTCTGCAAGATTATACGCTTCCTCTTCTACGCCAACTTATACGGTACACTTTCGAAATTCCTAATGCTTCAAAATGTAAAGTTTCATTGATGATCTTCAGTTTTATTGTCGTCGTAGGTTCCATTTTGTTTCTGTGCTGTATAAGTCTGCACCGGTTCATTGGCATCTGCTACCCAGTGCGCTCTTTGAACTGGGTCAGTCCTCGTCGAGCCAAACTGGTATCTGTGGCCATCTGGGCTTGTGTTTTGTTCTGCCAAGCTCCTATCCTCTACTTCTCCAGAACCAGGTGACTTCATTTGAACTTCTCCTCTTTCCCTTCGTCGCTTTAACGGTGCCTCTAATTAGCATTGATTTTTGTAGACAATCAACTTCATTGTCTTAACAGAGTAGACTTTAATCCACTGTTCTCTGTCGTTTCTCTATTTGTGTCGTCTCCACTAAACGTTTTGTTCTACGCCAGAGATGTGGACACAGAAAGGGTTTGCTATGACACCACCAGCCCAGAGCTCTTCGACGACTTCCTGGTCTACAGCTCGGTGGTGTCGGTCTTCATGTTTGCCCTGCCGTTCATGGTGGTCATGGTCTGTTACGGCCTCATGGTGCGGAAGCTGCTAGAGCCTGGATGGGCGGCTGAAGGGAAAGAGTCAGAGAGAGGAGGCCTGGGAAGCCAACGATATAAGCAGAAATCAGTGAAGATGATCATAATTGTACTGGCAGCATTTATGCTCTGCTTCCTGCCTTTTCACCTCACCAGAAGTCTCTACTACTCATTTAGATACCTGCAACAAATAAACCCAGCACAGGTAAAAACAGAGAGCGATTTCTTCATTACATAAATGAATAATGCGGTCACTGAATTTATTTTTATATCCCCACCAGGTCAGCTGCAGTTTGCTGGAAGCCTCCAGTGTGGCCTACAAAGTGACACGACCTTTAGCCAGTGCTAACAGTTGTATTGACCCCATTCTGTACTTTTTGGCCGGGCAGGACGTCCGGAGCAACCTGACCAAGAGGAAAAAGACGATGTCATCTAAAACCTCTCACCAGAGTGCCACAACCAAACTCTAAATCATTCTGTAAATGTGTTATGTGGTGATACATGTGCCAAAGTACTTTGCCCTATCTTTTTTAATAGCGTCCTTTGAAAAAGCTTGATCACATAGAATTTGTAGTATTAGGTAGGCATGATTTTTTTTTCTACAGTGGCCCTTTTTCCCTAAATGTTTTAATTGAAACACACATACTACATCAGTGGTTCTCAAACGTGTCACAGCAAGCACCACCTTAGAATATATTTGTCTTTCCGCGTAAAACTAAATGGCTGTAAAACAACAAGTCTAGGCCTCACTACATTAAAAAAATGCATATTGCACACATTATTATCAGATGATAATATACTGAATGTTGAGAACCTCTGTACTACACTGAGAAACTGTGTCATCTCTTGTCATTTTAATGTCCACTGCGCTCATTACTCTGTCTCTTTACCTACATTTTAACCAATCATAACTGTCCCAATGCGTGTTTCAAAATATGAAGGAAGTCTGAATGTATGTTTTTAAGTGTAGTTTAGTCTTGGCATCATGAAATGGCGCCATAATACATTTTGATGATAACATTTATTTAACACAATAGAAAAAGTTTTGTAAAAAAAAAAAAAATACTGAAATAAATATTTTTTTTCTTTTTTTAAATCTTTTTATTTGCTAAGTGGTGCTTTTTATTAAAATGACCACCAGGGGGAGACACTACCCCATAATCATTTTTAATGCGGTGCATTGCCCATCAAACAGGAAGCATACTTTTTCTCACTAACATCGCACATCCAACACACTGCAGCTGTGCTTATTATACAAGGATTTTAGCAACGACTGAGAAAACACTGTTTGAAATAAGACCCCTCTTTATTTACAGAGTAAAAACATCATACAGAAAAAATAAAAATTATAAATGCAATCAGTGAAGTCAATGAGATGTTTCTGTAATTCTTTCAGTTTTCTTCCTATCAACTCTTCATCTTAAAACATAAGAATAGAAAACTAAGTTCTAAGTAACAAAAGACAGGTTAAATTAAAACACATCAGCTTTAATAAATAAAGTTTGCTAGACACAATGCCATGTTATTCATAAATTCTAATAAGAAAGTATGAAAGTGAATAGCCAATTCCAAGATGACAGTGAAAGTCAATAGAGCTGCTTGACTTTGAGGACTCTTAACCACTAATCCCCTTCAACCACCTCTTGGCTTTTACAATTAAACTATAAAGGTTAGTGTGGAAGAGCTTACTGTCACTGACAGCACATAATGAGTCTCATTCAGTGGAGTGGTTGTGGGTTGGGGCTAATGGGCAAATAAGTATACACAGCGTACTGTCATGCTAGTATTAAAACAGCTTTCATGAATATTAATATTACAGATTCAACACCTGTCCTGTAAAAAAAATGTAAGATCATTTTGTATACCAGCCTAAATATATACATATGTACACAAATTTACATATGAATGCTACATTTCCGTTACCTTTAAACCCCTGATGCAAATACAATTATAGTTTAAAAAGCTTTATGACGAAGCGGATAAAGGGCCCTCATTGCTGCAAAACATCATTTGGCCTCTGACCATCTCTATACTTCAAAGCTAAGCTGTAAGAATATAAATAACTAAATTGATGGGTCTTGAAAATATTGCATTGTTTATGTTGTAAAGTAGTGATAAAATTCAAATGACAGAAACTTCAATAACACTGCCGTTTGTCTCAGAGTATGCCATAGTGTTTTGTTCATTTATATATAATAATAATAATAATAATAACTTTTTTCAGCTCACAGAAGACCAAAATTAATCCTGTATTAAAAGAAAATATAAAATATATTTTCCTGTGTACTAGATACAGCTTCCAAAAAGAGGTGGCTCTTTTGCTCTATGTCAGAAGACACTCTTCCTGCCGGCTGTCTAGTGGCCAGGCTTAGGCGAGGTCATCTTGAGAGAGGTAGCACTATCATGCAGCGTCATTTGACCTTTTCACCTGGAACACAGTAAGGTCAAAAATAAAACTAAGGCAGCAGTAACAGCACTGAGACAACAACACTTACACAACTTTTAACGCCAGTGGTTTCAAAAGAGTGATAAGGGGGCTTGCAAATGAATAGGCTATGTGCTAATACATATGACACACAGCACAGAAAAGGGCAGAGGTACAATGGAAAATTCCGAGTGAGAATTGCCAAAATGTAAAGACTCACCTTCTGATGACTGAAGAGGAGAAAGGTGTCCCTCCAAACAGAGAGTTGCGCTGCTCCTGAGATGAGGTCTTACTTTCTCTAATGACAGGCTTGTGCTCTGGGATTTGTGCAACTTGAAATCTGCCAGTCCAACATATTCAAGTGAGTTGATGTGCCAGCTTAATCCTACTGAATAATTCTTAAAAAGTTCAATGAAAACTTCTTACCTCCCAACAGACAGCACTGTCAGCTCTCCTTCCTTCCTTTCCTTCACTTGAGCCCCCTCTGTTTTGTCCTGAGCAGTATTTGGCACACCAGCTTGAGCACGGTGGGTGTCGACACACACTCCGGCCAGCAGGGGGCTCTTCTGCTGGTCGCCAGGTGTGTCGAGGGAAGGCAGGATGAGGGTCTGTGGAGGCTTCAGGGGGTCTTTGAGAGAATCCAGGGGAGGTATAAGGACAGGGGGCCATTTTCTCTGGGCGCAGCGTGTGCACCGGTAGCCATGTCCCGGAGCCAGACCGGAGAGGCCTGAAATAGTGTGGAGGTGGGACTGATGGGGACAGAGTCTGGGCAGAGAGCGGAATGTGGAGAGGGGCGACAGCATGGGGAACCTGGGACAAGGAAAAGAGAGGAGAGAGTACGGAGAAGAGTTAATAAAACATAAACATTTTAATCCCATTTATTGTTAGTGTGACACATTTCAGTGTTTAATGAAAAGTTGAGCAGACTAATTGATTAAATATGAAATGCTTTGCTTATCCTATAGCATTTTTATCCTGAACTGACTCTTTTCTATTTATACTCTATTTATACAAATCTAAAGCTGTTGTCAGAATATGTTCATTATTTTCTTCACCGACTGCGATGATTGGAGAGATGGGTTTTTATGAACTTCAAACACAGGGTTATGGTTAGGGTTAGAGTTCCTGTTTTAGAGTAGTAGGCGATTTGCTGAAATGTGCACTGGTGGCCTCTGCAGTCACACATTGATTGGATAGGTCACAGTTTTCATTGTAACACCGGACTAATCATGTTATGTAAATTAATGGAGATAGAAATTATTAGTTAGACCGGGCCTGAAATGATGATGTTGAATGAGAGAAACATTTTAATAGTGCTAATAAAATGTTTGTGTTTTGACATGCATAGCTTGATTGCTAAACCCTTCCACAATTTTGTTTTGCTCTCTGGACTTTCACCTGAACTACTCTGTATTTACTAACTCAGAATAACCTATTTAACCTGCACATTAAAACATCTCCACCTGGACTGATCTGTAATATACCTAAAGCAGCACTGTGCAACCTTCAGCCAGAAGAGGGGGCACATCCCTCCCATCAGAAAAGCCATATTTAGAGACTATCCAAGCCAGCAAGTTTAGAAAAAAAACAAAAAAAAAAACATGCTTGGATAATTTTAGCATATTTTGTACAAATACAATGCTTGCGTCCAGTGTGTGGCCCATTTTCTCATCATGATTATATTTATTATGATAATATGTAGTGGCAAGTAAAAGTTTCAATCTTAAAATCTTTCAAAGTGCTAACACGGCAGATACGTAGCTAACTCTGTCCACAATGGCTCTGCCGTTAAATAGCTCTCCATTGTCTCCATTGTGCGCATTAGACACGAATGCAGCTGTGTCCATGCATGTGTAACACTAGCGGCTGGCTGACCTACAGTGACCCCAAATGACCTCTGCTGAATCTCCCACCTCTCACCAGTGTACATAGGATTTGAAGGCTTTCCAGAAAGTTTATGTAAATGCCGGGTGTGTGTGTAGGGGTGAATGTTCTTGAAACCTACAGCTCACATGTTTCAACAGCCCACCGAGGCCCCTGAGAGTCCACTATTGTTGAGGAGGATCCAGTTACTATGATAGGGATTTATTAGCTCCACAGGAAAACTTTTGCTCTGCAGTGTAGTGTGTGGTATGCAGTATTATAATGCGTGTTGGTAGACTTGTTCACTTATTACTTGGCTACTTAAACGGCTGCAATTTACATCCCAAATCCCAACCATGGACACACTTGGTCATGTAAATGGTGTGACTACAAACTATGTGACAAGCGTTGAGGGTGGTGACACACGTCGTGATTAGGCCTCATGATTTAGCAAGCAGCACTTACAGCTGTGTGTAATATTCAGCGCAGACATGCAGCAATGAGTCACATTAGAGGCAGAACTAGCACTTTCCAACGTGATTTACATTTTAGCTGTGAAGTGAAGCAGATTTATAACGTGGCTCAACAAATGAAGCCAACAAAACCGCAGCTGTTGTCTAGCCTCGAAACATCAATGCAAAATGGATCAGCTATAATTCTCCGCTAAATATCCTGCCACACAATGCAAACACTTTTAATTAGAACGTTTTGCCAGCAGCTTTCCATTTTCAGGAGTCTTTCTCATCACCTTGAACCGATGCAACGTGAGTGTGCAAAAGCATGTAATGATTGGAGTGTGTTTGTTCTCATACTTGATGGACGATGCTTTGCTCATGGCCATCTGTTTGCTCTCGTACTCCAGCAGCAGCTCCTCCAACGCGGCGGCGTTCTCTGAAGAACACAAACATTACAAAACAAACATTCAGGCAAAAAGATCATTCAAATCGGGAGAAAATGTCACGTTCACAGACTGTAAGAGTGAGTTTGCGGTCATGGAAACATACAGTATTTGCCCGCCGTGACGTGATGCGGGGAGACTGCGGTTCTCCAGTTCCCTCTAAAGCCACAAGAGAGGCAATGATACTAGCCACCGGCTCAAGAGTGGTGTCTGCACTTACCCTTCTTCTCGGTGATAAGTCGGACCAGGATACTGATGGTGTCTTCGTTCAGGTCATCGGATATATAAGGGCAAGTGTTTCCTAAAGACAATCAAAACATGTAGGTATTAATGACGATGTGGATGCTAACCTCTAATTATACATGTAGGCTAATGATCTACCCCAGTGGTGTCAAACTCAAAGTGATGAGGGGCCGTGAAAGTTAGAAAAAGAATTCTTGAAGGGGCCGAAGATGGTGACATTTGGAAGCTTTTATTAAATTTTGAATGTGTTTTAGTTGTTTTAGTTGTATGTCAACAGGTTTTAGCTGAATTTGAACAGGTTTTAGATGGATTTGGCAGGTTGTAGTCAGATTTGAACAGTTTTTATTTATCATTATAGCAAAATCAAATCCATCTAAATCATGTTCAAGTTCAATGAATAAAACCTTGTTCCAAAACTCACTCTTACAGTTCTAAATGAATTGAAGGGCCACATTAAACATTGCAAAGGGCCGCATTTGGCCCCCGGGCCTTGAGTTTGACACACAAGGGAATGTTTATATCCAACTAACATAAAACCTCAATCCTCTGTATTAAGTTAAACCCTAGCTCAGGGTCTCCATGACACAAAACTTCAGCAGAACAGACAATGAGAGCACTAAATAAGGACAGACATTGTCCAACTTTCACAGCCAGCACAGTTCACACAGTGCATGCGGCTGCTAGGATATTGTGTCTCGGTACACGATGGCACTGATAAGGATGGCTGTGGGTGACTGCACAGCAAAGAATAGATATGCCTCCATGACAACCCCTGCGACCCATCCCATAATAGAACAGTGGGAAGAGGGCGAGTGAGAGTTTAGAACGGCGCATTCAGCATTCATGCTCCATTGAGTGAAGCACATAAGGGTCTGTTCGTGATATTATATGTGTCGAGGCATTGTGGTGCTATTGTCTGTGGTTTGTTTTTGATTTTATTTCATACAGACGTCAGAATTTCGATTTTGTGTGCTTGATTAGACAACTGTGCGGACACTATAAACAGGTTATGATTAAGCAGATGTGCTGCTGTCTTTCTTGCATAAGAGGTGTTAGGCTATTGTTAGGTCAGAACAATGGCTCATGTCACGCCGGCTGTCCCTAGGATAAGAGCTATTTCAACTCTTCATCAGACCATGTGTTCAGTGTTCAGGACATACAGTCATTGACCTTTTAGTGGCGCCTTTAAGCAACACCTGTACGACACATTTTCAGTTCACAACCCTGCATTTATTACTAGCCTGTTTCTCCCCGCAGCTCTGCACAGTCATCTCTAAACAGTGTGACTTTTAGCTCCGCCGAGGTAAGCCTGGCCTTGCTGTATTTCATCCCCACGGGTGTTCCCCCTGACTGGAGACGGGGAGAAAAATGCTGGAGTCAGACGTGTACAAATAAGCTCAGTGGAGTCAGGACTGCAGCAGATACACTACAGTGAGTAACCCCCAACAAGGGCAGTTACAAAAAGAAATGGGAGGTAAGGAGGTAGATGGATGGTTCCAAACCCTCTAGACAAGGAGAGTAGAGTATACTGGGTGTGTTGAAATTGAAATTCATGCTGATCAGAATTATAAATGGGAGAGGACAGAAAGAGGAGACAAAAAACCATGAGGTAAGAGCTGGATTGAATTATTGAACTGGCTGGGAAAGGGGAGCTGGATGCATAGTCTCATGTTCAGACACGGAGAGCAAGGGTGGCTTCAGAGAGGCTCGAAATCGGATGAAGGGAGAGTAGAGAGACAGAAGAAGACGTATGGGGGATGGGGGTTTCAGGGAGTTTCCCTGGGTGCTGGGGCTTCTTAGGTTTCACAACAAAGAGCAAAAAGCAAGCGAGACGTCCTTGTCTAGGTTTCTTTTGAGACTAATTAGTTTGTGAACAAACACACAGCTAGAATCGTTTTGTTTCTATACAGCAACAAAACCAAAGGCCATTGTTTCATTTAAAATACTAACGACCTAAAAGTAAGATAAAATGTCAAGAGTGCTGTATAAACCACCTCTAAATGTAACTGAATAAGCACACATCAGAAAAACACGCTATGATTGATCAGGTCTTTTTGAGCTTGGTAGATCGGGTTCAGTAGGAGAGTAAAGGTGAATAGGTCTGGCCAGGATACCTATATTGTGTTGAGAGTTTATGCAAAGATTATAACTGCTCTTTCAAAACTGAATCCTCTTGACAGATGCCAGAAGTGCTCACAGCAGCAGGTGTCCTGACGTCTGTAAAGAGACAGTGGCGTACATTGTCACGCATACGGCCCAGCAGCTGTCCACTGAGCCCTGCAGCATCAGGTGGGTGAAGGGAAAAGCCAGCTTAGCCTTTAAACCAGTTTATGCTTACGCACCGCACAACGACAAGAGTCAGGGATGCAGTCTGTCAATGCAGCTGATACACACTCTCCACTCTTGAGTAGTGTTGTAGTTAACTTTAGACTAGTTTACAGTGATTTAAAATATGAATTAATCGAAAGAATGATAGGCAAATATAGTATTTCAGTTGTGGTCTTGATTTAGAACTGATATTTCTGTTAGAGACGGGTGACAAGACCTTTGTTAAAATGTGACTCATATCAAGTTTCATATACACTAGGCTTGTATTATTAGCGATATTCATTATGTAACTTGTGCCCACTTGACTTATGTTGACTCCTTACACAAAAGAACTTTATATTACAGTATGTTCTAAGTCTCTGTAAGGTTCACATCTCATGGGGATCACAAAGCTGCATCTTGCAACTCTATACTACAACATACTACAATACTGACTGGCCCGACACCTGAGAGGGAGACAAGTACAGGACATGGCTTATAATAGGAGTGTAAAAGAAATGTGGGTGTACCTCTCACATTGTGTATACAACAGCGATGCCCTACACAGAGAAAAGAAAGACATAAACAACCTTTTGTTAGGTGTGAGATCCACTAGGCTATAGTTACACAACCAACTCAGAAAAAGGAAGAGATATGGGAAAAGAACCATTTACTTTGGGCCTCTGCATTTTGTGTTTACCCAGTTCAGATTTAGTTTGACGTCAGCGGGCCAAGTGGGTTGATGGGAAAGCTTTTTTGCTGCTTCTCAAATCGGAAAATTACAAAAATAACATTGTCGGCTTGTTAAAACACCACATTCGCCCCCAGCAAGGTCAAAGTTCAAAATAGCAGAGATTAACAGCCTTTTGGGTACAATGTCATGCTGTCACAGTAGAGGGATAGTGACTGATGCTTTATATTGTACTGTAGAAAGAGTGTATTGTAATAAATATCCTGCTACCTGTTTTTGCCTTACCGTCTTTCTGTGGCGTGGCCATCTCCTCATCTCCTCCCTCCTTGTCAGCCAAGCAGCGGTATCCCTTCTTCTTGAGGATGTTGCAGATGAGGATACCCAGCAGGCCCATGACACAGAAGACAGGCACCAAAGCGAACACTGCATACTCCGCGGTCTTCTCTTCGGGGCTGCGTACGACCGTACCGTTTACTGGCCCTCCTGCACCACCGGATGTACCTTTACCGACTGTACGCACGGACCTGACATGCATGGGTTCTGGGTGAAGAAAAGAGAGGAGAAATGTTAGAAAAGAGGATGGTTATAGTTGAGTATTGTGCCGCGCTTTAGGATCATACATACTTTCAGTACAAGGGCTTTGGTTGGATGCTTCTGAAGAGTACAAACTGGAAAAGGATAAAGTGGGAATGCATTAGAAAGATCAACAATGGGAGGAATGTGGCAAGGTTCAGCAGATCAAGGTTTAAAAGCAGTATGTTGGAGCGAAAGCCTCTTGAATGTCATTTGCATAGCACATAGGTACAAGGTCATTTTTGATTGCATTGATCTTTTATATTAAACTGATGTCTTAGTATTTTTTGCATGGGAACGGATTGCATTCAATTAAAGTGCGAGGATGAACAGGTGGAGTGTAGACATGCTAAAGCAAACTGACCCTGGCAGACAGCCTCCACACACTGCATCAGACGTCACTGTGCCAGGAGTCGTCACGCCTCGGCCAATCAGCTTACAGGAAAGGTGAGGACGGCAAAGTTCAGAGTCAAACATGTCTGAGAAGGTCCCAGACGGGCACGGCTGGCAGCTCACCTCTTCTGTTGGAGACTGGATCTGACCACAAGCCTGAGAAGAAGTAAACCATGACAATGAGTGGAAATGTGTATGAGCTGGTTATAAGCTGAAAGGTAAAAAGAGGAGTGTGATATTGAAGAGCTCACAGTGAGTTTATGAAGAAGATTATACAAAGAGAGATGGTTATGGCTTGCTTGAATGAGCTTTAGTGCACTCTCGGTTATTAAATAACTTCATTAGGAAGCCGTATAACAGCATTAACCATCACTTAGGTTAATGTTTCAACAGTGTTTTTATATCTGAGGGTCAATGGCTAACCTTTGAAGGCTGCTGTCCAGGAGGGCACTGCAGACAGACGCATCCTTCCCCCCACCGACACTGCACCGCTGCAGTCCCACCACAGCCAAACACCTGCATGTACACAAAATGGCCACTCAGCACAAAAGGCTTGGAGACACATTAAAACGTACCTTTCAAAATAGTAATAAACAGGACTTTTACCGTGAGAAGGACAAGAGTAGAACAGCAAAGGTGGTTCCTCATCTTCTTCAATGTATTCTTCTATGTTCATATGATCTGTGAGAGAAGGAATCGTCATTATAATTATACAGAAGAAGATTAAAGATAAACACTATTACTTCATATATTTAAAGTCTGACAGTCCCATTTAGGCACACGCACACGTTGCATAAAGCTACGATAACTCACACTCGCTCAACAACACTTGAGTCATTTGTATCCCGTGACTCGACTGAGAGGCAGCTAAGGAGCAGCTTGAAGTGGCGTAAATAGCGTTTAACATGAATCAGATTCTTTTTAAGGATATGAGCGGATGAATGGAGGGCTTTTCCGGGCCTATTTCTGGGTCAATTATAGATGCTGCAACATAATGATTGGCTAACATACACTGACTTTCCAACACTTATGTTTGACAAAAGAAGCACATGGGAGTCCAAGTTTGAATTAGACAAACAGGACCTACAGATATTTAAAAAATTAAAAACATTTATCCTGAATACCCACTTTGAAGGGAATGTTTAACTTCCTGCTTTACCCAAGAATCAATACACAAAATTCTGTTCTGAAATGTTGAGAAATAAGCAATTGTCAGACTTAGCATAATGACAGTGATGGAATTTCCAATAAAAAGTGTAAAGAGTGTAAAGTGTGAAGATACCAAGCTTTTGAAGGAAAAGAGTTTCAGACGTAGAAAAACAGACAAATATTAGTCGGGGGACGACTACAAAATGAATTGAGTAAGAGGAACAAAAAGAGAGCACCAAACTTACCCCAGACTTGCAGCTGAATACCTCGGTTGCCGTGGCAACTCTATAAAAATGCAATGTGATACTGCCACTTATGCTGCATCAATATCTAACTTTAAGTGAAAACTACTCAACTCTGTCAAACTTTTCTCAACTTAAACTATTTGAGTGTCTAAAAACAATAAGAAATTCTCGGCTTAGGTCTTAAAGTTGTCCACAAATAAGTGTAACAGACGACAGACTTCATACTACCTGCTCGTCTTATACTGTAACACTGACCACAGACACACCCCCGATGACCCTTAAGACATGCCCTTTTGAACACACTACCAACCAACTAAAATAGTGTGTGCCTTCGTCTGTGTGTAGGAGGATCACCTTTGACCACATTGCAAAACACAGCATCTCAAACAGTAATTGTCCCAAATCAGCACTTCTCCACTACGGCCCAGTCAATGTCAGGACATACCAAACTCACATCTGCCACAATGCCATACAGGCCAGCCAACACCAAACTGTGCTTTACACAAACAAGCAATAAAAATGTAACAACTTTATGATTTTGCATTTGCCAGTGCACATGTTCAATGACAGACCTCTCAGGCATAATTTCAGGGAAAAGAGAACGATAACCAAGTGAAATGGAAAAACCACAGCCTTGAAAAAAGAATGGGACCAAAGAAAAGACGGGCACTGATCAGACTCTATAGAGCCTTGATAGCTAGATATAAGTATATTTAGAAGTATTTCTTAAAATACAATATGGTTTTATAACAAGCCACATAAAGGCTAACTTGAGAATGTGCATACATGAAGGAAAGCTGAAAAATGATCAGAAAAATCTCAATGATAGAGCAGGCACAACAAAACAGGACCTACAAATTAAAAGTATATTTTAGAGTGTCAAATAACAAATTGGTGAGACGGATTGAAGAGTTCTTTTTAAACTCACTTGACCTGTGCTTATGCTCTGTCTGAACTGAAACATTATTGAATGAACCACAAAAACTGACTATGGTCATCATTAAAGCACAATATGGACACTCACCTCTTAACAAATCCAAAATGTTCAAAAATGGTCAGACCAGAAACAGCCAGCCTCAACACACAGCCTTCTTATGTTGCTTTACATATAATAAGTCTGAGGTTATCCCACAAGTCCACAAGTGACCACTAAAGGTGGGCTGTCCACTGGTCTGATGGACATGTGACCTTCTCACACCTTTATGTGTCTCAGGCAATGTACCTAGCTATTGGTCTAAAGTGACTGAAAAGTCAACTCTTATTGGCTCGTTTCAACTCTGATCCAACCAGTCAGATCAGTAATATATAAAGTGTGCAAGAGGGTTAATCTGGAGAATTAATTCATGTTTATTTTGGGGTAAATGTGCGTGTTTAGTAGTGGTAAGGGCTGGGGGCCCAGTGGACACCCACTTCATGAAGGACAGGCCTGAGGTGGGTCGCCGATATCAGAACTCTCTCCAAATATCATGTATTTATGTCCAATGGCTAACTGTAAAAGGTATAAATATAATATGAGACACTTACAATCTGGTTTACTGTACATTAGATAAGTTAAATTATATTTGAACTGAGTAATACACATATGGAATTAGCTGGTTAACTTAATGCTAATGTCATTTTCTATTCCCCTACTAACATGCTGTATCTGTAACTTCTGCAAGTGACAAGCCTATATCTTTTGACAAGAGCAAATTTAGTAGATCCAGGTAGACCTGATAAGTTTATTTTACTGCACCACATCTGTTTTATGTATTATTATAATTAATATGTATTAGCACACTATGTCATTTCAGGAGGGATGGGCACAATCTGAACTATGACACAGCCATGTTTGGCACAGTGGCCAAACATGTTCATGCTCTAGATTTTAGCACTTCTAAGAAGACTCCAGTGTGGACAACAAAGAAGACAAATGGTGGATTTGTCATTTTATGTGTAAAAAACAACAGACCAGGATTAAAAATAAGATTTAACAAAAACAACTCAAAAGTAAAGGGAAAAGAGCATGCTGACTTCGGTGAATGCGTAAAACAGTAATTACCTAAAAGCTAGCCTCCGCTTGACACATGCAAATAACAAGTCGTGACAACATCAGATGACTAGTGACGTTGTCTGTTTTGTTCAATGGAGCTAAAATTAGCAATAATAAAGAAGTAATGGCCGAGGTGTGACAAAAACAGGCACATTATTGTGTTCTGTGGTGGTTTTTGGGGCGAGAACTGGAGTGGCAGCTGATGTGTTTGGAAGCTTTTTCTGGATGCTTGATGTCATGCCGGAGCTGAGCTGAGAAATCCTACTGGATATAGCTGTAAAGGAAGGAAGCCACCGCAAAAGAGGAAACATAAGAATGAGTAGAAGTCTGGTCCTTTGAGCTGAAGGTGACTGGGCAGCAGCCAAGATCAAAGGTAAGTGGGGTCAAGCAGTCACTATATTCACTACTAAACAATGAGATGTGCACAACAGGAATTTGCTTACGCATGGTTCTCACACGTTCAATCCCACACTTTATTTTAGTTACAGAAACGTCTAGTCATGCTTACAAAGCTTCTGTGCGGAAACTGCACCGAGAGACCTTCATTTATTTCATTAATGACACAGTTCCCATGATATTTAGCCTTGTGTCTCTTTTGTTTTTTCAATGGGGGTTTGTGGAGTTGTAGTTAATACAACTGTACTTGTGCCAGGCCATGGTATAGTACTTTACTTTTAATGTAATAATACTAATAACCAAGTAAGGACTCGGGCCTGAGAGTATCAAGACCAAAGCTAAGACTTATAGGGATTGTGACCCCAAGTTAAGACCAAGACCAGTGTATGATCCTTTGAAAAAGAACCTTGTTATAAAATCCAAACACTACAAGTCCAATCTCAGACCAAGTCCAAACTCATGGGGGACTTTAGAGTTTGGAGAAGGAAGGGGGGTTGAAAGGTGATCCCTTTTGAACATGAGTTAAAATGGAAAAAGTTGTCTAGATCGCAACGATATGGACTATAAACCAGTTGTGGTCCTGATCCTAAGACCTCTATGTCCAAGACAAGACAGTGTAAACGTTCTTCTACAGTCCTGTGTAGTATGTAATATTCCATAGAAAGTCAGTGCTAAGTTTTTGTTTTTTTTTAATCCAATTCGATTAATGTGTATTTTTATAATAATTGCAGACTGCCCATGTGAACTGCTGCAACTAAAGTCTATAGAGTTGGATCAATTCATTTTTTTTTCCATACCACTCAATGAAAAGTTGCCAGTTAATTGCAGGGCTAACACTTACACATTAACACATTAATACACAGCATTCACCATGGGCAGTTCACCAGTTCACCAAACACATGCATGTCTTTGGATAGTGGGAAGAAACCTGAGTATCCCAGAGAGAACCCAGAGGACAGGGAGGACATACAAACTCCACACAGAAAGGCTGATGCTAGCTGGCCCTGGGTTTAACCCATGAGCTTCATGCTGAGTGCTAACCACTCAACACAAAACTAAAATATGAAACAACTGACTTATACTGCATGCAAATGAAAGAGAATATAACTTTTGTTAAAATGATAATAAAGCAATATCGCATTAATCTTCAGGATATGTTCAGAGATACAAGGACAGTGTCTGCAAATACACCTGCGAATGACTCAAAGTAATACATAAAAAGATGTGTGAGAATGTGTGTTTATCAACTAACATGTACCCCAGATTGACTCAGGTGAACATAGTCAGTGAGACACCTTAAAGACTAATTGCAGTACTTCGAAAACTTGAGATGTGATTTATTGTAGTTTCTGAAAGGTGTAGTGAAAATTAAAACTGCTATTGCAACAATTGATACTTTCCTTAAAATGTTTTTGGGTGAAGAATCTATCTGCACTTTAAGCCAAGGCTCAACTGGCTTAGTTTGGCACAGTTTTGCTCCACTGCTGGCATCATTACCAGATAATATATCTTTAGTGTAATTAGCTGTGATACATTGCATATTTCAACAGATCCTCTTTTGCTTTACCCAACCGCAAAAAGTAAGCACCTGGCTTATTTTTCAAGCATTTATACAAGATTACACTCCAGTCATCAAATTCCTCATCATTTGCACTATGCACGTAACTACACTATGTATCATAAGGAGACAAGTATACTCCATTAAGGATTGAGAAATTAGCTTGTTTTGGGTTTATCAAAGCCCTTAAATCTGTTATTTTGTGTGACACATCATATGAAATACCAAGATAATATTTATGGGGGCTTTCAAAATTTTTAGGTATAAGGGATTTGCCACATGTTCTGAGGTTATAACAAAACACTCCAGTGGTGTTAATGGCTACCTGTCCATCAGGCTACGTGCAGTGGTCAACCTTGGGGAAGACCTGGTCGTAAAGCACAGGGAAATTATTGTACGTTCACAATGATGGAATACAGAAGAAAAGAACTGAGCAGGCAAGAAAAAGGTTTAAGGTAATTACCAGCCATTATACAGTAGACATTTGCTGGATGGGAAGATAATGTGCACGTGTATGTGGACGACGTTATAGGGACAACCATACCCTCTGTTTGACTGAATGGAGGTGCCCATTATCGGTGAACGGAAGGCTGATCTACGCCAACACTTTCCACGTTAGCGCTTAGACAATGTCTCATTATGGAGAGCGTGTCTGATGAGTGGCCAGGTGTCGCCTCTCCAAACATGTCTGCGGATGTGTCCCACTTCAGGCCCTCTATCATTCCTCCGCTCTGGCCTGGGACCGCTGTGATGTCGGCTGTCATGGTTTCCATTGGAATGGAACACCGAAGCTGCGAGGCCTCTCCTGTGTCTCTGCTGCTTACAGAGTGATTCAGATGTCAGCTGACCTGAGCCAGACTTACAGTTGACTCACTACACCTATGTGCCTTACAAACTCTTCAGATGCGGTTACTTTCAAAAACTAAATACCAAAGAAGCTAAACAAAAGAGAAGGCTTCCCAAATTTCCGGTTATCCAGAATTCAACCATAAACTTTTTTACAGTAGGCACACATTTCATTAAGAAGTCAATTTTGAATCCACTGTCAGTTTCCCTAACACGAGAGTGTGGTCCTGGAACATTATCAAGAATCAAAGATAGCGCCATTTATTTTCACTGGAAAGTTGCTTATGTGTACTTCAAAAAGTCTGTTTTCCAGGTTTACTTCCATGTTTAATGGCCCGTAGACCGAGCTCTATTTCAGCCTTGTGCTAGACTTTTGCTCACTCTATCTTTTGCCCTCCAATACATGTTTTCACGCAGGCTAACCAAACTTTTTTATGCTCCCACATTTGAAGTAATCAAAGTAAAACATACAATATTCTGTAATACAAAAGAAATGATCAAATCATAAACTAGTCATTGCTCAGCGATTTTGAAAAGCAGAATGTCTTTGTGACTCCTGACTTTGAGGACCCTCTCTAAACACACTAAACACACAGTGGCTGGTTTGTGCCTTGTCACAAAGAGATGGAGTCAGACATGCTGCTGTGTGATGTGTTCTGGCAACTACAAGCCAGCAGCCTCTGGTCCCTGGCGCGTTTCTACTGCAGTTTGTTTTAAGATCCAGACTTTCCTCTCCAGAGCAATCCTGCTAGACAGAAAATGTCCAATTATGTCCTTAATCTCTTTTTCATAGTTTATTTTTAAGCTTGTATCTTCAAATTGTAGAGTTTGGAGCGACAGGGCAACGAGGGCAAGGTCTTGAAGTCGACACAGATCGGATATCATTAACTGTAAAAGAGAAGGCGCCCAATGTATGCACCAAAAATCCCATAAAAGTGAAAGATAACAACAACATTGTTCAAAAAATTGCATTCTTTCTGCCTTCTTGGTGTATCAAGCATGTAGCCTTCAAAGGTAAACATGACACTTGAATAGTGTGAGTCAACACCATTGTGTTTGATGGATTATGAATTTACAATCTTCATATACAAAGGAGCTGAGACATCCGGGAAGTGACTGTTTTCCTTGAATGAGCTCAACTTACAAAACCTGTCTGCAGTTTGGCAATATTCAAAAGGAGTGGATTGTTGGGAAAGGTCTTGTTCTCCTCAAAAGACTCATCAAGAAGCTATAATATAGTCCTATTTACACAGCCCAGTGCAGCTAAACATGAATAACACCCTTTAAATATCCTTTAATTAAGCCTGCCTGTGTTTGCTTGATCATGTAAGTGGAAGTTAGAGTAAATGGGACAGAAACTCAGTCGTCGGTCCAACATCTCTCGGAGTTTTCATGTCTGGACCTCCTGTAATTACAGCACTCTCCACCACAGAACGTGTGCACAGCGCTGAGCCAGCTTGGACAGGGATCTGCGGTCAATGAAGTTGGAATTTCCTTGGCACAGAGTTCGCAGGCTGACATTGGGATGGCAGTGCTGTGGCACTCTGCCAGGCCTGGAAGTCTTCCCAACCACTTTGATTTGATAAATGGAGACAGTGAACTGATGAGTAAATTAAAGAGAGAGTGATTTTTCTTTCTTAAACAGTCAGGCTCCTATTAGAGACGCTTTAAGAAAGATTGTAGGTTGTAATGCAATGAGCCTAATTTTATCTCCGTAGAGACACACCCAAGGCTTAGTGCATTTAGGTAAAAATAAGCGTGTATAGATTGTGTACAGTTGCACACAGTTAAACAGTCTTGTAAACATGTTATTACAGACATACTGTTAAAAATCTAAAATAAGTTGCAAAGTATCCACAGGGCTGCCTCTAAAAGTGTAGAAACAAAGCCTGATACAAACAACACAATAAATAACCTCCAAAATGATAATTTATCTGTTATTGTATGGGTTCACGGTTTATATGTGTATTTTTACCAAAGAAGAAGCACATTTTTCTTAAACTGTAGCAGCACAGGCAACAAACTATATCAATCTGAAGCAAAAATTATCTATTAATTCTTACTACTCTAACATTATCCAGATATGAGCCGGTTAAAACTGGACATGGCCCTCTTCTGGTGACGTAAAATAAAAAAGGCTGATTTTGGTACATTCCTGTGGGAATCTTGCCTTACTAAACCCACTCACAAACAAAGACCTGGTTACGTGTAGGCCCTATCCCTTTAGCTGCAACTCCAAACATCATCCAGAGCTCCAGCTGACAGGACCCCAGCTGGAAGTATGACACAAACAGTCTTTTAACTCAATAGATATTCATCTTTTTTTTTACGAAAGCCTACACAGAGAAAGAGAGCGATGGGGAAACTAAAGTCCACCAAAGTGAGGTCATCACGTCCGTACGACTACGTCTAAGTGCTCTCTGTTATTACAGAGTAAAGTGCAAAACGAGTGCTTATTGACCAGTCTGATAAATCAATGAAGTTAAGTTTATACGCGTAATTTAACCGTCGTTTCCGCGTAAAACACACACGCAGAGTAAAAGTGAAGGGACTCAAAGGACAAATAAAAACAAAATGCAACGCCAAGTAGCTGTATCCAAACAAAACAGACACTATCAAATATGTGTCGGTCAGATAAATCCTCCAAACACGTTACCACCGTGCGCAAAAGTGGTCACGAAGGCTTTGTGGTGAAGGGAAACCACATACGAGCAGACACTGCTTAACACTCAACAAAACTACCGGCTTCAGCGACCATCCACTCTCACACTCTCACAACAGAGTGGAAAAAGTTCTCTTACTTACCGGTTTGGTGAATAAATGTGTCTGAAATCAGTTGTCTGGTTTATACGCGCTCCGTTGAGGAAGAGAGTGTTGGAGAAACTTTTTGGGAAACGATCAAAACCGCAATGCCGGTAACGGAGGTTCCCGCTCCGTAGCTCTTCTCTGTTTAAAAAAAAATCCAAACAGTGAGCTGGCTCAGTGAGCTCACAGTGCGTCACCGCTGCAAGATGAAACCCCCGTCAGCAGTGCGTGTGAGCGTGTGTGTGCGCGTAAACCCCTCTGTCTGCCGATTGGTGTCTGTTCCCTGCAGCAGGTGCCAGGTCTTGACTTGTGCTGCAGTTTATATTTGTGCGAGCATTTTTATTGCAGGTGTTGTTTCTCACTGTTTTTTCTAGCATATTGTTTATTAGAAACTGGCGACTATAAACTCCCTGTTAAAGCCAGGGTGTTGTCCTAATGCACAATGCCTGGCTCATCTGGTTGTTGCCGGTTTGTGGCAGTTCCCAGTAACAGAATGAAACAAATGTGATGATCAACATTGCTGGATTAGAGGTCTGAGTATCAGTTTCATATTGGCAAATGACTAATCAGTCCAAGAAATATACCCACCATTTTAGAGCTCTGTCTTTCTATGCTACGTCTGGCTGTGCCTCTCCAAAATCCAAGAATCAACATTGCAGTTACCCCCCAATTTAAATGTGTAAAGCTTTTTAATATGCATTTCAAAGCTTGTCCAAACTGCCAAATCTGCCTACCGCACCTTTAAGGAGATGGGGAGTTCCACTGGGCCACATTCCTTACCAGGAAGGGCAAACAATTCAGTGAATCAGTGAACGGCTGACAATATTAATCAATGCTTCTTACTGACACACAACCGAAAGTCTGTCTTCTGTGTGTGTGTGGAAGGACAGAGACCTCTGTGGTGTCATACATTTGCATACTGAGTGTATATGTCAGTGGGATGTGAGTTGTTATGTGTATTCATGAATGGGGAAAGGGTTGGGTGTCCTCAATGGGTGCATTCTTACAGATTTACTTTATGCAGGACTGCGGGGCAATCGTATCACAATACACTTCATTGTGGGTCAGTGGGTCAAAGCAAAATGAACACTGAGGAGACCACACTGGGAACTGTGTCAGTGACAAGGCTTCTTACATAAAAAGGTTACAATAAGAAATAAGAACTATTACAGAGCTGACGTGGAGGCTTGTAACAGTACATTTTGGTTATTATTTGTTTTTATGTGGAACGCTGGCCTTGTAGTTTGTGGTTTTCTTTCTTCATAGCCCAATAAATTAGTTTGTACAATGACAAAAAGGGCATTGGATACTGGATAAATAAGGAAATGACTGTCTATGTGCTATTTGAGAAAGGTAACAATATGCCCCAATACAAAATTAGGAGCATAACCTTACAAATGCCTTAAAAAGCTGACTTTTTCCTTGTTCCACTGCTTTATAGGTCCCATCATACAGCACTATCTGCACTGGCTAATATTACGCTTCTGAAAAAACAATTCATTAAAATACTATAATATTTGCACTGGTATAATTCTGCATGAAATACGTTTAGGCTTTATATGGCTGGAAAATGGCATTGTTACATGTAGATTAAGTGACATAATATTGTTAACGGTATCCTCAAAAGAGATGAGCGTGTACTGGCACCAGTGAAACGATTTAATTACAAAGAGGAAACCACAGTGACAAAACAAGAACAGTTACATACAGTAAGCCACTCTGTAACCATGACAACTGCAAGTAGTCAACCAGAGCCAGACAATTTTAAATTTGGACCAGAAGCAGTGCAGGAGCTGTCATGTTTTTTTCCCCTCCTGTCGACATATTGGAACAAGGCAAACATGGAGGCCAGTGAAAACAGTGATGCAAAAAAATAATAAAAATTAAAAAAAACTCAGCACATGCCAGAAAAAGAGAATACAAACAAGAAAACAAACCATACACAAATATATAAAAATATGCCATTAGATTCATATCAACAATTGAGGACTGTAGGTGCACTATTTACAGAAAAAAGGCAATATATACCAGTATTTACAACATTAAAGACATGATTCACAAACAGGCACGAAGCCATTACTTACAAGTCAATGACAGTTACAGTGATAATAGGAAATGTTTGTGTGATGGTGCAAATAAAGGGAAAAAAAATTTAGTGGCACATGGCATGCTTCAAAAAATACATGTTTTTGTAACTTAAGACACAGTGACTGAAGCCGTGCATTTGGCAAAGTATGTAGAATTATAAGTTTAAGTCAAGGTCCATTATTCACTAGAAAATACTGACTGGGGAAATAGCTAAATATTACGTTAAGGCATTTGCTTCAATATTTGGAACCTAATTTATATTGTGTCAAATGGCACTTTTGGACACAACACAAGGATCTTAGCACAGCACCTTTAGAGGCGCCTGAATCTCAGATAAACAGCAGTGATATGCCGCAGGCTGGGAGCATTTGGCACCAGTATTATAATGAAGGGTGTGGATCAAATCAAATTAAATTGTCTTCTCTGCTACCTTAATGTAAGAGGACATTTGCTCATCCACCCTATATTCACACGCTGAAGAGCAATCACCAAACAGCAAAACAGTCTTTTACAGTCTTTTAGCGATGACAACACCTGACAGATCTGCGAACAGAGCCAGTCTCACAGTGGGAGATTTAGCCTAATGAAGCTTTTGCAGGTACAACGCTGAGGTGAAGAGCCCAGATGGTTAGAGAGAGCAGCACGGCTCTGAGGGATCAAAGACAATCACTGCTTAACCCCAAAGCCGAGGGCGCCTTGTGTGAGACTTTTCACTACGTTGTGAGCCATGGGCTTAGCTTTGCCTTGAGAAGGCACGTGCTGGTGTTCAGCGTTTGTCCTTCTGACCGACTAATCGCACTTTTACACATGCTGATCTTGCAACATAAATCCTCACATCTCACAATCCTGTAGCCAGGTGCTGTATGTGTGCAGCACTATTATAAAACAGAAACAAAAATCAGTTTTGCACTTTGTAAAACTGATAGTGGGACACAGCATGTTGTAAGGGAGCCCACGACAAGAAATAATATCAGTCAGTCAATTTGTTGTTTAGGATGCACCAAATTTAAAGTAATTCTTAAGTCTTAAATATCTCAACACAACAAACCGTGCATCACACCGTGCACCCTGTACCATGTACTTGTGTCGTACCAAACCTCCACTCAGTTTTCCAATCCTGCTGTCTCCTTGTTCTTCAACTCCGAAAAAATTTTAATCGTTAAAGCTACATCATCTATAAATTAAGTGCTGTAAAAAAAACAAAAGAGCTAAAAAAGAAAACATAAATACTGTACACATCTATCTTTATCTGCTACCACACAGAGCTTCACCTTCCTGTCCGCTTTAGAGGTCACCAACATCCGTTTGACTTTCCCTCGTGACAGTAGGTCAAACAAGTGGACATTCCATGGCAACAGAAATCCCTTAATGTCAATACTTTTACATTTACAAGGCTTTGGCATGATGACGTTAAGGAACGATGCACTTCTGTCGAGCTCCAGCAGTGATGCAATGTGACAGGCAAGATGAATCAGTGAGTGAAGTGAGAGTGAAGGTTCATAGCTGTACTCGTGTTATTTTTTTCAGATTAGATACCCTTGCCACATATTGCACTTCAGTGATGCTCTTACCAACTTTTTCTCATCATGAAAAAGGATGGTTGTAGCAGTCTTACACATGATTAACTACATTTATACCGAAGCGAGTGATCTCACATTTGCTAAGGCCTCACTTGCTAAGGCTTTGCGACATTTTGCCTAACAGCATTAACAGCAAGCAGATGTAAACGTTGCACTAATTAATGCAAATGTATAACACATGCTGCCTTTTCATCATTTTAAACTGTTCACATACAGTGGAGTTCAGAGTGATGAAGTCATGCATCACTCGTGTTCTTCAAAAATGACAGTCCCCTCTGTCTTTTTGTCATCTCCTTTCGAGTCCATCTTTCATCTCTGAATGTGACTGATTATAGAATTCCCTTCTCTGCCTCTGTGTCATTTTTTTCTTTATTGACACATTTCTAGACCGGTCGATGAGTATGCAGGACACATCCAAGGACGAGTAAATGCACAAACAGCCCACACCATTAAAAGATCAACAAGAGAGAGCTAGGTTTGTCATCTTTTTTGACTTGTAGGTCCGAGAAAGAACCAAAATGCACACAGAGACCAGTGGCCCAAGCAAGAGATCCAAAATAATACACAAGAGAGTCAAAGTCGGATGGGCAAAAAAGGAACTTGTGCATTGTTTGAGGATGGGTTGTCAGCTGACTCAGACTCTCCATAGCAAAAGGTGGTTGGTGCTGTCGTCCCGTCCAACTGTTTCACTGCTGTTGGTCAGCCTGAAATCCTCATAGCCGTCACCTCCAGAGATCACTAAATGATTGTTTTTGGGAGGGAGGAGTGCAGAGGCTCGGCGGCGTGCAGAGTCCCGCCTCTGGAGGGAGCCATCAACTGTACTGACACTCTGTGGCTTGTTGCCTGGGAAACAAAATAAAACGAGATAAGATTAATTTAAATTTGACTTACTGATTTTGTCACTGCTACAATTTATGTTTTAACAAACCTGTGGAGTCAGTTGTGGAGGGGGGAAAGTTCATGTCGAACCCATCTGGTAGTTCTATGGCCGTCAAGAAGCGAACGTGGCCCGTGTGACCGTGAGCTGAGCCCATGGGCACCAGGGGAAACTTCAGTGTGCCAGCCACAGTTCCTGAGCTCACTTTTGGGATGGCAAGAGTAAGGACCACACCTACACAGCATAGGTAACGTTATGCATTTAGATCATTCTATTTCTATACCCTATTACATTTTTGGCAAGACAGAAAACAGACATAAATGACATAAAAGTCATGAAAGGTCATTTTTAGCTCTTTAGACATGGCATGTGTCTTTTACCTGCACTGGTGCCAATCCACAGCAGATCTTTACAGGCCAAGAGTGCTGTGATTCGTAGACAGGCTGCTTTATGCTGCCGAATAATAGCATCAGCACCTGAGGATAAAGATAACAATAGAAAATAAAAAGGTTAGGTTGAACCTTTATAAACACAGTTCATTATATGTCAAATTTCTTGTGGCTTGGTTCATCTGATGTTTACCTGCGAGCATCTTGTGCACAGCAGGGGCCACATCCACCTCTGTCAACAGATCCCAGGTCTGAGCGTGGTACAGTCTGACCTGTGCACTGCCCTGCAACGCAAGCCACACCCCCTGACTGTGTGCTACCATGCAGGTCACACAGCGGCTGCTGTCTGTGCCCACCTGGAAACAGTGCTGCAAAGGGAAATAAAACAACAATAAAACTGTTGAACACCACACTTACTGTTACTTAATCCAAGATGATCCTTCCTGCCACCTACCTCTTGCACCAGTGTTGTTGTGTTGATAATGAGGACTCTATTCTGTGAGCCACACCACAGCTTTCCTCCCACAGGAACCATTTTGGTGACAGGGCTACTGGCTGTTCCCAAGACTAATGTCTGAGAGGACTGAGGGTCCCAGAAGCTCCCTGGACATTAACAGAGGATTTGAAGACATTGAAGCAAATGCTGTCAACAATAATAAAATATATTTTCATACAATACAATACAATTAGCTCCAGTCTTACCTGCTTCTCTTTGATACACTATAACTTCCCCATTGGCTAAAGACACAAACACTTTGTTGTCCAAATACCTAAAGAGGCAGGTGTGTGAACATGAGCAATACATTTTCACCTTCTTTTATTAAGTATTTTCACATTTTTGTACATAAGATAAAGTCAGACTTACAGTATACAGAGGATTGATGCTGAGTGTTGCATCTTCATGCTGTTCTTGCGGTTCCGGATGTTATCTGAGGACTGGTACACGTGAATGCTGACAAAAATAAAAAGACACTTTGGTATGTAATGGCATTTTCTTTCTGAGAATCAGTACCTTTATTGTGTGTATATAGTACAAACCATCCATCCTCTGTTCCCAGCCACACTGAGCTCTTATAGGCTTCAGGGTCAATACTGAGTAAGTCTTCTAGACTAGCTCTGGTAAAGGAACCTCTGGAGGAGCGGCGCATGGCACGACCATCCATAGGACTCTCTGTCTGAGCACGACCTCCTCCACCGACCCCCAACATCCCTGAAGTACTATAAGAAGTGGCAACAGGGAACTCCTGCTCCTCCTCACTGCTCGTAGTCTCTGTGGCCATGTCCTTTGAGCTTGGGCCCTCATCAACTTTAGAGAAAAATATTATTTTGTGTTAAAAAATGAGTGAAAGTGTGACTGGAGTGTTCATAGGTGCTTTCACTTACTGCCATAGCTAGATGAAATGGTGGAGTGACTGGCTTGACTCTGTAGAGTTGAAGAAGGACTTGGTGAATCTTCATCATCAGTGTCATCACTGTCAAATGGAACAAGCTCCGCCCCTGGACCTTAAAACAGTAATTCGTCTGATCAGTTCTGATACAAATTTAGTAACTATTCATTAACTGCTGTAACTGAGAATAAGATTTCAAATCAGTTTGGTTAACCATATGTAATTCCATAGGCACACCTGTAGGGGGCTCTGTCAGCTCCAGAGATGACTGGGAGATAGAGATGTGGAGCTGCTGCTGGGTTTGACCTGGAGCTGCAGGAGGAGGAGTCGGCTCAGACCCTTGCTCTCTAAAAAGCGAGCAGAAAATGGTTAATGGCCAAGTATACAACTTGAAGTATAATAAGTTGTGACAATAGCTGTGTGTTTACCTGGCCTTTAGTCCTGGTACAGCAGCGATGCAAATGATACGGGCTGAGCACACAGCAATACAGGCCTCGACTGTTGGCTCGTCTTTGATATTTAACAAACACACCTAAAGATAAAGAAGAGATGCAAAACTAAAAACCTGATATCTACAACATATAAATAATCTTATAAAATATTTGTGGTAAAACAACTTAAATATGTTCACCTGTCCCACATATCCATCACTATTACACACCCACACTTCACAGCCACTGTCGGGGCAGCTGTGGCTGGGAGAGGCACATGAAAACTGAGAGAAAAAATGCTGTGAGTAAAGACAATGTTGCTATTTTCAAAACTAAAAATTAAAAAGTGAGTCCCACCTGCATCCCACTGCGTGTCTTCATTATAGGAATGGCCTTCAGAAACTCTGGATCCCACTGGTCCTTATTCATGGCTGAACACATTTGACATGAAAAATGAACTTACAAACCCTCTATACCTATTTATAACGTAAATTCGCTTTCCTTACCTAGCTTCTTCTTTGCTTCCTCAAAGGCCTGCTCGAAGTTGGAGCGAGAGTCCGGTGAGCTGAATTCAAAGACAAAGCTATTCTCGGCAGACACTGTGGTTAATTCTAACTTTGTGGGGAGGAAGGTCATACTGAAGGCCAACGATTGCTTCTCTGAAAGTTCTCTGTGTACTGAAGCCAAGAGGTCCTTAATGGCCTCATCTAAAGACTGAAAGGCACGAGATGAAATGAATGTAAATGTGAATATGTACTGTAAATGTCATACTTTCTCTGTACTTCATAGCGCTGTACCTGATGTGGGAAGTTAATGGTTTCTGAGAGTTTGCTGAGCTGACCGAGTGTGCTGAGATCCTCATCCAGTCGAGTGATCATCTTCTGGAGGCTTTCCTTATTTGTTGCCTGAGAAGAGCCTTGAAAAACAGAAGGTATATTTAAGACTTTGTGAAATACGTTATGCGCAACCGTTTTGGAGGAAAACCTTACTTTTTACAACTTCTACATCTTCGAGTGGAAGCTTCCACAAGAACTTGTATTTGCTGGATGTATCAATAACACTGGCAGCAGAATAACTGGAAAACAAAGTTCAGAGCTTTAACACAAGGGGGCAGCATAGGTTTTTTAATCTAAATGTACATTCAGCTGTTAGTGTTGTGTGTGCTTGTTAATGGTACACTTTGAGTACAATAAACTTAATAAATGGGACTATTTTTGAAAAGTGAGGGTATTTTGCTTGACTGGTAGTTTTTCTTAACCCAAAACTTTGCTTTTAATTTTCTAAACATGGTTTTTAATGTTATTATTGGGATTTTTAGTGTTGGTCATGGCATTTGTGATGGTTAATTTTAGAGGAAAAACCAAGGGGGTACATTATGTTAAAGGAAGTCATAGTGAGGACCATAGACATTTTTTCTTTAAAAAAATGTAAGTCATAATGAATGAAGTATATGCAGTAATGTCTAATGATTAAGATTAGTGGCTAAGTTAACAAAGACAGTGAGGACCAGAAGATGTATTTACCACAAAATAAAGCTCATCTAAAAATATGTTTCATGGTCCAGATATAGATTACATTTGGGACACGATCGATGCAAAACTATGAATCTTTTCCGCATTTGCACCCATTAAAGCACACTGTCTGCAGGTCCACAGATACTGGTATGAGACTGTTACATGAAAATATGTATTTTATTTATAACCAAGTGCACTGTTTCTTTAGAAGAAGGATTATTCTCACTTTTGTATGTCAGGAAACCATTAAAAGTGCTTTAAGGCTACACATGAATGATTTCTATGCTATGTATTTTATGGTAGAGCGTTACATGATGTTGGCTTGAGGTTAGGTTTTAGGTTTACCACTCTGTCAATAATGGTGAAGGTTAGGAAACTGAGCTACTGAATGCAATATGTCCAAAAAAACTAAAACATTTGCACAAAGACAGAAGAGAGAGTTGGTGTGTGTGACGCATACAGACTCATGGAGCTCCGTCTTAACGAGCCAGACTTCCTCTTGAGGGTGGTGCAGATGATCAGATCACTAAAGAGGAACAGAGAGCGGTCCTTCTTCCCACCTACTGTTTTCTGTACAGACAGTGGACATTACTACTATCAGACTTTTCTCACAGTATAAATCCACACAACAGAGTAAAACTGAAAATATCTTATTGGATTTTAGTATCCATGTTCCCCTCATTCATAGACTAGCAAAAAATGATTACTGCATTTATCAAAATCCATTTCTTACCGCCTCCATGACAATTTCCTGTCTCAAGAACTTCCTTTGGGGATTCAGGATCTATTATAAACAAACACAGAAGAGCACAGGGTGTAAACAGGCCCAATCTAAAGGCATAGACAGGAGAAGAATCCTGAACTAATAAATTGTTTAAACCTTTATTGGGATTTAAAGCTGAAATGATATGAGTTTATGGAGCCAGAGTTATTGCTCTGCTTATGTATTTAGCATATAAAGGTTAGAATAAAAGCACTAAACATAATTGGTGCAATATTATCTAAAACTTCCGCCAATGTCACTTGTGTATTCCTTTATTTTTTTAAATGCACTTGTTATAAATATCCTACATTTTCAACTCCTTCTATGTGTGCCTCGATCTCCTGGATGACCCTGGCCTCTCTTTCGGCCTCCTCAGCTGAGCGCCGGCCCTTATTGATCTTCTCAGCCAGACGCTTGATGTCCCTTTGTGCATCCAGTAGGTAGGGGTGGTCCGGATGGTCCTCTGTGGTGTGCTTTAGTAAGTCCTAAAGCAGCACAAATATGCATAGACACAGTATTAAACCTGGAAAACTTGATTAAAAGAACCTTGGATGTCTTCCTAAAACTCCTTACCTTCACTATGAGTTCATATCGGGGAATCCTCTGGACAGGCTTTATCATCAGATCGCCTAAAGCTTGTTTCTCTTTGTTCTCACGCATGTTTTGCTGCAGACAGATAATTAAAAGATTTGAAAAATCCGATTTTAACTGGCCAGAGTTTGTATATTGACGTTTCTTTAAAACACAGGACTATGCATTTTTATAACAACTGTTCTTCATTCCCAGGATAAACAGGGTAAAACAGGACATCATGCTCACCTCCAAAAACTTGTGAAATGCTGGCTTGGCCTCCTTGGCAATCCTCACTGCATCTTTGGCATTGAGGAAATTGTCAATGTATGCTGAATACATATTAGCCAGGGCTTCTTTAGAGAACTGCAGAAGAACGAGGAAAAGGGCATTACAGTAAGACTTATTACAGTGCATAGGAGTGATTACAGTCATCCACAATATAGTATGTATGATTTTCAAGGAGATTAAAAAATAATTTTCACACATTGGAAACATACAGCACATAACAGATCGTGAGCTTGGAAGCAGATTAGGGGCATGACTTTGGCAATTAGAGTCAGAATTCTTAGGAAAAAAAGTCTTGAATCTTTTTCCTCAAAATTCTGACTTTTCTCCAAGAACTCAAACTTGTTTTTTTTAGACCCTGATTTTAATTTTGGAATTTGGACTTTTGGAATTTGGTTTTTCACAGAATTCAGACTTTTTGTCAGAATTCAGACTTTTATCTCAATATTCTGACTTTTTTCCCCCCAGAATTCTGACCTTTATTTAGAATTCTGACTTTACTCTCAGAATGAATACCTCAATTTGGAATATTTTTACACAGTGGCCCTCTTCCATAGTGACCTTTCCCAGCAAAAAAAATTTTTTTTTCCATCACTACAAGAGACAAAGGTTAACATATGGCTAATAAAAGCTTGATACTGTACTTGGCTTTTCAGTCAAAAGCTTAGTCATGATTTAGTCATGAACGTGAACAAAACTATTCTGCGGGTGTCACATAATACTTCACCAAAGCCAGTTTTACAGTCCCGCTATTAATAACTGAAGGACGTCAACTAACTGCATTGGAAAGAACATATTAGGAGTAAAAGACATGCCCCGTGTGAGGCTCGAACTCACGACCTTCAGATTATGAGACTGACGCGCTGCCTACTGCGCCAACGAGGCCTGAGTCATGCAGTGACTGCTGCCGCTTTAAGAGCTGCAGCGGGGGAGGGGTCTCAGAGCTCAGAGAGAGACTGCTACTGCCTTTAGAGAGCAGGAAAATCTGGACTGGACTTTAACATGTGTAACATGTGTGAAGCTAACAACAGCTATAATCCATCTAAAACACACACTTGTTCACCTTTATTCTATAATGTTAAGACTTAATATGTATTGATTCTCCCAATCACTAACAAATGCTAACAAACTTTAGCTCTGGCTGTTTATCTAAAGTCCAATTGAATCAAATCCAAGTTTGTACCCATGGGTCATGGGAAGGTTGAAAGGAGGCCACCAAGAAAAAATAAAATGCATTAAACTGATGTTTCCAGCTCCAGAACGTCATTCAATGAAATATGTCTCCTTCAGTTCACCCTGCCCCTGGTTGATCCAGTGTTGCGTTTGAAGATGTTTGTTTATTCAAGAACTAGTGGACACAGTGGAAGATTCTAAAAAATCCATATCCTGAAGGTGCACTACAAGTGTGTCCCATTGTGTTACGACAGCAAACTTTACTAAAATGTACTTGGTTATGTCTACTCACTGATTGGATGAGGAGATGTCCAACAATCTGCTTGTCGTGCCATTGGTTGACACAATCGGAGACTTGATCCAGGAAGTGCTCATGGTGCTCAAGGATTTCTGGGATTTGGAAGAACATCTCGTCCACCAGCAGAGGGTCCACGATGGAGCTGCTGTCTGGCTGTTTGAGAGGACGCATGTAGCCCTGGACAAAAACAGAACAAGCAGTTAGCGCCTGAGTCATCCTCACAGCCAGAAGCACATCAAGCAAAATGTGTGTGTCTGTTACCACAACAGCATGACAATTTTTTTCATTAAAACAAAACTGTAACATGACTTGAAACTTGAAAATGTTCTAATAAAGGACTCCATTTGCAAACTTACATTCAACTATTATGATTCTATAGTTTATAAATATCAGATTTTTGAAGAGTTGTGCTTATAAAATTCAAGTATCTTGGATCTGACATTAACATTAAAAAAACATGTAAACAAAACAAAATTATTTTAAAAGACCGTTTGTGACTTTCAATGCTGCTTGGATGTTTTTACACTTAATTATATTTTCTCACATTGGATATTGTATCACAAACTGGTCACAATACAATCCCTATTCATAAAAGTTAAAAAAAATAAATAAATCACCAATTTCATCACTGCAATGTCTTGGACAAATATCATTATTTAATTTTGATACTTTGGTTCATTTTAAATATGCTTGTTTTATATATAAAACTTAACATGGACATAACCCACCTCCTTTAAATGACTTTGAAACAAATATTGGAATTCCCTTACACTTCCAATAAGAGAGTGTTCAAACTATGAAACTTTTAAGAGACATTTCAAACAGAAGATACAATCAAAAATCAAAATCGTGACCATTTTAGTGTGTCTTTTATTGTTGTGTCTCCTGTGTTTTGTTTTTTATGTATATTTGCCTATTGTGTGTTCATTTATGTTGCCTGCCTGGGGACTACTGATGCAATTGAGCAATTGTGCAATTATCAGGCACATTTACAGTTGTGACTTGTTTTACAGATGTTCATTAATGTGCATTGTCCCTCTTCAATAAACAAATAAAACTCTCACATGCAATTCAGCTTCACAATTCTTTAAATGGTGGGAAAAAGTGGGGGATGCCTGATTTGAGCAAGGATCAATCCCACAACCTTCAGTTCAGATGTTCAAAAAGTATAACCATAGAGCCTTGCATTATAAAACTGACTCTCAGTAGAACATCTGACTATTTTGGGGAGTTGTATATGCCCTGTCAGCAGTTTTACAGACTTTTTTTTTTTTTGTCCTTTGCAGTCTATGGGGACCGCTGAAAGTGGCGACACAGCAGAGGGGGGCGGGGCCAACCTTGATAATAGGCCCATGACCACATCCGACACCTTCCTTCAGGGATTCTGCACTCCCACTGCAGTCACCGTGGTAACACTTACTTTCTCTGTGTCGCCATGGGAACGCCGAGCAGGATTATTCCCGTCGTGGCCACACACAGATACACATATCGTGAATCAGATGCATAAGCAGGAGCGCAGCAAAGCACATCCACAACAACAACTTATTCAAAATTGACACACAAATGCATGCAGAGATCGCCCACACGGGGAATAGTAACAGGTTACACAACAATTCTGATCAGAGGTGGGAAGGAGAAGTGTGTAAAATATAAGTTAATAGCTGCGTTTAGATTATGGAATAGTGTGCATGTGTGTGGGCTTATAATGCTGATGACAGTGAGACAGTCAGACAGGTTTAACAGATTAGCCCGACAAGATGAATATCAATAAGTGGATTACATAACACCAGTGTTGCCCGAGTTTGTTCTTCACATCCTGAGCACTGTTTCACGGGGCCGGACGGCAGAAGTGACCGCCTCTCACTTAGAATACCAGACACGTCGCGCAAACTCAACGTCCTTGTGGTTCCCCTTCGCTTTGTGCGCGTGTCAAGTCGCTTTTGAGCGCTTACCTGAATGAGAGTACGCAGCGACTCCACGTATGACTGTTCCGTGTCCAGGAGAGTCATCATTACGTGTTTTCTCATGTCCTTGAAAGACAAAAGAAGAAGAAAAATGCCATTATTACATAAAGCTTTGTCGAACAGAACAATGGATTATGAAAGATGTGACAAATGTCTAGTAAAGCATGTTGGGTTTGTTCACTGTCGTAGTACATGGACATTGATTCGTGTTCAAGACAGGATTACAAGTCACTCAGGACATGAAAAGACATCTGCCTTGTATATGCTAAAATTGGTCTGTTATCCTTTTCCAGTTTTCTCTTAGTAATAGTTAATTGATAACTTTTTTTGACCTGCAAAGTTCTCAAAATTGCCTACACCATTTTTCACAAGGATGTCTAACGCTTAGGGCTCTTAATCACACACTTCCAAGCTTAATTGCATGTCTGGCAAAAAAAAAAAAATTTTTATTAAGTTCTGAGCCAATCAGAGCAGACCTGGCTTAGAGGGCAGTTTTCCAAAAGTGTCAACAGAGGCCTCCTGCTTCCATCTTACATTTGCTTTTCTTCAAATTTTTTGTAATAGATGTCTTTACAGCCAGTAGCTTATGAGCAAAAAATGGGTTTTGTATATTTTTCATGGGATTTTCAGGTTGAAAAAAGGGACATGCCCATGATTTCAGTTATTATAAATTCCATTATCCATTTTTTGGCAGCCTATTACATGGAAAATATACAACTGAGGGCGATGTTACATTCCTAAGACTTCACTTTGGTGTGGTATAATGTCTTCACATTTAATGTATCTGGCACAAATAGTTCAAAAGTTATACCTTGTTGAACTAATTTTGCAACGGCCCTGCTTTGGCCCCGTCACCCCCTTTTTAAAAACTACTGAAAATCTTACAAATTAAAAAAGATACCAACTCCAAATTTCACACACATATTAGTTAGAGTCAAATCAAAGTCAATAGGAAGTATATAGGAAACACGCGTATCAATCCAGAACAGAAGACCTTTAATCTTTTGAAGATTTCGATCCAGAAAGATTTTCAACTGCATCCCCATCAATTTGACAATAATCTCAGAAGACACTCCTAAAATAGTTCAGTGCCAAAAGGTCTTCGAAATATCAAGACCCTGTGGTGAATTTAACCACAATATCTCCTGTCTTTCTTTCACATCCACACACAGAGGCCAAAGGAACCCACAGAGGAGGCTTCTTTTCCCTCTTCCCTCACTCCCTCCTTTGCCAGCAGCAATGTGGCCTATAAATAACCAAAACAATAAGTTCCCAGAAAGGCCATGTTTAGTTTTAGGCGTCCCAAGGGCCCTGTGGGGTACCACCGCAGGGTGAAAGGTGCCGTGTGGAGGAGTGTATGTCAATGTCTGTGCGAAATTATGCCAGTGGGAAATAAGCTTTTAAATGGGACAAAAGGGCACACATACAGTATATTTTGCAGTGCATCCAGAATTACCCATTATGTTTTCTTGGAAAAATTCCCTCAAAACAAACAAATTGTAAAAAAAAAAAAAAAAAAAAAGTGCAGCCAGCTGTGTCCAATAAACAGGGGTTATTATTTTGTTGCTAAGGATTATATTAAAATACATCCAGGACACGCAAACATTCACATTGTTATATACAAATAAAACTGATCATTGATGTTATAATGTTCACATATGCTATGTATGTTATCTACGTACTTATTTATGCATAAGAAACCTTAAACGAACCAGAATCAACAAAGAATGCATTGTTTTGTATTACATTTTCGATGCACTCACACCCCTCATTACTTTACACTTTGAATGACTATATAATTATTCATATGTCATTTAGAAATAATTAGTTTTTCTGTTAATCTGTTTTTCTTGGAAATTATCCAACAGATTTAAATACATACGTTTTCAATGCACTTACACCCCTCATTACTCGTATATCAGTCAGTAGGTCAACTACTTTAAAGTACTCAAGTTATACTATATTTGTTCCTTTTTTTGGGATCAGAAGACGTTCCGATAAAGCTTCTAAGTCCTTTCCTTTGCACGCCACACAAGGACACAGCTGTCTGAGCACAAAAGTCCATCCAAATTAAACCTGGTTGGGCTTAATCAAATTAAAGACTGCACTCACAGACGCTCTCATTCTCATGACCACTTAATTGGGAAAAATGAATTTTGATGTCAACCTGATGAAAATAAACATAAACTCTGCACTGGGCTGCTGAGCTCAAATGCAGGTAAACGAGGCAGGTTCTGTCTGACCTTTTGCCCCTGAGAACAAGACACCAGGAATAATGGGTAAAACAAGAAGGGAAGTTCCCTCAAGACACGGATGATCCTGTTCCTGGCTGCACGTCTTATTAGATTTCTCTCGCGCACACACACACACACACACACACACACACACCTCAGAACAGGGCGAAATAATTTGAGGAATGCTACTTTCATTTTTCTGAACAGGGTTGTCATAGTAACCTTAGCTGAGAGGCTGAAAGGTCAGAGGATCGGCTAGGTCCACGCCGGAGCCCACCACACACCACCTGAGTCAAGTTTAACACAGAAGTCCTGACTAAACAAGGATGAGTCACTTCTAATCTGCTCGGTCATTGCTGTTTCATCACTTCCTGTCAAATTCAAACCAAGTGCTCATGTGGTATCTGCTCAGGGAAGTTTCTGTAAGTGTAAATGTGCCCGAGAGCACAGCGTGTCCTACTCCAACACTGTAAACATGTGGGGTAGTCCTAGTCTTTTATTCAGTATTTTTGTCACATTCTTATTCTGCTCTCTGTTAACATTATGCACTATAAACTGTCTTTTAGCACAGATTTTACACTTATTTTGATTCCATTCAATAGCTCCAATGTGTGGCAAACTGTCTCGACAAGTGAAATAGAAATGGGCATTTTATTTCTAATCTCCGCATTTTAGCGTTTTGCGGGGCTTTGAATAGTCTCTCATCAGTCGTAAGTACCGATAAAAAATGACAAAGCCACACACTATGGTTTATGGGCCACTGAATGAGTAGGAACAGTTCATTTTATTTTTATATTTATTATTTACTAGCTGGAAAATGACTTCTTTCAATTCCAGAGCGGCTCGGGTAATTTCGTCCATAAAAACATATTTTACAGGAATGTTTCGCTTGTTTTCATTGCCGAGCACAGGTGCACTCAATCCGCTGCTACAAAAACGATTACAAGGCAGAGTTTTGAGATTCAGGCCACTTTTGATTTGATCTCGACATAATTACTTGTTATTATTACTTGTCAAGTGAACATTAAAGTGGTAACTATATAATATGTTTTCTATGCTTTACAATACTGTCATCTGCCTGTCTTTAAAAAAACAAACATTTACAGCCCCATCGAACCCAATGGATGGAGCTGTTCCTCACTTCCTCACATCAAGTGTGCACAACTGAAGCAAAAGAACATTCCTGTTTGTTTTCTTTTATTGTTGGGACATTTATGAACTAAAGTCAAATCCTCAAAATGTCTGTTTCTACATGATTTTTGTATCAATAACAAAGTGTTCCTGCAGGGCTACCATAGTCCTCACAGACTTACATGGCACCAGTGGCCCCTAAATACTACCTCCCACACATGATAAAAAAAAAACAAACAAACCAAAAAACACAATTTTAGAAGGAACAAGCCAAAAAATTGCAATAAGAACACAATGATGGACCTAAATGACAAAAAAGCTTAGTACAGATCAATGTAATAAATAAATAAATCCTAGTCAATATGTTCTCTCCATATGTTAATGTTGTGTTAATGTTATGCCTGTTAGCATTAGGAGGTGTGATATGCTCTCACATGAACCCAAGTATGTTAATGTCATGTATGAACAGACTGCAGGTACCTCTGATTCATGAAAAAAAAAACAACAACAACAACACATCCTAATGCAAGATCCGGACTGTGCCATAAAGCAAACTCCTCATACTGCCTCCTCATCTGAGCAGCTGTCATCACACCTCTCCTCTGCATCCCCCCCCCCTCCTCCGTGACTGTTTCCCCTGGCAACGGGCTGCTGGCGAAAGCAGCAAACAGCAACAGGCTTCCTCTCAACCCCTAGAGCGAGCCTCTCCATCACCTCTTCCTTTATCCACAGACTGAAAACTGAATGAGCTAAAGTTTGGTTATCTTATGCTTCTGTATTACAAGTATTATGTAACACGCACGCATTGGAGGGCAGTTTGTAAAGGTGACTACATGCACTCCCTAATTGTCATTTCCGGGCCACAGACACCTTCGATCGAGTCTATACTAAATCAATAACTTTCTATTTCACACTATTGATTCATCTCCTCAGACTTTTAGCATACATTTTTTCTTTTACACTATTTCCTATAATAATAATTTTCTTGTACTGTGTTTTAGTGATGAATTTGAATTTTCTTTTTAAAGGAATGACCTCAAAATCTGCAAACCCAAGTTCTGCAGATGGGAATATTTCGCAGTGGGCACTCCTACTCAGACACTAGAGTACTTGGTGTGGATTAGCAGGCTGGGTGTTAAGATTAGCGCTACAAGTCCAGCAGCTGTGTTATGTCTGCGAACGAGCGAGTGCTTTCAGCCCAAACTTAAATAGTCTTCTCGGTAAATGTCCTCCAGAAGGTTAGAAAGTGCACGGATGGACACTGAGCCTGAACAGCGGTGTCTGTGATGGTAGGTGTTGAGGCTAATTAGGTGATTTAGTCAGCTCTAATTGCGTTACAAACCTGCATGACAGTGAGAGACAGGAAAAGATTAGAAGAAAACGACATTAGGAAAGGAGCCAGAAAAGAATACTGTGAAGAAAAAAAAAAAGTGAAAGTATTTTTGTGTCGCAAGCAAAACAATACCTCTCCATTGGACGGAGGGCTCCCAGTACAAACTCCATTCCCGTTCAGATTCCCAGCACAGTTCCCGTTTCCGTCGTTTTTTGACTGATGCGTGTTACGGTCCCTGTCCCTGTCTGCCGATTCGTCCCCTTCGCCAGCATCTCGTTCCCCTCCGCCGACTTCATCCCCAGAGTTTTCTACATTCTCGTTCATTTCCTCCAAAGCGATGCTAAATTGGGCAAGGGTTCGAACCATCTGCAGCATACGGAACGCTCCCGAGTGCCCCGAGGAGGACGCTAAAAACAATTACTGTCGTCCTACAAAAAGTCAGGCTGCATGTCGGCAGATTAAAAAAGCCTCACACTCTGTCATCACTTCAAATCAGGAGTTCTGAGTAAATGCTTTCAGTCATTTAGTCCTGGATTTCTGGTCCTCCGCAGATTCAGCTGTCAAAGTGTGCATCTGTTTTCCCGGAGCAGGTAGGTTCCGTTGCGAATCTGGAGTGCGTGTGTCAGGCAGCACGCATATGGAAAGGCAAAACACCACTTGAGCAAGCGCATGTCGAGGTGTGGGGACCACAGAGAGATGGGAAAGTGTGTGTGTGTGTGTGTGTGTGCTGCCCTCCCCCCGGGTGTATATAATGAGAGGCAGCAGGCAGGGCAGACGCTCAGTGCTCAGCTCACACAGACCTGACCAATCCCTCTACCAAGTAATCGATGAAGTCTTCTGGGAGCGTTGAAGAAGCAGTAATCCATCTCTCGCCGCATCACCTTGGCTTTCCATGACAACAGGAGACTGCCTCGCGATGCCAAAGTATTCCATTGAGAGACACACATGAATTTCTCTCCCTCTTCTCCTTCGATTTCTGTGCAGTGCTACAAATGGCAGCTCATAACCATGACAACACCGGGCAAAGATGTAATTTTCTTTGAACACGCAGCAACACTATGTGGCAGTTGGATTTGCTTGCTTTAGGTGCTAAACGCTCAACCGCAGCCAACCAATACAGTCCTTTAACATGTTATGAACGAAGTGCAAGTATATTTTAAAGTCAAATAACACTTTTAACGCATTTGGTCCAAACTCAGTGGTTATGGCAGTATTAACACAAACATTCCTTGAAAAATAGTTAAATGTAGACATAGACAAATGTAGCTGTCTCCACTCTAATAGTATTTTTTGTTGATTTTGATTGAGAACCGCTTAAAAGCTAAGGTTAATGGATAATATATTCTATAAACTTAACCTGGACAGTATTATGTTTTCAAATCCAATACTTCCATGCAACAGGGTTAAAATAAAGTTAAAGTGAAAGGAAGGGCTTTGGTCACGTTGACTAAATACGACAGACAGACAGACTTCAGTTCCTTTATCTCCAGCAGAGATCAGACGGTGACGACTGCAAAGGTTACAAAAGGGCATTTAAAGGTCAAGCTCATGGCAGGAAATTGGCCTTTAATCCTGGTTGCCATAGAACCAATAGACGGTTTTGAAGGTCCGGTGACAGAGATCATACATGGCAATCTCTGCGGCATGTTCTGAGCTCAAAAAAAAAAAAAAAAGGTTATATTTTAAAGTTCTTCTACGGACTAATAAAACTACAATGACTGACATTAAAGTTTGAGTTTTTAAATATAAAATGTACATATCAGTCTGGCCCTAGTTGACACTATTTGACACAAAAAAATAATAATATAGAAATAATATAGAAATCTTATAGACCTGCAACTAATTTTCTTTTATTTTATCATATGGTACCTACAATGTCATTCCCAATTCACTGTTCAGCTCAGGAGAACAATAATATCATGATTTACAATGATGATATCTGTGAAAATGTAGTGGAAAGACAGCCCTACATTGACCAAAAGTGGATTTATGTTGCATGAAGTCTTTGAATACAGTGTCATGTTTTTGTCTGAATTGAATCAATGTCTATCACGGGCTTGTACGTTTTTACTTAGTCCCAATTTTGCACGCATTACTCCCACATGAGTACAGTCATTGGAATTAGAGCTCCAAATTTTATGTGACGTGTTCTGATTACATAACTCCCACGCCTTTATCAACAGCAGTCTCTTTCCCATTGAAAATTGCCTTTTGACAAATACATCATAAGAACAAATATATTATAAGAGGAAAATGATCCAATAATGATACAATACATTTTCCCACCTCTTGTCTTGACAGCAACCTAACAGAATATTTCTGCTGTGATTCTGGTGAGTAACAATTATCACTTGATCCATAGTCGGCTGTTTCCATAGATGCATTCACAACCTCAGCATTTCCTGTCCAGCTTTGGCTTGATGCAGTTGCCAGGGTGATAAAAAAAAGTCACATCCTACAAATGGTGCCCATAGACACACATGGCAGAGAAAATGGGCAGCTTGGAGACAAAACAGTCTCCCTGAATGACTTAGCGGTTCATTGCGGCCTGACCCAGATTTTTTAAGTGCTGTTGCTCGAATACACATGCACCCACCATTCACAAAGGTCTTTTTTTCCTCTTTGACCAGAATGATTGCCTTTTTATATGCACAAATTATGCCAGAATGCGTTTAAACATATGCTGCATTTGGAGAGCAGGCTAAATGTTTATCCGTAATTCATCCACTAAGGTGTGCGCAGCGTTGTCGTCGGTTACTAAGTGCAGCTAAATGACAGCTGATAGCCCACAAACACTGAGTCAGGCTTGAGTCAGTCTGAGCATAAACATGTAGGAGTAAACAATGACACCTGTCAGCAAGCCCCGCTCACCACCAGGTGTGTGTCCTGTGTGCATGTGCGAGTCAGATAAACACCATGTAACATTAGAAGGAGTGGACGCATGACTGACCAAAACATCAAAACAGATTTTCTAGTGGACATAGACACCTGTGCATGGATACAACATCTGGCACCAAATCACAGATGTAAGAGGAAAATGTGGGAAAGTACATGGGAATGAAAAGCTGTAATGCAACTTTTGAGACTCTTTTAGGAGATAATTGCAGAGTGATATGTTTATGGAGGACTATTAGGAGGATTTTTTTTTTTTTTTTCAAAAGTTAAAAGGCAATTACTTAGTTTGACAGTTTAATCACCTAACTGCTTATTGTAATAGACATCTGTAAAAAAAAAAAAAAAAAAAAAAAAAAAGAAGCGGGATTTTGGCCAATCACAGCTCGTTTCTGGTAAAAAGGAGCGCTCCTATTGGTCGACACTGATGACAACAACAAAGGACCAAGGAAATAAACTGAGGAAATAGGTTATTCTGTTGCAAAATACGCTTCATTTTAGAGAGAAACATATCAAAAAAGATAAAAATAGAGACACAGGCTGCAAATGAAACATGGATAAATGTTGCCAATGCTTCAACACAATGTTTAACAAGGCGGATATAATTACACGATGGCTACAGTATATGGTAAACTCCAAAGCTAAAATTTTCAGGTAAGCACTAAACTTCAATTAAATGCAACAACTTATTATTATTTTGAAAAAAAAATTGATCCAGTTTTACCTTTTTTTGCGGTTACTACGCTGCTGTTGGTGGTGAGTAGTGGGGCGGAGACAGGGCCGGCAAAAACAAAATCAGGTAGTAGAGCTTTAAACTGACTATACCAATCAGTCATTTTTCTTTTACAAATTGCAGGAGCTGGAGCCTATGCCAGATGCTCTGACCGTGAGGCGGAGTACACTCTGGACACCTGCCAGTTGGTTAAAACTCCTGCCTTAGCGCAAGAAACTGGAGGGATCAATCACAGGGTCAGTCGACCATGGCCTTTGTGTGTGGAGACTGCACAGCCTCCCTGTGCTAGGTGGGTTTTTAAGGTATTCTACCCTCCTCCAACAACGTATAAGGCGTTTCATTGAATGTTTAAATACCTGAATGGTTTTAAAGCCCCAAATAAGAGAAGATTATTAAAAACATGCAGCATTGTAGATATAGACAGTAATTCCAGTCACACTAAAATGTCTAAAATTCAGCTGAACATTGCTTTGTGTCACACATGTCAAACTCAAGGCCCATGGACCAAATGCGGCCCTTTGCAATGTTTAATGTGGCCCTCCAATACATGTAACAGGTCATATTTTTGGAACTAGGTTTAAACTGGATTTGAACAGGTTTTAGATGGATTTAAATAAGATTAATTTTATTTGTTCATTAAATCTTAAGTCCGTTTCTGCTACGAAGATATATATAATCTGCCCAAATCCAAATAAACCCTGTTTAAATCTGTATAAACCCTGCTCAAATCCAATTAAAACCTGCTCAAATCCGTCTAAAACCAGTTCAGATCCAATTAAAACCTGCTCAAATCCATCTAAAACCTGCTCAAATCCATATAAAACCCGTTCAAAGACAAATAAAACCTTTTCAAATTAATGTAAAACCAGTTGAAATCCATTTAAATCCAACTTAAATCCATCTAAAACTAGTTTAAATCCATATAAAACTTGTTCAAATTCATCTAAAACCTATTTCCATAAACGGAGGAAAATAATGTTGAAGATAATTTATGTAAGACTTAAATAAAGATGAAACCTCACTCTCAATATTTAATAAAAGCTTCCCAAAAGTCACCATCTAATGCCCTAATAGGATTCTTATTAACTATTGTGTCTCTTCACCTCTTTCAGTTTGACACCACTGCTTTATGTCATTCCCATTACCATAATAAATATCCCAAACCACATGGGGGCAGTAGTCATGCTGAAAACCTATTACTATCAGCTTAATGTATTTTTCCATCACATCAAAGTCTAAGCCAGGTTAGGTAAGTTAAAAGCCATTAAAGTACCTACCAATGTTCTTAAATTGTGCATTTGAGTTGTGCCTGATTCAGAACAGTCATAATAAACAATAAGTGGTAACACACTGAGCTGGGACTATTGTTGGAAGTATATTAGTGTAACCAGATCTAATCGCTTTCCCAATACGCCCTTATGGGATGGCGTGGACCTGAGGGAAAGATCCACATGCTGTGAAAAGAGTCTTTGTCCCTGAGAGGTGAGGCTGGGGAAAGGACACGACGGTTGCCTGGATTAAACACACGCACAAGGATACGAGAAGGGTATTCCCACACACGTGAAGAAACGAGATGATCTAATGACTTTCGATTGCATTACTGGAAAAAAAGCTACGAAAGAATCTACTTCTACTACAACAACATTTAACATGGCGACAGAAACGAAAATCAGGAGGCCACTTTTGCATCTTTATTTTGCCTCCGAATTATATCACATTGGCGGGAAAAAAGCTGAATTGTCTAGGCATGACTCCTGTGTGTATTATTAATATTATATTAATAGTCAACCTGCAAACATACTGCAGGGACACACCAGGAGGAGCCTCGGATCTATTCCCCAACTCCATTCCCACTCCTCTGTAATCTGACGTCTGATACACTTCCTGTCCGGCGACCCATCCCACAATGCACTTGGGCTCATGCACGGAGACAGACAGATAGCCATCGGCCACTGAGACTGGTCTTAACCTCAGCGCTGCTCCGGAAATACCTCCTCTGTGTCTCTATCTTACTCATATTTTGTTCTTTTCCGCAGATCAGTGACACTCTACTTTCCTGTCCTCCAAACTCTAAATCTTTACACAACAAGATTTCAAGGAGTTGTGCACTTCATAAAAGATGTACGCAGCCTTCCATACTCACAATAGATTGGATGTTAGTGTTATAATTCCACATCTTTACCTACTCAAGTTATTTCTTCTTGCCTTTCTGTTCCCTCTTTGCCCTTTATCCATTTTTCTCTCCATTTCCTCTCTTTATCCGTCTTTCCTCAGCATTCCTGACCCCTCGCGGCCTAAAATCCTTGTGTGTGTTGTATATATAGCTGGTCAGCCACAATAGAGCTAAATGTTTCCATGAAAACAGCATCCGACATAGAGACCAGTCACACCGCCACATATAGATAATCTAGTGTATAATCGCACCGCAGGAGGTAAATAAATCTGAACTCAAGATGAGCAGGCTTTGGTCACGGAACACCATCCACAGAGTAACGGGGAAGTGACATAATGCAACAGCGTGAAGACGGATATTTTAGAACAAGAGGGGAAGGCAGGTGAACAACACAATAAGTTTTCATAAGAGTCTATAATAAAAGATTATGTACAATGTATTGGTTAGCCCCATTGCAACCAAGGCCTATAATGAGGGCTGGGTGAAAAAATGATCACTATATTTTTTTCCATGTTAAAAATAGCATTGAAAATAGATATTGAATATCATGGCTAACATCCATAAGTCTTAATGGACTGTTCCACTTGATGCAGCCTATGTACAACTTTAATGTGACAAAGTTGCTTGTGTTTTGCAATACTTATGTCGGAAAACTATATGTTGGACAATTACAAGAGACTGAAAAAACACTAATCCACTCATATGGAAACTGGGTGGAGACATCGCCAATTATGAACTGACTCTTACAACGACAGGACTGTCCAAAACTATTTTATTTTATTATTTTATTTTATTTTATTTCATTTTTTATTAATTTAATTTAATTTAATTTAATTTTTTTTTAATATTTTTATTTTATTTTTTTAGTTTAGTTTAGTTGAATTTAGGTACGTTAAGTTAAGTTTAGTTTTTGTGGAGGGTGAAGTATGGGGGGCTTTTAGAAAGACCATCAAAAAAGACAAATATGTAATACTACTTCACCAAAAGATAAAAAATATAATAAATAAATAGAAAAAAAAACACAAATAATAATAAAGTAATGATAAAATTGATTGATCAGCCATTATTTTTTCAAGCTCAGTAAAAAAAAAAAAAAAAAAGTATATTTGTTTGAGCTTCTGAACATAGTGGCGCCAGAGAAACTACAACTAAAGAGAGTCCAGCACTTTGCATTTCTTTCTAAAGCATATAAACTTTTATTCTGCAAAAGGGGACATTAAAAATGTGCAGATCATATTGTTATTGCAGTATTCAACATGGTTCTCAAATGTCAAGATCTATTTCAGATGCCATGTTTTCTAGATATTGCACAGCCCTGCCCTTCACTTAAAGGTACAAAGTGCATTGGCTTGTCTCTAAAATGGGTAACTCTTTAGCTAAAAGAACCATCAAAATGATTGTGAGCCTAAATTTGGCACGGATTTTCCATAAAGAGGCAACATTTGGATTTGAATTTGATATTGTGTAATTGCATCCGACTGTGTGCAAAGCAGAGTAATTATAGTGACAGTGTGCTTGATGTAATTGTGTTTTTGTTATTGCTGTTGATGATACATAAGTGTTCTGAATTTATGCCACTCGAATTCGATCCATTGTTTTAAGGGTATGTGGGCGGAAGCAAAACGTAATTAAAGAGCAGGCACAACTAATGATGACATTTCTAAAAAACTATTTGCATATCTGGCGGTCACAGCTGTGCCAAGTCTCAAACTGCAAAAACACAAAGCATCTTCCATTTTCCAAAAACGTCCATTCAACTCAGTGCGAAAGAAGTAGAGGATGAAATCATTTTTGGTGAGCGGAGGGAGACTGAAAGCGATGTACGAGAAACACTGTCATAAAAAGTGAAGCGTTATTGGCCGCACAGTTGCTATGTAACCCCGGTTGCCACAGAAACATCTGAATGGAAAATGAAGAAAGCATGAATGAGAGAAGAAAAACACAAAAAGGAAGACGCCTCATGACTGGCACCTCCACACACACATAGAGGCGCTGCAGTGGTTGACTCCTGGATGCGCAGTTGCGTCATGAATCTCCTAGCGACCACATCTGGCTCCATGATGGAGGTCAAACTGGATGAGCGGCTAATGCTTATATCAGACCGACTAAGAATAGACAGGAGAAAATTGGCTTTGTGTCCGAGATGTAGGTCAAATCAATAGTGGGGCATTTTTCTCCAGTTATGATGGTTTTTTCTGGTTAGAGTCTTGAGGTCATTATTTATAAAAAGCACTGCATTCAAACTAAATACAATAACTTTTTTCAATGCTAGGATTTTTATATTTGCATAAGGACCGAGTTACAGTTTTTGTCATTTCTCACATTCAGCAAGAGCAGAGTAATGTAGAAAATACATAATGCACTTTCCTTACATCTTAATTTTATCTTTCATATGCACTGATTTTTACACAGCAATAGTCTCATGGTGAATTTGGAAAGAGACCCAATTCAGTACTAATTTTCCGTGTCAAATATAACAGTTTATTTGCCAACGAAATGGCAACCATTGGCTACTTAAAGCAAGGCTATGTCATGAGTATGTATAGCCTCTAAAGCAGTGATTTACAAACTTTCCTCAACACATCTCATAATGTATTTGTTTCTCTAAGTATCATCTACATATACTGTAATGATTATGGACATAAAAGAGGTCTAAAATGAGTCTAAGTGCTTCTTGTTGTACTTGAATGGGTCTAGGGTAGTTTAAGTTTGATTTTAACAGCTTTATGACGTTTAAGTTGGTGTTTGAAAGATTTTCATTGATTTTAGTTGGACTTCAACAGGTTCTAAATGGTTTCAGTTGGACATGAATAGATTTTAACCGATTTTAGCTGGACTTTAATTGCCTTAGGTAGTTGTAGTTGGTTTTTATTCGGACAAATAAAATGGATAATGATCAAAATGGGCTCTCTCTGATAGAGGATAATGGAGCCGCATTAAAAAATGAAAAAAAGTGCAGCTTGGGTTTTCATTTTTAATTTCAGTCTGAAAAATAAAACTTCTGAGGGTCCCTGAATACAACTCAAAAAAGCCACCAGTGGTGCTAGTACCACAGTTTGAGAACCACTGCTCCGAAGGACTTTTAAAAACTATACTACTTATCTTTTTCTGAATCTGAAGTGACTGATAAACTTTCTATTGTAATGAAATACTAAGTCAAGAGATGCAAAACTAGAAAGGAGTGTAGCTTCATACTTATCTGAAGTGACAACACTGAAGTAACAATCACAGAAGATTATTTCATAGACGCCTAAAAGGAATGGGTCGAAGCAAAATCACGGGCTGGCGATGTCTTAATCTTTTTAGTACACCTCCCAATCCTTTTAAACATTAGTAAGTGATAAGTAAATGAGAGCATTAGTGTGTTTATTTGCTGTGTACACAAACCCAAAGCTCACTCTCTCATCAGAACATGTCAGCGTTCACCGTGCGGGGGCTTTACATAAGTCCAGCGTGCTGAAAGGTGGCTGTCAAACATGTGTCATCCGTGTGAGCAGAGCGGCGCAGCGAGTGGACTTAGGACAACCCACCCATGAGCTGTGCCCCCAGTGGGACTACAGCTAAAAAAGGGAAACATTTTCTTTATCTCTGCTGCATACACACACACAAAAAGACACACAGTTGCTCGGAAACCGGATACTCCCAGGAAAGCGGATCCGTTTATAACCGCTCGTATGTAACAGACCACATTCCATTATATCTACAATGAATTTAGACCAAAAGCCACACAGGTTGCTCCGAAAGTCACAAGGGTTCGAGCGCTTTTAAACGGGATATACAGCACGGTTATACAAATACGGTTACATTCAGAAAAAAACAACAATCTCCTTGAAAGTGAGTCATTCAAACCATTTCCCCAAATATGGTCATTTTCCCACCAGAAACCTCGTACGCCAAACATTGATATCAGCTCCTTAAAGTGATTTAGGTTGGAAATGCATTATGAAACACACATGAGGTCATCAGTGGGGGACTTAAGAGCAACATTTTGAAATAATGTGTCTGCAGAGAACAGTGAGGCCTTTGTAACACAGTATCAGGACTAGTGGAAGTGCTCGGTGTTGACTTATCCTTTAGATTAACTAGCTCCCTAATGGGCCGAGCTGCCGTGAATGCGTTTGAAAGGGGCTAATATCAGCGGAGTATTTGAACAGGGGCAGGAGGGCGGCGAGGTATTGGGTTAATGTGTACTGGCGAGCAGGAAAAAGAACGTTTACACTCGGAGATATATAAAGAGTGGGTGTGTACAGTTGAGTTTGCTCGGAGGATTAAGAGGGAATATATTTTGGGGGGAGAAAAAAAATCAAATCAGGAAAAAAGAATCAAAACAGAAGTTGACAGCATGAAGGAAGGAAAGCGCGAGCTGCCAGTAAATTTCAAAAAGAAAATGGAAAATGGGAAGCAAAGAGACCCCCAGTTTGAAGGCTGCCTCATTCACTCTCCCTCTCTCCTTATAAGGCAGTGTTGTATGTGTGTGTGTGTGTGTGTGTGTGTGTGTGTGTGTGTGTGTGTGTGTCAGTGTGGGTGTGTGATACGAGCTCGGTCCCAGTGTTGCTCTCAGAGGGAACGATTAGATCACACCATGAACAAACTCAACCAAAAAAGTTGTGTTTCTTCCCATTCTTCTTCAACGCTAACCAAACCATCCATTCATTTCTATACAACACTGCGTAAACCCTGAGGAAAAAACAGTGCAAAAAGTTGTATGTGTAAACTTGAAGAGGAAGATAGATTACATCACTATATGTTTATGCTCATGGATCCTCACATGGGACCGAAAGGAATGATATGCAGGAAGCTACAAAATCGCCTATATCGCACTATTTTTTTCTATTTTTTTCCCCCTTCTGGTTGTTCATTGAACGTTCCCCTCTCCCCTTACACCGGCCTGCTTCCCAGAATGTTCTGGCCTGTGCCCAAATGACAGGAATGCAGGAATCCAGGTAGCATGCCTGCATCACTCACGCATTTCCACTGAAATGAACTGTGAATGGAAGTCATGTACTGTGAAAACCTGTAGTGAAAAGTGTGCCTTGTGTGACTTCTGCCTGCACACAACAACTCTGCTCCTACATACCCTAAGCATATTTCTGCCCCTTGCAATTACAGTAACTCTTAATGGCTGCCTACTGTGGCCTGAATTTAGGCTGCATGGCCTTTGCAAATTTGGAGCACTTAAGTTTGTCCAACTGAGAATTACACAGAATTATACATTTCAATTTAACGTGAGATTTTAATGTTTGCAAAGTCCATGCTACACAACAAATGCAAACCAACCATAGTCCCTAACCTCTCAGTCCCATGGGTTTCACTATGAAGTGGACTACATAATGAGCTCAAATGACACGGTTGCAACAGTTCCAGACTCTATCAATACAATTTTTGTAATATATTATTAAGAAAAACATTACAAATTTACCCATAAATCTATTTGTTTCTCACAACTGCATTATTAGACTATATTTTTTGGCTTAAACAATGGGTTTTCAAACTAATTAAGAATAAATTTTAAGAGTTTTGATCAATCACTGTCTGAGAGCAGGTCATGTCCAAGATGAAGATTTTTAAAGATCAAGACTGAGTCAAGACCATGGCAGGTTAAGACTTAGTCAAGACCAGTGTATGAGACATAGCAATGGATGCCAGGAAAAAGGAGTCTGAGATGGTAAAGGAGACAGAGTTAGAGCGAGATTTTTAAATAAAGTTTAAAGAGTCAAAATGAGTTTGAGACCAAGACAAGAGTGAATAAAAAGTAGTTCAAGCTAAAGACAAGAGTGAGTAAAAATGAGTTCCAGACCAAGACAAGAGCAAGAAAAAAATAGTTTGAGACCAAGACAAGAGCAAGAAAAAATTAGTTTGAGATCATTTGTAAAAAACTATTGGGAAGCTAAAACATCCATCTTTGTGTCATACGGTTACAGCCAACCCATTACTGAAAGAGACTCCAAGAATAACCCTAATAGCAGCTACTTTCAACCGTACCAAAGTCAGGGTCTTTAGCCAACTTCTCTTTTCTCTTTTCTCTCTCTTTCTCTTTTTATCATGCCATCCTCATCCCTCTTCCTCTTATCTTGCCCTTCTATGTCATTCCCATCTCACATTGAGGAGGGCCTGCAAAGGGGGAGAAAGAAAGTTTGTTTTTCCGGAGAAGACAACATTCCCAGGCCTGTACCATTCCTCTTCCTATTAATAGAGTGCACACAACACACACACACATCCAAGCCAAACACAAGCCTTTCCATCACTCCAGTACTGCCATTTTAAAACCTCAGAATAATTGTTTTTTTATTTTTAGCTTCATTGATTCATTTTCTTTTTCTGTGTCGACCTTTTCAACGAAGGCTGCGAAGGAGTCAAGGTGACACGTCCTGCAGCCTGCACTCTGCCCTTCCTTCCTTCCACTTTCTTGCTCGCTTTTTGCAGCCTGTCATTAGGAAGATAAGAGGCTGTCATGTAAGTGGTGGTTAAGTCAGTGTCGGGTTAATGCAGTCGCAGAGGTGAGACGGAGGTGAGATACGAGAGGTCGGAAGGTCAGCCATCGAGGCCCGGAGGCGGCACACGTCACAGATCCACAACAACAAGACATGTTCCGGGCTGGTTCAGCACCTGGGGCCGCTGTCACGTTGAGAATATACGGATTCAATGAGCCTTAAGCAGAAATGTTTGGTTTTTTATGACTTTTACAAATGGTAATAAAAATATCTCAGGCTCTGATTGGTTTGTAGATACAACACAAAAGCTTAGATAAACTACCAGGACACAAAACACATTTAAGGGCGCTATTATGTATCCGACTGTCTGAACTTTTAAGGGTTCACACATTCTGCATATATTTAATGCCATGTAGACAACAGATGTTTTAATTCACAAAGAATGAGCCGCAAAATGCAAAATGCAAAATGATAAAGTGATAATGCCCCATTTCCACTCAGTAATAAACTGATGTGATTCCTATTATGACATATGTGCAGATTGCTGATAACTTTGTAACAATAATTCCAATGAAACGTGGCAAAGTTTGACATCAAGGCTGACGCATAATAACAATAATTAACTTACATACACATCAAAATAGTTTTTAAACAAATTCCATAAAATAACTGCTTGTTTTGGTAAATAGTGGACCACAATTAAAAGATCAGGGTCACAACATGAAACCAGTTCAGTTAAACACTGCTTTATGTCGATGTAGCATTGTTTGGTATAGGAATTACATCATTTTATAGACAGTAAAGGAAAAACATGCAATATGAGATGGCTCTTGCATAGTGTAATGTCAATAAGACTTCCGACGTCCTATTTTCTACCTAAACAGTTTTTGTTTTTTTTTTCATTTCAGTTAAAACTTATAGAAATACAGAACTCAAGACCTGACCTTCCACTGGTCAAACCCCTTACTTTTTATTTGACTGTATATTACTGTTTGGTATGCAGAAGTCCTGTTGCAACAGCCGCAGGCCAAAAAGCTTGGGGTCATTTACAGCAGTTGGGGTTGTTAGGACGACAGGGGCCATATTCAATTCCCAGAAGCCTCCAGTTCATAGTGAGTGTGAACTGTTGCCCCGAGGCTGTGTTTTTTTAGTGCGCCCGCTCGGTCCACTAAAAGACTCTCTTTTATTGTGGCCTCGTATTTGTTTTTATGTGAACACTTGTCACTAAACAAATCTCTTCTTGTGGGACAATAAAGAAGCCTTGAACCTTAAACCCTTCAATGGCTTTACACTGGCTACCCATTTGTTGTAAGTTTGCCCCCGAAAATGCATCTCTGTTACCTTACCGACGAGGTCACAGCTCAAACTCTGACTGTTACTTTTCGAATCTAGATATGTGCTGATAAATGCACGTATGCTTGTTGTTTTATGAGTTATTCTTTTAATAAAAGCCTGTTTGTATTCACTATAGTCTGCGATGCTTGGACTGGCACACAAACACACATGCAGCCGGCCCAAACACACAGTTAAGAGAGTCTTTTATGGCTCAAGGGCTGTTCACTCTGTCAATAAGATCCAGATGTGAGCTCTGTGGGAGACGGGATAAAAATAGCCAGAGAGGTGAGGAAGACAAAATGAGAACGAAGGAGTTCAGGAGAAAGAGATGGAGAAATAATGATCTCAGTCTGGGCGAAAGGTCGGAGGTGAATGTGTCAGTGGAGACAGAGCCGTGAGGTGAATCAAAAGGTGTAGCGGAGGGGAACGTGTAACTGCCTTTGTTTTATTGTCCACACTTTTCTCCTCTTTCTCCCAGCTCCTCTGATGTCACCACATTCCTGGGGCAGCATTCACACACGCCCGTACCGCACATACGGTTGCCACGGACGACCAAATGTACACATACGGGCCATCGGAGCTCAAGTCGGAGAAGAAAAAGAGAGGGAGAAGAGGGAGAAGAAACATGGGTCGATGGATTTCTTTTTTGGAGCCATTTTCAGAAGTGGCTTTCTGTCTTTGACAAACACATTAAGCGAGCCACAGGACTGTTCTCTCTCTATGTGTGTGTGTGATGGTCAAAAAAAAAAAAAGAAAGAAAAAAGAAACCTACCCCCAAACCCACTTCCTGCCCTGCCCTTTCAATGAAGACAATTATGGTCCTGTGAGAGGGATAACACACAAAGAAATAGCTCCTTAAAAGGCACAATCCATGTTGTTGTCTCTCGGGCCCAGATTTTTTAAATTAAAAGCTGATACCAGATGTATTACAGACATCAATGGATGACTTAATGCAAAGAATAGGGGCATGCATTATGTTTGCAGCAGGTATCAGTGACCGGAAAGCAGTTTAGATTTCAGGCGGCATTTGAAAAGTTTTCTGACAGAGAGCTTTTCCATTCAAACAGGCAGGTCTGGGAACCATATTATACCCATATGTGCCCACTGTCTTTACTCCACATTCCGGTGATGGGTCAGGCATGATTTATTTACAAATATTCAGCCATAAATTCTTCATATTGTGCCTTTAACATTCAGGATGTACAAAGCAAAAACCTGTTTATAAACTGGTACAAATGGCCGTCTAAGTCGTCTTAAGTTATATTACGTTTTAAGTCTTTCATTGGTTTCTAGCAAAAACTCCACCCAGCACCACAAATTTCTAATTAGACAATTATAGACCCACAATTTTCAACCTGATGTGTTTTGTCTATTGTTAAACGTGCAAGTGTGTGTGTATCCAGCAAAAAAACGTAAATGTGTGCAAAAGGAAGCACAGCGTTTGTATAGATGCTAAGTTTTGTTTATTTATGCAAATTAGCCATGTGCTTTTTGCTTTCGATTTCACAAAGCACTCTGTGTTTTTTATAACTCTTGCCCTCAGATGGCGTGTCACTCTGCTTTTTAACAGAACGCCAGGATGCACCAAAAAAGGGGACAGAGGATCCTCTTCTTGCTGTGCTTCCCGTGGAGTTAATGGTACACAAAGCAGACCGAAATAGGATATTAGTGGGAGTAATTACAACCAATATCACAGGAAGGAGCATCAAAGAGGTCTTATTTGTCCTAATATGGCCACTTCTGGGTGCAATACACCAACAAGACAATGAGAATCAATTCCAAACTCAAGGATTACAGCCACAATAAACACCTTGACTCTCTTCATCCACGTAAATAAAACCCTAGATGTGATTTATTGGCCTTGACGAGGAGGAACAGCGTCTCTTTGAATGTCAAGAACACGTTTCTTACGTCAAGGTCAGTCGGGAGGCTATTTTAAGTGGCTTGGCATCATCTTATCGTTTAACATTTCGTCCGCTCAGCCTTCAGCCGCGGTCTTGTAACTTTTCAGCGTCGGAGTTGGAGCCTTCCACAACGATTAGCCGGCAGACGACAACAATAATATGATACAAATCTAGCATGACAACATAAAATCAGCAACAAAAATGACACGTAAATGTGAGACGCCGTCCCCGCTCGAACCGGCGGTTAGTTATGGCTTTGGACACTAAATGTTACCACGGAGTAGTTTTTACATCCCTACATGGACAAACTCCTGCTGGTTTTATTACCCCAGCGATCAGTTACCACCATTGAGTTCTGGCCTGATATTTTTCAGTGTAGTTTAATGTGAATGGAATCTCTTTAGCACACTGTGTGAACCTCTGTGAGAATTGGAAATGCCAACTGGTGAATAAAATGTTTGAAAGGAGGGGAAAAAAGTCAAGCCTGGTTGGAAATAAGAAGCCTATTGAGTAGTGAAGAAGGACTACATTGTTTTTTAGAGAACTCCATTACCCACAATCTTCAAGTTGTCATTCGGTGATGGGAGATTTGTGTATGGGCCCTGCAAAACATACCTTTGGACACACACACACACGCACACACACACACACAGCTCCAAACTGCAGATAAATGGTGGTCATCATCATTAACCATCATCAATGCCACAGAGATTACTGCTGTTATATTTGGCCAAGTTTCCCTCCTCCTGACTGGATGAATGTGAGAGAGACAGCCAAGGGACAGAAGGTCAGCACACAGACAACCATCAGATCAACAAAATATTTGGGCAGAAAGAGAGACAAAAAAAAAAAACATGGACGTTGCACTTTAGGCAAGACCACACGGAAAAGCATGAGCTAATATTGGTATTGCTGGTACCTTTTCTATTTGTAAACAACACAAGTTATAATGTGTGTGCTGTCCATGAGTAGGTAGGGAACATTACCCAGTGGTATATAGTGGTGCCACTGTATGCTTCTGTCAGCGTTACACACAACTTTTTTTAGAAATATCTGCCTGATAAGGATTGATTAATCTGACGTTTATTTTTCCGATTAATTGATTAATAATCAGATGGTGAAGGGCGTTCTTCTCTCAGCACATGTCAATTATTTTATTAATCAATTACAATCAATTAATCAGATTAGTCATTGCAGCCCTACTGATGAGATTAGCATACACATTGCTACAGAATGTTGTTAGGTTAAAATCCTCATTGCCAATTTAGACATATACAAATACTGTAGGTCCAACAAGTCCTTTAAAGCTAAATTAAATCTATAATGTAAACACAGAATACTATCATTATACAAGTGATCCTGGAAAATAAATGCACACTGCTTTCAACATTTTCTCAGTGACTGTAATGTATGGGATGTAATATTGGGCCAATACTGTAGTACACAAGGTTCTTTACGCAACTATGTTATTGACACTGCAGCCAACAGTCAGAATGTAAAAGGAAGGAGAAAGAGAAGGAGGCAGGGTTTATGACGTGCACTTTAGCTCCACAGTTGGGGGGCTATCAAGATGAAAATACCTAACATTCCAGACCTGAAACGGGACTATTGATCATATAGAGTGAAAATGCGGGTCACATTTACTTACAGGAGGTTTTTTTGCACGTCACACTGCTCTTCTTCTGTAAGAGGATATACATACATGTAGACATTAAAAGGAGAGAGACAGATTGCATGTATGCAGTTACGATAAACTAAAGTCGACTATACAACGGCATCAAAGCTTATACACAGTACTCCATTACTGCCTCATTCACATTCCCTTCCAAGTTCTCTAAGGTTAACATATTTGGACGCTGACTCTGAGTTTTTGTGAAAACTTTGCATGGGACTAAATATTATACTTAAGTACAAAGGTTAGCAGCAAATGGCCAGAGCAGGGCTTAGTGTGAGGGCAGGGGGGAGAAAACTGTCTCTCTCAAGTATGAATGATATGCTTTGACTGGTTGATTGGCATAGTTAGAGTTTAAAATGAAATCATCCATCCTTGGGTTTGAAAGAGGTTATGCAACCATCTGTCAAATTCCATTAGTAAACATAAACATTCAATCTGAGGTTGGATATCCGTGCCACATGCAGAGAAGGCCTGTCCAGGTTAATAATTACAGTCAGAACAAAGTGTAGAAGAAGAAAAATGCAGTGAGGTAAGGTCTCCTAAGTTAAACGCCTCCTGCTCGCAAAGTAGGGGGCTGGCTATGGGGTAAAAATAGCATACGGTCATAACGCTTATGATTGTTCACGGGAAATATGTAAGGGCAAACATTCTTTTAAAAACAATCCTGCAAGAGCGAAAGGATCACTGCCTTCAACTGCCTCACTCTGACACACATTTTGACAGTAAAGTGCTACTTTGAGAAAAAAGCCTGCACACTTACACTTAGACACAACTTTCTCATAAATATCATTCTCATATATGTTAATAAATAATAAATACATTAAAAAATTACATTAAAAATAAAAGACTACAAATAATACTTACGTGTAAATACTGTTTTTAATATTGTATGAAGAAATGTTTTATATTTCAAAATGATAATGTTTTTGCAAAATTGAAATTGTGACTTCTGGTTTGTTCCCACTTGATCAGTTAACCAATTGGTGAACAGAACCTATATATGGGAAAGTTTGGCCTGAGAAAAGATCCATGTAGGATCAAAAAGCTGTCAGCAAAATGCAGTTTTTGAAGTAAGTTTGCAATCATTACTTCTTTTTTCTGTTTGCTACTTTTGCAAACAATCACAGCAGTTTCAAAAATGGTTTGCAACTATGCTGTGAATCAAATTTGCACCATGATTATGATTTGGGTTTTCCATAATTATGATACAAATCAAGACAAGCAGCCATTGAAGTAAATAGTTCAACACTGTTTTACAGCAAAGGCTACAGACAGAGGGACTATTTGGTTAAAAGTGTCTCAACTCAAACTCTGTGCTGGAAACATCCTGTCCCTGCTGCTGTTGAACAAAGGCAAACAGATGAAAAGGTTATGAAGAGTGAACTTATGCTAAAATAAGACTGCCAGCAAGTAAACTCAACATAACAAAACAAAACATGAAAAAGAGTTCATTCGTTTTGGCCATAACTCAGCAGCCATAATATGCTTATTCAATATATCACTGACATCTGACCAATTTTTCATTTCAGAAAAGTAAACATGTCTAAATTTGAGGATGAGTCTTTTTTTTGTGAGGCTTTAACTGCCCAACCCGGATCCATGAACGATTCACATCCAAGCTGCCGACGACAATAAAAACCACATGATAAGGATGAAGTCAGCGGAGGACTATTAAACACCAGCATAAAGCAGACCAATAAAAAACTGATCTCTGAATCAGTGCTCAAATATGCACAGGCATGTCACACCAGTCCAATCTGATTTAATTAAAAGCAAATATGTCTCTGTCCAACACACACTCCAACACAAGCGGACCAATAACACCTGCCTGGGAGGCCTTGGGAGTCGGAGGCCTTTCCTTTTTCCAGTCATCTTCTTCTCCCTGCGCTTTAAGCCGAGAGCCCAGCAGCCACTCGGGGACGGCGCTGCGACATTTCCAGCGTCTGCCGGTCTCATGTTGACGGGAGTTTCTCAACTGGCAGCTAGAGCATGATCCGAACCGACGTAATGATGCCATAAGACAGATGAAGGTGACAGGCAGACGAAAATGGAGTAGATACGAAGAAGAGGGGCATTTCTAACGATCATCTTTCATTAAAACAGACAAATGAAACGCGAGTGTGTACGACCACGCTGTAAACTATGCTTCACAGTGACGGGGACAGTTGCAGTATTGTGTGAGTGACTGGGTGAAACAGGCCGTGTGTGTCTTACATTCAAACCCACTCACGAGCATATGTAAGCATTCTAAGTGACGACACAGCCAACTGTATAATTCGAGAGAATGCTAATCATATAACGTCAACCATGACTCCATCAAGGGACGTGGATACAATGTTGTCATTCAGGTTCAATGCCAAATCCTACCCTGGTCACTCATGACACTGATATTGTGTAATGCAGTACAATAAAATAGCCAAGTCTAAAAATATGGGACTCTGTTGATTTGGTAAACTTATAAACTTATGAAAAATGAGTCAGTTAAATTGTAAATTATATGAAGCTGAATTTGGAAGAGGTTTGAGTTGTGTATAAGCACAGTTATTACCCATTTATGTTGGGAGGCCATGGTTTTAAAACCAAAATCAATCAACTACACTGATGTGATAACACTCATATAACCTATAACTATACTACACATATCACTACACTCACATACTACTCTACATATACTATACTCAAACACTATACTATGCAATATTGTGGCATATGGTATAGAGCTATACTATACTCATGCACGATATATTGTATTCATATACTACACTTACTCTACTACAATAAACTCAAATATTGTGCACACAGTATAAAATACTACACTCTACTTAAATGCTATTCTATTCTATAATAAGTAGTATAGTATAGTATAGTATAGTATAGTATAGTATAGTATAGTATAGTATAGTATAGTATAGTATAGTATAGTATAGAGTACAGTACAGTACAGTACAGTACAGTACAGTAATAATACATAATACTATACCATACTCAAACTCACTATACTACACTATACCAATGTACTGAACAATACATTCTTAAACTGTTCTGTGCCATACTGTACTATACTACACTACACTGCACCACACCACACTGTACTGTACTACACTACACTGCACCACACCATACTGTACTATACCTCACTACACTACACTATACTGTACTGTACTACACTACACTATACCCAACACCAGACAATTTTGCATGCTTTTGTTGTTATAACAAAACATCCAGATGCCATATAATTGGGTATTTCTTAAAATTTTCCACAAAAACAACATTCACCATTGGTTGAGTATTAATTCATGAGTAAGCAGCAACTCTACAGCTATTCACTCATGTCAGACATCTCTATGGTTATGTCGACCATAGAAGACAAGACGTGAGGCAGAGCAGCATGCAATGAATATACCACTATACATCTAATGACACAGAGGCACACAATTTCTAGGAAGGCTTTGAACGTCACAATACTAGAGTGCATTATTTACCGCTTACACACATGTAGAAATAGGCCTGAGCATGCAAAAAAGCTGAAATAGCAGCCCTGTTAGAAAGTGCTGCTTCAGAAGAGGCTTTCCTTACATAAGCAAAGTGCTCTGTAATTAGACTGGGTGGATCCGCACTGAGGAGAGAGTTAGGTCGAGACAGTCCGGAGGGAGGAGGGAAGGACACAAAACACAAGGAAACAAAGAAACAAATACGCACAAGACAAGAGAAAAGACAACTGGAAAGCATCAGTTACATTTAGTCAAATCTGGAAACGCGCCTTAAAAGGTTGAAGATATTCATAGCACAGCTGTCATCAACTAAAGGCAAGGACACTCAGCATGCTTTTCCCACAGCCAGCCTTTTCCCTCTCGCTGTGAGAAACCAGACGGAGAGCTACATTGTGAACAGTTTCACATTACATGCCAATATGGTTTTCATGCATTGTCCTTTCTTTAAAAAGACAATACTATTTGCACACATGACTTAAGAAAACTCTAAAACCAGCTCTGTGTCAAACCACAAAGGCCTTCTATTAAATCATTCCCCAGCACTTAAACATTTGTGTTTTCGTGCAGGGGGTAAAACATATGGTACAGGGTTGTTTTAATAACAGAAACAGCAGATAAACATTAGAAACTGTTGAATAAAGTACTGTGTAAATCTGTTTCATATGTAAGTATGACACATGAGTGGCACCATCAATAATTTTAAACCAAATAAAGGCCTTTTTCTACTAAATGCAAATGTAACAGGGACTTTTCAGTTGTAAGGGTAGTTATTTACCTTTACTTTGGTTTAAACTCTACCCCACTTACAGCCTACAGTGGCCTAAGAGGTTCAAACTTCTAACTTCAAATTCCCACTGTTTAACACATGACATTGCAGGGTCTAACGTGTATCAAAGTTTGTTTAAATGTCCAGGATTTCCAGGAGTAACAGTACTTCTATCGAGGTTTTGACTGCTCTGCCCATCTCGGCCTGTCTATCACTGTCGCGGCTGATACGTGCACCGCTGCCTTTTTGATCTGCCCATTCATCCTACCTCTTCCCTCTCATCTGCTGACTCATGGAAACATACCGGCAGAACAAACCGCATCCTCTACGCTTTCATCTCTCCTTCGCCTTGACGTCTCTCAGCAGCCTTGGCTTTTAGGAGCTCACAAACCCCACGCTGACCTTTTACTTGTTTAAAGTGCACCCATACCATATCCTGTACGTGTGTGTGTGGAGAGCTGCCCTTTGACTAGGCTTTTATGTGTAGTTTCAAAGAGACGGGGCACTTTTTGAATCAACTCCTCGATGACTTTTGTAAATACCATCAAAAGAAGTTGATTTTATGAGTTAAAGTTTAAAGTTTAAGGTATAGTATGCAGGATAGGCACTAAAAATGAAATTACTTGATAAACAAATGTGGGAATATTTTTACTTTAGAGCAATGTGGAGGTAATTGTAGCTGCACACCGACTTCCGGCTTCCTGTACTTGACTGTTGTATTATTTTGTTTATATGAAAAGCAGATTGTTGATTGGGTGGACAACCTGCCAGAGACCACCTATCATATTTCATTTTGACACACGTCCATAACTGCCTCTACTGACACACCATTGGTCACAACCAGATTTGTTTCGGTTGAATTCACATAGCTTTGACTTAATCAAGGTGATTTTTTCTGTGAGTTTCTGAACTGGTGAATCTTGCAAGAATCCGCAGGGTTTTAAATAATTTGACTTTTTTTCACTGATGAGCACTAAAAGATGATATAAAAATGGGCCAGGCTTGTTAGCATTTGCTTGGAAATCCTGCATACAGTGCCTTTAATTAGTTAGTTCGTTTTGCTCAGAATAGTTGCTGTAATGGAACAAAATGGAGCCAAAACAACCATAAAAAATTAAAATGAAAGAAATCCAACATTGTGGATTTAAATGCTTAGACTAGTATTTCGCAGGTTTCTAGAAACACTCGGATGAGAAGTATAAAAAATCCATGTGTAGAACTATTGCAGTAGTTGGAAAATCCCTAGTGTGCCATGTCTTGTTATTTATGAAATTTAATCTTTTTATATTGTGTAGGTTTTCAATGACTGCAGGGATTTCCAAACTTAGTACTGACAAAGTTCAACACACAATCCCTTTTGTTCCATTTTAGAATATTTTTAAAGCATAAACATCTTGCTTTGCGTACATGTTGCTTGATGACAACCAGACACCTACATTAATCATTGTAATTTTGGGAAACCAGTACTATGGTTTGGTTTTTTTTTTTGGTTTTTTTTTTGGTGTGTGTATTCTAACATTACAGTTTTCCAACAGCAGAGCAGTGCAAAGAAAATGATCTGGGCAGAAAGTATTTGATTCTGTGTGGGTGGCCTGATAGAGCTCTGTCAGTCATAAATCTAAATCGTGTGCTTTTCAACGTAACCATGCAGACCAGAGCACAACACCATCCCAAGTCCATTCGTTCAATCAAAACCTTATGCGACGTCATCGAGATGACAAAAAGGCAATAGCGAAAGACGAAATTGGCCGTCGTTTATCTTTGATAAGTCAAACTGTTTGGGGCTAACGGACACAGACAGCCGAGCTTTGTTTATAGAGTGGATATTTAAGGTGTCCGTGCACACACATATGTCAATACTGCTGGCTACTGGAGCTCATTACATGCTTTGTCTTAGGCTTTTTAGTGTTATGTAACACGGAAGATAAAACACATTCCTGACGCTTGCTAAAAAATTAGGTAAAGTATGGAGAAAGACCCAATCCATCCAGTCAAGTCACATGATCCTTTTGTTTGCACAACCTGTTGCTTTAGAAACATGAGACATCGGAGATATTAAAAATAACTATGTTGGGTTTAAATGCAGACCTGTTTTCCTTCTCCCCCTCCCTCCATCACTCTTTCATTCTTTAGCTCACTCTCTGTACTATTTTAATCCTGTACTTTTTTTTGCCAAGTCTCTCCTTCCTACTTTCTTTGCTTCCTTTTGGACAACGCCTTTCTGTCTTTCTCTGTCCTACATAAAAATAGAGCAGGACTGGGCCAATAAATAGAATCAATTCGAATCGTGGATTTTGAACATTGTCAAAAATAGATATAGCCCATCACCAAATCGAATTTATATGGCCATAATAATTCTGCAGATTTTTTTTTTTCTTATTCAAAATGTGCTTTCTTTCTTTCGTTCTTTCTCAAAACCTGTCCCAGCTCCATTTCGGCTTGGCACATTTAAACACACAGCCGCATTGGCCCAGAGCTGCAGGCCACTACTCTAAACAGCATCTTGGCAAACGCCGACCTCCGGGTTTTAGAAAAAGGCTCTGAAACACTCCAGACAATATCCAGTTATAATACACACACATTCAAGTGCAACGTGCACACGCCAGCCGCTAGCACTGGATATCATCAAACACTTCAGTGACCACAACAACTTCCCATTTCACTGAAGCCATTTCCTGCCCAAGGAGGTCATTCGCAAGCTACTGCTTCTGTCACTACGGCAACAAGGAAGGACAACTGAGAAAGGAATGAAACAATGACCCACAGCAGAAGGAAGCAGTGTAATGAGGAGGGAGAAGGTCTGAGTCAACAGGGAACTGCTGAAACACTCCCTGATGGAATTAGTTTTCAGTCTGAAGAATTAACAATGTCCAGATTGCAGATATGCATAACTGGGGGGAGTTGTATGAAAAATCCAATCCATCACACATACTCACTAGAATATATGGAGTTATAATCTTTGTGTTGTCTCTCAATATGTTAAACAAAATCTAATTTATCACTATGTATGTCTTAAACTCAAGAGACAAACAAACTGTGAGATACATCCCCTCACAATGGATTTTGGATGAAACAACTCATAACAGAGACCCAAGTGTGTAGCTGGCCATGGTCTTTGTCTGAGATTTGTTTACTCTGAGATTTGTAAATAAATGACTGTTAAATTGCCCTCAGCCTTTAATGGCTTCTGTATTGTGGTCTTGCTCACAAATGCACTCAGACAAACCATCTCAGTCCTAATTCACAACAGTTGGAAACAGCACTGACACATATTAAAACGTTTTAGTGGAGTCATGAATCAAACTAAAAAGAACAAAAAAGGAAAACTCACCACTCTGGGCTTGCTCTTCTGCGGGGAGGGGATGGATGGGGTGTCCTCTGAGATCTTGTTCTGTCGTCCAGTGTCTCCAGTTCCACTGGCAGGGGCCTCACCAGGCCTCTGTGAAGCAGATTCAGCTCCGTCTTTAGGCCCTGGAAGAGGCCTTGAGCCAGCGTCTCCTTCAGAGATACTCCGCTCCAAAACATATTTCTTGGCGACATCCTCAAGCAAAAGGGCATTGTCCCCTGAAGTCTTATTTAGGACAGGAGCCTCAGCTCTAGGTAGGGCAGTGAGACAGCCTGCTTCTTTGACAGGGTGCAGGGGAGGTGGGGAGATGGGGATAAAAGTTGCTGGTTCACTAGCATGGCGAACATGCTTGGGCCTGGTTTTGGTTTTTGATTGGGGTGGAGTAGGGGGCAGAGGGGCAGTAAGCTCAGTTTGATCCTCCTGCTCTTCTGAGCCCAGTCCTTGTGGTTCAAATGGGTCCTCTAGGGGACAAAACTGAGCCAGTCTGTTAGGACGCTTTCTTCCAGGTCTACGGATTATTCGAGGGGTCAAAGCCTCAACAAACTTACGGTCAAAGTTGAAGTCATTTTCTTCTTCCTCTTCTGCTTCACCCTGATCAATGACATCCTCATCTTCATAATTTTCCAAAAAAGGGCTACAATCTGATTTGGAACGAGGCTTCATGCTGTTGTTACGTTCATGTTGAGGTGGCTGGGTCACCACTGTGGACTTGTCCTCTGGCTTCCACAGTTCCCCTCTTTGCTCACATAGGATTGGTTCACTGCTGGAAGGTGGGATCTGGCCAGTTTGATCCAGTTCACTGATTGGCTCAGTGCTGCCAGACTGAGCTTTAAGTTGAGGATCATTGTGAGCATCACTGCGACGACTGGGGTCACTAAATGATTTCTTCTTAGGAGCTTTTCCATTGCTATGGTCATCTATCATGAGTCTGTCCATTGCACCTGGTTCTGCAACAATACTCCTGATGACCCCACTGTAGTCCTGAATGTCATCATCACAAAGACCTCCATCACTGTATAAAGACAGGTCACTGGCCACACTGCCCTGATATTCTGCCAAAGTGGTCATTGTGGCACTCTCTGAGGTACTTCCTCCTTTGACAGATAGAGATGCTAAAAGATTGCTGTCTACAGATGAAAAATTGTTATTCCCATCCTCACTCTCAGAGCATCGTCGCTGAGGCATAGGGTCACTAAGGGAGCGGTACACAGTGGATTCTCCATTTCCGACAGCAGCTGTTGTTGTCTCTGCACTACAAACACTACTCGAGTCTGAGCCTGTATTATTGTTACCAGAAGGGGAGAACTTGCGCCGTCGTCGGGTAGTATTAGGGGTCGTAGGGGCTTCAGGCCCTTCTCCTCCAGAAGTGGCTGATAACCCTTGTGAGACAGTTTTATTGCAGGTGATCTCCTCGTTGGTAATGCTGACATTTTTGTTACCAGCAGGGCTGCTGAGCTCCATGATAATGCAGTCACTCTCGGCCACACGGGCAGAAAAAGGCATTGACCGAGCTGTGCTGTTTTCATTCAGGCGATTTGTACAACTCACGTTGTTTTCTGTAGCCTCTTCTGTTTCCTGGTGCAACCCTTCTACCACATGTAGAGCTGACTGTTTCCATATGGTGACAGGCTGCCCTAACACGTCTCTGGCAATCCCTGACCCTGAATTAACCCCCACTGACCCCAGAAAGGACCTCTCTGCAGGCTCACCAGGGCCGGTTTCTGGCTCTGTCACAATCCCTTCATCTGTTAAACTAGACTCGTGGCCTGAAAGTTCATCCACAGAGCGGTCACAGGCCATGCTTTCCTCTGAGTCTCCCTTCAGTAATGCTTTCTCCTTCTCTCTGCTTTGAGCCTTCTCCCTGTTTTCTGTGCCCTGGCTGTTTAACTTTCCTGACTGCATACTTTGTCCATCCCTCTCACGCCTCTCGCTCTCTCTGTTCTCCCCCTCCCTCTCATGTTTACCCTTGCCTTTTACATTCTTACATTCACTCTCTTCTTCTGCCATTGTCTCGTTCTTGATGCTCAGTCCTGAATACTGTTTCTCTTCATTTGGCTTACTCATCTGAAAACGGTTCACCTTCAAGACATCTTCAGTTTTTTTCACTTCTAAATCATCATCATCTTCCCTAGTGCTCATCTGACAGATGTCTTGAATAACTTGTCTGGCCTCTTGCACATACTTTTCCTGTAACGGAGTTGGCATCATATCCTCCTCCTCCTCATAACTATAATGTCCTCTTCCAATCCTAAAATCACCACTGTCACTCTCTACCTCTCTGTCTGGAACCGACACCATGCCCCCAGCCCCTTCTAGATCGAGCCGCTGCTCAGAGGAGCTCCTCTGAGCTGAGCTGCCTGTCAAGTAACATCGCACTGGTGCTGTGGGCTTCTCTGAATAAGTAAAAGATTTTGCTCGTCGCAGTGTGGCAGTTAAGTCTTTTAAGGATGGGCGGCGGCCAGAGGATAGAGGTGTTCCTCCTTGATTACGTGAACCCATTCTGTACACAGATGATCCTTCTGCAGCGCCACATTTGTCCCCTCCACTGCTTTTACGCACTTTAAGTTCTGATAAGTCACACTTAAGGAAACTTAACAGTGTTAGGGTTTCTGAGGCGATATCAGGGTTGGACATGGATATTGCCTTTTTTCCTTTCTCATTTACTCTCTCCTCAAACGCTGCCCCCCTCAACTTAACATTTTGATTTACTCCCACTCCTGCAGAACCCCCTCCTTCTCTGGAAAGTACACTGGAGGAAGAGGAGGAGACTGTGGGCACAAACTTAGGGCGCACACGTGCAGAAGTACGAGAGAAGTTATCTCCATGGCCGAAGCTGGGGGAGCGGTACATAGTAACATTGCCATGGTAAGTTTTACTCTGCATGGATGAGGAGGGGTTAACAGGTCTACTCGTGCTGCTGCTTCCTGCATGGTTTCCTATTTTATCCTCCGCTTTTAGCGTTTCTGTGCTGGAGTATTGGCTGCTGCATCGTGACCCTCCAGGACTAGACAGGAACGGAGGGATATTGACCTTTGACACCCGAGATACACATGGGCGTGCTGTAGCAGCTGGAGGAGAGGAAATGCGCTCCCATTGCTGCGCTCTGAATCGATTACTGTAAGTGCCTGGTTCTCTAACAGAGTGGCTACGTGTTAGAGTACTGTTCTGCCTCTCCACGTGCTCCATGGTCAAGGCCGTGTCACTGTCACTGTCTTCTGATTCGCCGTCATGATCATCATAATCATCACGGCCTGTTGATAGGGCAACCTTCTTTTTCTTTCTCAATGAACGCCGGCGTACTGCCTCTCGACTGGGCGGGCCTAGACAGCCAGGACTGTCCTCCTCACTGCCTGACGACCTGCCAATGCCCTTAGCACCCCACAAGCCATTTTTATTGCGTGATAAATAGCTTCCTCCACGGTCTACAATTCCTCTTTCTCCTCTATCGCAAATGAAAGAGACAGGGCTACAGGAAAGACTCCTTCCTTTCCTCCTGCTGTGCTCCTCCTCTTCCTCACCAGAGCTGAATTTCCAACGGGAGATGAGGAGAGAGCTTCCTCTGTCTGAGGCTCTTAGCTGGCTTTTGGGCGCTACAGTAGAGGAGGAGGTAATGGCTTTATCTGGAGGTGGAGTGGAGGAGGTGGGGGCTGGTGCTCTAGAGGAGCTATGTGAGGAATGTAAACTATCGCTGGGCAGCCCGACCCCCTGTCTACCCCTCTCCTCCCTCACCTTAGTCTGAGGGAGCAAAGTGGAGCACAAGGAGGTGTCTAAGTTTACTGAAGGACTCCAAGAAGAAGCAGCAATTGGCTGAAGGTCAGGGTTAGGGTCAGGTGTCACACTTGTCGTCCTGGGGGTCTTAAAGCCAATCTGGGAGTCAGTATTGTGACTTTTAAATTTGCGCAGAACTGGGTTAATCTTATGGTGGTGACTAAGAGTTTTTTGAAAAGTATTTCCGGGTGTTATTGTCTCTAAGTTTGTCTCATTTGAACACTGCTGCCAGACAGCTTTGGGAGACAAGTCCATATCACAACAAACGGTCTCATTGGGACTGATTTCTCTGCTGTGCACATCAATTACACATCTTACATGAAAAGAAAGGCCACTGGCTTCATCAGCAAAGCCACAAGAAGAAAGTTTATCACTTCTATCTGATAAAAAAGCACTCTCACTGGAGTTCTGCTGCTCTAAATGACCCCTATTGGCTGATTTTAAATGTTCATAAGGGTCAGTTTTATGTTGCTGTGCAGCTTTGTTTTGCCTTTCATCAAAAAGTTGTCTAATTTTGGTGACACTTGGCCATTTGCCTGAGTGCAAATCACTGGGATGAGTGAAAAAATAGCTTTTGTGAGATTTACAGGGTCGACTAAAACCATCTTCTTCTTCATCTGTTGAAGTCTTTTTAGACTCAGAGTGACAAGTGTAAATATGGGAGTAATCTCTCTTACCGGTGCTGCTGTCGACAGAAAACCGTGTCAAAATCCTCTTTTCAGATCTTTTTTCTGAGTCAGACCCAGACACCGAGTCGGTCCCGGACAAAACTTTGTGCACTCTTTTGTCAGTGGAGGAATCCGCAGTTGTATCACTATCCAGGAAATATCCACTACCGCTATCCTCGTGAAAAGAATGACGAGAGGACGAGCCGTCTCTCCTGGAGCTCCTGGTCCGAGGAAGAGTGCTTCTCCCCCGCGTCACTGCTGCACTGTCTCCCGGTGAAGCTGTCTGCGTCCCGGAGGAGCAACTGCTGCTGCTGCTGCTGAACTTTTGTGTGAGTTGGCGGATGGATGGAGAAATAGAAGAGATGGGAGTGGAGGAGCCTCTCTTTGGGTCTGTGGTTGGGAGGCCGGCGGTTGTGGCACGGATTTTGGAAACTTTTCTTGACAGACTGACATTATGCGTCGCCAAGTGCTGTTGTGCTTTGCTGGGCTCCGGGGGAAGGGCGACGCCAGCTGCCTCCAAATCCTCACATTTGTGTTGTTGGTCTTCACTTCTGTTGGCACTCCAAGACCCCAGCTTTTTAAAAGAAACGCTGCGGTACACAGCCTCAGTGTTCTTCTCTCTTTCTGTCATTGTTCATGTTTTTGTTAGTCCTCACTCATTATCCTAATGTCCTGGTCACAGATCCAAACACCTTGTTGGACTGTGGTCAGCTCCTCTCCAAAGCATAATAACGGCACGAAAATCCAACAACTATCACTCTTTTCCCACAAATGCAAGTAAAGTCACAAAGCACATTTGATTAATTTGAGACAGGAGCTAAAATACTGCCGGCTGGTTATCAAAATAAACTTACATGTGTCGAGTCCACATCCGCGTAAGGACGAAAAGCGATACAAGTTTTTTGGCCAAAACTTTTTTTTTCTAGCCTCAACCTGTTCACAAACACTTTTCCATCATGTCCCTCATGTTTAAACTCAAGCCCACGGTTGGATGAACACGCCTGCACGGCCTCCACGACGCATCATTCACTGATAATCCCTAAACAGAATTCCTTATTTTGGCATGATTTGAGTTTCCGTGACTTATGTTGTTTTTTGCATGTTAATGCCTGAGATAGGGCAGAGGGTGGGCGGGACTATGGGTATAGGGGCTGTCATAGCCCCCTCGGGGATAGAGAGGAAAAGCCTTTTCTTTTTTGATAGCAAAAGCCAGATACTTTGTACAAACTGCATGTAATTATAGCCCATTCCCTCAAGAAAAGATAGGAGCTCTGTCCGGAACACTTCACGTTTTAGATCTGGACACTGCAGCCGACCTTAGGCCTATTTCTAAGAAATGCTCTGCCTTTTGTACATGGAGCATGGTCTTGTAGATTAATTCATGTTTATCTGGCCTATGGTAGTTCTTTCTCACAACAAAATGCTTGGGCTGCACATTATTGTAGAAATGCGGGGTCTTTTAGTTTCTAAGTGGAGCCAGTGTGAAGATGCACGTCCATGCAGAGGCCTATAATGTGATGTTAGAGACGGTTCATTTTAGACCAGATATGTAGAGGGTCAAACAAAGAAAAATGTTTGCACTCTTGAACAATAACCCCTCTGTGGTCCTTCCCATGTGGTTAACAGGTCCTTTTGTTCCAAAGGGGAATTCTGCATTACCATCTCTCACACAAGACTTGCTATTGCCTGCAGCGCCCCCTGCTGTCAAACTTTATATGTGCTCTGCATTCAACATTAAGACAGGTGGGATTCAACTGTCATTATTCACTGTACCCTTTGAAAACTAAAAGGGTCTAAAATGAGTACAATTAACGTTTAGTTGTAGACATTTTAATAGCCATTGAGAATGCATTATAACTATTACTGTAAAACACACTTTTCAAGTGCCTTAACTAATACTGGCTATGGGTTAGAATAAGAGGCAACACACATTCAACAATAGCATTTACAACAATGCCACAACAGTGCCTCACAATCACAGTACAGACGCATAACATTTCTTAAGACTCTAAACTGCTGTCAAAATGTTCCTTGAATTTAAATGCATCAAACTCCCACTGAGTGTTAAAACGCAAAATGCAAAGTGAAATCTCAGTTAAAGGCTTCTCAAGTGCTTGGATAGCAATATACCCAAACAGGAACTTTTTTTCAACAATGGAAGCAATGAAAGCAATAAATGTGCAAATATATGTACAGTATCATACAGTATCATTTACAAAATACAACCTCAAAGATACTAATAGAATGCAGGGATAACAACATGTTTTCTTTATATTGTACCTGTTTTTGGCCTCTTTATCATTTAGTTTGTTTTACTTCAGGGTAAATTTCTAGGTAATATCATAACATTCTTTTAGAAAATAATTTTAGTGCAGTTTACAGCAAAGGTGCATACATACAGTCAGTGTTTACACTATTTAACTGTTCAAGCAGGCTTTTTAAATAATGTGGTTGCCTTCTTCATTTAGAAGAATATACAGTAAAACCCTTCATAAGGATAGACAATTAATTTACATTCCAGCTGCCATACTTCAACCATAAACATCACAGATTTACAGAATTATACTTTTTTTTTTACATGTGATGCACGTTCAAGCCATCAATGCAATATGGTCAATGCAATAATCTCCACATTCAAAATATCAAGACAAAAAAATATAATTCTCTTTTACATATGATTATTCCATTATATTACAATGAAATATGCAGTTACAGTAAATGTTAAAGTTCACAGTAAAAAGGTAAAATAAGAAAAGCTAATGTGCTAAGTGATAAGTTAGTATGACATACATCAAGTCATACACACTTTTACATCTGTATTCACATTTACTCAATTAAATCAAAACTATTCAGTTTTTAGGTGTGAAAATGCCTTTCTCCAAAAATCCCTTTACCAGAAAAAGGAGGCATCCAACTGAATGTCATACACTGGTGCCTTTTTCTCTGAACGTGGTGACTTTGAGCACAAACCTTTTTGTACTCCGTCGATAGTGAGGCTGCGTAAAGTAGAAGAGAATAGGATCGAGGAAGCTGTTCATGCTGGCAAACGGCCTGGTGCTCTTATAGATGATGGAAAACAAGTTTCTTGTTTCACAGGGCACACCGGGCAGAGTGCGGACCAACAGGTACATGGTCTTGGTCAGGTGAAACGGTAAGAAACTTATACAGAATACTGTGGCCACTACGATGATCATCCTTACCGCCTTGTCACGTTTCTCTCTTGTTGTCAAAGGAACACCTTGATAGGTCGCCGGGCGGCAAAGGAGGTGGGCCATCCGACAGTAGCACACCATGATGCCCAGGAACGGCAACACGAAGCCGAGGAAGGTCAGCGACATGCCGTATGGATAGTAGTTGACAGACTGCTTTGGAGTACTCAAGTCGTAGCACACTGTCCTATTTCTCTGAATTCCGGTTGCCGCAAAGTGGAAAGTGGGCGCACACAGCAGGGTGACCACCAGCCACACCCCTCCACAGATGCGCCACGCCAGCTTACGCCCACCACGTTTGTGCCACATCTCAAGAGGATGGCAAATACCCACATAGCGCTGCATGCTGATGCACGTCAGGAACAGAATGCTGCCGTGTAGATTACTAAAACAGAAAAACACAAGTAATCCAAAAAGGTTCATTTGGTCTTCCACAAAATGTTGCTTTTAATTTCTTTTAATCAGACGAATGTTTTTGAGTCTTTCACCTTGACAAGGCCAAGAAGAAGTCAAGGTAAAACACTCAAAAACACTGGTCTGATTAGAAGAGAGAAAAACACAAGATCATACATACAGTAGGTCAAACAGAAAGAACAAGCACTATGCAGTAGCCAGTGACTCACCTGTAGAACTGAAACCTGACCAGTTTACAAGCAAACTCCCCAAAAGGCCAGTAGTCATGACTCCCGTAGTTATAAATAAGCAAGGGGAGGGACATCACATACAGTAGGTCGGCTATAGCCAGGTTGAGTGTGTAAATGTTGTTCCGTGAAAGGTTGGGCCTCTTCTTCCATATCTTCAGTATGACAGCAGCGTTAAGAGGAAGTCCGAGCAGGAAAACAAAGGTGTACACAGCAGGGAGTAAGATTTGCTTAAAGTCCTCCTTGTAGGTACAGCGAGGGAGTGTAGACCGGTCGAGGAGGCTAATGTTGCTTATGTCAGTTATGTTGCCAACACTGAATAAATAAGCAGCTGTGTAAGGCTCTGTCGGCTGAGCAACAGTAGAAAACGTCGGGGAGGAAACAACAGAGTGAGGCATCTTCACGGCCTGGACGAGAGGGAGGAGAAAAGAGAATTGTTATCAGGATCAACGTTCTTCCACATGTGAGAAATTTGTCTTGGACTCACTTATGCTGTAGAGGAAGACAAATAGTTCATATTTAGTGTGTAATTCTGTATATTGGACTGTTTTATAGCAGTGTGTTCAAATATAGTCTGCTTGTTCACCCCAATTATTTTCCAAGCTGGAATAATAGTCCAGAACAGTTATTAGGTTGCACAGAAAACCAAACTAAACTGTAATAAAGATCAGCCTGACAGAAAATGAACATGAACCTTTCACTGACACCATGAATCTTCAGACAAATGTTATAGCCTGTGTAGCATGTGTATTCCAGGTTAGAGAGAGCAGAGATATTTATATGAACAGTAACTACAATGGTGTATGTATAGGTACATTCTTGTTGCACTATTTATTCAATATGTAAATCAAAACTTGTGACATGATATGCCTTTGTGATGACCCACCAGCAGAGGGCGTTAGCAGTCTTATAAAGTGAGGGGATTCTACCTAAACATACAAAGAGCAAGCAATAGTTTTGTCAAAGGCTGCTGTAAGACTGCAATATATAGTAACGAACTATGTATGTGTTGTGGTTTCAAGGTTCCAAGAAATTCAATGTAATTTATTCAATTATAAACCAATTAAGGCTAAATATGAATGTGATTTGACATTAGACCTGACCTGTTTGAGATAGTATAAAATAGCTGCATTCTGACACTTAAGTCCCCTCCATCATTTTTTAGCAGTGGAAGACAGACAGACCGGGTGTTTTAAAAGCACTGCAGACTGTCTGGACTCCCACTCACAGTCGGGAACAGGCAGCTACGCTTTGAGATTAATCAGCAATCTTTATTACCTCCTCCACAACCGACATCAATCATATGTATTTCCATCAAGGCACTTTGTGGGTTGAGTGATTGGCTTATCCCGGTAGCCTTGTAAGACTGTGACTCGAGGCATTTCACAAGTTCTAAAGAAAAGCTTGTTTATGCTCATGAGGTAGGGCGCACGCTAAAGGGGAGCCTTGAAAAACAAGTTAAACACTGCACTTGTGGGTTAAAAATAAAAAAAAAACTGTTACAATCATGACTTCATGTTTCTGGTGAGGAGTGGCATTAATAACAATTTAACAACAGGATATGAATAGAAGTGAAATCTAAAACTAAACATGTCACTAACGGTTCTCTTTTGCTTAGGGTTTAAAAGCAAATCAGCTACAGTAAATATGATGCTATTTTGATGATATAAAAAGTGATATAAGACAGTCTTTTGTTTTTCATATTGAATATCTGCCCCACATTAGAACAGTCCCATATGTAGAGGTGATTATATTGACACAAGGGATGGAGGAAAGCACTTAAAGGGTATCATTCATGAAAAAATAATGAGCACTATGCATCAATATAGAAACAGAAACATGAAACCTATATCCTATATGTATGTAACTGCGTTTTATATCAAACTGTAGCTTTGTAGTTTATTTGTACAAATGAATGATTATGGCATGATCTTCATAACAGTTTATTTATGTTTGAACAGAATAAAATGCAGAGAATACCTGTGTGCATACTGTTTACATAACTGTAAGAATGATTTGCTTTTAATGAAAATTAGCTGACTGTAATTACAGGTTTGGCCTGACTGCATTGTGTTTGTGGGTTTTGTGGCCATAAAAGGTTTGTTCAGCTTATGCAAATAAAGCCATTAAAGCTGTTTGCAAATCTAGCACAGATAAGAACGAGGCTGTTATGTTCTTCAAAATATCCCGTAATATTGGGGGGAATGAAAATTGCAAGTTGTCGTCATTTTAAATTGTATGTTTGCTGCACTGTCACATCTTCAGGGAATGGTAAATCCTGTCATTTGTTACTCATGGCCTTTCTGGGGCTGTCTACGTCAATAGGTGTGAAAGCCTTTTATATTTTTGCTTTATGAGTCAGTACATGTTTTGTGCCCACACTGCAGGAGTCATTTTTCAACACAGCTTCTCAATTTGTCTAAGGGATTGTAATCCCTTTTACAGTCCTGTTTGGAGGTGGGACAAAATAGCATACAATACATTACAGAATTGTGAAATGTGTTGTCTGGAAATAAATTGGCCTTGCATGAGGATAAAACAAAGCTAATTCACAACCTACTTTAAATAAAGTTTTGACTATTTTGACCACTGTTAAAGATCTCGATGCACTTTTTACACCTCTAATTCTGTTAGGAGAAATTTTATTGCAGTAAATAAACTGTCTCTTGCCATTTAAAGGTTATATTTCTTTTTATTTATCATAGTTAAACATGTGATTGTCTTGTAATCTAACAAGTGCCATAGAGATGCCATTTGTGAGAAAATAATTTTGTGCAAAATAAATAAAGGAACATAAATAGTAGATTCTGTGAGAGTTCTGTTAAAGAAATATTTTTGTAAATGTCTCTCTTGACAGCATCACAGTATTGTGGTTATAAATTTTTGTTTCCAGATTAATGGGACATCTGGAAACATTTCAGTTGCTATAAAAGTTGAATACAGATACAGGCAGACAGGGCTTGTGTAACTGGTCGAGTCATTTGGACACATCAACATGAGATTTGAAAGACCACAATTCACAGCTGCAGAGCTTGCCACCTCACTAATGCTGCACCTCAAAATTTAAATAGTGCACACAGAAGGAAGGTTATGATAGAGTGGTTTTGTAAATGTGTCAGTGTTTCACCAACTCATATCAAAAGAAGGTATGAATACTATCACAGTGTTCATACTTTTTTTAAAACCATGCTATATCTTGAAACCTGTTACCTCATAGGTATCTATTTGTGTTATATACAACTAATAAATGTGTCTTTTTTTCTTCATTTGAGCTAATTTCCTTTCAAAGTCCTACTAAAAACAGAACAGAATGATATGCCACTCAGGAGCACACCCAGTGCAGCCTGCTAACGGAGTAATGTGACCACTCACTGACAACAACAGTCCTTCACTCTGCACTCGGTTTATCTCCTGCGCAGCATGCTCATGCACAATCTCCGCACTTAACCCCCCCCCTCAAAAAACCCCCCAAAAAAACAGAAGAGCTGAGGTGATGCCAGATTATTTATATACTATGGACAACTATAGAAGATCACCTACTGAACATTACCACCCATAGTAGAGGATCAAAACAAAGCATGTATTCATCGTCACAAAAATATCCCAACATAAACATCCTCTGTGAAGCGATAAACACGAAAACATGACTTCATTTTCCAAATAAAGTCAGATGTGCATGAATTACAGCTGCACAGAACACACATTTCACGCTGCAGACATCAGATCTGCTTTTCTTAATCAGGACCATAAAGCCTTTGCTAATTATCTTACTTATTACGGTCCCTAATACGATCAGAGTAATAACACTCTACGATTCCAGAGAACAGGGGACATTTTAAACTAATCAGCCACACTGTAAATAGATGCATTTGTAACAGAAGGAGTCTGTGCAGAACCCAGCTTTCCACATGCTACAATAAAGTCAAACAAGACAAAAGTGCTATCAGTCAGTGGTCCTAATAAACAACTTCAAACTCTCCTCAGAGAGTGCAAGCAATATCTTGTACACCAGATGATCAGCACACGCATTACAACTAATCCTACTCTCATGGTCTGAAAAATGAGGTGTGTATAAAGATCCACAGAATTAGTATCTTGGCCTTTCTGTTCATTATAAAAGATAATCCCAGTCCTACTTCTCCATTTCATCAACATGTCCTTTCATTCCAGTAAATCCAAGCCGAAATGGAAAAAGAGTGAGATAATATGTAACGGTGACAACGGTAAGTAATTATTTGCCAGAACTTGTCGACAAAAACCTGTTGGTACATGTTTCAGGATTTGGGCTCCTGACACCATTTAACACGTTGCTTTGTGGGACTCTAGGATTGCGGTTGCCTCATGTGGAAGTGTGTGACGGTAGCACTCGGGAAAGGGTAAAATATTGATGGTCAGGCTCTGTAAAATGGTGGTTTCTGTGAAAGACAAGTAACGAATAGTTGTTTAGTTTAGCCGTAAACAGTTGACTGAGACTTCAGACAACAAAGAAGAAGCTGTGGTTTCTTGGACAAATCTGCAGACCTACAGTGGTTAAGTTTAGTTGGCTGTTGTCAGGGACTATGTGAATGCAGCTGATGAACACAGAGAATAACAAATAGGACGAACAGAAAAAGACTCCTATGTATCTCTGACAAAATGCGGGGAGTTTAACAGTATAGATGTAATTTTTTCTCATTAGCTTTGGTCTCCTTGGCTTCAAATCAAGATAAATAGTTGAAGTCAAGTGCAGTAAATTCTACTGAATCTAATCCGGACAGAACAGTCTCAAGACATTCCCTTTAAATGACCAGCTTAAGCATTTACACAGGCTGACAGTAAGATTTACCATTAACAGAGATTAATCCTGGGCATATAACACAACATTGTGCCTGTTTCTGTTGGTTTCTATGTGCATTTTTTTTTTACATATCTCTGAATGTTGCGTAGCCCTAATTGTAATCACATACTACACAAACAAAACTCCCACAGAAGCTTTAACAGTTCCTGGCAAAAATCAATTGAGTTAAGTGCTATGCGGGTCCTTTATACAGTTAGTTGTTATGGTGATGTGATATGATATGATATACACTTCTTTTTACAGAGGAAGGCCACAGGTGTTTGGATATTAAGAGGAAAGTGATTATGTGTGGTCTGCAATACCTTACGAGGACAAATAATAGCATTTTTTGGTTATATATCATTTCCTTTCTCGAGGGTGTGGATGAATGTGTCTCATAAACCACGCACAGACAACACAAATGCTGTCTGGCACTGAATAATAACCATTTTCTCTGATGCAATAGATCCGACCTGGGATTCTGAAAAAGCAAATGTTTGGTATGAGACAGAAGGAGCTAAGTCTGGACAAGGCACATTCTTGTAGAAATATGCAAAGCAATGCCAGTCGGATTGCTTCAGAAATACTGTACACACGGACTATGGGAAAGGAAGTGTGCTCCAAGTGTTGTAGATTGGTGCATAATCGTTCACACCGATTCCATGTGCAGAGCAAAACCTCAATTCTCTCAGGCGCTGTAATGCACGCATGCATGTTTGTACTTTGGGGTGGAATCTATCACTGCTGCTTCTGCCAAGTTTTTGTGAAGACAGTTAGGTCTACAGTACAGTGGCATGTTTTCAGGAGCAAAAGCAGCAAAAAGCATTATAAAATGGCTTCGTTAGATTTTATAATATGTATTACTCCAATACACCTGCTGTAGTCTAGATATTATAGCAATTAAAATGGCTAAAAGAATGCTACACAAACTAGGAATAATAACGAATATATGAAGCACAATTCATTTTCAGCAGCTTGCAACATGAACACAAACAACAATGCAAATCTACCTCTCAAACTTTTAGTCCTAAAGTTTGAGATTAAAGTTTGAATTAATAATTTGACTGAATGATAAATCTGTAAACACACACCTCTGACCTTGGGTGACTCTAGTAAAACGAGGAGACAACATCAACAAGTTGGAGATTGAGCCATGCCAATAGTCTGTCTGCTCTGCTCCTTTCCTCTGCAAGAAAGAAGGTAGAGAAACACTTGATTCGTTTGAGACTTTGAATAAAATGCGCAAAAAGAGATTATTACCAACTATAAACTTGAAACCTACCTAGAAGGAAGCTGTCGGCCGCAGGAGACACTCTGCTCTAATTGTTTGAGTCGACTGCCCGCCGCCGAAGAGGGACTGGAACCTGCACGCAGCACACGGCCACGCATGCGCAGTACGTGTCACAGCAGAGCGGCAGAGCACGTGAAGCGTTTTGTGTACATGCGAATGGACGTTTTTTACTTTATATTTAAGTAGAATAATTATCTACCAAGTAAAAATAATATGTCATGACGGGTATAGGAACTATGCCAAGCAGTGACAGTGAATAGTGCCGGGAAAGAGTTTAGCTAACACATCCGTTCTTAATTTAGGCGCAGTGTCAGCTACTGTAAAAAATAACAGCTTACCCTATTACTTAGTTAGCTATACATAGATTATACATAGCTAACCCCAGCCACACAAATAAACCTATACCGTCAATGACCCTATTTTACAGTACGCCACCTGCTGGAGATATCGTGTAACAAAGTAAGATGGTCTTATGACAAACTTTGAATTTGAACACGTAGAGCAGCAGTCAGGATTATAGAACTAAAGAGGAAATGCTAACGGGTTTAGCACCTGTTTCATGTGTTCGTTACAGCAATCTGCAGCTAGCATTAGAGTAAGCCACATCCAACTCTTATTTCTAATATCATATACCACTATTTTATACAGAATAATGACCATAATGTGATTTTATTCATTTAATAACAAACTGCGAGGTACCAGTGTGGTTGTTGAATCAGTCATTACATAAGCCAACAATGTGTGAAGACTGCATGTCCTCCAGATTTCTCTTCTCAGTCATGACAGTAATTGTTGACTCTACATTGCCCATCTTGTTAGATTTGGATAGTTGTCTACCTCAAATGACCAGCCTAAGCAACTGGTATAGGCCCTGAAACAGATAGGCAGAAGGAAAGGAGTGAAAGTTACTAAAACAAGGTTGTAGCATTTAGCCCACCTGCTAGAACACACGTCAAACCCAGAGTCAAAAGGCACTAAACTACTCTAAAGATATGTAATAGAGGAGAATGCCACCACAAAATGACACTAAACATTTTAAATGGACCAAAATGAGGGCAAAGAGGCACAAACTGAAGTGAATTCAACATATAAACGCAAAAGATTAATGTTAAAAACAAGCCGACCTTACATTCAAACACTGTAAACGTAATAAAAAAAACTAGTTTGAGTTTGATACCCCTGTGCATCTTAGTAAAACACATCATTAAACCCAGTTTTTACACTCCTAACATTTTATCCACTCAGACTATGCCTAACATTTCTGTCACAGCAACCCCTCTACAGCTTTAGACTCCTGTGCCTTTCACCCTTAAGGTCAAAACTCAGGGAATAGCTCTTCATGCTATTACATCTGACTCAGGCTGAAGTAAATAAAAATTCCAATTATTTGTAGCCCTCCAACTCCAGACAAATTGGTCCAGATACCAGATAACTGTGTGAGTGCTTCTCTTGGTTTTATAAGACTTCTGCTCCATTATTTAATTTGTCATTGTTTCCAGGACATAAATAAAATATTGTATTACACATTATATTGTTATCTAAGACATATTGTTGCTGTTACTGTAAAATGGGCTTTAACAACAGCTGTTTTCTCCCAAACCACGCACTATGGGACAAATAGTAATTCCATATCTATGTTTTTACACTGCACTTTGTTCTCCAAAACACAGCAGTATGAGCGCTCTTGTTTTGGCTAGTGAGTGACAACCACATGCACAAACAAAATCATTTTTCTTTACTCATGTGAAAGTGATTATTTGTGCGCTCACAGCACATTAATACAGCTAACATATGCTGTACTGATGTTATTCCAATATGATGGAACAAAACACAAAACAGACCAACTCTATTATTCTTTCTGAAAGGGCACATCTGTCGTGTTGCAACCGGGACATGTGCAGACAGAGAAGTGCAGAACTTTATTTCCCCGAATTGCCTAAGCTTCATCAGCAAATTTCGAAATGACACAGGATTTATAAGTCTCCACCCTTTTCATTATCATTAGAAAGTGGAAGTACTCCTGAAAAGAAGTGAACGACAAATGATGTGTCAGTGACTTTGAGCACAGATCCTAGATTGTCTTAAAAAAATTGGGCATTTTATTTTGTGCACACACATAACGTAATGCAATGTGTAATCTTTAGCAGGATGTTATATCTACTAGCTTGCCATCTGTTTAGATAGTCGTATTTATTCAGCTCAAGTTGGTACTTTAAATAGCCCTGCATGTAAAAATAGGGCATCACCTGACAGCCATAAACTTATACTTACATAGCAGCTGTATATGATAAGAAAAAAATAAATGTACATGTACTAAAAAATTGAAACTGATATCAGCACTTCTTAATAACCTTTGATCAAATGTGCTGAAGGTAAACATACGAGTCAGTCTGTGTGTTTGGAGGGTGTGTGTCAAGTGTTTGCTCTGTAGTGTAAAAGGTGGTTGGTATTGCACAAAGCCAGATGTCAGATGTCTAGTGATGGTCCACAGAGAAGTGAAAGAAGCCTTCAGAGGAAATGACTGTGTTTTGGTTCTTCAATTCACAGACAGGGTTTGCCAATTAGTTAGTAGTTTCTTGCTCCAATATGTGTATGTGTTTTATCATTATCATTTATAAGTGTAGACGTGCAAGGACTGCAAGAGAGTTTCAGTGTCACATTCCTTACTATTTATCAATATTGTCAAATTATCAGTAATAGTCATACTACGCTATATAAAATGTATCAAATCTTACCAGCATAGTAGACATTCATAGGTATAGATGATAGTCACTTTAAAGCAGTGGGTCTCAACTGGTCTCATCTTAGGACCCCTAATTGACCTTGATCATCAAGTTTCAACCCACTTTTTAAAGCTTATTTTTATCAACATCACAATGACAGTAGTAATACTTTGTATATGACCAATAAACTCAGTAGTCTTAGTTTACTATAGTTTCCATATTCAAGTGTTAGTTTTTTGTTTTTTTAAAATATACTCTGACGTAGCAAAAGTCAAGTCTTCGATATTTTATGGATATGCGAATGTATTCCAGTCCTATTTAACAAATCCACAATCTTGTGGTAGACTTCACCTAAACCTGTGACATTTTCATGACTTTTTATACTCAATTGCATGTGCAAACTGTGCATCTGTCAAAATAAAAGTCGCATGTAATTTCCAATTTCCCCAAACACTTACACTACAATTTGTTACATTTTCTTCCGCCACAATATTTTGGAGACTTGCTAATAACATGCCTGCGACCCACCATCTTGTCACTCTTACACAGTGCTCCATGTAAACATGACTTAACAAATGCCTGAAAGAAGGATAAAAGACAGCAATCCTTTTATAGGAAAATTTTAATAGTTATTCAATGTTCTACATTTTACAGTAAATATACAATTACAAACTTGGCTTAGTTATAGTACTAAGATCACTAACTGATCTTTAAAAAAAAACCTTAACAACAAAAAAACATAAAAAACAAAAATGAAAAACAGATTTACACTTCATATCACAAGCCTGACGCAGGTCCTTCACTCCGGACCTAATAGCTAACATACAATTCACTTCTCTCAACGTTAAACAGACGTTGGGCTTCAATTTCAAACACAACCTCACGGTAACAGGAATACCATAGCATGTGCAAACTGGGTACCAAACTAAAACTTCCAAAGATGGGGTGTTCCTAATACTCGATCCAGTTTGAGGATACGAGTACGCTTTGTTTGGAAGACAAGGAATTTCCACTTTTTGCATCACATTTAGTGTCAAATCAAACTATGAGATATCTGACAAAATTGAAATCAAAAGCTGCAGCAGTACATCAAAGACATTTAAGAGCCTACTATTCTTTGTGATAGTAGTGTTTTAGTTTATGCTCGCGGAAAGAAATAAGACTATAAAGAGGAGAAAGAAGAGGGAAGGTGAATTGTTCAGGCCACCTTTTACTCTTAAAGTGTAAAGGTGTACAATAAAAACGCGCTAAAATGCAAGTTCAGTATCCACCTTTGGACATTTGGAGATGTCAAAGAGGGCAGAATGATGTGTGACAGAGCGAAGTAAAAAAAAAAAAAAAGACAGTGATTAAGACAACTTTGCATTTTCCCCTAAGCATATCACTGTCCAGTTCATTAAGATATTAAGTGCAAATTGAAATTAAACGAGGCGAGGAATGGAGTGAAATAGGGAAAGACTTTCACTATCCTGTGGCAACTCGAGAATAATCAAAAGCCTTAAAATGTTTCAGTATCTCAAATACAAGGCGTTGGTCCACAAATATCTAAAATGATCAATTCAGTGAGGATTTTCAATTCAACAACGTCTAGTTTGTTGTTCAAAATGGCATTCTGAGGGAGAGGTGAATCCCCTAAAACCTCTCAGTGCTCAAATAGTCATTCTGGCAAGTAGCTGTAAGATGTTGGCCCCTTTATTTGGTTTCACTCTATGAATATACATTTCAAGACCTTAGACGACTGGCTAAAAGCACAGCTCTAGTGACATCTAGTGTCTATCTAGGCTTGGTGAAGATTTACAAATGAGAGAAAAAGGTGGCACAATTTCGTGTGATGTTAATTTCTGCAATTAAAAGAAAAAAAAAAACGTGAAGGATGCAAAATGGCCTCTAAAGGGAGCTGTGGCGCAAAGTGAAAACAGGATAGACACAAAGGAAACAGCAAGAGAGAGAAAAGAAAGACAGGCAATATGCATTTAACAATATGTGAGAAGTAGGAAAAACACAGGTTCACAGGAAGCTAGACAGAACAAGGACTCAATTTACCAGGTCAAACTAATATATACCGAACAGCAGTTGGTGAAATATGGCACAGAACAAAGGTGAGGCGCTCGAGGGAATTATCTGAACAGAAATGGACAGCAAAGATAAGACTAACAAGCCAAAATCGAATCTCTTTGCTCTCCATTCCAGTTCTGTCATTCATTTACATCCATAAGCTCTGTAATATCAGTGTGGACGATGCAGAAGTTTGAAGAAAAGAATCATGGTTTCACGTCTCCTTCACTTCATTTACAGACCTTGTTGTAACTTTTCCCTCCCTCAGCCGCAAATATGCAAGTGATTTAAAAAAAAAAAACGCAAGAGGAAGGTTAAAAACAGGAGGTTAAAAAAAGCACACGGTAGCTGCCACACTGATGCAACCATGCTTAGCTAGAAAGACATTACTGTACCACTTGCTGTATAAATATACTGCATTTTTAAAACGATGCTATAGTGAAATACACCTGAATATATGCATACCCAATATATTGAATTGACCGGAAAGGGGTGGTAAAAAACGCTTTCATTGAGAAATACTGACAGAAGTGGTGATTGGTTAAATTAAGCCTATAAACGACGAGACTGCTGTCGTAGGAAAATCCAGTTTCTGCATCAAGACAGAAAAGAGATTTTGGGAACTTTTTTCTGAGGGTTTAAGGAATACATGTTTTTACAAAGAAGGCTCAGAATATAGCTGGCTTTCATCCGACAGCGGCCTAACGCAGTAACCTACTAGTGTACAAATATATGGACTAAGATTATCTCACACTCCACCTCAGTGTTATATCTGTAATTACAATAGAAATTGCTTCTTCTTCCCCTTGCACTACAAAGCCTAGGTACCTGTTACTTAGCATTAAATTATTTTTTTGTGTATTTTTTTTCCTCTTATGTTGTGCAATAATTCCTCACAAACGGTATTCCAAACCCAAATTTCTGATATGTTCTACTCCTCTTAGCTTGTAACTGTAAGAATTATTGAACGGCTGCATACAGAGCCTGTAATATTAAGAGATAAGCATTTATTTTTTTAAATCAATTTAAAACGCTGCTAAAATAATTACTGTTAATGTCGACAGTAGGAGGCATTCCCTCTTATTTTTATTGCAATATCAAACCATGTCGTCTACATACCCGTGCAGTAAATGCTCTGCTTTTGTTATAGCCGTCTGTACTCTACATATCAAGGTATGACTTAAATCTTTTTTTTTTTTTGTAAATCCTGACAATGCCACAGACCTAACTGAGCAATAATCCCAACTAAAAGATCAAGATGAGGACAAATAAGCAAAGACTGAAAGTTTTCATTTATGTTTTCTGTTTATGATTTCATTTTGGGAAAAGGTCCAGGTTAAGTCTCATGAACTGTAAAGACATTAGCATTATCAGCTTAAGTCCTGCTCCATAAATATTGAGGTGCTAGTGAGGATAACTGGGCTGCCAGGAAAGAAGTTTGTTCTTTCTGAAGTTAAACTGTCATCCCACTAAATTTAAAACACACTTAACAGCCTCTCTATTTGATAGGGTCCGATAAGAAACAGTACAAGTATTAAGACTAAAAGTCCCTATGAATATAAATAACAGGCATTCAGTCAGAGCGTTTGCTTATTAGTTCTCATGTGGGAGAAAGAACGAGGAGGGGACGATGCTGTCACAGTCAGGTACAATACATTTAGTGCAAACAGCTCTGTGTGTGTGTGTGTGTGTACGTGTGTGTGTGTGTTTGTGTGTGCAGTCTTTTGTGGATGACTCTTGCACCTTGAAATGAAACGAGGCGCTGCGATAACGCCGTCCCCTCCTCTCACTGTGTTTCCTCGTCAAATCCTGTTCTCGCATTCCCTTTAAACTCCTCTCTGCTGGCTGTGTCTAGCATGCGCACCGCAAGACTATTTAGTGTATATTGTGTGTGTGTGCCTGCATCAGTCAAAACATAACTGAAGGAACTGTACAGTAAGTGCCACGAAGCGATTGCATGTTTTTTATTCTTCTGTGTATGTGTGTGTGTGTGTGTCTGTGTGTGTGAGGAGTGCACATCCCCCTAAAACTTTAACATGGGTAGTTTGTATGTCATTATAAATATTTTTTACATTTTCTAATGACCTATGCTAACCACTGCGAGCTGACATGACCTGAACACCCCTGAAATGTTTTCTAGCTAGATAAGGATTTTGACGACATACTAGCCTGCATAGTATGTGGCATAAAATAGATGTTTTCTGCGTTTGATAAATAGGATGCTGACAACACACCGGGATGGATGTGTAAATGCTTGGTCAATGCGACATGGCACTTACAAAGGGGCTTAGGTCAAGGATGAGGAAGTGAATACTGTCAGACAGACAGCAATGCGCTGGAAGACGGCTGAGATTCAAAAATGTAGACAACAAAAAGAGCTACAAAACGGAAAAGAAGGACAAATGCAAGTCTACAGAGAGAAAAATTATTTTGCGTGTCCATAAATTTAAAATGTAATAGCCTTAAAAGAAACAAAATGATTTGTTAAAACCCTTTTCTGATATCTAATTTGAAATAAATTGGCAGCATTAGACACTAAGTCATTGTATTGACTGTGAAAGAGATGATGAGATGTAAGTGCCTGTTATTTTCCAGCCAACTGAGCAGCAGGCAGGATCACACACACACATTAACACAACACAGACATGGGAGCAGCCGACACCTGTGATTGGTCAAGAGTCCCTCTGGAGTTCCAATGACGGACACGGCGAAAAGAAAAAAAATTTAAAAGATAAAGTAAAATAGCCATACATAATGACTGGTTGGCAAATAAACAGAGAAAAAAATAAAAAATAAAAGCAGCTTTTGTAAAAACTTTAGAGGATGTTGTATAATAACAATAATAATAATAATAATAGTAAAGTGGCTGTTGCACTTTAGTTTTGTTCTTGCCGACAGGTGCAGAGTTCCCATGGTTACCACTGGGAGCCCCGCGAAAGAATTGAGCAGTTGCATACGATGTTGGACTCCAGATCTGGTGGGAACAAGAGCAAAGGTACACAATGGTGAGTGATTTAAGACACTGTTGTGTTTGTTCAGAGACAGAAGAAGAAGAGATACAGGAGAGAAACTGGGGGAAAGAGGAAGAGGCCAAGAGCAGGAGGGTGATGACTCACATGACGGTGGGCTCTACCAGTGAGGTGGTACGTAGCTGTACCCAGGTGTCCCCTGGGGCCTGTAAGTTGGCACAGTTACAGGGTGCGCTCCAATGGGGGGGTGCTGGGGTGTCGTTAGCAGAGTCCCTAGAGGATCATAATGAGATTTTAACAATGAGCTAGTTTCTTTGTTTGACGTTTAAAAAGTTGATCAATAGCTAATAAAAGGCACATTTCTATTGAGTGATATGGTTGGGTCTGTACAGCACAGTTTGGTACGGGTAACCCCGAAAAGGTTTCTGTGAGCAGGAGAGCACCCACAAGTTTTGTTTAAATGAGATATAAATCATACGCGCCAAACTTTCAAAACTTAACAGGGTTGCAAATAATTACAATAAAGAGAGTAAATCCTCTTTAGTTGCAGTACAAGAGACTGGAGGTATGGCTGCAAGATTGCTAACAATTTATTCCTTTTTAATTCATTTCCTTGTTTCCTTTAGGAACCAGCTTTTTAAGACAACACCATCATTAAACTGTCTAAATCATCAGTTAAAACCACACAGCTTTTGATAATAAACTCTGACTTTGTTTTCCTTTCACTTCTAATTTTTACCTGAGTCAGGTATTCTTTATGCAAAACCACAGAGCCAGTGTTTGGCTTGACACTTTGAAAAGCAGACCACCCTGACGAAATGAAAAGCCGAGGGGTTACAAAAAGAAGTAAGGTATGCTTTTTGGGACCTTTTGACAATGGCGACTGACCCGTACTGACCCGAATTCCACTAAAGTAAAGAAGTAAAGAAGGCTTAACTTACAGCATTGTTCATTAAACAGCACGTCTTTCTTTGGAATTTCATTATAACGTAAGCAGAATGTACTTTTTGCTGTTGAATGGACTGTCGGCAGCGTATATCACATAATGTCACTGTGAAAAAAAAAAAAAAAACTGTCTTTGTACCTGCGCTCATGGCCATGGTTGTCCCGGCGACCATCCCCATAGCAGCCATACCATTGTTGCGAGGAGCGGGTACAGGGACCGGAGCGGGATAAAGGGCTGTGGAGGGGATGCTGTTGGGCTGCACCACAGTAGTGTGATGAATGACATGGGGTTGAGCCGCATACACCGGCTGGGTGTAGTAGGCTCCCTGTCGAGACAAACACCAGTGAGCAGGAAGGTATCACAGACTACAATCAGTTTACATGAACTTACTCATTTGTATGCAGGTAAAATCATCAATAGTAAGTCCATAAAAGCAGCACTAACATTTTTCATTTACATCTACAGTCCTCACAACATAACGTCACATCTACATTTCAGAGCACACTACTGTTCTTACCTGTGCGTATAAGTTCTGCTGAGGGTAGGCACTGCGTATTGGGTACATTGCTGTGGGGTATGGGGTGGGTGTGGGGGTGTAAGGAGGGGGCGCTCCATTTGACTGGGTGGGGGCACTTTGTATGGGTGCCTGCTGGAGTATATCCTAAACAGAACAAGAATACGAAAAAACAAAAAATAGATTTTAATTTTACAGAATCATCTAATCATCATCATATAATCATCTGTACACGCACTATACATACTCAGAACTTCAAGAACATTTGCTTTCACATGCTCATATACTTGCACTTCCTCTATTATCCACTAGATGGCGCACTGGCGGCAGTTTTGGCAGAGGACAAGTCATAAGCACACAGGGGTTTGGTCTTGAATATCCACATTTCTAAGGAGTGACCTTCAGTGCAAAAAATAAAAATCTCTCCTTATTGAAAATGAAGACGCTATTTTTGTGTGCTATTGCTTTGTAAGCCTCTATACAATGAGATGTTCTGGGGAAAAAAGAAACATGAGATGCGACAGTAGGAGTGATGCGGTGCAGACACCATGAGATCAACACTGCTGTAATGATGCCTCCTGTTAACAGGCTCTGCTCTCCGGGGTGCAGTACTGCTCAGCGACCACTCGGAGGAGCCTGAAGGTCAAACATGCTAGCTAGGGCTGCTGCGAGCTTATGAAAGGCTTCTCTCTCACACAAGGACAAGGGAACAAAGAGATGCTGGAGCTGTGCTGTGTGCAACTAAAAGAGAGTGTGCATACTCTCGCACACATTCTTTGCTCTAACATGCGTGCGGGGCATTAGGGGACAATGGTGTGTGACAATCACAAAAGCCCCGCTGATAGAAAACAGTTTGCCTATTCAGTAGTCTTGAGGAATAATGACATTGACCGGCGTTTCAAATCAGACCACAGCTGAGGGTCCTGAGGTAGATTCTTGTCATGGATTAATCTTTATTAAAATGCAATAACATAAATGAACGTTTGGGCTTTCTTTAATTATATCGCTGCTCATAAGAGAAACGGGCCTGAGGATGAAGATTGATTTTGTGTTGAAACATAGCTCAGTATGATCTGCCAACACATACCTTGTATTCTGACACCCAAAAAATAAAAAAAGAAGGGGGAGGGGACAAAAGAGAACAGCCTCAAAGCTCTACAGTTCAAATGAAGAAATGTACCACACTATAAAATTATGATACATTTATTCAGAACAGGAATATTCTGGGTGACTATTTAAACTTATACATACATACATTTTATGAATTCTTGCACAAGCTGCACTTTAGTTGAGGATTTATTACAACATTATATAAAAAAAAATGTACCTGTGGTAATTTGGCATCTGCTCAATAGTAAATAATGACAATGAGCCAAACTGCAGCATTATTTACTAAATATGGGTTCTGAGGTTGTGGGGTCCAGCTTAACTCATTCATTAATTTTATACCACTTATGTCTAACAGACACAGTCTATCTGAGAAGACCACAGTTACTCCCATCTGCTATGGGACCAGACAGTGGACCCCAGCAGAGTAAGTATCTGCTGCTGACAGCTGTTACTGGCTTGCTTCCCATTCCTTCACCATCAGTGCCTTTTAGGATAAGAACCGACTGCTGTAGTGTCACTAATGTATTTCCAACAATTCCCAACAAACCTAAAAACAAAGTGATATTACACTAATCTTTCAGGTGCCACAGCTTCCCTTTTACATGATACTAAAAAGCACACTCAAGGTAAAATATGCATAATTAACACAAAATTGAGTGCCTCATCATGCAGCTGTATTTAGAATTAGTGTACACTTTATTGAATGAACACAATCACCTATTAAATAAAATGCTTGGCTAAATCATTATTTTTAAGTAGCAACACTTTTCTCTCACCTGGTGGATACCCGGGACTGCCCGTTTGATAGAGGTTCGGAGTATAGGTCGGAGCTGTGGCCGGATAGCCTCCTGGGTAGCCTGCAGAAGGTCACACAAGTCAGGGAGCTATTAATGACCCAACAAAAAGCGGCACACAAACACAGGTATTTGGTCTGGAGGAGGATGTGCACAGATGGTGCTCATTAAAAAAAATGTCTGCACCAATAACACAGTTGGCCGAATGCATGTTCCATACTCTGATTTGACAGATGAGACACACCTGCCAATACGGTGTAGGAGGGGATATATTCAGACACATTATAGCGATTCAGTCAGACACGTGCACGTGGGAGCGTACACATGCTACATGGACTTGTGCGTCATCAATTACACATCATCTAAACAACGCAGCGCTGACCTGCGGAAATAGCTTTTGTGAACAAAGGTGTGAGTTGAAGAGAAGGAGGAAAAATGAGGAGAGCAGAGCCAGGTGCAGCTCGCTGTTTTGCTATAAATGGCAGTCAATCTTTGTGAGACTATGTGCTGTGCAGCCTTAAGCCTAAGAGCTACCATTACATGGAACTAGTCAAATACATACAATCCTACAATCCTGTGCTTCATCGTGAGGTTAAGGATCAAAACGCTTTAAAAATCAGTTCATCTCAAATGAAAAAGCACTAGTGTTGTTCAGAAACCAATACTAATAATTTGGTATCCCAAATTTTTTTAGTACATTTAGTAGGGCTGCTTGATTATGGAAAAAAATCTAAATCACATATGATAACATTATTTTAGTCATTATTGAAATCACGATTACTCGTTGACATTGGGAATATGTATGTCTCCTTAAAATAAATAATATATTCAAGCATATAAATACATAGCTTAAAAAATAAACAGAAATACTTCAACAATACTTCTCGTGGAAAACAAGTAATAAATAATAATAAAAAATAATCTTTTTTTTTCTCAATTACTTTTGTTTTGCGATTGTTGGGAGCCAAAATTGAAAATTCAATTATTTGCACAGCCCTAACATTTAGTCATACAATTCCACTGGAGATATTTGGCATTTACGTTGCTTTTACCTGTAAAGGCCATGTTCTTAGGGTTTCCATATGGAGAAGGCTGAACGGGGCTGTAGACAGGATTCATTGCTGAAGATAACCTGTTCTTACTGAGAAAGAGAGGTGGGAAGCAGACAAGAGAGGGAAGGGGTTCGGAGACGACAAAGGAAACAAGAAAAGGGAGAGAGACAAACCCTTTAACTCATGTAAACTGAAGAAGCATTGCCACTCAGTCACCAAACACAAACTCCAGATTCTGTGGCAACGTCGTCTGAAAGTCTACGCCAACATGCAACAAAATGCAACACAAAATCCTCAGTTAGGCTAGACTAAAATGCTGCTTTATTCCCATAATACCGCTGAGGAACAGTGGAAAATAATCATGAAAATGGCTGGCTAGTAACCGAGCCATTTATATTACATCTCCCTGCAGAGGTTTTAAAAGGACCTTGGAGTTGTTCGAACTTACCTGCTTTATGAAAACATGGACATGGTAGGTAAGAGTGAGCGTGTCTGTGTGTGTGTGTGTGTGTGTTAATGTTTTGTGTGTGCATGCGTGCCCCGTACCTCTTGTGCGTGTCTGGTTGATACATGAAACTGAATTTGTCTGTGGGATGCCCGCTCGCCATTCTTGCTGTATGCAAATGAGGAAGGAGTGGAAGTGGATATGCAAATCTGAAATTAAAACAGCGAGAGGTCATGATTACAACGAACACAAGAAAGGAGAAAAAAAAACTGCAAAGCAAGCACCGGTGCAACAGCAAATGTTTAGACGTGTTGGAGAATTTAGCAACCGAAATGTACCTGTAAATGAAGTGTGTGTGCTGCATTCGTTGACACATTAAAGGGAGTGTGTTGCTCTACTCAACGCTAGGGGTGAAAGTGTAAGTGTGTGTGTGTGTGTGTGTGTGAGTGAGAAGCTACACCAAACATCCACCACGAGAAGCAAAGCAAACATTAAGACAGTCAATGAAGGAAAGAAGCACCATACACTTTGTGAGCAGGCAAGTGACAGAGCAAAACAACAAACAAAACTTGTACAAATAAGCCGGGAGTAAGCCATGGGTAAGCATGATCTATTATGCAAATGGGCCAGGAATACACAAGCACAGAGCGGAGAAGCTAAATCAAGAGGACAGGTGTGTGTGAAATGTACGTGTCAGTTTGTAATTAATTTGGTGTTGCATTTGATTTGAATGTGATATTTATTGGTATTGGGGTGTGTGTGTGTGTGTGTGTGTGTGTGTGTGTGTGTATGTGTGTATGATGGGATATCCACCGTCTGGATGGCTCTTACATTTGAGAGAGACAAAAAAATAAAGTTAAGGCTATGGTGCCTTCAAAGACAAATGTCAGGTATAAAATAGTTCAAAGAGTGCACCAAATCAGCTGCATCCTTTCATATCAACTACGTTAAAAATATACAGAAGAAGGCTGGGCAATATATTATTAATTTGTGGGGGTTTTATCATTATTTTTATTTTATTTTTATTTCAAAAAAAGCACATATCAAGTTGCAAGTCTTCTAATCACTGTGTTATACACTTTGACAGCTATGTTACTGCTAGCACCCAGTGCTTAAATAATGGTTGTAGTTACCACAGACCAGAGAGAGACAACAAATAAACACCAGAGATATTACCGCTGTAATGCCTTGGTTTGGCAAAGTGGGAGGAAATAGACGTAAAATAGGAACAGCGTAGCTTCTATAATATGTGCTGCTATTTGTTGATTTCTGCTAATCAGCCTTCTGATTTAATGAGGGGTAATGCACATTGCTACTGCATTGCTATTGTTGTTTTGTGTTTTGGTATCAAGTAGGGCTATAATGAAAAAAACATGATTTGTGTTTTTGGGGTTAGATAGAAAGAGAAAAAAAGCTAGATTTTATATTCAGCCATATCGCCCAGCTCTATTTAGAAGTGATCTGTCACAATTTCTTGGCACTACTGGCTGCACCATAAAGCGCTACTTCAGACAAGGTGAGACTGAGAACACCAACATCAAAGACATCTGAATGTTTTGGCAGCATTTGCTTCCACGTCATCTTTTTCAGTTTTTACGAAGCAACAGTCTGGTCTCGGTGGATTTGAGATTTCAAGAGACCACAACCAATGGGCAAACTGACTCATTTAAACAGATATACAACCAGCACAGCAAAAAGCCCTCTTGTTGTGGATAAATGGTTACAGTTGGTCCAACAGGATTTCTACAGAGTCAAAAAATCACTGTGAAGGAAGAAATCTCAGTCCCATTTCACTTTACCAAGCAAATGATTATACAAATGGCCATCTAATAATCTTTTTCAAGTGCACACTTTAGAAACAGTCAAAAGGAAAAAACATGTTACATAGTAATCCAAAAATGTTTATTTGGTCTTCATTTTAAAAATAATGCTCTTTCTAAAAGAAAATTAAAAGTCAAATTTTAATTCTAAATCACATGGCAATTTGTAATGTGCATGTAAAATATGTAGGGTAAGAAGGAACAATGGTCAAATAACACATGGACAGGTGGCTAAGCTAACCCTGAGGTCCCAATTCTAGCTAACACACCCTGCTCTACCCAATTACAGTCCTGTCTGAATAGAGAGTGATGGCTTGTGCGGCTGTGCTCAGGCAAAAGGTGATGAAAGTGAATAGTGAGAACAAGAGAGCCAGCACAATGTGTCTAATGAAGGTGTGAGTGAGGAACGGGAGACGGCCCTGAGGAGGAGTGTCGCGCCACGAATCCCTTTGTTTTCAGAGAGGCTGCCTGAAGACCATTTTGACAAAGAGGTTTCAGTGATTGAAAAAAAAAACACATTATTTTATGAAGAAACAAGGATCATTCAAACTATTCTTGTTTACCTGATAAGCCTTGACTCTCATTCACAGTGACTTTTTGAAATACAGGGGTTGTGCTGCATTGTGCTGTTTAGTTTTTTTTTTTTCAGATTGTGAACAAGGAAAACTGCAGCTTTGTAAAATCACATTAGTCACTTTTTTCTTTTTTTTGAGATTCCTATTAATCTTCTCTCTCGTCTCACAGACAATGCAGGTAACATCCCCCGGCTAAGCCTAAAGGGCTCACTTATCTTCTGATAGCTACAGCTTTCAGCGGGGTTATGACAAAGCCCGTGTTGTGGCATGCTTGGCATTCTCAACGTGGAATCGAGTCTCACTTGATATTTTCTGCTAAAAACCCTTTGAAACTATGAGATGATGAAAAGCGTTTATCGGAATAATTGGTTGTGCACTTTACACAGTTTCTATAAATAAAAAGATTTTACATTATCTTCATAAAAACAATGACACGTACATGTATTATCAATTATTCAAAGGCTCCAGTATCTTGAGGTTCAAAAAATAAGTAAATCCAGCACACTTGAGATTTAATAAAGATGAAAATGTGGCAACAACCCCAAATGACAGAAACCAAACATTTGAGGGCAGGCTCTTAATAAATAATAATTACAATCACTCATAAACAGTTGCTCTCACCGCTACATTAATATCAATCATGGATGGAACACAACTTTATCACAATAAGTCTTTGTGACACGACCTTATCAAAATAGCAGCTCCACAGTAATGATATTCACGCCTTGACAAATCTGCAGTACAATATTTTTTGTGAAAAGATTACTGAGGGCTTGGGTCGCTGGGACAGAAAGATAGGACTTGCCCAGAAGTCCTACCCACAATACAGTCACAAGTCAACAACAATATTGGGATTTGTGTAATTGCAAAATCCCAACACTGACAATATGGTTACATGATAAAAAGATATACTTATTGTTCTAGATGCCATCACCACTTGACTCCCGACTACTGTGAGTGCTCTATGAACCACTTAAGCATATTTCAGTGAGTGGAATACAATCCTGGAAGTGGTTAGTTGTTTTGTATTATTCATGTTGGTGTAAGCTGTTTTTTGTTTTGTTTTTTTGCTGCAGTCTATTGGGGCCAGTCTAAGGAAAAGATCGTAGGCGCCTCGAAAAACAATACAGAGGGATGGATGTACAATTGATGCTATACTGAACAACATGGACCATCCCCTGCACTGGGCTTTTGGACAACAGAGAACAGCCAGTGGGCTTCTGAAATCAGTGAGGTGCAGGCCGGAACGCCACAAGAACTCCTTTTTCCAGAAAATTCCCTAACTCTGAATTAATTTATTAGATTTTTAATTTAAATGAAGAGACCTAACAATCGAATTTTATTAAAGAAGTTGAAGTGAATAGACTAAACCGCATACTTTTATAACGTTAACACTGTGGCGTGGTTTTATTGTTTTTATGTATAAAGTAACAAGCACGTTGAAACACAGAGCATTAAATATAAATGCACATGTATCTGGAGAGTAATATATATGTTTCTTTTTCCTGTGTTTCTAGGGAAAAAGCAATACATTTGATTAGGGAGACTGAATCTTCCACATAACTTCGCTGCCACTTCATTGTCTGGTCTTCCACTCAAACAAAGACAGAATGGACTCTGCTGAGACACATTATTAAGCAGCTCTTCTTGCTCTTTGACTTAAACCAAGCCATTCTTCAGGACTTTGTTAGGCTTAATACACTATTGAGGGACTTCATTTGGGCTGAACTCATAAGCACTAGCCCGAGGCTCAGGCAGAAACACACAACGCAGTAGTCTCCCAGTGCGTGTGTCTACATCTGATGTTTGACAGCCGCGTCTGGCATTCTCTCAGATCTTCCAACTTTATTCCTAGTTATTTAATTTACACGTGCTTTTATAAATATATTCCAAACAATAATGCTATTCCACAAAGGGAGATTCCTGAAGCCTTAGGGGAGGAAGAGGAGGCAATAATGAGGAAGAAGGGGGGAGGCGGGACAAGATTGAGGAAGTGTAAACCTTACACACAAACACACAAATACACAAAGAGCTACCGTTCCTGGAGATTGTGTACAATACAACACAACCCCCACACGACTCCAGCCTCCCACAGAATGCCTCACCAGGCCTCTAGTCTTTCAGCACCAAATCAAGACCAGTGGGCGTTTTCACACTTCTGCACAGGAGAGAATAGAACTCCACACAGTTTTATCTATCCTCCAGAGGGGAATATTTCACTTTTCTACTGCATGAGGAAACAGGAAAAAAAAGATTACAAGACAATACAAATGTGTAGGACAAAGGCATCGATAGTATATTATATTTAACCACCAACCATCTACAAGCACAATTCACACATTGTACAATTCAACAATTAAACAAGTCTAAACCTCTTATCGAAGGTATAGTGTAAAAGAGTCAGAATAACCCCCTGCACCAGCCCTGTCCTGCAGCAATCAGATCCAACCCAGAGCTCCGAACCGCTCTGGGCTATTTTCGATCTAGGACACCACTGTTCACTTTTGGAGAGAGTCTCCTGTTTTCTCTGCGCTGTCTCTCCATCATCTTCTCAGTCACACACCTCTGGGTCTGCTGCCACGGATTATGACAGTAATATGCTGAGCCCCTGGAAATGGAATATAAATGGGAATGTGATCATACACACTCACACCTATTGGTAGTCATCTGAGGTAGTACATGGTTGTACAACAAAAATAAAAAACTAAATTACTTGAGAATGTCACAATGAGTGTGTGACTCTATAATCAGACTTAATTGCCTCTAGTAGTCAATCTAAATTAGAGCTGAACAAGATCTGTATTGCAAACGCAAGAATATTAGGGTATTCTGTGTTTCAGACATTTAGACCTGCATATCAAAATAATTGGCTGAAGAGAGATTTTAATCACATTGTCACATTGTGCCAAAAGGTAGTAGTAAACAAGTTAGACCTGAGATTATACAACTGAACTTTTACTCTGTCAGGGAGTCATTCAAATCGCAGGTCATTATATGTCTTTAATTAAAAGAAAAATAAAACCTGACCAATTTTTCCTTTTGCAAAATACTACTACATTACACCAAACTGTAGTACTGCTTACTGTCAACCTTTACCACTAATTTAGGGCATCCTATTATTATTATTATCTTTGGCTCATTAAACATTGTGTGATTCAATTGACAATATTTATCCCTATTTCACCTTGCCTCCTTTTTCTCTGTTTACATTTATCTTTTTTATGTATCCAGCGTTGAATATACACTTTTTTGAGTTTTATCCGCAGCCGTCACTTCCTTAGTAGCATGCAGTGTCGACCAATAGGAGCACTCCTTTTCCCGGAAACGAGTTATGATTTGCCAAAGCTTTCATTCAGCACTGAAATGTCTCATCTATAAAAATCCTTAATAATAAAGCCTAGATGCCGTCTTGATTTTTCACAGATAATTACTATTACAATAGACCTTTAGATGATTAAATGTTTTTTTTCCCCGAAAACAAGAAAAAACTGCACACTCCCTGTTTAACTAAACAACAAAAGTGATTAAGAATGCAAAACTCATCTATACTAATAAGTGAATAATATAATCAGCAATAAACTGATACTGAACTGGCAACCAATGACTAAATAACAAGCACTTTTTTTAGTTGTTTTTCCAAGGTCTGTATAAGTGAGCATTTAAACTAATTAACAAGCCAAAGAAAAAATAGGTGCTAAACTAAAGCTACCTAAAATTATGTTCAAAGAAATCAAAGTGAATTGTGAAAAGCTCACAACATCTTTTATAAAGACATTGTGAAGTAATAATTTATGAGGTTAACCACTTAAGGAACCGGGTTACAACTGTTTAGCCAAGAGCTTTTTGTGCACTTGAACACATAGAACACTCCCTTATTACCAAAGATAACAACATAAATCTAATCATACAGTGTTGCATTAGTTTAAGCTGTTGCAGAAAATTATTGACTGCTTGAAATGTGCCGTCCAGATAGAATTGATTACTTGCAAATGCCACCCCGTCTGCCGTAAGAAGGAGAGTAAATAATGAGCCACTGAAGCTCAACTTATTCTCTCCGACTCCATTCATTCTGTGGTTTAATAACCAGGTAAATATTTCAAGATTGATTTAAATGTCATAAGCATGATCAAGAGGGAATTGATTTTCACTAAAGCCAACCCAGCGAACCTAAAGAAAATCTGGTTTAACAAACACTACTTTCAATGATCAGGTTGTATGAGGAGGATGGTCTGGGTGATTTACACTGCATTTATACTGCCATTAAAAATCCACAATGAAAAATGATCCGTTTTCCAAACAATGTGCCACCACCTAATTTGTGGCCAAGAACAAAATTGATGGTAAAACAGGACTGTGGCAAAAACTATGGCAAAACTGTCCATTCACGGTTTTAAATTTAAAAAAAACTGTGGTGCAGCAAAAAATAGGCAGTGAGCAGTGGAATCTAGCTCAGAGTAATGTATTTTTTTTTTATTCATTTGAATAAAAATGTAACATTTGTTAAATGTTGTAAATACTTATCAGAATATAAAACAGAGTAATGATTTACCGCACATTTCTAAATATAATGCAGCCCTAGATAAAAACCAATGTACCTTGTTGCAAAGGTTTATTTTCTTCTTAGTAATGAACAGAAATAGACAATTATCTCAAAAATTTACATTATATAGGAACACGCTTCTTGTTTCTCACTTACTCCAATAATTGCAAATTGTATAGGTAGTATAAATGTGTTTTTTTTTTCTAATCACTTTCTCTGCACAATACATTTGACAGTATTATACTATATATAACTGAAGGTATGTGCTGAACAGCCTCCAGTGCTCACACACATCACTATGTCCATCCATGTACAGGTATGAACACAGCTGAAGAAGCATAATAAAGCATGACTGACAGCTGAATGGAAAAACAAGTGCCCCTGGGGATCAGTCCAACCTTTTATCAAAGTCCTCTATTCCCAGTGACAAGTCTCACCTGCCTCCGCACTGATGCATGACGACACGCACACAGCTTCTACTGATCACAGATCAATCACTGAGCTGTAATGTAGGCAGACATTACCAGTCAGGACGCCCCATGAACACGTGCTACAGAGTTTTTCCTGCCATAACAAAGAGCACGTCTCATTAAAACCCACACAAACCGTTGAAAAATAACAGCTCCTTGATGGTACTTGAGGGCACTTCAACACTTTCTAATCCTCGACTTCATTCAGTAAACACAGACCACAAAAACAATCAGGTTTATGTCTGAGCACATACACACTCTGCTCACCATGTACAGCCACATAAAGACGACAATACTTTTAACTGTCTCAAATGCATTAACAATTTAACTATTCAAAAGAATAAGTAAGGTCTGTCACTGAATTTGGAATATTCATGCAAAATAAAAATAATTAAACACCACAAGTTAAAATGCCTGATTTGTTACTATAAAAGCTGATGCTAGATTCATTGTGTTTGATACAAGAGGATTATGGTGCAATTCATATAGTTATTGAAAGAAAATAGGACTTGATTATCTTTAACAATGAAATAAACAAACATAAATGACAAAGACAACTAAGAGCAGAAACATATGTTGGCTGCTTCTCTGGGTGAAACAATAAACTACATTCATGACTATATTTCTGTGTTATATGTCAGTTGCATTCAATTTATAAGATGACAATGTCCTTGTTTGGCATCAGGCTTTTAAGCTGCCAGAGTAGCTGTCTATGTCAGCTTCCATCCATTAAGAAAAGCTTGGAATAAAATAGAGGCCTGGACAAGGGACATCAAAGGAAGTGAATGCGGATGCTGCCGTCTGTAAGCGTTTCGTTCACAGATCCATAATGAGCCACTCATTAAGTGGTTCAAACCACATGGGAGTGATGTGCTGCAAAGACAACAGTCTGTTATAGAAGCGCTGACTCTCGAAACATTAAGTGACTCCATGCTTTCTAATGTCTGACAGTTTTATGACTCTATTGTACAGCCCACTATTCATACACATGAGACTGTGATCACAAGCCAAAACCAACATGTCCCCAGCTTTTCTGCAGCATGCTGACAGAGGTCACCTTTGCTTAGGATAAAATTAAACAAGCCATCATTGTCATTTACTTTTTTTATCCTCCAGAGAAGTAGACTGGATTATCTTCTAACATAGACTTCTCAACATAAACAGAAGATGTTTTGTAATTTTGCAACATTAGTAGTACATTGTAATGCATCCTTAAGCAAGGGCCAAGAACAGTATTGTATCTTAGAAATCCCTTCACACTGATAAGGCTCGTTCTTGAATTAAATAGGATTGGTAGTCAATGAGTAAAAGGTAATCCCTTCCAAAAAGGCAAAGCGGATTCATTTCACCGATAAGCCTAGTTAAAAGTGAGAAGAGGAAAAATATGCCTTTAGCATTTTGTGTAATCCTGTTTTTTTACAGTCTGATTTTCTATTGAGTCTTTGTTCAGTGAGTGACAAAAACTATAGTCAACTATAAATCTTTTGAGTTATAATCATTTTGAAATCAAATCTCCACGTGTATACAGTTTGGGAGAGGCAATATACAGTAGTTAAAAAAAACAGTAAAGGTGGATTTAAAGAGAAACCCAGCACAGTTCAGCTTGACCTGCCCTGTACCAAACAATGTACAAGGGTACATCTGATTTGGAGTGGGTTAAACCAGCTGGATGAAACGCACAAGGAAATTTAAACATGATTAATAGTATGAACAGTATGCTGGATGATATGCAGATACCCATTTAAAACCCATCCTGGGTTAATGTTCATCAGAGTGCGGCAGTGAACTGCATTCCTGAGATAGCAGGCAACACCAAAACAGCCATGGTTGGACAAAAATGGATACACTCAAACAAGCTTAAGACACCATTTTGAAAATCCACCGATTTCGTGATAACAACACCGAGATGCCATCTTGCCAGTTATCATCCGCCTCTCATTAGCTGTTGTTTGCCTGGTGATTGCTCCATTCCTAAGCACCACTGCAGGAATCCGTATGGCTCTCATAATACTAACATTAGCTTAGCTCGTCAGCTAGCCTCAAAACACAGCCGCTAACCCACTGTAGCATCCCTGCATCCCTGGCTACACGCTGCTGCTCAAAATTGCTAATTAGCGAGCTAGCTAGGGTCGGACACGCAAATGACAGAGGGAAACACTCGCGATTGACTGGAGTGCACCGGAAAACACAAACTATTGTTGAAGCCTGCCCATATCTGACAAACTTCACCTTTACAAAAGCAATAAGTAGCAGCTTGACTCCCCTATTGACGCTAACCCGTTTAGCTTAGCCCGCTAGTTCCCCGCCGCTATAGCCACTACGGAGGACAATTGAAGGGATACAGAGGGAAAAGACAAGGAAAAAACGAACTAGCAAGTCGACACATGGGCATTCTTCTTCTGCATAAGGAACAGCGGAGTGCACTTACCAAAAGAACTCGATCAAAGACTTAATAAAAAGATTTCCCTTGTTAAAGAGTTTCTCTGGCCGGCTGTCCGTGTATGCGCTCAGCCTTTGGTCGGTGCGGACTGGCTCTGCTACAGCGTCGTTTTGTTGGGCCAGTAGCGTTGGGAAGAGACGTCCACCGTGTGGGGGATGGGGATGCACTGCCGGGAGCCAGTGAGAGGGAGGGATACAGGGATGCAAGGAGAGAGGAGGGGGTCCGACCCTTACAGCAGACAGTGTATGATTAATATGCACATTATCACAGGTTCGGAAACAATAGTAGACTACTGAGTGGAGGAATTCACTGTTATAAAGTGAAAATGCATGTCAGCTGAAAACTCGTCTATTCTAAGTCTATTCTACACTGGTCACAATTGGTCAACCAAGGATTTTAGTACAAGACGATTGAAAAGCAATATTTTAGTTACATTGTTTATCGATTTATTATCCATATACACTTCACAATCCATTCAAAATACTGCGAAAACAACGATCCACGGGTTAGTTTGGAACATGCATGTAAGCTACAGCTAAGGCTAAGTGTTATTTTATTTTTATTTAATTTTTGACCGGAAAGTGTATTATTTGGTCAGCAGCTCTGTGGCTACTGCAGTGTGCGACTTCCACGTTCAGATTCAGTGTTTTTTTTTTGTTTGGTCTACAGCTACGCAGTAGCACAAATGTGTGTTTATGGGTTTATTGCGCCATCTAGTGTCCATAAGCGACACTAACAATAACCGTTAAATTATCTCAATGCTTTTTTTAAATATATATATAATTTTTGTTTTTCCGATTAATGTATGAAAAATTATACTTAACCTACCTACATTTATAAAGTTAATATTCCCTCTTTTATTCTTCTATTATCATTAAACTGCGCGTGTGACGCACCAACCACAGTTCACAGCACCTCGTTTCTGCCTCAAACAAAGGATTTTACCTAACTCGTCAAATAATTGTTAAATATGTACAGCGTTTAAAAACGGCGTGGAAAAAAATAGAAAAGTGGTCAAAAACGAGAGATGCCCAAGTCCTCGCGTGATTTTACGTTTCCGGAAGTAAGAGCGACACGAGAGAGAACTATCCAGGGTGCTGACGCTGTTACGTTGTAGGCTTTTCTTTTTCATATTTAGTTGTAATGCATATTGGATATTGCACTTTTATCTACAGTGATTTTGTAATGGTGGTGATTATGACTTCGACTTAATGACCGCAAGTAAGCACTGAGTTCTCTATGAGTTTCTGCAAACTTGTTCTCCGTAAAGCTAAAGGTTTATTCGTGTGTTCTATATTTTGTTCTCTTTCTGCTAACTGTATGTCTGGTACAGCCTACATAGCCTATATGACGACAGGAGGACCGACTCTTTCTCCATCCATATCTTAAAGGCTAAAAAGATGAATGAGTGTCCAGAATCTTCCAGCAGGCACAGCGCTCCTTCTTCTGAACCAGGCAACACCCCAAAATGCAACGGGGTCTCGGAGCACAGGACCCACCTGCGGGTTTCAGAGTCACATGGACTTCAGCTGCTCAGTGTTCTCAGATCATTCAGAGACCGAGGCTTGTTGTTTGACTTCACAATCAACGTGCAAGATCACACCTTCCCCTGTCATCGCTGTGTACTTGCAGCATCAAGTGATTTCTTCAGGTATTTGATTGCTTTATTTGTTGCCATTTTTCTACATGTCTGCAAACCTTTATAAAAGATTTTGTGTACAGGGCCATGTTTGAGGTGGACATGCGAGAGCGTGGAGACGGCTCTGTCACTCTGGCTAACCAGAGTCCTGCTGCAGTGCGCTCTTTCCTAGATTTTGCCTACTCTGGAGAAGCTCTCATCACTGATGCTAATGTAGACATAATCTTTCAAATTGCCTCATTCCTTCAGGTAAATGTGTCTTTTCTACTAATTAGATGAATGTGTTGGTATCTTGCCTTATTCTGGAAGATGCTATTCTTAAATTGATTTTCTCAAGTTGTTTTCACTTGGGACAAATTTGCTGAAAAGCATTTTTTTGTCTGTTCAGTAGTTTGTAAATTTGCTTGCTCTCTAAAGTTGCATGATATACAGTTTCACAATTTCTTAATTCTACATATTATTTGGTCACATAATACAAAACTATTTGTATTGTTTAAATTTATTATAGTTGTGTGATCAAAATATAATTTTAAACTCCATTACTATTGCTCCTAATAAAGGACACTAGTACAACTGATAACAAATGTTGTTGTTTTTCTTCAGGTGTCGGTCCTTTTCAGAGCATGCAGTGATTTCCTCATAGGGACGATGGATCTTACTAATTGTCTGCCCCTTTTGTCCCTTGGTGAGGGTTATGGTTCCGCCTCACTTCTCCAAAGTGCCAGTGATTTTGTGGTTCAGAACTTTAATGAACTGTCCCAAAACAAGGATTTCCTGGATATGCAGGTGCTGCTTTTATTTAGTGGAAAAAAATATAAAATTTCCAAATATAGTTGGCCCATGCAACTAACAAAAAAAAAAGAAACAATATATATATATATGAAGGAAATTGTAGTTTTTTCTTATGTGTTTGTTAAATTCTCTTAATAGCTAAATGTGTTGGAGACGTGTCTGAGATCAGACTGTCTGAGTGTGCCCAGTGAAGAGGACGTGGTTAGGTCACTTCTAAGATGGATACGCCATGCTCTTCCAGAAAGACACAAGCTTTTACCCGGACTGTTGTCTCTGACTAGACTTCACCATCTTCCTGCGCCTTCATTAAAGGCATGTCATTCTTGTAGCATGCATGCTCACAGTCATCTTTCACTATTCAGTCAGTGGTCATGTCAATCATTTGTTTCTACTTAGTTGTCTGTGGTCTTGATTTACTCTTATTAACACATTCTTTCAGACTTTGTTTGATTCTGACCCTTTGCTCTGCAAAGACGAGAGCTGTCTCGCCCTGTTGTCAGAGGCCGAACACGTTCAGAGTCTCTATAATGGCCTCATGACAGATGCTAGGCCCTCCACGACACAGAGCTACATCTACATCCACAAAACAGAGGAGAACGGTGAGATCCGCCACACCTTCTACTATGGCCTTGAAACAGATCAGTGGAAAGAGCTAAGGATCGAGGAGGGTACACTGACAGTGCCGGACCCACCAGGCTGCTACCTTACATGCTACGCAGAGAAGGTATGTGTGTGTAAAGAGCCACTATGTTCTTTATAGCTCTTTCTATTGACACTAAACAGTTGATATATTGATCTCTCTTTTCCTTTTTCTTTTTGTTTTAAAAAGTTCTCCCACTAAAGTATAAAGTATCCTGTTATAGATGTTTGTGACCGGTGGTTGTCGTGGAAACTGTTGCCGGGCCATTCGTCTCCATGTGGCCGAACCTTTCCACGATGCCACGGATGAGGTCTGGTGTTTTTGTCCCCTGACCAAGACGTGCGTCCCTGCTCCTTCAATGCTAAAACCACGCACCATGCACACTGCAGTGACATGCCTCGACCGAGTCTATGTCATTGGGGGACGGACCAAGGGATCCAGGGGAGGAGCTCCCAGTCTATTGGAGGTAGTGACTCATTTTTTTTATTTGTTTTGTTGTGCTATATCATTCTGAAAGCATATTAAGGAGATATTATGTTTCTCTGTTTTAGGTTGAGTATTACAATCCTCTGTCCCAGACGTGGACTTCAGTCTGTCCACTGCCCACTACGATCTTTTATCCAGAAGCCAGCCCTTGTGGCAGTGTTATCTACACTTTGGGCTCTGAGGTGGAGATAACAGATTCCTTTAACCCTTCACTTGACTGTTTCTACCAGTACGATGCCAAACATGACCAGTGGACCCGACTCGTAGCAGAGTTCGGTCAGTTCTTTCATGCTACTCTGGTTAAGGCAGTGTCTATTAAAAATACTCTTCACCTATGTGACCTGTCAACTTATAAGGTGAGCTTTTCAGTGCAATTCTTAAGTATTTCGATATTTTAATTGTGGATTGTAGTTGTTCTAACTCTTGCTTTTGCATTCAGGTGTACAGTTTTTGTCCGGAGACCTGTGTGTGGAAGGGCGAGGGCTCCTTTGAGAGTGCAGGTTTTAATGCTGGGGCAGTGGGTATGAGAGACAGAATCTACATCCTTGGTGGGGATTATTCACCTGATGAGATCACCGATGAAGTTCAGGTAACATATTTCCTCGTAATTCGGTGGTTAATTTTCGCATTATTCAGAAAACACTTTGTAATGCAACTTGGTACTAATGCTCACCCCTTGGCTGCTCTAAGTATGTTGTATCACTGTGTGCAGGTGTACCACAGCGGGAGGAGTCAGTGGGAAGAAGTAACACCCATGCCCCGAGCACTTACTGAGTTCCACTGCCAGCTCATCAGCTTCAATAAATACAGAGACCCATGGGGAGATGCAGCATGATACAGCACGCGTGAATGCACATGTCTCACCGTTGGACTCATTTCTGTGCATGACAGGCAGCTGCACTAACCCATTTCACTCATAAAATAACACATTTGTCTTTTCACACACTTCATTCCATTACAAGCACCCTGAGCCATATTATTTTATTTTTGATGTGTATAACGCAGGTTGTGTCTTGTGTCAGTCACAGTTCGGTCTCTCCTGTGGAGGAACCCTATTGAGTATTTTATAATTTAAAATCTATTTTCGTAACATTTTTCAAGGGGTTTAAAATGCGTTTTCTGTAGAAGGAAAGAAGAAAGGAATATTATTTTTGGAAATGTTCCTATGTTTAAACTTCTGATGTTTTTGTAACTCGGGTCTATTAGGCAAATGTAAAGTAAGACTTCTGACAGCACTTTATTCTCACTGCTATATTTTATTTTAGTGATTTTGTGTAGAGCCTGGAAGTAAAAAAAATAGTAGAGTAGTTGGCTTACATTTATGGCTTCTGGAAATTAAAAAACTAAAAAGTAAAGTAATTTCATGCCAACGCCATGCTATACATCTGCAAACTATTACTTGAACCTGCATCCTCTGTTTTGTATGGCTGTTTATCAGTGCCTGCAAGTACATAGTATGGCAGTCCTAGATATGACTAATTGTGCAACATCTATTGTAAATGTCTTTTCAGATCTGTTACAAGCAAAAATCATAAACAGATAAAGCTTTATGGAAACAGAAATGATTCAACAAACGACAAGAAATTAACAGAAACTTTGTGTGTTGTTGTCTTGCATTACAGAACATCAAAAGTTTATTTTACACATCTACTATGTCACAGTGAGAAATTACACATTTCAAAGCTAACATTATAAAATTCTCCATTTGCTGCTTTAATTAGAAGAGCCTTAAGGCCACATTTATTTTACTACAGGAAGGAACTGGACCAGAGATGAGTAGAGTTTTTATTTCAAAATCTGAATATGAAGACTGTGTTTGGAACGTGACGTCAGCAGCAGAGTCCTACGGTAACTGTGTTTGCATCCCTCCTCCCTCATCTTCCTGTTGTCTCCTTTTCATGGTTCAGTCCTGGTAGGATTTCACCAGCAGCCACATGAGCAGCACAGTAATTAAGACAATCATGAAATTGAGAAAGAGCTCCTGCACCGAGCGGTCCATGATGGTTTTCTCTGATGGCGACAACAGAAGGCCAAGGCACAGACGAGGGGCTGAAGTGACCTGTTTGCTCTAAGACCTTAGAGTAAGGAAAAAAAAGATTTAAAAAAATATATATTTAGGAGGTGTGTGCATTTTTGAGTAGGTGCCATCCTAGAGTTGTGGGTTACATGCAGGTTATTGTATAATGCCTCTGATACCAAAGATTAGAGGGTCAACAGGGAATAGGGCCACAAAGTTTGTTCTGTTAATTAGAATCCATGCATTCTTGCACACAAATTAGAGTAGTAGCATTTGTTCATTTTACAAAAGCAATGATGTATTTAAAAAGTTAAAGTAAAATGATTCTATAATTTACCTTGCTTGTTTTTTTGGTATGAACTCACTCTGTATGGGAAGAGATGGGAAAGAGATCTTCCTGTAATGCAGCTTTTCTCTATCTTAGCATCCAAACTTGTTTACTATACTTTGATCATCTATCTGCCGTGGAGGTTTCGATGTTCACTGTCCAGCTTTCTGTGGATGCCAGTGCACGTCCTCCCCATATAATAGCAGACCTCTGGGACCCGCCCATGATTCACATGCACAGAGACTGATGTCACAAACCAGCTTAACAACCAATAGAGTGTGTGATTTGCCCCAATCTTCTCCAACATTGTGTTTCCCATCCACAACCGTAAACAGTAACACACAGACCCAGAGGAGGGACGCGGGGTTATTTTTAAAACATTATTGCAGATAGTAGGCGGATTACAGTTGTGCCAAACACAATACTCAGGCCGTTTGGTGGAAATAGCAAACTGTAACAGTATCACTTAGTATCTAGGGAGGAGCTAAACTCAGAGGCAGTGAATAATGCCAGGGGAACCTGGTTTTAATCCAACAAATGCTGCAGTTCAACATGCTGCCTGGCTTGTCATTTGCTGCTGTCATCAGAAGCATGAATATCACTGCAAAAAAAAGAGGGTTGTGGACAGAAAGAATCACCACAGTTCTGGTGCTAAAATTATTTTAATCTTTCTTTCTCACTTCTCGTGTCTTTGCATTTTGCAGTAAAATAACAAAAAAACAAAGAAACAAAAAATATATCATCAAATCATTTATTTTCCATCCTTGTCTTTCTTGTATCTTGCTGGTGCTAAGACCAGGTTTTGACAGTTAACCACTGCAAACCTCTCAGCTCATCTCACACTTGACAGCTGCTTAAAACAGTGTTATCTCTGAAGCAGTGTTAAACCCTTTGTACGTGCAGCTTCTCCTGTGAACACCCAAGGGTCACGACTGGACAAACCGTGTCTGAGCACAATTCTCTTCAATCTTTCCATCACAGGATTCCAAGGTCATTCCTCAGAGGATTCAACAGATCAAAACGGCTCCTGTTTTATCGCCAGGCCATTTTGCCAGCTTCGTCCCAGCAGCTATTTGAGCCGAGGATCCCCATTGTCACAGGGAGCGAGTGTTGGGGTGATTGAATAAACAGAGTGAGGTGTGCAGGCCTCTCTGTGCGCCTGGATCGTGGCCCACTGTGACAGCTGTGTGAAAGTGTGTGTGTGTGGATGCAAGATATAAAAAGTGCTGGCAGGTTTTTGCAAATCAGAAGAGAGACACGGGTGTCAACAAGGCCTCAGAGACACCATTCCACTCGTTCTGAGAAATTACTGAATGTGTGTGTGTGTGTCTAATAAAACAATACCCTTTGACATTTTCATTTCAGTGACCTGCAAATCCAGTGTCAAAACAAAACAGTACATACTGCAAAACAATATCTTTCTATGTAAAAAACAAAAACAACACACACACACACTTAGGCATTAGCAAACATATTTCTACATGTGTTTAGTGCACACTTCTGATACATACTTAGATCCCTCCTGAGATGTAGCAAGCAGGAGCACTATTTTAAAAAGCTGTATTGTGTTTCTTCAGTTGCCTATGTCTGTCACACAGTTTCCATCTAATTAGAATAAAGACATGCCAACAGCAGTACTTTGTTCTAACGATTGCTCTTGCATTTCAAAGGTTTGTGGGGTGCCGCAGGGTTCATATTTGGCTCCGCTGCAGTTCACACCATAGCACTGCTTTTTCCAAAGCTTGGGAAGATGTGAGAGGTGAAGACGTCCTTGAGCAGAGGGGTGTACCAAGACCTCAACCTTTATATAATATTTTACTTTAAAGAAGATAGTGAAATATATCAGAAACAATCTCTCTCTTTATCACTTTTAGAAAATGATCATGTTTTTATCCTGCACAATGTATAGTATACGTGATGAAAAATACTACTTATTTCTGCTGAAAAAGAGGCACAAAAAGGCTGGTGGTGCAACGCTGAAGTGCGGCTATGTTCTCTCCAAGCAGCTGTTGTTTTGCAGACCAAACTGAGCATACCGGTAAGACAATGGTGCGTTCCCACTGGCCAACTCAACCCTAGCTTTATGGCTGAAATGGTTGAAGACAGGTGAGGGCTTTATTATGTAACACATGCATATCCACATACATACATAACGTACACATGCATGCCAAATCACAAGCTGAAACCCAGTGGACTGCAGGCCCATTAATCTGGCAGTGCAGAGGAATCTAAAAGCAGGAGCTAAGCTAATTGGCTCCTCCGAGACTCCAGACAGACAGAGTGCAGGGAGGATTACCCACAAAACACTGCACTGAATACAAAGCCCAGACAGAGCTCATCAACTACATGTCAACTAGACCAGAAGTGGACTGCTGCTTAATTGTATATCCACTAGCCGCAGTTCTATAATGGCACTGATCAATATGATTGGACTGGTATTCTAAGATAGATAATAGATGAACAAAATTATAAAAAAAAAAGAGCCAACTGTATCTCACAGTATCAAGCCAATGTATAATGTATAGCCTTATATGTGGAGTGCCTGACTTTATTCTAGAGATTAGACAGGCATGCATTGTGGATTTGCCTGCGGTGGTTTGCAGCATATAGAACATCTCATGGTTTCATAACAGCTGCCAGGGACATAAAACAAAGAAGCAGTTATGAATCCATTAAACTTATCCAACATACCATAATAAAAATAGAAAATGAATTACATAGTATGTGTGTATGTATGTGTGTGTATATATATATATATATGTGTGTGTGTGTGTGTGTGTGTGTGTGTGTGTGTGTGTGTGTGTGTGTGTGTGTGTGTGTGTGTGTGTGTGTGTGTGTGTGTGTGTGTGTTTAAATAAATACATAATTCAGTGAAACCGCACTTTTTACAAATTTAGTTGTCATAAAAGCTCCGTGGAACCCTTTCTTTTGAACGTTGTTGTACCCGGACACAATACATTGACGTACCCATGGATGCTAATGTGGAAATCAACGCGAAGGCCTTCAGGAAAAGTAAAGAGGAGAAGAAAGTGCTTCGTAAACAGTTAAAAGCAAGTCACACTTTACTGAAACATGAAGGCATCAGTACGACATCAAAGCCAACGAAGGTAAATGGCTATGTGGATTTTTAAAACAGGAAGTGAAGTAGCTGTCAGTGCAGAAACCACACTGGTTTATGCCTAAGTGCAGTCAAAATTCTTCTAAGCCTATTTAAAATGTTGCTTTATAAATGACTAGCTAGAACATATGTCAGTCGATATGATTTGACGCGTAAATGGAAAACATTGTTCTTTTGTGTGTTCTTTGCAGAGTTTGGTGGTGGCAAATGGTGGCCTGGGGAATGGTGTAAGTCGAGAGCTGCTTTCTGCAACACTGAAAGATGTAGGAGAGCTGGAAAACCTCATCATGCCCCCTCATAAACCATATGCATTTGTCACATACAGGTACAAAGACATATTCCTATGTTATAGAAATATGCATTGCATGAGATCTTTCTTAATGAAAACTTTTTCTGCCGTCAGATCAGGAGAAAGTGCACAGAAAGCCCACATAAACCTCAATGGCCACAAGTTGCAGTGTGGGGAAACTAGTATCACTATTTACCTCAGCTTTGTTGACTCAGGTGCTTCCACTTTTACTTTGTGTGGTGATGAAAGGCAATATTTTATTTGTGCTTTGACATTTATTTGTCCTTCTATGACCATAAATGTGTGCTTTATATCTATAGTAAAAGTTGTGAAAGAAGAAACTGCTCCTTTACCTGAAGGTTTAGCGTTATTGGAGGACTTTGTGTCTCCAGAAGAAGAGGCTCTACTGTTGGCATCCATCGACTGGTCATCTGCTTGTGATGAAGACACTGGTGAGAAATGAGTCATAGAATATAGTGTTAAATGACTGTATTCAGTAAAATTACAACTTATCTCTGATGTTTTGTTTTAGCTCAGAAAGCGCTCAAGCACAGAAGAGTGAAACATTACGGCTTTGAGTTTCGCTATGACAACAACAATGTGGATAAAGACAAGCCGTTACCTGCTGGTGAGTGTTGTGGTACTCTTATAATATTACAAAATAAAAACAAATGACTCTTACGTCTTTTGAATTTATGCAGGTCTTCCGGCTGAGTGTATGCCAGTGTTGGAACGATGTTTAAGAAGTGGGTACATCAGTGTAATGCCAGACCAGCTGACTGTCAACCAGTATGAGTCTGGGCAGGGTATGTTCTATTGAAGCTCATTAACCCGCTTAACAGAAATGAATAAAACAGCTACATATAAAGGAGTTTGAATTTGATTTAGATTTCACACTCTTCAACAAATAAATGCATGAATTAACACACAACTCATATAAGATCTTTATAGATTTTACACTTAGACTTTATTGTCATTCAGATATACAAACAACTGTATAACATTATGTTGGCTTGGCTCAAAACAGTAATAAATACAGACTAAATAAATATCTAAGTGGGTTAGTACACAGGATAATATTGGAGTGATGTGTAGAGAACCAGTGCAAAAATAAGGGTCTGTAGTATTTAACAGAGTACAGAGTTTGTAAATGATAAAAGGCTGAAACATGTATGAATTAAATGCACAGAAAAATTGACAAATGACGGGGTCATTAAACATCATAGCACAATATTATTCAGACAACAAAGATATCTGTAGACTGATCAGTGTTTGAGGAAGAAGGGCCAATAAAGGAGATACCATGAAAAATGTTAGTCAGTTTTTTGGTAATTTTATATTAACAACACAAGAGGGCAGCAAAGCATTCTAAGCATTCTTAGTATTCATGAATAATAACATAATAATTAAGAATAATAGGAATTATTATTATTATTATATTAATGCATTTTCTTTTCAGGCATTCCACCTCATGTGGACACTCATTCTGCCTTTGAAGACACTATCCTGTCTCTAAGTCTCGGATCACAGGTATGTCACATGTGGCATTTTTCTGTGTGCAACAGTGTTTCTGAAACACCCTCTGTAATTCTTGAATATTCATTAATGATCATTTGTAATACATCTTCGGAAGTTTCAAGTTAACAACACGTTTTTATCTGTATATATTCAATGGTTAAATATTTTAAAAGGCAAATGTGATGCAACAATAGTGTAACTCTCAAAGCTTTGCATACAAAAAATGTAAAAAAGGAACATGTTCTATATAGAAGTAAGCATATTCACAAGAATAACTGTTCATCAGTAACTGATGTTTTTAGAAGTAGTATACTAACTCAGATTATGTGCCCTGGGAGTTGGACCTTGATTTATTCTCTGCAGATGTATATCCATCTGTCCCGACGTGTCTGATACACAGGAACTCTATTAGAAATGGCTTGTCATCTGTCACAGCATCTGTCACTCACATACTCTGACAGACAGTGTATGGAAGTGCTGTGTATCCTTTTCGTCTTATACACACTGTTGGAAATTGGTGCACAATTATTACTTTTCATGTAACATCTCGAGGGAACAGCAGTTTGATTTAGCATATCATTGAATAACTCAGTCCATCAAGTGCAGAGATAAAATTCAAAAACCTAGAATGAAAAAGATAAAATCAGATTGAAATATTATAGAAAAGTACCATAAGCAAAGTAAAACTAATCAAAAGTCTGTGTGAAAGATTCATTTTGAGTGCAGAACTAGAAAATGATTCAAACTTAATTTAATCAGTTTTTCTGATAAAAGAAATGTTTGACTTTATTAACAGTTCATGGTGTGTATCTGTGTTTGTATTCTGTACACAGAGTCTGTATGTGACACTGATGAATAGTCTCGTAGCTGAACATAGCTGCCAGCATCAACATTGATTTAGTCACATTCCACCAGTTTCATTGATTGGCTAAAATAGAAGCAGCAGAGTCCTGTTTGTGTGTTTTTGTGCATGTTTTGGTGTTTACGAGAGAGATTTTAGTTGCTTGGAAAGATCAGATGGCTTGTGTGCCTGTAGACTATTTTGCTCTCTCTAACAATCTTCCACAAACACGTATCTGTCTCTTTAAGCTACACACACATGCATGCACCAACACACTTAGACACACACAGATGCCGCTACTTCACAAAATCCAATTTTCCTGCTGTCAAAAGTTGGAGGGATGCAGTTTGAAATTGTGTAGATGTAATTTCCCAGCGGAGCTCATGCTGTTATGCTCTGTAAGGAAACATTAGGATCAAACACCAGCGCTGGGGTGGAGATGTCTCTGCTGGTTGTTAGAGAAGGAAGAAGTGAAAGAGAGTTGTCCTCAACCCCTTCATACTTGTCACATGTCTTGTTGTGTGTGCCATTACAGACAGTGATGGAGTTCCGTCATCCCGATGGCCGTCTCATTGCAGTGGTGCTGCCAGTGCGAAGCCTCCTGGTGATGAAAGGACAGAGCCGATATCTTTGGACCCATGGGTGAGCTCCTGGCGGAGCCGCATCTATTGCTAGGGAGTCACTTTATCTTGACATGAGCCTCGGGTCGATTCACAGTCTGTTCAAAAGTGACAGCGTTTCCCTCTCCTGTTCTGCTGCAGGGAAGGAAAGGAATAACAAATTACTTGATGTTTGTCTTTGAGCTAAACACCATATTCAGTAGACTGAACTTTTCTCCTACACATTTATATGCCTCACACACATAATGCTCTTACTACATAGAAGCATAATATTAATTATACTAAAATACACCATTTTTTCTTGCAGAATAACACCTCGGAAGTTTGACATGGTGCCATCCAGTGACTCAGAATGCTCCATTCACCTGACATCTAACCCAGTCCCTCAAAGCAATCTCACTTTAAGCAAGAGGGACACCCGTACTTCATTTACTTTTCGCAAAATCAGACATGAGCCCTGTCACTGTGGTAAGATTCTATTGTATATAAATATAAAACCATGGTAAATTGGCATACGCATGGGGTTGAGATGATGCTAGTTTTCTGATTACTTCCTTTAAAATTGAACAGTGGCAATCTGTTAATTAAATAGATGTGTATTATGTTGTCACCCTGCTCTCATCATTGATAAATCTTCTTGATCTCTCTCAGTCTTCCCCTCTGCCTGCGACAGTCAAGGAGCGCACTCAGCACCTAAACCTTCACAGCCATCGCCCCCCCTTGTTCCTGGTTGCCATGCCGATGCCAGCCGTCTGGAGGAGCAGTATGTGCACCGGGTGTATGATGCTATCGCCTCTCACTTCAGCAGCACTCGGCACTCACCCTGGCCTCGGGTTTGTGACTTCCTATCCTCGCTGCCACCTGGAAGCGTGCTGGCTGACGTGGGCTGTGGAAACGGGAAATACCTCGGTGTCAACCCACAGGTGGTGGCGGTGAGTGTCGCTGTATAGTTATGAATTATCAGAATGCTCAAACATTAAGGGTACCCAATTCAATTCAACTTTATTAATCCCCAAGGAGAAATTCAGTTGTAAGGTCTCTTCAAATTAATTAAAATGCAAATTAACTGATACAGACGGAAGAAGTGAAAGGAAGTTGATCTTTAGGCTTTTCTCTGTTGTTCAAAGGCCAAATGCAGGAAATGGTCCATGTTTTTCAGTATAGCATCCGTCCTGTTGTGTGTCTGTTGCTTCACTTCACTTTACTTCACTTCAATCAGAGTCTCCCGCTAATACCTACAGTGGAACCCACTCTCTCTGTTAGTTTTTTAAGGTGCTTCTGCCCCTCCAACAGAACAAAAAATAAGTAAATAAAAATTAGCCATTACTGCATAATAAAATGTCATACTAAAGTTTTACAGATGAACTGTTCTTTTCCAGCTTCGGAATAAACATGTGGACATGTTTTTCTAATTCAAAAACAAGCCCAAACCAAGCACTTTGATCTTCTGCTCTGAATTCTGCTGATTAGAATGATTTGCTCAGTTTCCATGGTGATCCCCAAATTTCTGTTTATGTAAGTACATTGGGATATTCATGTTTGGGATTTGGAGGGGTGTGTAAGCAGCTTATCTTCAGTCTATTACCATCATAAATCATAACAGAGAACACCGGGAGCCTGCACCAATTTCAAAGTTGAACACTCTTTTTCCCTTTATCGATGTGTTTATCAGTTTTTTTCTTCTTACAGTCTCCTATCTCACTGTCATTCCACTTATCTGTAATTAAAGTTTTCACACCATTTCCCTCATGTTTCCACTAAAGAAAGATAAGGAATGACACAAAATGTAAATGCTCTGAGGCAATATCTTTTGTTCTGGTTTAACAACTGGTATCAAGGTTAATGCCTTAGCTTATTGTTTGTCATTTTTGAAATGTTTTGTGTGTCTTTATCTATTGTAGGTGGGTTGTGATCGCAGTAGTGCCCTCATCAATATCTGTGCAGAGAGGGGTTTCCAGGTTTTTGTCTCTGATGCCCTCTGTGTCCCTATGAGAACAGCCAGCTGCGATGCCTGCATTTCAATAGCTGTCATACATCACTTTTCGACAGAGGTATTAAGAGTAGTCTTTTTTGTCACGTTTTACATGATAGCTTCTGGGAAGATGTAACAGATGATTTTTTTTTTTTAACAGGAGCGACGTGTGTCAGCTGTAAAGGAGCTTGTCAGACTGCTCAAACCTGGCGGTCGAGCACTTATCTACGTTTGGGCTTTTGAACAAGAGTACAACAAGCAAAAATCCAAGTACCTCAAAGACTTGAAGAAGGAACATCCTGGAAACCTCAGTGTCAGTACATGTAGAGAGTCAAACAGGGATTCAAGTGTTCAAACAAACAGGTGTTTAGAAGATAATAATACATTTGAACAGAACATGTCATTTTCTAGTAAAGTGACAGAAGCCAAACTAAGTGTGCACACCAACCGCACAGCATTCAACACTCAGGACTTGTTGGTACCTTGGCATCTCAAAGATGGGAAAAAAACTGAAAGGAACGAAGACCGGAATGGAAAAGAAACAGGAGATAATGAAAAGAAAAATAAAGAGAAATTGAAAGTGGCAATAGATTCTTCCTGCAGGGATCAAAATTCAGGCAGCAATGTCCCTGAGAGCTCACAATTAAAATACAATTCAACTGACAATTCAAATTCCAATCAAAAAGAATCAGAAAACAGCTCGGCTCCTGTTTTTCACCGTTATTACCATGTGTTCCAGAAGGGGGAGCTGGAGCAACTCTGTGGTCAGCTGGCTGGAGTAAAGGTTCAGAGTAGCTATCATGACCAGGGAAACTGGTGTGTCATTTTAGAGAAGGAATGAAGGACGGAATTGACAACAAATCGACTAATACATGTTGAGATAACAGTGTTTTACTTTATTTGTTATTTTATATATTGAACTGAAACTGAAAAATTCCAGAAAATAAATGAAACACATTTACTGTTTGGGCTGTGTTATTATGTTGGTTGCACACTTATATATCACAAGCTGCTCTGAACTCAGTGAGCTTTACCCAAACTGTGTGTCTGACACTTTCCAGGATCATAACATCACTGCAAGTTGTGGAGATCCAGCAGCCAGTAATAAAATAATCCACTGTTTTATGGGTGCATGGTATATTGTCACTTGTGTGTGTACTGTCACATTATTACACACATTATTTACAAAAAAGTTTTACCAGGCAGCTGTAAAACACAATGGATTGTCATATAATAGGGTATTGATGGTGGCAAAGTAGAGCCTGTTATTATGGTCTCTCTGTGGCAGGCTAGTAATTGGTCAGATGGTAAATTACTACTGTGGCTATTCAGTCCTTTGGGCCCATTACAGTCAAATGCTACACAGTGGTAAAAGATGGTCTGGTGGCTTTATTAACAGTGTTTTATTGATCAAGGTAACACAGACTGCTTTGTATTTATGTGTAGAGAGTGGCAGTTTCATACACAACTGAGTGATCAGACTGTGTGGACTGCTTTAAATATTGTTGCCAGTGGATTGATGCATTCAAAGACTATGTCCAATTTACTATAGCTTACCTGGACCAGGCATGATGCACTGAAATTGCACACTTGGAGACATTTACAACCATCCACTAAAATGAAATGTCTCTGTAAGCTGTGCTGAGAGGTATTCCACAGAGTGTAGTCCAAGCTTTCGGAAAATAAGTGGTATTTTTATAGTAAGGAAACCACATACAACCTTATTCTAAAGAAATATTAATGTAATGTATGCTCAAATAGATAGTCAAGTATTTAGTAAAAGGGGTTCTATAATATGTACATAGGGATAGGTTTATTATTCAAAACCCAGTTCAAGCACCTCAATGTGGACAAAACCAATTAATGTGGACATCTGGAGCTTTCTAATGTGGAAAATATGAAGTAGTTCAGTGTTGAAATGTTGAAAGTGCTGAAAATCCATTTTCAAACTTTCTACTGTAGGGAATAAAAAAAAAAAAATTAAATACTGAATTATCCTTTTCACTTAACATTCACAGCCTGTCGCTGTCAATTATTATTAGGTCAATTATTTTTACAAAATTACGTTTGTCGATAGCGCCACCTCTCTGCAGCATCGCAGACCATTTGCCTTTGAACGCGAAACAAAACTCTTTACGACATCTAAGACACATCGACGACACTGTCATGGCGGCCTACGGTGCCAGCTTTGAGAGTGCGAGCAGCATTGCCGAAAGAAAGGAAAGCAAGCGACAGGCTCGTCAAGATGTGCTAGAAAAGGTATGGGCGGTTACTCCTGTTCTTTAAAGAATCCAAAAGTGGCCAGGGCTTACTTTTGCTCCAGTAAATGCCCCAGTTCTTCTCACTGCCTTGGTCTCAAAGCTAAAGGCTAACAACGCTATAACAGGATTAGCTAGAGTCGAAACTACAATTTGCCCCCAGAGGAGTGTTGTCAGTTTCTCCGAACAAACAACACTGCTCTAGTTACAATTGCCTGATAGTGGTCGTCTCTGTGCTTTTAGGATGCTGTAAAAGCTGCACAGGAAATTACATGACAAACACTGTTGTGGAAGCAGATAGAGGTCTTACGGCTGTGTTTTATAACTTTTGTTGCAGCAGCGTAGTTGCCGCCTGCTGTCCACTCTGTCCAGTTTGAAGATTAAAGCAGCCTTGTTGTAATTACTCAAGCACACCGTGATTTAATACTGTGTTATCTTGTTTTGCTGTGCAGGCGTGTTTACACTGATGACCCATGTACGATTTCGAGCCAGACGAGGCTTTGCCGTGTTCACTGTGTGCACGGGCATTATTGGATGCAAACATATTATCTGCCAGACTCGCTTGGGCTTTTATTGGTTAAAGCAAAGAGTGATGCTGGCGGCAGTTTATCCTCATCATGTTACTACGGCTGCATTTATGATATTACCATTCCTGCCGCTTAAATAGTGCAAAATTAGACATATTACAGATTAGCACAATAATAATATCAGTGCTTCTATAACGTATAAATGGCTTTTTATGCAGGCAGTTGTTTCATTTAGCCTAAGGTGTAGTATTTATTTGTTGTTTGATACATTTTGTTCCTAATTGCTTTTCAGGCCAAGCAGCAATATGAAAGAGAAGAAAGGCGAAAGGAGCTAAAGAGACAGAGAGGGGAGGACACTTGGATGCTTCCTGAACTTAATCAAAGACTGCAGCAAATAGAAGAGGTAAAGCATGTTCTACAACCAAATACTAGGAAAAAAAGCCAGTGGTTAAAGTGCTGTCGATTACCACTAATGATTAACAACAATCATTCACAGGAAACATCTGTTAAGAGCAAGAAGAAAAAAGAAAAGAAATCAAAGAAGAAAAAGGAGAAGAAGGAGAAAAAGAAGAAGGCCAAAAAAGAAAAGGAGGTGACAGTAGGAGGTGATGGCTCGAGTGACAGCTCGGAGGTAGGAGAGATTTAAAATATTTTATAGTAAACTTGTGTTTATGATGTATTTGCACTTCATCTTTTATGGCTCTTTAACTCCTATGTCAAAAAGATTTTCTGCGTCAATTTAATTACATACACTAAAGATTTATTTAAAGTTTCAGCCACAATATCTACTTTTGACTGTATCAGTATTTGTATTGACAATGGCCTCAAAAATCCAATATACAACAGGCCTGTTGCTTTGTCTTATCTTTGTTTTTGTTTTTTCACCACTGTTTTTCCTCTTCTTTTTATTTCAGGGTTCAGAAGAGGAGTGGGTTGAGGCCCAGCCACAGGCACACACTGCTAAAGCCTGGCAGGTTCCTGATGACTCCAAACCAGAGAACAACCCCAGTGCGACCCAGAACGTCCAGGTAAAACCTACCTAAGATCCATGTCATGATGCTAAGTGTAAGGTTGTGGTTATCTCCAGAAGTAACTGCTCTACGAAACTTGTTAAATTTATTAACCTGTGTTGTGCAGAGAGATGAATGGATGACGTTTGACTTTCTTGCCATGAAAACTACATCGACTGTGGAGAGAAGAGCAGAGAAAGAGCGTCAAAAAGAAGAGGAGAGAGCCAAGGCTCAAGCCATTGAACAGGTGCATTTTTCATTTACCACCCCACTGTTGAAATTATTTATGCTTGTTGCACTGTATGGGTTTCTATACTATCCCATGTTTTCTTAGCCCTTGATTTAAGTGATTGTGGTCTCTAAATCCTATTTCAAAATACCCGGTGTATGCCAGACTGATTTATTTGACAAACTGGAAGGTCACAAGGATACAGAGCATTAATTTGCAGTGTGAACATACTGTATGTATTTTTTCCAGGCTGGCCTCCACAAATTGGAGCTAAATCCCTACTGGAAGGATGGAGGAAGTGGTCTGCCTCCAGAGGAGATGGCTGACACTGCTGACAAAAAAGGTACAACTTTTTCCTAAGTCTTTCTATTAGTTAGATAACAGTCCTGCTCATAATGCAATTCAGGCTTTTCACAGATGAATGCACAACTTCAATTTAAAAAGGCAGACAACTGGGGGATTAGAGTATATTGCAATGAAAGCTTTACTAGGAAAAGTAAAGATAATTTTTGGAGTAAACTTTAATGAAGTTACAGAAGAGAGTAAGTAGGTCTTGGATCTAAAGTAGCTCAGGGTTAAGTCTCTGTGCACATCATAACAGATAATAGAACACACTTTTTTTTTAGATTTTAAAAAAGGATCAAATTTAATAAAGTTAATTTTTTCTGTTTTGTGCCCACAGCATCAGTGGTCAATGATGGTGGTCTGAGCTGGCTGAGAAAGAACTACCAAAGGATGAAGGAGCAGGCAGAGAGGGAGCAGCGCAGCCTCAATGATGTGGTGGCTGAGAGATATGGAGTGAGAACTGATGGCACACAGGCAGCCTTTACACATTCACATGCAGCACATATGGCTTAGCAGCATCGATACAAATCAGATCATTTATGTACCTTCCTTTCCTGTATCGTGACCCAGTTAATTGCTGCATGCCAAATGATATTCAAGTGGTGTTACTAGTGTCAATTAACATCAGTGTAATGGTTTGGATTATGTATAGTAGGTTTATTCCTCTGTAACAGCCGTATTTCTCATGTTTAGTCAATGGAAGAGTTTCAGCAGAGACTTGCAGAAGCTGAGGAAGCAGTCTATGAACAGAGAAGAGGAGGAAGAAGAGGAGGAGGCGATGGCATGGCAAGAGGTGGATGGAGAAGAGATGAAAGAGAGAAGCAGGAGAAATGGAGACGATCAGATGAAGATGGGCCAGAAAGAGAGAGGTGGAGAAAAAGTGAAAAGGAAAGAGGTTCATCGCCCGGATATCCAGACAGACACCACGATGGAAAAGGAGAAGAGGTGGACAGAAAAAGTGATCGTGACAGAAGGCGAAATGAAGACAGGTATAGAGGAAGAGACCGGGACAGAGACCTGGACAAGTATGGAGGACGGGACAGAGACAGACATCATGATAGAGAGAGGCCGAGTGCATCATCATCATCATCTGACCAAGACTGGAGTCAGCGTTCTCTGTCTTTGGGATCACTGAAAGGCAGATTCCTTAAACCATCAGACGAGGACGACGTCGCTCCTGGTAGGTTGATCACAAAGCCTTTATATTACATTGCTTTGAACTTTAAATGCCAAAATATAATATAACACAAGTCTGCATGGGTCAAGCAGTCTCAACACATGCGTTTTGATTGTAAGCTAAGTGCAGTTTGTTGTAAACTTATCCTGTACCTGATCGACTCTTTATATTATCAAAACTGTACATACTTCTGCATGCAAAAGTTTATTTATAGTTGTTACAAATTTACAGTGAGATGCTGCTGATTTAATCATTTAGAATACATTACAATGCCAGCCCACAGCCACTTTATAGTAAAATGTCCTTGTTTGTATTTTGTGTAGCTCCAGACCGTCGGCCTCCTGCTGCTCAGTCATCCACAGGTTTCCTGAAACCCAGCTCTGACGATGAAGACTCTGGCTCTCGTAGTCTTCCTGTTTGGAAGAAGAACAGCACCCCTGCCTCTGATTCCCAGCATCTTGAAAAGCAGCAGGATAAAGAGAGGAAACCTGTAAAAACCACTCCTGAACATGCTCCACATCAAGACAAAACTGCTCCAGTTACACAAAGGTATTTCCTTTTTATTTGCTGCATTGTAAACAAGGGTAAATTTAAAATTAAATATGGCTAGTTTTGTTTAAAAAAAATAAAGTTCAAATGAAGCAGAAAATACAAGCAATATACAAATGTCATGTATCCCAAAGTGTAGTCAGACATACTTCTTTAGCTTGATCTACGTATTAAAATATATTTTGTGACTTAACATGTTAATTGTCTCTGTGCAGTATTCCTTTTCTAAGTTACATAAATAGCCTTGTAATCAATAGAATTGGTAGCCTTAAGGTTATTTTGATTGTTGTCTGGCTTGAAAAAGGATGAAACACCAGCACATATATTAATTTTTATTTGAAAAATATTTCCAAACATGCTGTCTTCACAGTCTAATACAGCAGTGTTGTTCACCAGATGCATGTGGCTGCTTTGTTAAGCTTTCTGAGTTCTTCAGTGTTTTGCCTCATTAGGCTAAGTTGTTTGGGTAAACCAGCACTCAGAACCCCTGCAGCATGAAATGAGTCTGCAGTGTGGCAGCAGAATGAAATGAGGCTACGAGAAGAAGTGTAATAGCCTTGAACGACGCTTCCCAGGCTGCAATTCACATCCTCTCAGGCACGGCTGTAATCATCTCTTAGGGGGCACAGAAACCAAATCAACCAGAACAGATAAACACTGAGAGCTTGAAAGGAAAAAAACACGTAAATGGTTAAACCTCACCAAAAATGCGTTTAGATAGGTTTGTTAAGTGATTAAAAACGATTTTTCTTTTGTAATATTTGTTTTCCTGTTTCAGCGGAAGTGAGAGTGGCTCTGAAGAAGATGCAGAAAAAGAGGAAGAGCTTCCGCTTCTGTCAGAGGAGGAGATGAATAAGCTGGGAGCGAAGCTGGTAAAGGCAGAGATCATGGGTAACACGGTGAGGAGGTTGCTCTTGTATCAAACTCTTGTACTGTGACATTTTGGGCAGGTCACTATAATTCTGGATCAACTTTTGAGTGCAAGTTTGTTTATGTGCTAAATGCTAACAGCAGCTTTAGTATTTCGCACCCTTTTAAACAACATTTTTCAGAATATTCAAAGATAACAAATATAGATGCACGTTTACTTTGATTTATTTATGATTGGCAGTTTGCTGGTTGTTTTTTTCCAAGCACATTTGCTTTGACTTTGAGTTACGCTCAAATGGTATATAAGAGCTTCCATAAATTTATAGCGTTTATTGATCTGTGCACTCAACGCCTTCTGTCGACCCACATGTGTCAATGTTAAGAGTGCTATTGGGATCTTTTATAGAGTGTTAAAGGGCTGTCAGGTACACCATCCACATAAAACGCACACCCCTACGGTGCTACGGATGAACAGCCTGACATCCAGCATCTCCCTACACGACAAAGCAATCACACAGATAGTCCCAGTCCTTACTTGTGTGTAAAGTGTGTAAAGTGCCTTTAAAGGGCATGCACTTGGCTGTAGTGTCTTGCATCTAAAGGTATTGATATTGGTCACACATGAACATTAAAGTGATATGTTTGTGTATTTATTTAAGCACATGTTTAATCCTCTTGTTTTTTCAACCGCAGCCATTTTGAGAGCACTAATTGAATTTTGAATGATTGAAAATAATGGCAATTGGAAAAAAAAAACAAATTTTTGCAGTGCTGTTTAAATGCATTTATAGCACTCACATTGTTTGTGTCTAATATGTTTCTTTTTTAGATATGACATGACTCTACATGTCTCTATATTATATTCTGTAGAGTTCTTGTCATTTTCACAAAGACATATATTTTTGTTTTCACGATTCTGTATAAGTGGAAATAACTTCAAATATATTTTTTCTTGTGTATATTCCAGGCTTTGATTGAGAAGATAAAATCTCAGTTGGATGCAGCTCGGAAAGCCAAAGAGAACCATGCAGCCCGAAAGAAGACACAACAGGACACAACTAAAACAAACAAGGTATGGACACCTGCTTAACAGTATGATATCTTTGAGCTGTTTAAATGCACAATTTAGCTTGAATACTACAGTCATAATAGCTTTTTTCTTTATGCATGCAAAATGGTAATGTGTCCTGTCAGTTTGTGTCATAATATACAAACATAAAAGCTGTGACTATTTTTTGTCATCTACAAGTAAGACTGAAACATAATCCATCCCAAATGAAAGGCCACCACCAAGAAAATGGCGTAATTCCTGGCTTTTAGGACCCTTATCAGCTGAGTGGTACTTCAGGGCCCTTAAGTGCAGTCTGTCTCATTATAGAAGACTTTAGGCTAATCTGCATTATTCCATGTTTGACTCCTTCACATTTAGTGTTTTCACTTCTTTTTTTCATCATCATTTCCTCTCCCTTATGCTTGGGTAGTGTCATCTCTGCATGTTTGAATTTTACAGAACAGATCAGTGCTGTTTTTGATTGGCAATGTTGACGTGCCATTTTAAGCTAAAGTACCAAGAGAAACAAAAAAAACAAAAATGTTTTTTTTATATATAGGTCCATTCAACTGAAGACCAAGAAATCATGCTCTTCAGAACAGACCAGTCAGGTCGGGCCTGGCCTGTCAATGCTCCCTCTGGACCCCAGGAGCCCCATGGAGGACGTCGGAAAAAGAAAGCAGTAAGGATAAAGCACTGACTGCACAGTGGTCCTCTGCAAATGAATTATTAACTACTGTGCATGTTGTGTATGGCACATCAGAAATATAATTTTCAGAGTAGGCTTAAACCAGCTTCCAGTGAATTTTCCAGCAGTGATAAAGCAGTGTTTTCTGTTCTTCAGATTGAGACCCATGTTGAAGGGCAGCGTGTGAGGTACTTCCAGGATGATGACAACATTGGTCTGCAGGAGATGGTCAGGAGAGAGAAGATGAGCTCTGCACAGGATCAGAACGCACTCTACTCTCGAATGGCTGCTAAGGTGGGAGATTGGTTGTTTGTTTTTTTTACTCAGGGTGACAGCATCTAGTCTACTGTCTGTTTGACCTGATTTATCAAAACATCTTTCACCCTAAATGTAGGTTGATTTCCAGACTGTAATGTATAGTATAGATTGCTGTGTTGATATCCTTGTCTTTCAACAACTGAATTACTGCATTTAATTTGCTGCTATCCAGGTCTCTCTGTCTACACACTTCCCAGTGAGCTTGAAATAGATTTAGAGTAGCTGCTAGACTGAGACACAGACATCACAACAGTGCACTATTTTTATTTATTTACAATTGGGGTTTTTTGGTTCTTTTTTTTTTCTTTTTGCTTTTTGCTTTTCTTTTCTCCACAAATAATTATCATCCCAACAATTGTATGTATTTAAACCAAAATGAATAAACAAAGACCTGGTGTAGTTGCCATGGCGATTAAAAAAAAGAGACATGATTTAGCTCTGGTTGAGGTTTCCTTTCTACCAGAACTGTCCTCGCTCTCTTGCTTTAACACAATCACAAGAGAAATATTTTTGTTCATCTTCTTACCCCAGCCATAAACTAGATATACTTAATTGATGAATTACTCAATTCTGTGTTCAGCATTTTGCCCTGCACCACGCTTATCTATACCATGCATTTGGACCCCACAAATATAGAAAAAAATATTCCCACACACTTGTATATTCATTACACATGCATGCTGATAAAAATACACACACATTGGGCACCTACAAAGAGTGACACTAAAAATACATCTACAGTTACCATGGCGAGGTTTCTATAAATATCACTTCTAATCACAGCTATAGATTTATGATCTGCAGGAGAAGGAGAGCGCATATTTTGTCTCAGCAGCTCTCCATCACACCACACTTTCCTCAGCTGCCCTTCTTGTCAGTCTCTTTAAATCCTTCTATAATTATCGCTGCCATCCTAAAATCAGTTTGTCCATGTTTTTCTCATTACTTTATGATGGGTCTCCAAAAAAGTCCATTTGCAAAACAATATTTAAATAAATCTTTAAGGCATCTATTTTTTTAAATTAATGACAGCACTTGAGGCACTGATAGGTCTGGCATCTGTCTTTATTTTCTAGACCAAAGAATTCATCAGTTTATGTCAAAAAATCCATAGGTCTTTTTAAATTATGTAAATATTGATTCCCTGTGTGGAAATTTGCACGGCTCAGTGCCTTGTTCAAGGACATGTTAACAGAGCTGTTGCCAGCACTAATCATTAATGGCACATTATATTATGTGCAATGTCTCACAGCTAAACTATAGTTCCATGGGTCAGAGCATTCTTTTTTTTTTTATTCTTTAAAATTGTATTGTCCATGTACTTGTAATCACCTCTTTTTTTGCCCTTCCCAGTTACTATTAGTATTAATTTTATTTATAATTTATTTCATATTTTTATTTACCTGCAACTTTTATAGTTGAGTAAAACATTGAGTTTTATACATATTTAATTTGTTCATGGGAAACACAACTTCAAAGTTAAACATAAAAAAAGACAGAATAGAAGCTGGAGACTACACCAGAGTCAGTACAATCTCTGTGTATAATACAATATTGCAGGTCATATGGTTTATATGGCTTTGCTGCTTTAATTCATCTGGCAAAACACTGACATTTATCAATAAATAATGTGTATCTGGAAACAGAGGAGCAGCTCTGTGTGCCTTCAAGGGTCACTGGAAATACTCAGATGTATTATTTGCCTTTTTTTATTGTTTTCCTCTGGTGCAAATATTGTATTTGACATATTTGCTGTTACTTTTATGCTAACTAAATACAATGTTTTAAACTGAAAATTTAAAAGGTCAATCTATAATGGTAATTGAGCTTAAATTTTACTTTAATGAAACATAATCTGCTTAGCATATGCTGACTGTTAAATGTGTGTTTTTAGCTCTAAAATTCTGCTGCAAATTGTACTTATGAATGTACATTTTTGGGGGGGACAGCACTTACTGTTGCACATTTCTCTGCAGCCCTATGCACTCCCTACCTCCCACCCACACTGTCACTAAACTAATCCAATTTTCACTCTCACTCACTCCTACTCACAGAGTCATGCACACACACTTCGGCCATGCTCGCCTCTCGCTCTTTCACATATACACAGATTCCAACCTGTTGCCCGGTTGCCGTGGTGATTACACTCAGACACCAGACTCGATACTTAGTCCTGCCTGTGAACAGACCCAAATGTATATTCCTGCGATGCTGCAGCAGCATCTACACACAAAGTGCCACAGAGGCAAGTGAGAACCACCCCACATAATAATGATAATAGAAGAAAACATCTTATTAATAAAATAAAATGTCAACTAAATGCTATTACACTCGCAGCATTGCAATCCCACAATACAATACTGCACATTGTCCATAAAACAGATATGTAACAGTGTATCTACTGTTGTAGTGGCTAACAAAAGACAATGGGAACATGCTTCTCCTTTGTCCTGTCGGTTGCATCAGTAAAACTCACTTCAGACTGAAGGCCCAGAGGCCAAATCTGATCCTTTGCAAAGTTTTATCTAGCTTTCTGTAGAACTGAATAACACTGTATATTGGTTAAGTGATATCACATACTGCAAAATCTTTTCTTTACAAACACTTAAATGTAAAAAATACTAAATCTAATTACTACACTTTTTCTTTTTCTTCTGATATCTAATGTCTGTGTTCTCTCCCGTTTCCCCTCAAGATGATGGGAAAGACAGACGGTGATAACTACACACTGGACGACATGTTTGTGTCGAGTGCGGCGCAACGGGAGGGCGAGGGCAGAGAGGAGGAGAGGATGAGGAACCGAGCCATTGGGGAGAGTAGACAACTCGCTGCCTCAATGGAAAAATGCCGGCACTGCTTCAGTAGCCCAGAGCTCCAAAAGCATCTCGTAGTGGCATTAGGAAGCAAGGTAAATGGTTAGACATTATGAATGATAATAAAAATTAACTCTGTTGTAATTGTTATTGTCAAATTACATTTCTTACAGGTGTATCTGAGTCTGCCTGCAGGTGTGTCCATGGCCGAGGGTCACTGTCTCATCTGTCCTCTTCAGCATCATTGTTGTGCTACTGGATTGGATGAGGATATCTGGACAGAAATGCAGGTTTGACTATAAATGTCACATTGCTTTAAAATATTTTATTATTTATTTAAAATGATGAGCAAATTAATTTCATTGTGTCTCTTTCTTCAGCTCTTTCGCCGTACTTTGGTGCGAATGTTTGAGGCCCAGGACTTGGACTGTGTTTTCATGGAAACACATATGAACCCACGAAAAAGACAGCACATGGTCCTAGAGTGTATCCCACTTCCCAAAGAACTCGGTGATATGGCACCTATATATTTTAAGGTAACTGTGAATTATATATTAAGGTATGCATCTAACAAAGCCGGTTTCTTTAAAAGGATGTTGACATTTTGTTTTTATGTTATGTTAGAAAGCCATTATGGAGTGTGATGAGGAATGGGCCATGAACAAGAAGGTTGTGGACCTCTCTTCAAAAGACATCCGTCACGCTGTACGTGATATCTTTCTTTTACTTATAGATGTTTTTCTTTCTTATGAATAATTCAAAATGATCCTGTCTCTGCTATGCTTTCTCTTGTTATTTGACATTGTTATGAATTCTAGCTGTTTTGTTTTGCTCTCAAAGGTACCTCGAGGACTGCCCTACTTTGCTGTAGACTTCGGACTGCAGGGAGGGTTTGCTCATGTCATTGAAAATGAACAGAAATTCCCCCATTACTTTGGCAAGGTTTGTGTCTGCATAAAGGCTGATGAGAGTGTAGATCAGTGTTTAAGAAAGAAGCCATGTTGCAAGAACTGTGCTTAACAAATAAGTAGTTTAAAGCGGCATTAACACAGTCAGAATTAGGTTTACAAAAGGAACATTTCACTGCTTCATTTTGCTCTAATACCTGTCCAGTGCAGCATTAGAGTCAAATGTTCTTTCTATTACAGGAAGTGGTCGGAGGTATGATGGACTTGGAACCTCGTCGCTGGAGAAAGTTGATCAGGGAGAACTTCGATGATCAGAGGAAGAAAGTCCTGCAGTTTGCTCAGTGGTGGAAACCATATGACTGCACCAAGACTGAAGACTAACATTTTTAATGGATACTGTATATTTTATGCATACTACACAGAAAAGTGTAAATAATAAAAGGGAATGCTTGGGAATGGTTCTGTTTTTATGTAAATAAATCAATAAGCTTGGTATATGTGTAGTAATTTCTGCAGTTTTTGTGATCAAACCCTTATATTATGTACATTGCTGTTATTTTTGTTTAAATCACATTCAGTTTGATACACTCCCTATTTTCCAGCCCCTCCAGCCACACTGTCCTTTCTTGCACTCGAAGCCCAGGATTTAATTTCTTACCCCGTGGCCTGATGATTGTCGCAGCTGTCACTTTATTTTAACAGCTTTCGCTGTCATCATAGCCGTGAGAGTAGACATGCAACAGACACACATACGCTCTTCTCTTCAGCAATCAACTACCTTGCCCCGGTGTGTGACCTCATCATTTTTTACAACCATGCTATTGGCTCCTTGATTAGCTCATCACGTCAGAGAGCCACCTAATTTCCAGGTTCTCTTCTCAGATGCCATATGGTCCACAGGTGCAGCTGGTTGGTGCTAGATGAGTTGGAATCACAAAAGATCGGATTCACTGTCTGGCGTTATTATTTGTATATGATTCCTATAGTTGTATTATAGTTATATAAAAGCGGTACTTCAATTTTGTACTAAATGACCATTATCTGTTCTTATTTTACATATTATATGCAGATAATTGAGTGTGACATAAATGTAGCAAGGAAGAGCACTCTTATGAAAAACTGGTTTATTGTCAGGACTGGAAAACTGCTATTTTCTTTGCCATTATTTGTAGTTGTTTGTCCCTAAAATGTTTAGTTACATCATCAGTAATCTGTAATTCATTTTGTTTGCTACAACTATTTACATGCTCAAACAGCCATTCTAAAGTCAGATCCTAATGTAATTGTTTTCAAGCCATCTGTAATGCCTTTTTTGTCAGGCCACAACATGCCGTTTCTTAAAACCTGATTCTAATTACCCTCTATTCCGTGAAGACAGTACAGTAGGTTATTTATGTAGGACAAGTGACTGAGAGGCCCAAGTTCACGGGTAATGGCAGCCTTGTGGCATGGAGTGATGGATGGTTATAGCCAATTAGATTGGCTTGGGGCAGATTTATGACCTAGACAGCCATTTCTCTGCCCCTGTCTCTACATAACACACAGAAAGACACACAGTATTTCACATTCAATCTTTTTTCTTACTCATTTAGGCTCTTCGGCTCGTGATTGATTTTTCTCAAAATATAACAAAGTGGTCTGGCTTTATTATCTGGGCATCTGACACCAAAATCTGGGAAGGATCCAGTGTTATTTATGTCACTTGATCAAACCTGGCATGTCTGCTAGCACCAAATAGAGCTATCAGATCTTGAGCCAAAGCTGTGGGTGTGAGTCTTGTGTGTCTCTGCATGTGGCAGAAATACAGCGTTCGAGTGTGACTCTCAGACTGCTGCTTATCTCTCACAGAAAGGCACCTGGTTTTGACTCAGTGGTGTGTCACAGTGAAGCTTCTCTTATCTCCATGCATTCCACAACTTCACATATTTCGGCTTTGCTCGCTTAGGCTCTCTGCTCAGTGTGTTGGGGTCGTCTACATGTCCCTCTGCCTTTTTATTGCAAATGTTCGAAAAAATCTGTGGCTTTTTAGTGTCTGTTTCCTCAGTAAAAGTGACCAGACTTTGTGACCTTCTGTAAATAAGGTACCTAAGATGATGACATAAATCTGTCTGGAAAGCCTGCTTGTTATTTCCTTCCTCCCTTGGTTTTTATGAGCATAAAAACACACTGCCTGCTATCTCTTTGACATCAGGCTAAATGTAAACTTTTGTCATAACATGGTAGTACTGATTTACTTGTACGTATTTTAACAATGGTGGATTGCAGAAGGTTTTCTGTTGAACATATTGTATCCCACATTGGAGGGCTCTCTGTCTATTTTAATTCCATGATGTCACTGAGCTATCACCCTGTCTGCTCTTAAACGGCTCGCTGCCAACTCAGGGCAGTCCCTCTGTTATGGCAGTCTTATCTTGTCAAACAATGTATTATGATGTACTGTTGGGTTTATTAAATGCCTATATAATTAATGATGCAGACTTGTAGTTTAAGGAAAAGAACCAAATAAGGGAAGACAAAGAGAGATGTTTGTGTTGTACTGTATGGAAAGCTTGTGTGTTTCTAAAACGCTGGGTGTCATTTGGAGAGGAGAATAACGTGCATGATTTCAGGGTCATGTTACTCCAGAAAGTCAAATGAATTAGTAGACACCTCCAGGAAATGAGACTGTGTTTGTGTGTTTGATGGTGCGTCATGCTTGTCCCTTCAGGGTGTTTAATGAACAGAAATGTGCTGTCAATCGAGGTCAAGGTCATGGTTAGATTAGTGCCAGGCATGAGCAGCATGTGTTCTCTGGTGGTAGGCTCCCAGCTCTTCTGTCTGCATCTGTGGAGGCATATTTGTCCCTGCCTCCCCACAGAACAGAGCTGGTAGGTTGCCATAAACTTGGTTTATTGACCATGACTATTGTGTGATTACAATCACATCCTGTTTGATTGCTATTTCCAGCCATGGATTGGAAAGTCAGGAACAATTACTTGTTTATGCAGTGTGGAGGATGGTGGGGATGTACTGATTGATTACAATTAAACAATGAATAATTTATGATGCAGCTATTAAAATACTTTTCCTTGCAGTGCTTCCCAAACAGTGAGATGTGGTCTCAAAGATGAGTCACAGTAGATTTGGTTTGACTCACCACAAAAGTCATTCTGTTTCATTCCATGTGCAATATGTGCATGTCAAAATTTAGCTTGAAGTTTTAATGTTTTACTGCTTGATTTACTCCTGTGATTGTACATAATAGTGATTATATTGTACATCTGTTTGATGTTAATCTCAATGGCTCTTTTCTTGGATAAATCAAGGTTAAATAAAATAACAAAACTATTAAAATAACACAACTAAATAAATAATAGGCAGCCTTTAAAGCAATCATTATATTTTGCACTGTAAAAATTCGATAATTCAAATAAACTGTTACCTTTGACGTATTGTTTCTAGAATTTTTTTTTATTATTTTATTTTATTATTTTTTTGTTAACCCCCACAGTGGCACACACGGTAGGCCTGTCTTTTCCATGGAGAAATTCTGAGAAACCCCTTGCACCTGGCGCTTAAATCTGTCCTCTGATTGGTTGATTCATTGTCCATCTCAACGCAAAGCAGCTCGTGCATTGACGCTGACTTCATTGCGCGCGAGCTCGGCGGAACGCTCTGATCTAGCCGGCGCGTGCTGCTGCTGCTGGCTGCCCGCGCGCTCTCTCCCTGCTCCATCTGCGCACCTTCACTCAGCCACCTCTGGCCACTCTCCGAGCTCCAGCACCTGAAGCCACGAGACAGCGGTGAACCAAACACGGACAAATGAGGACAAAACGGCCCGCTGACACCGAGCATTCACTAACGGGCTGCACGCAGACATAGGCTGCACGTAGGCTGCAGGAGAAGAGCTGTCGCAGAGGACGAAAAGGTGGAGAGGGAACGAGGGAAGGAGACGCAGCTGCTGTGACTTTGGGGATTCCTCTTCGGCAAAAGTGGAAATGAAAATAGGACAAGGTTTGCTTTTCTGGACGCTCAGAGTCACAGTGTTGTACGGAATATTTATCATGCATCTGGGATAATCTTGTTGGACGAATATGTACTCTTGTTTTTTGACATTTTGTTTTTTTCTCTTCAATTTCTTTAGTTAAGCTAACGCCTGCTTTAAATGTGTTTCGAGCCAATCAAAGAATGAAGCTAGCTTAACAGACCTTTAAAGCGAAAACGCAATCGCACTATTTGGGTCCTTAATGACATTTTTTTGCTAAGTGCATCCTCTGTGTTGTGTCTGCCCTCCCAGGGAGCAAGGTGGGTTTTCTTCTGGGGTAAATAAGGACGCTTTTCGGAAAGCAACATTTCCCCCGCCTCTGCCTTACATAAATGTTTGCGTGCCGTTAGTCGACCCCCTCTCTCCCTCCCTGAGGTTGAGTCTCACACAGACAGACAACTCATACGCACACATAGACGCGTTCAGCCCCGGACAGCACACACGGAGCCATATGCTCGCACCATTTTACAGACAGACCTTGCCCCCAACCAGCCCACCCCCCCACTAACCCTCACACACCCCCACAATCTGATGTGTCCCCGGCGCAGAGCTGGACGTGGTACAGAACCGGCTGTAGCATCATCATCCTCAGCTCTAGCACCCTCCTCCTCATCCTCGCCATCACCATGTCCTCATCGTCGCGCAAGATCTCCTCGGAGTCCTTCAGCAGCTCGGTGGGCTCGGACTGCGGACTCGAAAGCCCCGGGGGAGACGCGACAGGAGAAGGTGGTCTTGAGCCCGCGGAGGAGCCTCGAGGATGCCCCTTTTCTTCTTTCCCTTCTGCCCCGAGAGCGGTGCTGTGGAACGGCCGCAGTCCCGTCGAGAGGTCGGTGTGCCCGGCGGGCGAGGAGCCACAGGGACCGAGTGGACCCCACAAGAGGGTGACCAGGAGAAGACGTGTGAACCTAGACTCACTGGGGGAGAGTCTAAGACGGCTCACCTCACCCACGGTAGGCCTACATACCCTGACTGAAGTTATGGTGCACTATTCAAAGTGTTGAGTGCTCTATGGGGAATTCATCTGTTGCCTAACCTTATGTAGGCTAACTATTGTTGAACCACAGACAGTGCTTACTTAAATGTGCACTGGCTGAAACAACAAATGCAACAAAAAGTTATCAGCAGCTCAAGGACAGGCAAATATTTGAAAAGAAATGTGCATAGAATAAAATTGTATATAAAATGTGTGTTCATAAAAAATCAAAATAAAGCAATAAATTAATAAGTAACAATAAAATATAAGTAAAAAAGATAACTATTAAGGTACAGTGTAGACCAAAAAAAAGTAAACACAAAATGTTAACCTCACTAAAAATAACAAAATAATGACAGCAATGGTTCATATTAATGTGCATTTTACCTTGTGCACTTTATAGTTTACCCTAGAGTAATACCGTATACTACTTAAAGAAAGGTAGCTAACAGTCTAACAGTAACAATGGTTGAAGTGGTGTTGGTTTAAGTTTGACATTAATGAGGAAACAACCTCTTATGTTGCTACAATATAAATTATAATGACAAATTTCTAGTCTCTTGTAAAATGTAGCCTAAAGCATCATTAACAGCCACTCAATAGGTTCAAGCCTGATGCACACCATTCTCACTGAGCATTTAACCAAATGATCGCCAGTGCGCTCTCAACCTCTTACAACTTCTGATAATGATGTTGGCTTACAAAAATGTCACAGATCAGCTTTGTTTTAGAGCATGTTCGACATCCTTGAATCTTAAGCAGCATGTTTGTTTCATTTCATTTACTCTCAGCACTTTTAAGTTTTAAAAGCTCCTACACACTTTGGACTTCAAAACTTTACATACAAATGCAAAAAACATTTAGTAGAAGAACAATTTAGCAATGCCTGTTTCTACTCTCATGTTTCCTCCCGTCGTGTACTTAATGACTAATCACTTGGTCCAGGATTTGAGACAGAAAATTGTCATTCCAATTAGTTTAATCTTTTGGACAGTCCTCTTCGGTTTTCCCTTGAATTTTTTCAGCCCATCTTTTTTATCTACCAGTGTAGCCAAAAAATGTGTTAAAGTACAGTTGTGTTAAAAAAATGTATGGACCATTTCTCCAAATGAACATTCCTAAACCCCAGAGGTCTGTTCTCTGTGATATGATTTATGCTAGGCTCCTTATGAAAACAACACACTCAATCTTAACCCTTGAAGGCCTGAATCATCTGGAACATTATAAAGATCCAGTTGAGATGCATTCGCTATCTGAATCTGTAATAATGTTACAAATGAGCTCTTAGCTGTGCCCTGTGCAGTTGTCTTTTTGTCTCAGTTGTAGCACAGGCTGTAATGTAATAAAGCAGCTTTGGGAACAGGACATAACTGTGATAGATGGTGTGTGATTACAGCAGTTTTATTGCATAGGCCTTTGTGGGTTTACACCGGTTTGGCCTTTAATTACCTCTGATGTATTTGGTCAACATAAAGTAATGAAATATCGAAGAATCACAGAGGATTGGGCAGTAAAATTTCTGCTTTTTTAGAGACATGGAAAGCATGTTCAAAAAAAGTCTTAAAAAAGACATGACGAAGTTCTTATGGTGAAGTAAAATAGGAACTAGTCAAATAAGAGGGTTATGCAGTTGAAAAGTTTTAGATTTCATTGTGTTTTACTTGTGAAAAAGTTTATTTTGCAGCAGCAGGTTTCTTTCTGATGATTGATAAATACCCGCTGTATCAAGCAGAAAAGGTAGCAATGGTTAGGGCTGTGTTTTCAGTTTTAGCAGGATTGAAGTACCTTTTTTCTGATAAACCCTATGAATAGTTTCATTTCAGAATGTAAAGATAAATGTTTGTCTGCCTTAAAATACAGAGATGGATACTCTTCCGGAAACAGTGAACCACAACTCAGAGGCTTATTACCTCTCCTGTTCTGTGCTCCATTCACAGACAGTGTGGCTTGGTGCAGTGGCACAGTGTGTTGTTGACTGCAATGGAGCGTGACAGAGAGAACAGAGGCTGCTCTCTGTGGTTGTCTTTACCCTGACCACACTGACCTAGAAGCAACCACACACACATTAACATGTGGCAAACATTCATTTTATGTCTCCCTCTCTCTCGGTGTTATGTGTGTTCTTGTGGAAGGTGGCCATTAGCTTAGTGACCCGTGACGCTTGATCAAAGGTCTGAGTGTTGGCTACAAATATGAGTTGAAAAGTGTGAGTGTGAGACCCCGATTGTACGCTTTGTAGTAGTCACTTCGCCTCATAAATACAGACACAACTGTTCAGAAGCAATTCATTCAATAAATGCACTGAGTGTAAAATAACTGTGTGTACACATTGAGCTAACAAAATGACAAACAGATAAATCAGAGTAACCAGAGATTTGTTATTTACCCAGTGAGCACAAAAGGATAGCAATGTGGAGTTGTGTGTGAAACATTCATATTTACACAAATATATAGGAATCATAGGAATTCATATATAGTCTTTTTAGAAAATACAGCTCTCAGTCTTACAAAGGATATCTTTCCAGTTTCCCAATCATTGCACAAACACAAGAAAAATCACTGTTCTTCATAATCCAATTTCTGAGCTACCAACGTGAAAAAATATCTAGCCTTGATTGCAACAGAGCTGTTTTTGTATTTGTCACTGCTCTGACAGATGAGGTTCGTGCTGTGTAATATCTTGTGGGGTCTCATCTGGAGTTTGAGGTTTTCTTAATGATATGAATAATAATAGGATGTAGCAATTTCTTTTTCTTCTTCTTTCTTTCTTCTATGGAGAGTAACTACAATACTCTTGATATGATTTTCATTGTCATATTTTCTGGTTTATAATGTGCCTATGGCATCTTTAGGCAGTGATGAGCACCGCTTTCTGTTAACAGAAAACTGTGCTGGAAATGGAAAATAGTTTTTGGTAACAGACAAAGAACAGACAAGGGTGTCTTTCATTGAAATCTATGTGTGTTTCTATTTGCATAAGAGAGAATCAGTCACCCAGAAAAGGCACATTCAGGTACAACTGGGACAAGTCTAACCAAGCAACACAGACCGAAGACGAATGGAGCGAGTTCTCCTCCCAGAGTAAAGAAACAGAGCAAACAAGAAAGAGCCAGGTTTGAATGAAGAACACTAAAGATTGGTAGATGAAGAATGATACATACATGAGAAGAGAAAAGATTTTTAAAAATATATTTATTCATGATTTAATTTCAGTGTATAGGGCAGAGGTGTCCAAATAAAAAGTTTAACAGATCTGGTGATATTTCAGCTCTGGCTGTTATCCAAACTCTACCACCGATGCACAATTGTGTGTGATTGAGTGAGATTAATGTGCAATGGGCTATTGAGTGCTGTGTACAGTAAACATGCCTGGCACTGTAACAATGCAGACTAATGATGATGTGTTTGTGTGTTTACTGTTTGCACATGTGTTCTGGTGTGTGTTGGGCTGATAACAGTTTGGGTCTGTGTGCGTTTAGGCATATTGTAGCCTTGTGTGTGGTAAATGAGTAGCTGAATCAAGGGCAGAGTTGGAGGCCATCATCATGAGAAAACACCATTTCACACAGACACATCCATGTAAACACAACTATAGAAATAGAGGATACAGGAAGTACTGCTAGCACTAATGCTGTATGGAACTGTTTTATATATTGTATTTCTCTGCACATTAACATCTATTAATGCACCGTAATGCAGCTTGCACACAAAATCACATGTCTATCTGTCCGTAGTGGGCGTGGGCCTCACAATGACCTCTCCAGCTGTCACATTGTGTTCTAGTATTGTCACTACAGCCTTGCATTTGAGCTTTATCACAGATAATCAGATTGGACCTGCCCTCTTAAGCTTAGTCTGTCAAAAATGCATAATACACTGTATAAACACACACACTTGCACACTTGCAGGATTCAGCGTACTTTCTTGTTTTCATTACTTTTTAAGTCATTATAATAAGGTTTGTGCAGTTTATTGGGAGCTAGTTTTTATTGTACAAAACATGAAGTGGATGGGAACAAACACTGTAAATTCAAAGCTGCATGTTTGAAATTGAATTTAATGAAAACAATGCTTGGAGCAGCATCAGCTGATATTTTCATTTGACCGCCTGCTTAGATGGTCCAGGTGTTTATACTTAGAGACACCTGTGTATGACGTCTTCGACATTTATAACATCAAAGACTGCATCAGTAATAAATTATAGTGATGATATGGCACCACAAGGACAATGATGCAGTTTTATAGCCATCTATTATCATGTACACACCAAAATACATAACATCAAGCCATATTTTTCTTTTGCAGACGCAGACTGTTCAGGAGGCTCTACAACGAACTCTTCACTTCTACAGGCAGCAGGAGATCAGGTGAGGCAGTGTCTCTTGCTGGTTCCACTCAGCTCCACTCTCTGTCACATGCTGTCTACCTACTGTCTCCTCGCTGTCTCTCTGTGGCATCCCCATCTCTCATTTTCTTCTTTTCTCACTTCACTGTCAGTCTTTCACACATGTACGTGCACACACCTGCTCTGTCTCTGTCAGTCTCTCTAAGTCTCCCCAGCTCCTCTTTTTTCTGTCTTTTCTTTCACCATAAAACTGAATCTAGCGGATATCCATGCGCTAGTGTTTAATTTTCATATTTTTTTTACACTTTTCTCATGCATGTGGAATGGGGCTTTGTTTTTGTTTTTTTAATCCAAATTGTGTAAATTAGTGGCTAAATGGCTACAAATGCCAATGCTGTGGGTATTAAGCTGCATTGTCCATGAAAATGGTACAAACTTTTCAACTGCTCAACTAAACATTACCAACAGTGTGTTTTTGTGTGTATCTTTAAAAGGTGTCAAGGCATTGAAGAAAAGCGGAGAGACAGAAAAGAGGAAAAGTGTCCTTTTCTAGAAAATTCTGGTTCAGAAGAGGATGTCCTACAAATCCTACAGTATATGGCCACCATCATGGGTAAGTCTATGGACTGACATGTTTTTGGTTTTATCAAGTATTTGAAGAAAGCACAAAGCAAATGTCTCTATGTTGTAACACCTTGCTGCTTGTTTTCTCTTGAGTCAAAATCAATTGTACAGTGGAGTGCTATTTATAAAATTCCCTTGGGGGAAGACCTTTAGAAAAGCCATTGTAGACACTTTACTGAAAATGAGGGATACAGTGTCGTGGCCTAACTAGTGTGCATGCTGACACACATATACAACTATTTACACATGCATAAAGCACTGCTTACACAGCCACTGCGTTAGTCACTGCAAGGCTCTACAGCCCAACAAGAAAAAACACATACGTGTTGTGATGGTGAGTCACTCGGTACATCTTTGTTCAACGAAAATCATTTCCTACCTTTTCTCCCTCTAGTCCTTCTTTCCCTCAGCATCCTTCTCTGCAGTGCTGCTCACAATGCAGACAGGAACTGTACATGACCGTTAATTAACTTTACTCCTCTGACCTTCAGACATATTGTTGCTTATTCTACTGTTTCACTGATATGTCCTGTTCCCTCTCATCTGGTTTTAAAGGCTGTGATGTAATTTCATTTTAGTAAAAGTATATGTTGGTGCTTGGCTCTATGAATAATTAAAGTGACATTGGTTTGTTATGCAATCAGCACCTGGGACAGGCTTCTTATTGCATATTGACTGCTCAGAAAGTGCAGTTATTTCATCCATTCATTTATGTCTGTTATTTGGGTGTGACTTATGATGGCATCTGGCAAAACAAGCAGAACTTCTGTTTTTGTACCACCTTCTTTAGCTCCTCCTGTGAGGTTTCCTTCCCAGGTATTCCCTGGCCAGATGGGTCTCTAATACCTCCGGATTGTTCTGGGTCTGGCCTGGCATCCGCCTCGTGTTGGATTTATGTGCATTTAAATTAGTCCACAGGGGGCACCATGTGTTACTGTAAAGGTGTCTGCACCAGTTTAAAGAAACACTGCACTACTACAGTTGTTACTTTCTGAATATTCTTTGAGTACTCATTGACTATTAATCTTCTTATTCTCTAAATCAAAAGAAAATCCCAAATAACTAAAGCTATTGTCTTTATGTGTGTCAAAAAAGATTCCATAAAATAAAGGTTTTACAATAACTCATATTTCGTCTTTCTTAGGGGTACCATTCTGTGAGCTTCGAGAGCATTTTGGAGAAGAGTTCTTTGGTCTTTGTTTTGAAGAAAATGAGCGAGTACTTCGTGCTTTGGGAGGCAACCTCCAGGACTTTTTCAATGGCTTTGATGCCATTTTGGAACACATTCGCACCTCCACAGGGCGCCGGGCCTCATCTGAGAGCCCTTCCTTCCAGTGCAAGGATCCGCACGAGGAGGAAAAAGGCCGGAAAAAAATTGACAAAGTCACAGAGGAAGAAGAAAGAGGGAGAAGAGGGAAAGTGTTGCTTCTCCATTGTTTCAACCCTGCACCTGTGGTGGGATTGGTCATGCCAGGACTGATCAAAGCTGTTGCTAGACGGATCTATCATTCAGAAGTTGAGGTTGAGGAGGTACCGCCTCTCACCCCTCTGCCGAATGAGGACCTGGAACACACTGATGGAGACTCCCGGACCCCCACCCCAACTGCATCTCCATCTGCATCCCCCTCCTCCTCCCCATCCCCACCCTCACCTTTCCCAACTTCTTGTCCCACAGTTTGCCTGTCCTTCCAAATCCAGGAAACATCCCATCCATCCCTTACTTCTCTCCCAAATGCAGCCTCTGGAACCTCCAAAAGGCCCCCTCTGTCACTGTCCACCAACCCCAGCGATCTGCGCATCGGCCTGGCCACGTTTTGCCGTGCCTTTCCTTTTCATCTTGTTTTGGGACCTCGCATGGAGTTGCTGCAGCTTGGAGAGGGACTACGGAGGCAGGCTCGCATCGAGCCTCACCGGAACCTTTCATTCAGGGACTGTTTTGAGATTGTTTCACCAAAAATGGAGCCTTCATTCAAGGGCATACTGCTAAGGCTCGCATCCCCATTTACCATTCGTACTAGACCTGACAGCACACAGGCTGGTACCAAGGAGAAGGTAGGTGTGACATCCCACTACTCACTGAAATCTTACACAGCCTTTTGTCACATTAGATTAGTTAATGGCAATGAAACAGATAAGAAATATTGTGTGGTTCTGCCACACCCAGACGACTTATTCTGTCAAAAAAGGCATGCTATATTGGCCATAAAAATTGACTTTTCATTAATGAGCTATAGTGACCAGTGATTATAATACATTACTGTTGTGTAAAATTCCAGTCCATTATGGTCATAAATTGTGTGGATCGTAGAGAGATTTTCTGAGCCGATTGTAGATTAATTAGGTAAAGATAACCCCATTCTCAAGTAACAGGGCCACTGATTTTACCACTGATTAACTGATTACAATTCACACATAAAGTGTGTGATGTTTTTTCATTGAGCATTTTTCAATTGTCCAAACACAATGAATTAGCCTGAGCTTCATCCAGCCATTTATTGATTGGATGTTAACCGCAGGCTGACAGTGACAGCAACATCTTATTGATGATGAACAGAACTGACAGAGAAGAGATTGATCAGTCGAACCATAATGAACGGGTGAATAAATCTGTCAGTGAAGATACGATTTGTATGATTAAAAAAAACATACATTTTTACAGACACTGAAGAAAGTGCACATGAGACTGCAGTTAATAATCTTAGACTAAAACTGAAAAGGACTGTGTTACTTTAACAAGCCTTTAGGCTTCTTGTGTTGTGGATTATGCAGAGATTGCAGATGCACAAATGAATATTAGTCATATGAATCTAGTGTCACCTGAGCAGACAGGCAAAAACAGGGCACAGAGAAAGAGAGGGATGGGCTGACATTTTCACTGGAAAGGGCAGCAAGGCAAGACGACAGGCCAAGGTAAAGAGTCCACACTCCCCAATGCTTCTGTGTGTGTGTTTGAATGGCCCGAAGTGGATTTGCTGTTGGACTTCTTTTCTGTCTTCACCCTGGGATATAGGCTGTACTACGACCATCCAAAGACCTCTGGAAAAGGTCACATCGCACATATCTCTCCTCTCTCTTTCAGCTTACAGTGGGAAGTGTACACAGGGCGTGCTGCTCTCTTACAACTGTTGCATCATCTTGTACATCATGTTTCCCTCTGTCTTTGTACAAATGCAGCACCAGCTAATTTGACAGGCTTTTATCAAAAACAGGTCACAGAGGTGTAGTTTTCACATGTAATAAAGTCAAACAGGTTGCACTATATTTGAAACTTCAATATCATTGCAACATGCTCAAAATAGAATATAAGACACATTTTCAAAGCGCATCCTAAACATCCTATAATTACTATATGCTATGTGTCAAGTGTCATAGTAATATTTATTTTTGCCCTGTTGCTGATAAATTAAGAGTGGGGGACAAATGATTCAGAGCGGAAACATTAAGACAAAACTGCTGTGTCAAACCTTTTATACAAAGAACATGACTTGTGTATGTGCACGTGCTGCAAAATCAAAGTCGTACAATTACGAATTTAACAAAAGAGGCCTCACCTCTTACCCCTACACAGCTGTTTTAAATGGTATTGGTTTTAGTTGTGCAAAGTATTGTGCACTCCTGGTGATGTCTACTGTATGTCTTGCTGTGGTTGCTTGATATGTGTAAGAGAACAGCATAGCAGGGAGGGTCTAGGAGATAAAGATAAGAGAATGTCAGCTTTTTGTTTGTGTGTATGTGACTGAGAGAGAGTGAGAGAGATGAAAGAGGCTGACTCATTGACTCTTTGCTGCTCGGTGCTTGTTCATGCAAATGAGAGTGTGTTGACACGCCACAGTCTGCTTACAAAGGACAATCCATTAGCTGTCCCTTCCACCCCTGCTATCCCTCTCTCTCGATTACCTATTTCAATTGTTCAAGTCCAGTACTTTCTCCTCTGTGTTCTTTCAGCCATCATTTCCACCTCTCGCCCCTCAAGTGTTTGTCACTGCTCTCCCCTTCCCCCACTTTGCTTCGCTTCCTGTTGCCTATGGAAGGAGCAACCTGACTCTGTGGGTTTAGATCATCTCAGTAAACATTTGAATAAGTTTAACCAGGCTTTGAATTATTTTTGTTACTCTCAACCTCAAACCTGTTGTACTTTTATCTTTTTGTGGCTCCTTCTTCCTCTTTACCTCACCTCATCCTGCTCTGTGCAGAGATGCAGGCAGAAGGACAGAAGAGTGCTGAGTTAAACAGAGACACACAAGTAGGCCAAGGCAGTCGCCTCCAGGGATGTGTGTCTTTGTGTCCATTTATACATTTGTATGTCACTGTGTGTCCACTGTGTATGTGTGTATGAGACACAAGGTTAGAAAATAGCAAGAGAAAGTTTATTCTTAGTGTACTCATGGTATTATAAAACATAAGGTGAAGGAAAAGTGATGTTGCATAACAATTAACAGCAGTAAATTAATTTCAACTTAATTAATCCCCATTGGGAAATTCAATTGTTAGGCCTCTTCAAATAAAGTAAAAAGCAAAATTCATTGATTTAGAACTTCATCTGCCACAGACTGATTGATTGTATAGTCTTACAGCAGTCGGAAAACTCTTGTGGCGTTCAGTCCTGCAGCTCACTAATTTCAGATGTCTGCTGGCTGCTCTCTGTTCTTCAAAAGCCAATTGCAGAAGTTGGTCCATGTTGTTTAGTATAGCATCCATCCTGTTGTGTCTCCGCTACTTCAACCTGAGTCTCCAAACTAATACTTGTAGTTAAACCAGCCCTTGCTATTAGTTTTGTAAAGCACCTTGTGTTTGTGACCTTAATTTATTATAATATTTGCCAGGATTTATTATGATATTTAGTCATGTTATTTGATATAGGTAATTTGTAGTGTTTAAAGTCATTTATGGTCATATTTAATGTTTACCATTTGCAAAGAAGAGAATTTGTTTGTTTGTTGTTGTTGTACAATTTACTTTAAAACTAAACAATATATGAAACTATACACAAACAAAGATCTATACATATCTATAAATACAGATTTTATGTTCAGGTAAGTTACCTTTACCTAACTTAATATATTCAACTGGTTGCATACTTGGTTTATATTTAAGAGAAATCTCCATTTGCTTTTAAAATGAATCATAATGTATGCCAATACACGTACTATACATATAGTGTAACTATATAAACATATTATTGTCTCCAGTTTCCTTCACCTAAATTCATAAATTCAGCCTGTTGCACACTCCTGCTTTTACTACACCCTGCACACTCTGGGCCTGACAGCGACATTTGTACAAGCAGAATTAGAGTATGTGTTGAACTTTGTCTGTGGCTTTCCTGATTTTGCAGTCTCCATGGAGACAGGTGTTAGTATGGCAGGCAGGCAGGTAGGACCTCCCACTCAGCCAGACACAACCTCAGCAAATAGCAGCTCATGTTCTCTGACTGACATCGGTACATAAATGTGTTTATGTGTGTCGGATAAGACAGGCATGTTTCCAGGTTGTACTATAATTAAGTTTTCATCAACTTTCATGCACTATTATGATTACAGCACATGCAAATTTAAGGCATGCCCAAGGGAATTTGGACTCAGTATTAATGCCGGCTAAATGGCCGCATACATTTAACGTTCATTTACATAGTTCTGTCAATCAGCTATACTAATTATGTCAGAGTAAGTCGTGTTCGAGAGGATTGGAGTGTTCTCAGCTTGGACCCTTTGGCTGCATATGTGCATAGTGAATTGTATATGTTTATCATATGTTAGCATTTAGAGACTGACAGGCAATATCTGTGTGTGCCCTTTGAGATGTATTGGGTGTGTGAGAGCAAAGATGAATAGTGTGTGTCTGCTTGTGTAGATGTAGACTATGTATTATGCAGACCTAGGAGAGCCTTGTGCTATAAATAAAACAGCGCTGCAGTGTGCTCACTAGCGGAATAATCTATCTGACACTATGGAGGAAGAGAGAGAGGGAATGAAAGACAGAGGAACGAAGAAGAGCACAGAGGTGGGGGGTAAAGAGGAAAGGTATTTAAAGAAGATGAGTGATAGAAATGTGTAAATATGGAACAGGAGAAATTTTGTGCAAAATGTAAAGCATAAAGCCAATGTTGCACGACGTATCAGTCAAATTCACTGCAATTGAGTAGTAAAATTGGCCTCCACTCTTTTATTATAATTTTATTTCCATATTATAGACAATAAAACATTGTATTTCATTGAACTGCAGTTGTATTAGTCAAATACATCATTATCATGCACTGGAGTGGGCATATCTAAGATACAATAGTAGTCGTGTACCCTCTGGGGATTTAACCAGTGACATTACTGTGATGATAGGATTGTCTCTTATTAATAACTAGGCCATCAGTTTATCCAGTTTTCACAAGCTTTTCCGATACAAGTCTACATGATGAATAATATATATTAAGCCTGACCCCACTAGACCAAACTATCAACTAGATTACACTAACTCACCATTAACATACCAACTACCAACTGACCTATTTCTGCTGTGATATAACCTGATGCCACATTGTGTGATCTGCAAATATGCACGAAATATGTACACAGCTTTTTGGAATTAATGTTTTGGGGTTTTTTTTGTCGACAGGTCATGGAATTGAAAGGTCAGATGATCCATGTTCCAGAGTCCTGCTCCCTGATGTTTTTAGGCTCACCTCGTGTCGATAAGCTGGAGGAGCTTATGGGCAGGGGTCTCCATCTGTCAGATATCCCCATTCATGACGCCACGAGGGACGTTATCTTGGTGGGAGAACAGGCAAAAGCTCAGGATGGGCTGAAGAAGAGGATGGATAAATTGAAGGTGCGGGAGAATATTTTAACAAGTGAAAATTATGCTCATTATAAAAAGTACTTTAGCGTATTAGCAGTGTTACCTTAGGCTTCTTTTATAAATAGCAATATTTTAATCAACAGTGGCACAATTTCACATCAAACAGACTTGGCCAAGACAATCACGCCTACAGGCACAAATAAGTAAATGCAGATGAAATCCAAAATAAATCAAATTAATGCACAAACACATTTGCATGCACCAGCAATTTTAATTTGCTGCAGTACTCCCACGTGTAGCATCGCTGTCAACGGTGCGTCAAAGAAAGACATGCAGAACAGAATTGATAATCTGCTTCTCTTGTTTCTCTTGTATCTGTGCTGACAGGCCACACTGGAGCGGACACACCAAGCTCTGGAAGAAGAAAAGAGGAGGACCGTGGATCTTCTTTATTCCATATTTCCAGGTGACGTGGCTCAGAAACTGTGGCAGGGCCAGTCAGTGCCTGCTCGCAAGTTTGATGACGTGACCATGCTCTTCTCGGACATTGTGGGCTTCACTGCTGTGTGTGCCCAGTGTACGCCTATGCAGGTCATCTCCATGCTGAACGAGCTGTACACACGCTTCGACTACCAGTGTGGCATCTTGGATGTTTATAAGGTCAGTAAAGAGCAATGTGTGTATCCCCCTTGTTCATAAAATACAGAGTAGAGAAAAACAATGTAGGAATGCCCTAGTTTTAATGCAGGCAGAAAGGGTCATACCACAGCAACAAGTGAATGTACACCATACAGTCATAAAAACCTAGAAATATCATGGAAATTTGAATAACTTTGTGTCAAACATGAAACCACAAACAATTATTCCCCAAAATATTCACATTACTATCAGGTGTGATGTGAAGTACTCATTAATTTATTTATTTCTAGCATAAGGTGTTTCTCATAAATAAAATATTAGCAGGAAAGCAATAATATGAGGTATTTGGTTGAATAAGTCGAGCAGGTTTTATTGTCCCATACACTAGTATATCATACCATACACATCAGTTTAACAACCAATCAACCATCTGTTCTCAAATTTTGTCATTCCACTTGCTCACAACCAGTAATAATGCTAAAAGAAAAAACTCTGAAAACTGCTGCTTTATTTACCCTTCAAGGCATTCTCAAAGCACATTTCTAGTGAGGATGTATTCCTCTGGTTCTCTGTGTCAGTGTGCGCTCGAGTTGTGGAATACTCTGTGATTTATGGCCAGTCTGTAGGAGCTTAACAACCATGTGTGATTATTGCCCATCTGACACAGTGGCAGAGCAACAGGGTTTCTGCATCTTTTTGCTTCTGTCTTTCTCATATTTGATCATTACATGTTTTCATCTCTCTGTTATCAGCTCGGCCTACTTATACTTACCACTTCCCAGTAAATTGTACGTATCTGCTACATTATCTGTCAGAAATGTCATGGAGAAAGGGAAGAGATAGAGAAATGTGGGCACGGACACTGAGTGTAAGGAAGAGGGTTTATGTGAATAGACAGAGCGAGTGTGTAAAGGAGACAACGACAGAGAAGGAGGAGAGACCATATGTTGCGATTGTCATGGTTACTGTCTGAATGACTTTGCTGCTAAAAAGTCTAAAAGGGAGCTGCTTGTCTCCCTGTTTTCACTTTTCACACAGCACTTTTTTCTCTGGTGCATTATCTCTCTCCCAATGAAATCACCATCATGAATGACATTTATCAAATAACATCTGTGCACTTAAAATGTGCTCTGTTTTAGTTAGGATTTCAGGGTTCATCCAAGGCATCCAAAAGTTTTAAAATAAAACCATATTTATAAAACACTGAATGACCCTGTTGCATATATATATCATCTGTGTTCTCTTCTGATTCTTTTTATTTTCTAATCCAGATTGAGACAATAGGAGATGCCTACTGTGTAGCAGGAGGACTTCATAAGAAGGTGGACAGTCACGCGAAGCCTATTGCTCAAATGGCTCTGAAGATGATGGAGCTTTCAGAAGAAGTGCTGACACCTGATGGAAAACCTATCAAGGTATGTGTGTGGTTTATGAGTGTGTCAAGTGTGTCGCTCAATAACCTCTAAATACACAATAATGATCAAGGTTGGTCAAAAACGTAATGTAATGTTGCCATGGAGGACATTTAAAAGATAAAAGATAGATAGATTTTGAATGTAATTAAAATGAGATGATGAGGCTCAGGGCCAGGGTTGTTTACAAACATTTGCCTGGAACTCCAGTATAGAGTGCCTTTAAACAAACGATTATTGTGATTATTTTAAAAAGCCAGGACATATATTTTATTTGTGAAACCTTGGTATTTATGCATTGCATTTCTTCTTTGAAACCGCTGAAACAAACATTTTGTAGCAATTTTAATATCCTAGGTTGTTATAGGAAGATAAGACTTGGTAGTTTAAAGGCGTGATGAGACTTTACTGTCACAGATTGTTGTACAGAGTGATATTAAAAGGCAATGATTAAATGTTACATGAAAAACGTTTACATGAGTGATTGCCTTCACTAAGTGAATGTGTGACAGAAATGAAATAGCCGCAGGATAACAGACTGGACACTGTTCTGTGCACTGCTGCTCCCAACATTTGTCTCAAAATAGAAAGGCCTTGCCAAGCATTTTTGGCATGATCCCCCGCTCCTCCATTTTCCCTCTGTCTCTCGCTGCTCACTGTTCTGTTTAAACTCCTCACTTTCCAACTTTATGCTCTTTTTTTCATCATGTTGCACTCATCTCTCCTCCCCTTATTTTAGAATTAAGGAGTGTTACAGAGCTACTCAACACTTGAGCATGATAAACGCTTTTCACCAAGTGCACTCATCTCCAGCCAGTTGCACTGTTATGCAAACGAGCTTGAGAGCTCTGCAGCGCTATGAGAGAGAAGTGAGCGAAAAAGGGTTTGTGTAAGAGGCAAACCAAAAGAGCAACATGAGGACAGAGAGAAAGAAGTATATGGAAAAGTAGTTCAATGTCGAGGCATGTAGTCAATAAGAAACAACTACAGTATGATATTGTACATTTAAATATTACAGCGAATGTTTTGTAGAGCAGTGACTTTAGAAAGCCTCCTTGGTCTTGATCTTTTATTTTTGCACCTTCTGTCTGCTTGGCCTGTGAATGTGATTGGTTTTCCGAGATGCTGTGCTGTTTCTGATTGGTCCGCTGAGGGCCATGTGCTGTGGATGCTGACTCACATGGAAAGGAGGGGAAGACCGTGTGCACGTTTGAGCGTCTGTGTTTTAAGAAATAAAGAGGCGAGTGGGCACTGGATTTGTTTATATGTCTGTGAGTGCTATGTGCTGAGGAGACAGACACACAAGTGTACAGCCATCTGTGAGCAGCACAGCTTAAAAATAGGTCACGCCGGTGCACCCATAAGCCCTTTCTCTCCTGCGTTCTGTCTCTTTTTCTTATCTGCACTCAGGACTGTCAAGGTTCCTGCGCCTAATTATGGGTTTATTTTTGCCTCGCTCTTTCTATTGTCCTTCCTTCTGTCTTTCTGTCTGTGTTCGTTCTACATCACTACCCCATTGCCTGTTGTTGCCATGACTACCTTGCAGTGTGCTGGCATGCTCACAGTGGCGTTGGTTGCCAAGGTAACGAGATGCTCCAACAGGCCATTAGAAATCTGCTAGCTTCCACTGGTTTTGTGTCCTGTATGTGGAAGTGTGAGATCAATAGTTGGCTGCTTAAAACAATCATCATGTGTCTCTGGGGAACAAAGTGGTTCTGTTTTTTGTAGATATTATTTAATCTTAAATATTGGAACAGTAAAGTAGTACAAAACAAAACTTTTTCTTTTAATATTGTGCTGCTCTAATATACATGAAATCAGTGTGCATTAATCTATTGGGAGGGATGTGAATATCTGTGGAGAGAGCTTTCCTACAAACTGTAACAATATCTGTGGAAATCTATGTAAATTAATAGAGATCTATAAAGTATAAAATAAAGAAAGAATGTATGGACAGTGTTGCAGCTGTGACTAACGAGGTGCCTGTTACAAAAATATAACAATATTAAATGACTGTTTTCTCCCATTTGCCTGTTCTTTCAGCTCAGGATAGGTATCCACACAGGGTCGGTGCTGGCAGGTGTGGTGGGAGTTAAAATGCCACGTTATTGCCTGTTTGGAAACAATGTGACTCTGGCCAGCAAGTTTGAATCTGGGAGCCAACCGAGGTGTATCAATGTTAGTCCCACCACATACCAGTAAGTAACCAAAACACAAACTTTATTGTACGTTCTTAGTTCATTTGTCCCCTGTATATTAAGTTGTGTTTTGTTTTCCTTTGTAGATTGCTGAAAGATGACCGATCTTTTTCTTTTATCCCTCGATCACGACTTGAGCTCCCAGATAATTTTCCCAAAGAGATCCCAGGGACGTGTTATTTTCTGGAGGCGGGGACATCTCACAGTCATGCTTCATTAACCAGCTCACGTTCCGCCCCCCCAGCGTCTATGAGGAAAGTCTCATATAGCATTGGGACCATGTTTCTAAGAGAAACAAGTTTGTAAGAGATACTGTGAGAGGCTGCATTTGAAATGGTGGTCTGTGATTATTCAAATACAAAATCTGGAGTTACACCTAAGGCTTGGCATACAAATGAAACTAGATATGTGCTTCTCATCACAGGCAAGACATGCAGTACTAAGCAACATAAATACGTTTCATGGTAAATGGACGAACATTCCAAGGGAACATTATTATTGGAGAGAAACAATGAGGAACGTTGATAATGAAGTTTAACACTTTCTAATCTCCATCCTGAGACTGTACCTTCATCCTGGTCAATGGGAGGACACAGGAAAGACATCACTCATACAGTGTGCACTCCTTAGCAAATGAACAGCGGAAATAGAATAAATTCACCTTCATTACAATTGATCGGAAACTGAACCACTCAACGATGGCAACATTGCCACAAATGTTTGCTGTGCATCATGGCTAAATGTACAAGAAAGACCAATAGTAAAGAGCATTACGACTTCCCTTACAACTGTCCTGGATCATATGGTTCATTACCAAATACATTGTTGCTTATTACATCAGTCCTTCAAAGCTGCACTTGTTTGACACTAAACAAGGAGATGTATGTAAAAGTCATCAATGGACAAAAGCCAATTCGCTGGTACAGCTCATCTTAGAGCCTGTTGTGCTTTCAGTCCTCACCAAAATCAACAACCCAGCCATTTCATTGCAGGTAATACGTTTATGATGATAAGCTCAGTGCCTTGTACTGCTCAAATCAGGGCAAAATACAAGATGGGTATTTTCAAATATTTGACCAAGTTAATATGATGAGCATTTCATTATTTATTATTATGTTTACACACATATGAATCTTAATCCATAGATTTGATGGTTGGCATCTTGTCCTAACACTGGTCCAAATGAGCCACAACTAAGAGTTCAAATATTTGAAATGATATTCATCTAGCTTTGTCCAGATTTGCCAATAATAGACATGATTTTTGTCCATAGCAGAATTCATAGTCGCAGTGTCCACTTTCAGTTATACATGTTCACTTCAGCTGAATTGTTTCACCCCAAATACATCTAAAACCCACATGCAAGCAAAATATTTTACATGCAAATGTAATGTTTTTAAAACAGTTTTAGTCGTTTGCTGGTTGAGGTATTGTAGTTGAAAGTGACAAGTCCAATTTTCAGGCGCTCCAAATATGTCAGTGTAGCTCAGTAAAATGGACAAGTTGTTTGGTGTTTTTCATGTCAGTAATATGTAGAAAGTAAAAAGGCAAAGTTGGCTAATATTTTAATATTTTACAACTTATTGACGATCTTATCATTTTATTTATAGGCCTGCAGAGACATTTAATTTTTCTACATATTTAAAAGGTAATGACATGAATTGTTCTCTTTGCCTGGAAAATTAAATGAAATAGATTAAATATTTAATTCCTAATAACAGGACATATGGTTTAACACTAATCATATGACAGAAACTATTGTTCCTACTGTGACTTCATGACATAAATATATATAAAGTGTGCAAGTGGCCAAAGCATCCTCCATCTAACCACATGGGCATAAAGGATTTGACCCATCAGGTTAGTCAGTCTAACACCAGCATAAGATAGTCATGTGCCATATTAGCATAAAAGTGAGGCTAAAGAAGTGGTGAAGGTTACAGGGAGGAGACCTGACTGTGACATTTAAGGATGAAAAAACTGTAATTATTAATTATTCTGTAATTAAGACAACGCTCCCAACAGAAAACCTAAAGCACTTGCTTCTTCTTAGCTCTGTACACAGCTACATTTAGTTGTAAAACAAGTTTTTCACCTGAATGATTCTATGCATACAGTTCACCTAACTTGAGAAAGGCAATGCTCAGTCCACAAAAGTTATACACTGACAAATAGTATCAGGGTTAGGGTTATCAAGACCATGGAAGGATTTGTAATGACATGTAGTGTCAGAAAAGTCACATTTCTCTTCAGTAATTACTTATGTACTTATTTATTATTTTCTTTAAACGGTCTTGATGTTCTAACCTGGTGCAACTTGGTGAGACCAAAAACAGATCTTTTTTGCTGTGAATATACAGAGAACCAGAATCTGCAACACAACACTGCATCTGCAATAGTATACTATTCTATATTCAATACAATATACTACTCAATAGTATTCTTCATAATTGTACTGTATGCATTTTCAGGAACCTGTTTATATTATGATCATAGTTTTCCCTGCAAATAATATTGATGTCATAATAGTTCCAAAGACATAGCAAACACTATTCACACCAGATATTACATTTTATACTGTATTTTTCCATTTTACCATATCATGGTATTAACATAGCTATGCAGTTTTGAGCCAAAACAGTTTTAACTATATTTTCAGGAACATAAATACTTTTGGTCAAATTTAATTTTGCCACCTGAAACAATAGCAATGCAACATTTATTAAAATATGAGTTTACTATTGTACTGTATACAGCAGTGAAACAGCTCATACACATTGCATCAGTTTACCAGTGGCTCTACACATAAAATATGAGATCATTTTCAAATGCACTGTTGTACATAAACATGTAGCGAAAAAGTTTAGCTTGTGTTACCTTCAGTGGTGCCTGAATCTTGGCTAAAAAAAGACGTTACACCAGCATTACACCCACGCAGCATGTGCTTAAATCTATCAATTCTTGGCAAACTGGAATGGTTGAAATGGAGGTATTGCAGGTACTGGTTCTCTACTAAAGTGTTGTCAGTGAAGGACTCTGTACTGCAGTGCGTAACATAGTCAAATGACAAATGTAGTGGCAATACAACTGAGCTGTTTAAGCTCTGTCTAACAATGAACAAATGTTGTCTTGAGATTACAGTAAGTCTGGAAATCTCCAGTGTCCAGTTGGACTAAGCCAAATACATCCATGTGAGTCCATGTGTGCCCATGTGAGCACACTGAGTTGGCCAGTGTACAAGTACATGATTTATTATATTAAATAAAAAGTGGAAAATGTAAGAACAAATGTTTAGAGGCTTTTAAATGCATTTTCTTTTTCACATTTTCCACTTTTTTCCTTTTCTACTCCAGTCTAATGTGCCATCAAAGAAAACTGCACACACTCCCAAGCAATTACATTTTTAAAAATGAACTGTACTTTTTCATGTCACATTACATTCAAAGTGTTTTTTTGTTCATCATTAATAAAGACTACATTATTTGCAGGGCATTGTTATCAACTGTCATGTTGCCAAAACCTATTTAGATTCAGTTGACTAAAATAGAAAACAATGGCTCTAAGATGATAAGAATCTAGTCTATTTGTGGGGCTTGTTTATGCTGATTCTAACAACAGAGGCAAATATGGCGGATGCATGTCCCGGCTCACCAAAAGATATGCAGTCTTAAATATGAACATTTAATCCATATAATACAGTAGCTTCCATGATGCTTGTCCACCAGCTTTGCTTTAAAACTATTTTTTAATTTAACTATTCACCCCTCTGAGACTTTCTGTTTGAAGGAGCTCGCTGTCAGCAGAACAGTGGTCCTGTAGCATCAGTGGAACATTGTAAACATACTGTCCAAAGCTGATCCGGGACATTCTAAACTGTTTTGTTTCCTGTTGATGGAATCCCTCCTGCGTTCGGAGACTTGATGACTGCTGTTGGTTTCTGACGGACAATAATGGCACATCTTCTGTCATATATGATGTAAATAAAACACCAAGTATCTTTAATAACGGCCCGTGTCTTGTGTTCCAATCTTCAGGTGTAAAGACGCTCTACTAAGATGCACTTTTATCCTTTGGGACTATGGAGACCTTTTAAAAAAGATGTAACTCACCAAAGCAAAAGGGGAAAAAAGCACAAGAGGTGACCTTTAAATAATTTTGTCATTTTCCCCACATTGTAATGGTAGCTCGTTCCTCTTCCCAGCTCTTTGTGCGTCCTTCCTCCCTTTTATCTGGTAACCACTCACACACTATATATGCAAATACGCCCCCATTACACTAATTGGCTCTGGAAGGGTTGAATATTTCACACGGACCGTCCTCGCCGCGCACAGAGCCGGATTATGAGCCTTGGCATAACATCGCAGTGGCGAACATGCGAGAGCTATGAATGAGTGAGTAAAGGTCATGTAATTTACACACTGTGCCTGTCATATTAGCCAAATGAAGCGGGCCTGAATTACGGCCGAGCTGACAGTACCAACAGTCGGAGCGGGAGTTATGAGGCTAGTGTGTATCAAGATGAATCATGCGGTCATTATTCACGGATGCCCCTTCATCTCAATGTGGTGTGTGTTATAAAGAACACACTAAGGAGGGGATTGTTTTTCTTGGATTTTGACCTCTTTCTGGGACAGTCAAGCAGAGGTGGGAGGTGGGTTAATTTTTTAGGTAACTGTACTTTATTTGAGTATTTATTTATCGGGCGACTTTTTACTTTTAATCCCTACTTTTGAACACAAATATCTGTACCTTCTACTTCCCATAAGTCAAAACAGCTTTGTTACTTTTACAACCTCTGCATGTGATGAAAAACATCTTATTTACATAAACTCAGATTCAGACGACATTATAAATCCCACCAGGGACAACAAACAGACATGACAACAAACAACAAATAGGCACAATAGCAAACAACACCAAACACCGGTAATAAAATAAATATATGAAAAATAATAGTCTTATACAACATCTAATATTGTTTGGTGATTGTGTGGTGAATGATGCAGAATGAAAATAATTAAAAAACAATAGATAAAGTGATCTTCTTTACTTTAACTTGAGGAAAGAAGTTGAATCAGTACTTCACTTTTAGTCGTTTTTAACACACATAGGTACAGAATGTGAATACTTTTGCCACCTCTGCGGTTAAGACACATTACTAAAGTGTTCTCTACAGCTCTAATTATATTTAGATCTTTTCAATCATCCAAAACAAAGCAGACTACAAAAAGACTACACTCAAAATAAAAAAATTAGGCCAAGTTGGAGGAAAAAGTCGTATTTTTAGACTCGTCATTATTCTCATGCATATTGCTCTTAAAAGCGGGAGTTTCGACAATAAAAACAATGGATCCGAGCATAAACGTCAGACTCCTTTGGTGGCACGGTGCCATCACTTTCTGCAGATAAATATTCACGACACAACAGCGGGTCATAAACATGTAGAGTCGATGAAGATATATGCAAGAAACATTGACCTTCATCGTCTCCGTGCTCCTTTTTAGGAATTACACTGTCGGAGTGTGAGGTTGAGGGGGTGTGTCTGAACACGCCCCCCTCACACTCCCACATGACCTTCCTGTCAGCCCCTCTGTTATCCGGCGCTTCAGCATCATTCACAGTCTTTCATTAATCTAAAGTGTGCTTAGTTCTGCAAAACAAAATTGTATCGATATTTAAGGTTGGCGTAGATGTCATATCCTGAGTAAGACATCATCACTACAATTGAAAGGCATGGCATACATCATCGAAACATGGCACCACTTATCCCAAACAAGCAATAATCCTCATATCCTGTCTGTCCTGCTTCAGTATTTTCCGGCAGAGTGGAAAAGACATGAGGATTAGTGTTGATCCATGCAAATTAAAAGATCATACCAACGATGTTCTAAGGCTGTGAGAGTACGGTGCCCTTTGCCGGAATGAGTGTCTAACTTAACTTGTTCATATTTGTACAGATTTGTATTTCATTAATCTTCCTGTGTGATAAGTAATGCAGTAGGAGCATTAATGTATATTTTCCTGGCAGCCTCTGCGGCCAGCCATGATAAATCCTGATAAATCTCCGAGATCAGTGTGTAATATCAGGCGGACAGCAGGATTACTTCAAACAAACCATTACTGTCCGTTGCCCTAGAAAGCTTGTATTTTCACAACCTAAGCAAATAAATCAATCAGACAGGTAACAAATGACAGGAAAAGCAAAGCCTTACACTGCAATGTTCCCTTAGGACATCAACAGCTTATTGAACGTTTGAGTAGGAAGCATAGACATCTTTGCTTCATTGATGAACTAGCTTTATTTTGTTTTTGAAAGCAAACTCATTGACAGATTTGCACTGGGTTTGTAAAAAAAAAGAAAAAAGAAACAGTATGTCCCTAAAGCTTAAAGGAAGCATATATAAAAAAATCAAGGGGCTGAAGATGGATCCCTGGGGCACACCACAACTCAACAGCAATGTAGCTTCAATGTTTTTTACTGATGCATTTATTTTGACAGTTTATTGTAACAGGATTCATCTGTTTAGAAAGGAGACCTTAAGATGCGATCTAGGCTTTATAATTAAGAAATTTAAAAGATGAATGGGATTTTGGTCAATCACAGCTCGCTTCCGGTAAAAAGGAGCGCTCCCATGGGTCAAAGATGTCAACAACATGTAACGTATTAGTACAGTATTTTGTGGTAAAAAATGAGTCCGGTTTGACCTTTTTTTAAAATAAAAAAAGGCAAAAAAAATAAAAAAATTGGGTACTGCACCTTTAATAATATTTGCAAGATAGAAACTTGTTTTGGGTAACCGTTTATTTATTTGCAGCATTTTAACTTCCTGTGGTATGACTCCGGTTAAATCTCAAAGATCAAATCTCAGTGGAGTTCAAAGCGTTCGAGGAAATGTAGTCACCAACACCAACAAAACACCAAAGACGTACATAAAAGCCGCCCTGGCACCTTTTATTTTGCACCTGGCAGGTTGTTGTTTTTTTTTTTTTACAGATTTGGACAATGCGATCAAAGGAGTGTTGTTCTTTTGAGCTTATTATGTGGGGGGGGATCTGCTCGTCACTGTAGATGGATGACGTGTCCAAACATTCTGCTCGGATACAGCTGAACCAGCAGATCTCACAATGTGCTCATTTAACACTTCACAGACTGTAATTGTGTCGCTTTGAAGCCAGTCCGGCGCCGTTCAGACAAAGTCCCAGAACGGACAGCTCGTGAAACAAACTGTACGTAACTCCATTGTGTGTTTGTTTGTGTCCAGAGTAACTCATTTACCTATATGTGCTCGCAGTTTCCTCCCACTTCCTGGAACATCTTGTAACCGTATTAGCGGGCCCTCATTAGGTTCTCATTTGGATCTGACTTCACTGTAATCCAATCACTCTGCATAAATTATAAGAGAAATCCATTATTACTGCAAACGAGTGGCTCATTAGGACTGGGATTCACCACCTGCTGCGACTTCATGTGTCCCCTGGGTTTTGCATGTACCACAACAGTTTCAACTCATACACAGTTCAAGCAAGGACTTTAGGATAAAGACTGGTAAATGAGAGATTCGGGTACACGTTGTTGTTTTTTTGCCTTTATTTGGTAAAGACTAAAGATTAAAAGAGGGAATACACTTATCTGAAAAAAAAAAACAATCAGTCATGGACAGGCAGAAAGTGAGTATCTTTGAGACAGAGAAATATGGGTTTGCATTAAGTCCAAGCATAAGTACAAATTTATTTAAGCTTGCGATAAGGGAGGATGGATTAGATCTGCAGCTGAAGTGGAGAAAACGGAACAAATGTTCGGACAAAGATGAATGAAGAAAACTCACATCTAAATCTAAAGTGTTTGGCAGAGTCTGGACTAAACAACCCAACACAAGAGCTGAAAAATGACTGGATAACAGATCACACCTCATTTATTTAGGATACTTCACTTCTAATAAGAATGAATGAATAGTCGTGTGTTGTGATGATTAAACTGAATCATTACGCGATGCATCTTTGGTACAATATAACCCCTCTCACAGCTCATACAATGTGATTCTTCAATATCGCTGCACTATTTTTAAATAAAAATAACAGAAGATTTATAAAAACTGAAGGCAGACTGGACTGCTCCCACATCGTCTTCTGCGAAACAAACACTTTGAAATATGAGCTGGATGTAATGTGATGCTTACAAGTGCAGTGAGTTTTACTGCAGTTTAACAGTAAACATTCCCCCGGCCTATCTGGCCTTTGACCTTTGTGAACTTGCCCTGTTCCTCTTCCCTCCTCAGCTGCAACAACAATCATATCTACCACTGTGTGTGAATGAGTATACGTGCACTTCACCACACAGTGATGAGGCATTTTATGGGAACATTGGTTCCTTGGAAATCTTAGAACTTTAAAGTCTATAGACATTTTATTTTTTTGCATAGTTTTTGTTTTTTGTTTTTGTTTACACCTAGGGACTGCATCCATTTTGTTGTAGAATGGACAGTGACACTATATTGATCTAGAAAGGCTACGTCACACCCATGAGTCAGGTCAAGAAACTATTTTTACGATTCCCTTTTTATTTTATGCCGTCATTTTTGCATACATTTTCTTGATTGTATACCAAAAAAAAACAAAAAAATATTGTTGCTGAAATTATTTTGAATATTGCATTGTGTAATCACTGCAAACTGCACTTGTTGCCTATGAGCTACATAACCTGCTAAACCGCTAAGGTAATGTGTAACAGACCATCTGGTGAATGGAGGGGTCTGAGAGGGCTTCCATAGAAAGCGTTGACAAAGAGCAGGTACTTCAGATGAAAACTTGGTCAGTGATGGGATGAACCAATGGTAAGATCCCAGTTAGAGCCATGTTGTTTACATTTGGAACAGTAAAATGGCCACTTTGTCAAATTTTAAACCTGGCTACAGCGTTTGTGAACTCACAATTCTCACCAGAATCCAGAATGCCTGTGGTAAAAACAAACCAAACTGAAATTGTAGCTGCAATTGTGAATATATATTATAATTTAAACTTTTGATGCCCAATTTTCCAAATCTCAAATGGAAAATAATGTCACCCAAAATCAATACAACCCCAGTAAACAATAAAAACTGATTGCATTGATTAAATTTTTTGTTTTTCGTTAAATAAATACAGCTTTTCCACCGTGAGTGATGGAAAACTCACTCCTACAAAGCAGTAAACGGAGAATATTCATTGCCCGGTACTTTTCTTTTCTTTATTTCTTTCTTGACAGTTGGAGCTATTTTTTTAAATCTCCTTGACTATTGCACAAGCGTGTTCTTTGCTGTTGTTCTTCAGAAGCTAAAATTGAATATGAACTTTTCCTGGTCAAAAACTGTTATTCTGTGAAATTCCTTATTCCTTGCAGGAGTTCCTCTGGAGGACTTCATCTAAAAAGAAGATCTTAGACCATGAAGAAGAAGTGACATGGGGAGACTACCCAGTTGTTTCCTGTCAGAGGTTCTTATCTCTGCTCCACTGCACCTGGGAGTCAATGAGCTTCTATTGTTTAGTGAAATCCTTTTGAAGCCATTCGAAGGGAGACAACCGCACAGCCAGCACAGGAGCTTCTGCATCATGTTCAAGAAGTTAGAAAGTGATTTTTTTTTTTTTTATGTCCATGCTATAACACTTTCCCAAACTTTTCAAACAAACAACAGTCCAGAGTAGTGTTAAAAAGCAGCAGAAGTGAGAGCAAGCTTTAGGGAAGGAACACACATCTTAAATATTCCCTTTTAAAAACTTTGATCTATATATTTACAGGTTCGTAGCTAAAAAATAGAAAGTCTGCTAATCTAATGAGTTTGTGTGCATTCTGTGGCTGTGCCCTTTGTCTCCTACCCAAGAGTGAGGTTTATTTTTGGGGGTGATACTCCATGTTTTTTCATCCCTAAGGATACTCGTACTGTCAAAACAATCAACTGTCTGTCTGTCTGTGTGCTCGTTGTGGGACTGTCTGGATGTGGCGGTTTACTTTTACTTGTATATTTTTGTGGCTCAGCTCATATTTGCGCATACAGTGCCTTTGTGTGGCATTTTGTTTCCGGTTTAATGATACTGAATGATAATATGTAAGCAGTGATTTTCTCCAATCTTTCTTTTTGCGTCGCATCATGGTCACAATCATCTCCCTTCATATTAAAGCCAGTTATTTCATTGTACAAGCAGACAATTAAGGTCTTGGATTGAAAACCTATGAGATAGCATCATTGTAATATCGTAAAAAAGCAAACTTTTTACTTATTTTAGCAATCTGAAACAGTTTTTTAAGTGTTTGAACAATCATGTGTCACTACTGTTTTCTGCTCTCACTGTCAGACACAGAGCTCTCTCAGATCTTTGACCTGAGCCACTGTCAGTGAAGTCTTTTGGGCGGTCTTGCTTCTCTTTTAAAGGGTCCAGACTGTGGAACTCTCTTCCCACTGACCTAAAACTGGAGACGAACGTTGACATCTTTAATAGAGGCTTAAACCGCATCTGCATCTGGTTTGGTCCAGTGTATTTGTGTTGTCCGTATTAAATACATGAATAAATAAACAGAAATAAAATAAGTAAACACTCACAAAGGCCAGCTCCTCTGTGCTCAATAACTTTAAAACTGTAAACAAAAACATTCCTAGAGCGTTTTCAAAGATATAAATACATGCTGCGAGAAAGACTCTACACGTATAAGAGTTGAACAAAATTAAGCATGGTTACCTAAAGTTAAAATACTGGAGTAAACTAAACGGGTGCCACTGTGTTTTTTGTTGTAATGCCAGGTGGGCTCGGTAAAACGGTTATATACGGTAACAGGTGCAGGTCGGTTGCCATGGCGACGCCGTGGGTCGTGTGTGACAGTGCCTAAAGGTGAATCGATTTCTGTGCAGCGCCACTGTCACACGTCTGTGCGCCGTAATGAACTGCTTCAAAGTACAGCTATCAATCAGATTACCCTGAAGGATAGAAGCTGTTATTGGGTTTTTTTTTTTTCTTTGCCTCTTCATGCTTCCAGTTTCAATTATCCCTTCCTTCATTTCACCTTTTCTCTCGCGTCCTACTGCCTGGCTCAGGGGCTTCACGTCACCGCTTTGAGAGCCTCATTTAAGCGACTGCAAATATAGTTTTCTTATGCAATAAAACACTTTCCAAAATAGAGTTCCTTTACCCCATAGAATAGATTTGACAGCTTGAACGTCAGAGCTGCTGTTCCGCAACTGTGTGGTAAAAGTAGTTTGGTTTGAAGCTATGGCCGCATCCTCTAAAAAAGGTAATTTCATGCTGCTCTTGCCAAGTTTCCTCACAGGTCGGTGCACTACTGTTTTCTGACTGCAATGCCAGAAAAGAGCTATTTTAAAGTAGCTTTTACTTCCTTTGTTCCGGATGTTGAAAGTTTCTTTAAATGGTATTGGAGCAAAACAGGAGCCTGTCAGCTGTGACAAAACCATTCGACCTTTTTATAGACATTTTAAGAATTTACAGAGAGTAGTCTATAATAAAAATCATAGTTATTGCATTTAAGAAACCAGTTCTTAAATACTTTGTTTAAAAAGACTTGTTTTGTGCTGAAGGGAGGGAAGAAAGAACCACTTGGCTGCATTCTTTCTTTTGTGCGGAGGAAAACAGCGCTGTATCCTTGACCGTCAACTGACTCCAAATTATGTGCTTCTAGAATGACATGAGCTCAGTGAACACAGATCCTTAGAGAAACTTTGTATTCCACCGTGCTGTTTCAAAATGGAGACCAATCTTCTGGCCACATACATGAGACATTTTTTGCCTGAATTTAGCCTCGACATGGCCTGACTCAAGGGAATTTCACTTGCCATCACATTGTAAATAAGCCAAAGATGTCCATGACAGAGCACTGAAAAAATGCATTTTGAAGACTTTGTATCACAGACGTAGCAGTGCTTCCCTTGAACTTCTCTCTATTATGTGCAGGTCTACAATAAAATACATGTAAAAATCATTATTTGAAGTTTCCAAAAGCCATCTCCATGCAACCAAATAAACATTTTATGACTTTCTGTGAATCTCCCCACTGCCTGGTGTAGTCAAACTGAGCACTGCTGGCGGAGAAGTGCATTCATGTTTCTTTTCTGAACACACAATCTTGCATGTGAGCTTTGTATTTTAATCGAAATTGTTTTCAAAGTGAACTTATTATCTTGCGTATTTCTACCCTTTTAAAAAGAAAAAAAAATAGACAGCAGCATGTCCCTGCAGGGCAACCGTAGGTGTAGCAATCTTCAATTTCACCATCTCTCCTGATGCCAAACTATGAGGTAAATGGTAAGAGGCTTTGAGACTTCTCCCCTCTCTGCTTTCAGTTCCCCTTTCACCTGTATTGCCTCATATATTCATCCTCCCACTGTTTTCACATTTCCTTTTTAGCTCCCCTGGCTCTTGAAGGAATCCGCACGAACCTCCTGTTGCCCTCTCCCACCCCCTCGCCCCTCCTCCCTCCCCCCTCCCCTTTATCATGCCCCGATGACTGATGCTCCAGTTCTGCCTCCAGCTCGCAGGCCTGCGTTTGTGCAGATGGCTGGGATCACACACACACACACACATACACGCGCACACACACACAGACATTAACACAGCTGGCTGCATGGAGGTGTCCCAGTTACATATGGAAATAGGCCAAAGTGACAGTGGATGCGATTAAGTTTTGAATGTGTGTGTCTTTTAAGGCTGGCTGTGCTCGTGATGGGTGGCCGATTGTCCGAGGAGTGTCCGGATTGTCTGCTGTCGACCATTGTGGGCAGAGAAGAGAAATCCTGGCCTTAACGCTGGCAGCTGCTGTTGAAAAATTCATGGAGCTTTGGCAAATACGCAGCTTACGAACTACAAAGTCTAACTGTTCAACGATGAATGTAGATCGCCCATTGTAAATGAATGTAGGCGTGAATGGTTATCTGTCAATCTGCTTTGTAAGTGTAAGTGTTCTTTGTGCCAAGCTAATACAATGCAGATGTACAATAAATCTTAACATATTTTAGGATGTTTCCTGTCAGTTATCATTATTAGCATTCAGACGTAAGTTTTGAAAAATATGGACTCTCAAAAAAAAAAAAGGGCAAATTAAACTAAACCAACTAAACCTCCCAATGTACCATTTAAAAATCCTAAATATCCCTGTTACCTTTTTTCATAGTTAAGCATTAATAGATGTGTAATTAACAATTAATGAATAAACTATTTATAGACAATGAAATATCATTTAGATGTATATTTTTATACTTGGGTTTATTGTTAAGACTAAAACATTTATACCATTTTTTTTTACAATGTAATAGTGATTATTAATGTTGGATTAATGCTCTGTAAATGGTGAATGAACAATTAATGAAGTTGTTACAAATACTCAACTAATGCTTAATAGTGTGAGTTATTCTAAAGTGTTTTTTTAAAGGAATATTTAATAACATACATTTTTACTATAATTTCAATACAAGCAATAGTTACTTTTGACCTATGGCCCACCTTTACATTTCAATATTTATTTGCCAAGGAAAATACGATTCTCTGATATAGATCACTGATTTTGTTGTGACTTTTAAATAATTTTGGAAGAAAATATGTAAGGAAACAACTGCAACCATACACATTTTTATGCAGCCATAATTAACCTATAATGTAAAACACAGCATCTCCAGGTCATAATGAAGGAACATTTTTTTGGTCGATTTTTTCCAATCCAACTCAGAACACTAAACTGCCATGTGATAAACTAAAAAGTGTCATGTTACAGTGAAAAACCTAAAAAAAACAAAACAAAAAGCATCAGTTCCTTATGTTGCCTTGACTGTTGGCTCAACTTACCTCAGAGCCACCATTTTGGAAAAATACAGTTATTAGTATATGTTAGTAATATAGTTATTACTTAACGAATATGCCACAATTTTACTTTTAGTTGAAAAAATCAGTTTTTCAAATAAATCAGTGCTTTCCACTCCTCAAATATGCCATAATTTTTTTAAGTGATGTTGAACGGATGAGTGCTTTCAATTTCTAACGTCACATGACAATAAAAGGATAAACAGTTGACAATGAATGAATAAATATTCGACCCTATGCTCCTGCAAAAATAGCTGGACAAGGCAAGAACTGTGATTGAATAACGTGCTCACTTCATCATTAGTCACTGTTTGCCTTGTAATTAACATAAAACATAAATTGGACGGCTGCTTCTGGTTAATTACAATAATGACCTGTATGATGCACATGTGACTATAAATAGCTCGATCAGCTGGTGCCTGCATTGCAGCGAGATTAGACTCAAATCTGCTCATTTATTCCGTCGCCCAAATGCAATTACACAACCAAATTCGGACTAATGTTTTGTGAGAGAATAATACGATGAGGATTAGTGACAGAGACCCCTTTGTTAGCGGCGTATCTGGGATCTATAGTTAGTCTGGACTCACTTCTGTGTCAGCGACTGTGTGGAGACGCCAAATATCAAACGACAACACGAGTGACAAGTTTACACAGAGGACAGTGGACGATCGATAATGACAACTCCGACTCAAAACAAGACACATTTGAAATATTTGAGTAGCAGACAATAGAGTGGCTTTTGGCTCTATTTGAAAAATTCTTACTGCTCTATTTGAAAAATTCTTAGATTTGAATGGCTTGTGAGTCTATATATATATTTAATTACCAATTTGACACATTACATATTTCATTAAACGCTGACCTCAAAGCCCAGACTGAAAAAAGGGAAGACTTCATTGAAGGCGTGATGACTTCAAGCTGCCAGTGGCATCAAAGTGGCATCACTCCGCTTTAGAAGTACCCACAAACCAAGTGTCCGCCAGAGAATAAAAGGCTTTGAATATGTTTTCCAGCCGGCCAGACAGACATAACAAAGTCTGGTCTTTGACAACACAGTAAATCACTTTAGAGCTCAGTGCAGTGGTGCCGGGCAAATGTGTTTTTGTAAGATTAGGTCCTGAGACAGAGAGTTTAACAGCCCGTCTCTTCTTAAAATCACCCATTCAGGTTCAGAAATTGAAATTATGCAGAGAATAAATGTAGTTATTTCAAAGTGTGAAGAGTATAACCTTAGAATGGGTCTCATCTCTTAACTCAGGCCAAGTTTGAGGTAGTAAACAGCCTACATCACTACACTGAGGTTTTACACATTATTAAAACAACTTAAAGACATATTTACATGGCAAATCATGTCTTCTAAATGTTGATTGGTTTCAGATAATGGTGGATGAGATGAAATTTAGCAAGCATGTACTAAGCTTGCCTCAACAATAAACATAAGGATGTTTGTTAGCTTACTGGAATGTAAGTGTATGGTTTTATTGTAAAATAATGGCTAACAGGATTAAGATATGATGAAGATAGAATTACTGGTTAAAAGCTCCACTGCCTGTTTTTCTTTTTGCCGTCCCTGTCTCAGATTCCACACACCTCCAAAATCAGCCTAGGGACCTCTCCTGCTTCTCTTTTCTAAAATTGATGAAAAAAAATGATCATTTCCACAACAAAATACTAATACATTTCACCAAACTAAAGTATAGAGTTTAGCATTAGCTTAGCTGTGAATTCAGCATCAGCACAGCAATTTTCTGTGCCTGTTTAACATTAATTGACAGTAATTACCAATGTTTCATGTTGTTTAGATTTTCTCTGTTGATGCATTTCTTTTTTAAAACTGTTTCTTTGTGTTAAAAGAAATATTCATTGCTGAAAATACACTTAATCGGCAGCTATTAAACTTCCTGGAACATCATATGACAAGTGAGCATGTCATTTTACGAGCATGTGATTGGCCAAGGTTTTCCATATTCCGAATAAAGGTTCTCATATATTAAAATCACTTATAATAAGCAGTAAATGGCATCACAAAGCCTGTTTTTTTTACTTCTAAACCATTTTCCCCTTGAAAAAAAAATATCAGGTAGAGTCTCCCACGACTGTTTGACGACTAACTGACACAGGGCCTACAGCTCATTCAAGTAACTTTTCTAATAAATAAATAAATAAATTAGAGTTCCTAAAACCACACCTTTTTTTGTCATTTTATTTTTCATCTTAAACTTGAGTAAAACTGAGTAGGTTATAGCCCATTTCACCTCAAGACTAGCTTCAAAACTAGCTTCAGCCCATCAAACATTTCAAAATATCAAATCAGTATGTTTAATAATTACTAAAAATAATTCTCTTTGATTTGTGGCAGCTACATGACCACATCTTTTCTTCCACTCTACTCTTTCTAAATTCTTATTGATTTTATTTTAAAGCCTGCTTTACTACTACTTCTAAAGATTTTTTCCCTCTCTTCCCACCTCTGCTGATGCTTAAAGCTCTGCCGTCTCCAGCCCACATTTGTCTATTCCTGTGGCCCTGTCTCTACAACGGTAAACCTGAGGCAACTAAAAATGGCTCTCTGTGAGGAAAGCCGGTGTGACATCAGTCTGACCCCGCTGCCTCCTCTCTCCTGCTCTCACTGTGCCTCACAAATGCAAGATTTAAGACTCACAAGAGCCAAACTAATTCGCTGCAGCTGGAAGCAACAGCGGCTGACTTGTGTGCGAGTCTCTTTTTTACAACTTACAATTACACAAGCTGAACACACTAGAATAGATTTTTTTGTGTGTGCATTGACGTGTTTGTCACATAAAAATAATTAAATACAAAACATCACAAATAAAGAACCACCATGAGGCCATTTGGACAATAGGTTGCCATTTCATCAATACCCATAATACCTCAGAATTCTGCTGAAAGGCAAAGGTTACAAAAGCTGAATCAATTGTTAGAAAAGCTATAAATAGCCAGATGTAGAGGCAGAGAAATGCAACTAAGGCTGTGTTCACACTGGCCTCAAAAGTGAGCTGCAATATGATCTTTTTTAAAAGTTCCACTGCCATGTGTTATATGAATAACATTTGCCTGATTTCTTTCTCTCGGTCAGTCTGTGGGTCAGTTACCCGACTAGCGGCAATCCTGCTAGTTTTTTAACCTATTAAGCCATTAATCCCTAGAAATTGTTTGACAAGATCACCTCTGTGATGTTGCCCGCAGCCTTTTACTAAAATATAATGTTAACTCTCTCTTGAAAAGATCTACGTAAAAGACTGAATGTTTTGTAATCATCAAATGAAGGAATTATACGATAACATTGATATAATGTTAGTTATATTAGTCTTCATTGTATATCTTCTGCAGACATTAGGGCTATATTTACATGATTAAGTTAAAATATTGTGTGTGTATTGTATATATATGTCCAGATTATTGTGCTTCTATTCTGCTTCTACTCGAAAAGAGTAGGTTTTGCTGGGTGTTCACATTGCATCCACACTACACTATAAAATTTTACAAATGCGAAAATCTACAATTCTGAAAATGGAACCTATAGTCTTATAGTGTGGGCATTCAAAATTGAGTCTTTTGGAAATGCACTTGTTTGTTTTGCTGCATGGTCTTCCCTGATTGGTAAATTAAAGATAAAAAAAACAACACTATCCTGGACTTCAGATCAGTAAAGTTAATACACTATACGGCAGTAGCGTTTGTAGACTTGAATCTGATTTAGTAGTAAGTAATGCAAATTTTAAACCGGACAAAGAGAAAGGGGCCACTTTTCACTGTAGTGTGAACACAGCCTTTAAAATCTGATAAAGTCAAGCGAGTGTCAACGTGAATGTGAGCAGCAGGTGCCGAGTGTCACATGTCTGTGTTATTTCTTGCGCGCGGTGAGGTCAGGTGTTAGGGTCCGTGTGTGAGATCAAGGCAGTTCAGACAATTAGGTATGTCTCTGTTAGTAACCAGTCATTTCACTTGTTGTTATTGAAGCTGCGGGGTCAAGATGGAAGGAACTGGTGTCATTTTTAAACATGGTCTTCCATTGATAGTATAGTAGCAGCCATCCATGCCTTACAGACTCTTGTATGTCTTTTTTCCATAAACTGAGGTTAGAGTGCTTGTGATGGTCTAAATGTCCAGACTAAATTAGATCCGGTAGAGGATCGGGGTCAGGGAACGTTACAGAAAGAACCACATATAAACACACTGTTAGTAAATGTAGTGCTGTTTAGTAAGTGTAAATGAGATTGGGTCAAAGTCAAAGGCTTTCCTTATTGCGATTTGGTTGCTGACACTGCTGAAGTTGTTTTGATACATCATGTTTTAAGTCTGTTACATTCCTAAGATATTCATAGTTAATTATAAGATGTAGTTTTGTGAATGTATGTCAAATTATAGATAGGGAAACAAAAAAGCGATACAAGCAAAGAGCAAACCATTTTACTATTCTCAATAAATTTAGTTATAATTAGAAATAACACTGGAAAATGTTCATAAACATCTGAAATGTAGAGCCAAAGTGCAGTAGACACCTGTGGCAGAATGAACTTGTCTTTTATTTGTGTCCAGTGAGTAATTGCAGCGACCTCAAAAGGTGAGTGGTGTTGTTAACCCCATGTCCTTTGGCCTTTTGCTGTCACTGGCCGGATCAAAGGTCAACCATGAGACTTATTACTTTAATGCTGACCATCTTGCAGCCTGGAGATGGAACTGGATCTGCATGCACCACAATCATTACACTCTTCAAAACTTCTGGTATGGTATATATCAGTCAAACATCCAAAAATGTCATATTAAATGACATTTATCTTAAATCTAGCAGACATTTTATATTTTGAGCTTATCCACCGTGTAGCAGCTGTGTAAAAAAATAAAAGCTGTCAGATGGTGTAAAGTTTCAAAAGTCCCCAGAGACGAACCTGTGATTCTGACTTTGTCTGAACAGGACTTGTGTTGAATGAGAAACAGTTTTCTTGTCAGACTATTTTTGGACACTGGCACTTCTGAAAGGTGTGTTCGTACGGTGTGCACGCCGCTGTGTCTGAGGCGTGTTAGTGTGCATCGCTCTGTCTCTGAGGGACTTCAGCCTTCATCTTGAAGCTCTCCCAGTAGGAGGGGTCTTCTTCTGTCAGGGGCGAGGCTGAGGCAACGAGGTCACTGAACGACAGCAGCGTGAAGGAGCAGGGAGGAGGAAGTGATGCGGGTAAAGGCTGGAAGAGAAATGTGCACAGTTATTAAAAACTGAAAAACAATGAGAATCTTAATCCTCTGTACTAAGTGAACCCGCTTTTATGTTGGTGTTTAATTTGGCATTTTTGTTGTTCCGTGGCTCCAGGAGCAAGTAACTAGCATTTTATATTCTAATAATAAAAATGCGACATAGTAATGAAAACATTGTGTTTTATGGAATAATGCAAAAAAAACCAAACAATTAATAAAATGAAAATGAATATATCCTTACCTCTGCGCCTCGACCAAGAGCCACAGCAACATGATGGTCAGTGTCAAGCAGGCATTCCTGTACAAACACATTCAGATACATACCATCAATAAAACATACCCCTTACACTCATTGAAATTCAATACAGTAAATGTATCCAGCAAAAATACAGGCATGCACATGCATATGTGCCTATGTCCATGTAAAAATGTAGCCTTTCTTGCACTTCATGATTTATTTTTGTTTACTGGCCGTCATTTTATTTGACACTGTATATCACCAAGAACTATTTCACTGAGGTTATGCACCAGCCAGTGATATAAGAGACACAAATCTTGAGTATATATAATCAATTTGTTACAGTCACTTAAGTGTTGTCTGAATCAGTAAAGGGACTATTTTCTTCACTGTGCAGACTGGGGGGGAGGGGTTTACAGGAAGCGCCATCAGCAGGAAGTAATAAGAATCATGGCTGGCCTTCGATCTGACTGACCCTCGCACAGAGAGCAGAAAGACCCACGATCACCTCATCTCAAGAGTGTCTTTGACTGTAATTGATTCAGTTCAACTGTATATGACCTCTGAGGGTCAGTAATAATGACGGCATATCAAACAAAACAGAAATTGCAGTGGTCAATAAAAGACGTTAAATGCAGTAGAGCCTGCAAATATCCTAATGTGGCTATTACAGTGCAGAAAATAAAGGGGAAATGATATTCTGAAAAAAAAGCAGAAGCTGTGGGCCTTTAGACTTTAACAAAACTAGTGGAAAAAATATCAAAAATACTGCAAGAAGTTGGTTAAACTACATTTGTTTGCACATGTTTTTTTCTTTTTGTATTAAAATCATGGGAGCCTCAGATCCATAATGACACTGAATACTGTTAGACTTGCCACATGAGAGTTTTTTTTTTGTCTTTATAATAACAACTACTGTACATGTAAGTCTCCTACAGTGTGCATCTAATTCAATTCACTTTGTCGTACAAGCTTTGGTGGAAAAAGAGAAGCGAGACACATTACCATCTACCTACAATCAATAGAAGTAGACATTTTCCCTGGTGTGAAAACATGGACACTAAAACCGCATTAGGCCTCCAAGAACCCTAGAGAGGTGGATGGGGGAGAAGGGAGGAGAAGGCAGCAGATAGGCGCCATGTGCTTTTCCAACCACTAGTAACAACTTATCAGTCACTTGTTAATCCCTCTGCTCTGGGTGTAGAAGGAGGCAGCGAGAGGGAAAAAGGAAGGCACTAGAATGAGGGGAAAGGAAAGGCGGACAGAGAAATATAAGGATGCAAAAGAAGAGAATATAAGATCAAAGTGACGCTGAAGAGAGGACGGTAAAGAGGAGCTGGGAAATGGAGGAGAAGAGAGTGATGACGACAGATCATTCTTCTGCTGTGACCGAGAGCTGCACACCTCTAATGGAGGGCCATTTATGGGCTCCCATCACAATCTCTAGTGTGTATTTCTCCAGATGACCACCTGTGAGTCACTTTGCATACGCTTTTCAAGGAGTAGCAGTGAGGAGCCAACAGGGGCTGCTTTAAACCCGAACCTCTCACTTCTACCTCCCGCAATTTATTATTACAGTTCAGAGGATTGTAAAAGATGGTTGTATGTAAATGGAAGTTGTCAGAGTCTGGGTTTGGAAAAGCAGACTGCTGGGAAATGTATCCACTGGTTCACTCTTGTCGTCGATTTGGTTCTTCAGTTCATTTTCTACCACTTATGTTGCAAAGGGGCACTAGGGGCTGAAGCCTATCCCAGCTATTATGGCTGTGAGATGTGGGACATCCAAGACAATCACTGGTTAATCACTGGGCTAACACTTACAGACAGACACTAAAAGACAGGCACATTCATTCACTAGATGCAATGCCCGATAGCACTGGGGAGACATTGGTTTGGTTCATTTAATACATTTCATAAATTAGCCAAATCAAAGATAAGAATGTAGAGTGAAAGGATATTTTAGGAATAAATATACTCAAATTGATTAAATGCCACACAAATTGCTTGTTTTATTTGACAATTTATATATTTTTAACCGACATATGACTAATTTTCTTTACACATTTAATTATTTATGGAGCTTTGTCTATTCATTTGAGATATTTCTACTGTTTTTATGTTTATCGGCTTTAAATCCTAGAGTTTTTCATTTAGTAAAGCTCTGATTAGCACTGGAGCATTTTATTTTACTGTCTATTTATGTTTATTGTCTGTTGATTCTGCTTTATGGCTGTCTGTCAATATTGGAACTTAACTCCAATACTGATAAGATAAGAGAAACCATTTGCTTTATTTGTCCAATGTCATACACAGTACAATGCACAGTGAAATATATTATATCAACCAACTACTGCACGCCCAGTGTGACTTACTTACTTCGAATACCCAGTCGTCCTCTTCCTCCTCATCCAGGTGCATCTTGGTCTGGCGCAGTGGCCGGTCCTGTGTGAGCGGTTCAGGCGGCAGGTGAAACTCCACTCGCTGCAGGTTGAACCCGAGGCCTGTGCCGATGGCTTTAATGAAACTCTCCTTAAGTGCCTTTGTGGAACAGGAGAAAATACAACAATCAGACCTAGATAATGAGATAAAATAGATCAGGACGGGGCTAAAAATATGAAAAGACTGTCAAAGAAGAGAGGCGCCGTGAGTAGAGTTTTGTGTGTGAGAACTTAAAACCAGAACAGATGGGGACTGATACACAACATGTACAACAGTGTGTACACAAGAAGGGAATACAGTGTGTGTGTCTATGTGTGTGACTGGCAAAAACTGACTCAGCCAATGATCAACAATAACAGTATTACAAGGCTAATCACTATGGCAACCGTTGCGCTCTGCCATTAGTCAACAGCGCTGTGATGATATCAGAGCTTGACGTCTCTGTGCCACCCGCTCAATCTCACAGCATCTTTACTTAGCATCGCCATTATTATCTCTAAAGGAGACGAGGAAGAAGGGAAAGGAAGCTGTAATTTGAAAGAAAGAGACGATGAAATATCATAACAGTCTGAATTATAGAACTAATTGTTGCCACGTGGACATAACAGAATATGTGGCAATGGTTTATTTGTGTTTCCTTCTTAAGACAGTGCATGCATTTAAAGCACCACATGCAGGGCCCAGCTGAGCAGCCGTGCAATGTGACTACAGGGTAGTATGGTTGCCATGGTTACCCAGTGCCGGTAGAACGCGGCGAGCTGCTGGTGCTCCGAGCCAGCTGATTGGATGACGCTCCACTCGTTCGGTGTAAACTGACGAGTCATGATGCGGAAAAATTCGGGCACGGAGCTACTACCTGCAAGGACGATCAGAAAGAGAATAAAGGGGAATAAGACAATAAAATGGGAGTTCATCAGAGAAGGGATCAGTACAAATGTGAAAGACAAGATATAACTAAAATAAAATCAAGTGCAAGCATTTGGTGTCATTATCGTATTTCTCCTCTAAAATTACACAATGACACAAATTTAGACATCACCCACACAAAAAAGACACAGCAATCCAAACATCTGCACCAACAAGAAGCAGTCTGATCCTTTGAAACGAGTCAAGAGTGACACCTTGTGGAGGTATTGGATAGTACAGATTTCATTCTTTAAAATATCAAAGGAAAATGCACACTAATTGTCAGAGCTACCTTTAGGTTAGTATGTTCATATTCCAATTCAACACCCTAATGTACTGTCAACACATGCATTTACCAGGCATAGTGGTCTTCATTATATCAATGCCGACCTGCAACCCCTGCTCTGCTGCCAGCACCGTGTAGTCCCCTTGGTGGGACAGGTTGAAACTCCAGGTGTTATGATTAGAACTGGCATCTGAGGTCACCTGGACACAATCAGCAAATACAGGGCCATTAAAAACTTTATCAATACAGAACCTTAAGTTTTTTATTTGTAAAAACTCAGATATGAGCTTAACCCTGATAAAAGACATGCTTTGTGGGAAGACAATTTCCAGTAAGTAAAGCAACACTATGTAATGTTTTACCTAAAAATCATTACAACAACAGCAATTAATCTTATTATGCTGTTTTTTTGTTTTTGTTTTTTGCATGAAACAAGGAGAATAATTCCTATTCCACAGTATGACTGTAAGTTTCAGGGCACACTACCATCTCATGCGGAAACATATCTAGCCAAAATATATGACACAAAAGGAAATTTACATTAGAACTGCAATATTTATTTATAAAATGTTTGCATTCCCATGTGCATTTTTGATATAGCTTTTGTCTCTTTTACTCCTTTAGTGACTATAGAGCATTCCTTTAATCACTGAGTTAAAACTGTTATTTATTAGTTATCACCAAATACTATTAATTTACTGGACTATTTTGAAGCATGTTGCACAATTTTAAACATGGTCTTTGGAATAAGCATGTATCCACACAGTTTGTAGAGATATATTCCACTTTACATTTCTGCTTTGTTTACAGCAATTGTTAAAAAGCCTAATATGAATGAGATTGTCACTAACCTGTAGTGGTGCTGCCAGGTAGGGCTTCCCTCTGGGAGTTCGCTCCAGTTTGATGTGGGACCAGGGTATGCCCATCCTTTCACACACAAATCTCCTTAACAGTAACCTACCAGCCTGACGGAACAATACACAACACACAACAGAGGCTGATTAAACATGGAAAGTTTACTGCACTTTGTGAGTTTGGCTGAACGATCATACTGACCATGGCTGATTTAGCATCTTTGGCAAACACAAACTGTCCAATTCTGTCCTTCTCTTCAGACTGAATACATCGAGCAGCGAAGAGCCACTCAGACCGGTTAGGTGTCCACGACCCACAACGAAAAGCCCACCGAACAGAAGCCATGTGTCTTCACTGCTTATCATTCTTCTCATTCGGAGTTAGTTAGTTAGTTAGCGACAATATACACATAAACATAACATGACAACTAAAGTCGGGACTAGGTAACATGTTTGACAGCAAAGTATATTTAGTTATGTCTGGGTATTGTTGAGAAAACTGCACAAATGTGTCCTTCTGTTTGTTTTCTGTGTTAAAAGCGACAAGCACACACACCCGGAAGAGCCCGGCATGACGTCAGTGTCGTCATAAGTGGGCGCGGTGGGGGATTGACCAATGGGAACGAACGTAGCGGTGCGACACTGGCGATGCCTTCATGTACTGTGTAAAAATACTAGACTAATAGAAGTATAGTAAAATAATAAACACGAAGGGTCAGTTGTCCTTCAAAAGAAGTAGAACAACGACGTTAAAACCCGCTGCACAGTGACCTATAAATGTTTTTCTGACAAAAATTTAATTTTACATATCAATTCAAATCACGGACATTTCAACTCACATTTGTAAAATGGTATAAACCCAAAGTGCCAGCAAAAGCAGCATTAAAATTTCCCTGCTACTACGATGTTTTGATTGCGGTAAACCTACGGTGAGTAAGGTGAGTTGTTTTACGGTTAAATTGCCACGTTTTTCCACAACAATTTTATCATATTTGGTAAAGATAAATACTATATCTACAATAGAATTCAAGCTAGCGATAAAACGAAGGTTATTTAGTAGAAAAGTATTCGATTTGCAAAAGCTGCGAAAAAATAAGATCGAAACGTTGAAGATCCGAGTGGGATTAATCTGTGGGTTGGTCATGCAACGATTTCATCAGCATTTTCGAGTAACTGTGAACCCAAATTTAAACCATGGGGACATTTAAAACCAATTAGATAAATATCTTGTAGGGAAATTAATGCATTAGGATAGATGTGTTTGATGTGTTAAGATGTGTTTTAATTTAATCTGCAGTAGCATCTAAAAACCACTTCCTGCCGTTATCCCAACTTAATGTTGAATGATGTGTGTCATGTTCTACAAATACTAGCACATATTCAGATGCCATTTCATCCTTTTGTTTCCCCTCAGAGGCCGATTTCCTGTGAAGCCTTTAAATACCTGCAGTGTCTCCTCCAGTACAATCTAGTGAGGATGAGAAACAACTGCAAATGCTGCACATCTATGGCCTTAACCACAACTCCTTAAAGCTCGCTGCTGCACATTTTCTAGTGTAACACATGCCTTCTCTGAAGATCTTTTAAAAGTCTCTCCACTGAGGCTTGTACTAAGGAAAGCACCACCAAACACAGGCTAAACTCTAACAACAAACAACCTCTACACAACCTCTTGACCTGCCATCACTCTTTGCTGATTCCCACCCCTTTTCCGGTATCTGGTATCCATTCTTTGCTGCCAAGCTGGATTTCATGCAAGTTAAGCATCTCAAGAGGAAGAGGAAAAGTAACTACAGTGTTAGAGAGACCCAGACTCTCATCAGGGAAATCCACAAGAGGAGGGATGTGTTGTTCTCCAGACAGCAGGTCTCTATTATCATCATCATCTTTATTTTATAGAACTTTTAAGAATACGTTTACAAGATGATTCAATGCAAAAACAAACTCCAGTATAGTTTTCTGTTTGGCTCTTTGTGTTTATCACTGAATTTATTATTGTTTTGTTATGGTTTCTTAATGATCTGTTTCATGGATTAATTGGGCTGTTATTACAATTTGTCCACCATTGCTTTGTTAAAAATGGCAACCATGAAAGAGACAACAAATTGCTGTGTTTGTGTTGTTTCCTCCCTGTTGTTCCTGAGCAGAACACAGCCATTAATGAGCTGAAGAGACAGGCATGGGAGGAAGTGGCACGAGGTGTCAACTCACTCGGGGAAGGAGAGCTACGTACTGCAGCTGAGGTCAGTTTTTTATGGTTTTAATTGTGTTGCCATTCTAACTTCTAATGACCAGAGCACACATTGTACAAAACTTGTGCACACAGAAATGTACTTTCATTCTGTATGCACATTACATATAATACACAATTTTACTAAAATGTCACAAAACAAAGGCAAAGACATAATATTGTAAGCCAGCAAAGTGTTGCTTACACCCATGACATTTATTAGGCAATATGTACAAACCCAATAAAGAAAAGGTGTAAAATATCTTTAAATAAAAACAGACTGCATTGATTTGCAAATCTCCAAAACCATATTTTATTCACAATAGAAAATAAACAGCATGTCAGGTGTTGAAACTGGGACATTTTACCATTTCATGAAAAGACATAGCTCAAATTGAATTTGATGGCAGCAACAAAAAATCTGTGACAGGGGCAACAAAAGACTGTAAAAGTAAGTGGAGGAGGATGGAGCATTTGGCAAATAATTAGGTTTAAGACTCGTTGTATAAGGAGCATTTTAGAAAGACAGTCTCTTAGAAGTAACGGTGGGCAAAGGGTTCACCAATCTGCAAGAAATGCATCTAAAAACTGTTGAACAATTAGAACAAAAATAATCCTCAGTGTAAAATTGCAATGACTGTTTCCATGTTTGTGCTGCTGCCACTTGGCCAGGTCGCTCTTGTAAAAGAGATTTTTAATCTCAATGAGTTTTTAACCTGGTTAAATAAAGGTAAAAAAAATATATATATATATATTCCACCATTTACAGAATATAAAGTCATCAACATATTCAGAGAATCTGAAGGAATCTTTGTGAAAGGAACAAGGTGATGGTCAGTCTTGGATGCTTGTGATTTTGGGGCCATAAAGCAGCAGTGCATTAAAACAGGCCTGATTCTGTTTTAGAAATCATTGCATGGGTCAGGAACACTTCCAGAAGTCACTGTCAGCGAACATTGGACTCATCTGACCAAAGAACAGTTTTACATTCTGTCTCACTCTTATTGACATGTCATTAAGGAGATGCAGTTTTCTCACAGTTTGGTGAACCTCTCAAAAAGAGCTTTTCATGAAATGGTAAAATGTCCCAGTTTCAACCCCTGATATGTTATGTTTTATTGTGAACAAAATACAGTTTCATAAGATTTGCATTCTGTTTTTATTTACATTTTACACAGTTTCCCAACTTGCTTCAGAACTGGGTTTGTATATCTGTAGTTTACTCACACGTCACTTTTAGATTTCCTGTTTACTATTACTGTTTACTTCACTCCTAAAACACTTGGGATAGTATTCAAACTCAGCTGTTGTCCTTTCCTTTATATTGTATTGAGTAAGATAGCTGAAGAAATGATTGACTGAATATTAAATCTTGATTTGGAAGATACTGTACAAATGGAATCTCTTGTTCAGGTAAAGCGGCGTTACTTGGACTGGCGTGCACTAATGAAGAGGAAGCAGCTTCAGGCCGAGCTTTCTCTCTCCTCCTCCTCTTCTTCCTCTCTGGCCCTGAAGTCTGAGTATGAGCCGTCCTCGCCCGAGCATGAGGCCGCGTCCCTCTCGTCCGCCTGTGACCAGCTGCTTGACCTCTCTGGCCTCCCGAAAGACTGCCACTGTGACTGGCCCGAGCTCACACTGGGCGACCCCGGTGGCCAGCCCATGATGGCACCTCTGGGTGTCAAGATGGAAGACGATGTCAGTGAATACAGAGTAAGCAGTGTTATTTGTTAATTATATTGCCAGTTCACGCACACAATAAGAAACGAGCCTCCTGATTAAATCTTTGTGGTTAATTTACATATAAATGAGGTTTAACTTCTCCCCTTTACAGTCAATTTATATTTACTCTTTTCCGTTTCCTCACTTATTAGTAGACAAATAGGCTTTATTGATATGCAAGTATAGCCGAATGTGTTAATCATCTTAATTAATGTCAGAATGGCTAGTTATGATCGAAACAAGACACTGATTATGCCACTGCTTTACGTGACTCGAGTGGCTTTTTTTAATTCGGTCTTTTGATTAGCCTCGATTTTCTCGAAATTGGTGTTATTGTGCTTTAATTCAGCACATTCTCAGTTTAGCATTAATTACAGAGTACATACAGCTTACATTTCCATCCGTTCTCAATGTATTTAAGTGTCTGATTGCTGTGTGAAATACAATGTGGATGAGGAGAAAAAAAACTGAAACATAGGAAGGCAAAATTTTGTCATTTCATTTAAATGTTCCAAAATATACTGACTTTTCACACGGCCTACCTTTAGTCCTAGCAGAAAAAATGCCAGAGTCAACAGATTTAATGTGGTTAGCTTAGCCTGTGGTCAGATTTGAGGACGTAAACAGGTTTTGCATAAGAAGCAAGACAAAAGGCGAACTACTGCTGACACAGAAGGACACATGTAAATGCCAAATGTGCATACAATACGTTGAGTTAGCTACATGTGTCTCATTAGAGTGAAAATAGACCCAAATGTAATGTCTGAATGAGCCTATTGAGCCTATAGCATTTATTACAAATATCAACAAGAGGCAAAATAAGAAAAGTTAGTTTTATAGTTTTCTTTCAAGCCTCTTATATCACCTTGTACCACTAGATGGAGTCCTGAACTACTGCACCACTTAAACTGCCTCAGCCCCAAACTGAACCTTAAAAAAAGGAGTTTCATTTTCTTTATGCTTTAACTGAGCCATTTTACTTATAAGCTCTAACAATCAGCTGCATTCACTTTAATTGCATACATATCTTTTTTTGTTACTCTTTCAACGCTATTTGCAGCTGACCTGTGTTACTGTGTCTGCTGCTATTTGTTGCCTGTTTAAGGCACAATAATAATTAAATAATCAAGAGAACACAGTCAGAGATTAAAAGAGATTCCCTCAAAAAAAAAAAAAGACTTGATTAAGACTATTCTTTTGACATTGAAATATTCAAACTGGGAATCAAGAAATAATCATTCTTCATAATGTTTTAATTATTGTTTTTGATAATTATAGTATTATAGCATGGGAAAACCAAGGATAATGTCATCATTTAGAACTGTTTTGAATGACCTAGAAGAGAAATAAACACTGTCATCTTTGGTAAATTTCAATTTTGAATATATATAAACTCAAATACTTACATACTTTGTACATATTCATCTATATAAACAATAGGAGTTCCAAAAATGGAGAGCTATTGAATCACTTTTATTGTCTCGAGTTGGCCTCTTCAAAACTAAATAATAGAATTCTTATTTCTGAATGCTGCATTTGACTGTTTATCTCTAGCTGGATTGCGACGGAGAAGTGGGAGATGGAGAGATCGACGATGATGACATCCCATCCCTCCTCAGTGACATCGAGTCCCGAGGCGAGGGCCATGTGCCTGAGGTCTACTCCAACAGCGACCTGGGCATGCTCGGTTCATCCAAGGGCCCGACATCCACCACCACCAACCGAGACGTGATTCTGACCAATGGCCTCTTGGGGTTCGGGCTTCCCCCCAACTCTCTGGGCAACGACAACCTGGGGACGGGGGGTTTACTGGTGGCCGTGGAGAAGCAGAGATTGGAGTTAGAGAAGCAACGCTTGGCTGTGGAGACCGAGCGGCTGGCGGTGGAGAAGGAGCGTCTCGCCGTGGAAAAGGAACGGCTCCGTCAGACCGAGGTGGAGCGGGAACGAGTCCAGCTGGAGAAAGAGAGGCTACAGTTGGAGAGGGAGAGACTGAGGCTGCTGCTCATTAACCAATCCGAGCACGTCGATTCTTCCTTTAACCTGCCGCCGCAACAAGGCCCGCCCTCGTCCTCCACCTCTTCCACTCAGGACGGGCCGAGGGACGGAGAGATGGAGGAGAAAGGCTGGACGTTGGCTGTGGATCTGGAGGCAAAGAGGTTAAAGCTGGACCAGGAAAGGCTGCAGCTGGAGAAAGAGAGACTGCAGTTTTTCAAATTCGAATCGGGCAGGCTGCAGATCGAGAGGGAGCGCCTCCAGGTGGAGAAGGAGAGGATGCAGCTTCACAAAGACCACCAGAGCCACTGAGGGATACAGGCAGCTACATGTAATGAAGCATTCAGTTAAGTTAAAGTAACACTGGGTAACTTTTAGCCTCAAAGCACACAGCCTGAAAAGTCATTACAACATTAAAGTCATTTTTATGGAGTAGGTCAAGTACTGTATTTTTAAAGTATTAATTAAAAAGTAAACAGTCCCACAGCGCTGGTCTCCACGTCGTTTTATAGTGGTTGTACAGCCTGTAAAGTCACATAGTGTTGCTTTAAAGTTAACTGATGTAAGATGTCATATATGCAAACAAAGGCTTATTTCATTCAGAGTTCAAATATTAGTTTAAATTTCTGTTAGTAAGTAACCCCACCTTGCATCAAAAAAGGACAAGGTGATGCTTAAAGTGTGTGATTATTTATCGTTTTGGAATGGTTAAAACAAAGGGCCATGCAAACATGAGCTGCTTGTATTTAACTCTAACCTAATGCTCTTAGTTTTCACCTGTTTCACTAAAGCTACAAGCTTGAAGATGGACAGACAGTGAAACTGCTGAATCCTCCCTTCTGACTGGATAAAATATACTATGCAAAAGTCTTAGGCCACCAAACCATATAATATTTGCAAAAGTCTTAAGTCGAATGCATCCAGAAAATACTGCAAATTTGTAGTATTTAACATCAGAAAAAAGCTTGTTCAGGCTGGTCAGTCCCAGAGGGAAATCGTAAAACAGATCAGTGGGGTCAAACATACGGCCCGCTGTGGTACCCTCATTACCCAAAATGTCTTTGTCAAAAGCCGATGTCAGTGATGAGGTAAGCTACTGTAGAAGTGGGGTGGTCTTTATCACAAATAGAGCGCCGCTGGCAGGTTGGAAGAATCACTACAATTTGGCATCTACAGCTACCTTATTGCTAGCAAAATAACATTGGCATCTCATATCGTGAGGGTGAGTTTGTGAGAACATACATTCTGAAAACGTGACAGGCTTTTGCCAGCATTAGCGTGTTTCAGTTGTGATTGATGAGAGCATTGACATTATAATGTAAGTGTACTTCTTCGCAATAAAACAAAGGGAAACAATTGGAGTTATTTATAGATTATTGTGCCATTATTTTACTAGTAAGTCCAAGTTTTGGTTTGGGACTATATTTTTACCAGCAGTGTTAGTATTATTGTCTGATTAATTGAATCATTATAACTTTCCTGTGTTTATGAACATCTGTTTGGCCATTGAAGGTGACCAAAGACTTTTGCACAATACTGTATCATAAAATGTGTTCTATTTGTTGCCAAGCAGATGGATTTTTTGGGCATTATATAAGAGCTTTGCATAGAGCATTTGTATGTTTCAATAGTGTTTGTTCATCCTTATTTTCAGTGACTGCACGATCAAAAGATTCCGCAAATGCCTTTTGTTTGCATTTGGAAATATGACATGTTATACTTAAATTCATACAAAATATAAGCAAAAACAAAAGCATTTATTTATATTTTTGTTGAGTATATAAATTCTAACTATAAATCACATGCCCCTTTGAGTGTATAAGACTAAAAATGTTAATTTCGTCCAACATGTTTCATTTTTGACATATGAAGTATTTGTAAGCAAAAACAATGTGCTCTTCAAATTTTATGCTATTTATGCCTTTGTGTCGAGTGTTTACACGAGTGTTTGTGTCTGTAGATGTTAAAGTGTTGGACTGAGGTTAAGTGCTGACTTTGATATTATATTATATTGCTTTATGATAAAGACGGTGAGCATGCTCGAAAAGTAAAGTGCTAAAAGTGGATTATTAACAGCAACAGGTTCATGTCATTCTTTATCTTGTCTTTTCTTCTTTCTGAGATTGTTTTTACTGGTCATATATTTGTGAATCTACCAGCAGCTCTTAAAATTGTGATAGTTCCGGTTATTCATTTTTACTCATTATATATTTCCTTTTGATATGCTTTTTAGTCGGTAAATAAAGTTCGTTATGTGACTTTAACTCTGTCTTTTGCTTTAAGTCTTGGTAATACAATACATGCTAGATCCGCACAGGCTACTAGGAAAGAGTGAGGGTTAAAATCACTTTGCGAGCATAACACTGATGGCATCAGAATCCCTGAAGCAGCCCTGACTTTATAAAAATATAACTGATGTAACCCTGTGACACCATGGCATTTTGATATTTCTCCTACTTCTGTGTCAAAACAGCTGAAATCATAAGACAGTTTACTGCCGAGGTGGAATATTTATACCTCTTTCAAACTCAACCATCAATTCTTGTTCCTTTTCTGCCTCTCTCACACACGCATATAATCCCAGACAGTGTGTCGATCAGCTCAAAAATAATTTGAAAGTCATTTTTTTTTGTCTGAGATTGAAGTCTTATGTATCAGGAGGTCAGTATCTACTGTACTCTGGTAACCCACAGTTCTGAGGCAACTTTTTTCCTTTTTTTGTAGATTGAATGTAGTAATTGTAAGAAGTGCCTTGGACTTGACTCAGACTTGAGTCACGAATTTGATGACTTCTGACTTGACTTGAAAAAATGTAAAAAGACTTTGACTAACTTTGACTTCAACACCAATGACTTGAGACTTCACTTGGACTTGATACCTCTGACCTGAAAAGACTTGATGCTTATCCCCCAAAGATTAAAAGAATATGCATGAAACAATTCATTTTCTTAAATAGTTTGACAGATTGCATTAATTTACTATTTATATTACGAGTTAAGCTACGCATTACTCAATGATGCTAGCTTCAAATGCCCTCTGACAAAAGACAAAACAATGACTTGGTCCCACGTCTGGTTTTAGGAAACACTGTAGCTGAGGTAGGAATATGGACTGCTGTGCATAGAAAATGTTGGTGCAGTTTCATTATCAGCCCGATCGGGGAGATGCTTCAAAGACACAAGTTAGAGCAGTGGAGCAGTGGATGGTTTTGGATAGGCTTACCCTGAACAGAGACATGCCAAAAAAGATTAAAATGTAATGCAGCAGTGGGGCAAGAGAGAATAAAAAAAAGAATCGAAATGGGCAGGACTGTAGGGATAACAGAGAGCTAGGGACAGATGAAAGGAGCCAATAAAAATAAAAGGTGAAAAGGCTGCCATGATGAAAGCAGTAGATTGAAGGTGTGTGCACGTGTGTGTGCTTGAGTGCATTTGCACATAAAGGTGCAAGGTTAAAAGGGTGGCAGGACTGCCGCAGAATTGTTATTTTGCCACAGCTTTGGGAAAATGGGAAATACTTGTGAGTAATAACACAGCGTGATGTGTGTGTAACTGTAAGTGAGATGGGAAATAATGGCAAATGCTTGTCAGTGATGGCTCTGCCTATGGAGCGTCAGGTCCCCATGGATTGGAAAAAGCAGCTCCAATAAAAAAATCACGGTGGGGGGCTTTAACACTGAAAAAATTATTTTTTTTTCGCCCCCCCCAAAAAAAAATACATTTTTTTTTTTTGAGTCCCCCAGAAAAAAAAATAAATATATACCCCTTAATCAGTGTACCCCTTAATGACACTCTATACCCCTTAACCCTCCTACACCCCTTTAACTTTTGTAACATCAGTCGCCCTAGAGCACAAAAAAATGCTCCAATAAAGAGTAACATAGAAATATTATCTAATAATTCATAATTGCAATTTTTTTTCAATAGATACTATTATTAGCTTCAGTCCTCACCATACATAGCAAATATTTATTGTGTTTCTAAGATTTAACCCCTTGAATGTCAGTTATTGTGATTAGAACTTGATTTCAGTATAAGACAAAAAACACAAAACGTGAATAATTTACCATAAGATAAATTCATTAATTTTCTAACGCTTGGTCCCGTTGGGGTCACGAGTGACTGGAGCCTATCCTAGCAGCTTTGGGCCTTGGGTGGGGCACAGTCTGGACAATGGCCAGTTAGTTGCAGGGCTGACACTTAGAGACAGGCAGTGACAGACAACCATTCACTCTTACATTCATTGACTTGGGATACTTTAGAGTTGCCAAATGACCTATATATGCATGTCTTTGGGTGGTGGGAGGAAGCTGGAGGACATGCAGACTCCTCACAGAAAGACCAGGGTTAGCTGATGATGTTTTGAGTTGTCCACAATCAGCCAAGGATGTTTGAATTGGCCAGAACTAGCCAAGGATGTTTGAGTCAGCTGGGATTAGAACACATGACCTTCTTGCTGTGAAGCAGGAGCGCTACCCACTCTGCTACTGTGCGTCCCCCCATAAGATTTTTTTTGTGTGTGTGGGGAATTATCAGAGCCTGGGATGGTCAGAAATTGGCATCAAGTTTGATTTTGCTTCATTTTTATTTTTTGTGTGACAATAATTTTGGGTGCAGAAACTTTGAACTTTGTGCACTTTATCGATTTGACTTGTTGGCAACAGAAATGCATTTCTCGGTAAGGCATTTTGGAGACGGACACACACATACACAAACACACTAATTTCTCAACACACACATGCACACCACAGTATGACATCCCTAAAATACACCCAAATCATTTTAGTTCAGAATATTTGTTGAATGGGCCCTACAGGCACGATAATTTATACAACCATCAATGGAGCCATTGCCCCATTTTGAACTCTCTCTCTCATATATGGAAAAAATGATGCCATATAGTGGGAAACAATATAAAGTAAAATTCTTGTCCCTCACTATCATGAATCCATGAAAATAAATAAAATACAATAAAATGTATACAGCAACGGCAGTGAATTCAAAAAACATTGTTTTTAATGGAAATCAATGGCACAAAAAAATGACGAAGGACTATTTTCATTTTACACTCTATTAAAAAGTAAAAAAAAACCCCAAAACCTAAAATCTTAAAATTCATCACAAAATACACACCGGAGGCAAAATTTATGCCATTTGCATAAATACAGCCAAAGTTTTCCACAAAAAAAAGGCGTGAAACATCAAAAAATGCTCTAGGGGTGTAGGAACGTGCTGTACCCCTCAATTACACTTTGTACCGCTTAATTACACTCTGTACCCCTTAATTACACTCTGTACTCCTTAATTACACTCTGTACTCCTTAATTACAATCTATACCCCTTAATTACAATTTGTGTCCTAGAGAACTTACACTGTAATTACACTATAAGTAACCAGGAAGTACTAGAGAACTTACACTGTAAATACACCGTAAGTAACTGGGAAGTAACGGGCTGTAATCTGAAGTGTTACCCAGATTTCCCCACTGGGTTTGTGCTACGCTGTTGATGGGTGGGCTCTAATTTGACTGGCAGGTGTAAAGAAACAATCACAAAGCATACAATGAAATAATTATGTGATCTGATTGGCCAGGGACTCAGCTCTCAGCGCCCCAGGGCTTAACTTGAGGAAGCCAATTAGAGAGCAGCCTCAGGTCACCTGTTTGTCAAAAGTATCCTCAGCCCCATTGACTTCCATTAGACTGGTGCCCAACGACATAGAAGAGCACTTTTTACAAAACAGATAAATCAAATGAAACGTTTTAATGTTTGATCATTAATTTTTGATCATTAAAAATTATTTGAATGTTAGATTTTTTTTGGCATTATCTTTGTTGTTTGAAAAGGTCATACTTCTCTAATGCTTTTTCATGTCAATAATTTCTGATACTCTTTTTAATCAGCTTGTCATACTTCCTACTTAAAACATTCTTAACCACATTTTGAATTTGCTTCCTGTTTTCTACTGAGCTGTTGCAATAAATAATACAGCAGAATGTCTCATTTCAATATCCTGAATAAAATCCCCTGATGTGGCAGTACAAACCCCTGAGGCAGACTTACTTTGCAGGAAGCAGACACTGGATAAATAACCACACACAGAGAGAGACCAGGTTCATTGATGTTTTTACTAGAAAACCAAACCAAATGGAAAGAAATCAAGTAATAAAGAAAGAGAAATAAACAAGACGGAGTGTCGGAGCCAGAGTGTGTGACAGCGCAGCAGACTGCTCTTTGCTGCGGGAGGTTTTATGTGCTGGAGGTGACAATGAAATAAACAACGGGACAGTGGTGGTGACTTTTCACCTCCTGCTGTGTCTGTGTCCAATCATAGTGGGAACAAAAATGTATCAAATGTATAGAGAGCCAGCATTACCACAATCCTTCATTATTCCTGAAACAAAACGCGAGACAACAGTTGAACATGTGACAGAAATGTGATATAAAATAGTGTAGCAAATGTCATATTGCATTACAGGGCTCATAAATGTAGTTATTTGTCACTGTTGGAGCAGGGGAGGGGCATGAGAGAAGACAAAACAAAAAAGAGGACAAGTGAGGACACAAGGATAATAACATTTTAGTAGAAAGCATAGTAATGAAGAGGTAAACAGAGGACACAATATCTCATCTGTGAACAATATCCTCATCATCCTTATGTGGTGGACTCTACCAAATAAAAGTGCACATGTAACTATACAAAAAGAAAATCCCTTTTTTGTTTTGTTTTTTCCTGGAACACATGATGAATAGTCAACATGGGAATGATTTTTCTGAGGTCAGGTGCCCCTGTGGTTCATGATAGATCCAATTGCATGACACAAAAAGCCCACTTTAGTTTGACCTCTGTGTGGATTTCAATCTCAGGCCGCTTCACGTTAGGTCACGAGACAAATAACCCCGAAGGCATGGTGATATCAAATGCAGTACAAATGTCACCAGCAGTATCCCAGAGGTACAGTGATCACAGTGGCCCGTCCCCTGCATGTGTCCTCTTCAGTGGAATAAGAAGCAGTGGAAAAAATTCAAAGTAAATGTCTAACGGTGCAGTGTGATTACTCTGAGCTGACCCTGTATAGTATGCAACAAAGTGTGTGTCTCTACGTGCGTGTGTGTGTGTGTGTGTGTGTCCGTGTGATGGACATTCAGTGAGGAGCAGGACACACGAAGACTGTGGTGTATTCTCAAGTTATCAAAAAACAGCCATATAACAGAAGGTATGCCATGGCCTCTGACAATCAGTGAGCAATGTTTTCTATAGCTCTCTATAGACGTATAGATATATATTCATTTGTATTATATATATATATAATATGTAGATTTATAAAAAAGATTTGATCTTAATTACAAGTAGTGGCATTTTCTTTTTATATTCATTATTGCAATGAATTGTTATCTAAGATGATTTAAAAAAGACATGTGAGTTCTGTTTTGCTACGCAGGTATTTACAACAGTTTAAAAAGCAAGCTTTCATATACTTTCCCCCAAAGCCGCTGAAAAAGACGGGGGATCTCAAATGACCCCCCCTCACCACAGACACCGCTTCAATCCAGAAAAATCTACGTAGAGGTCAAGTGAAGTGCAGGCAGCAAAAACGAGTGATTCTCAACTTCTTTGACCAAATACTACAGCTATGTGAGCGAATTGCAATGCAGAATTTCTTTTTAGATTGAGGCTACCATCAAACTTGAAGAGAGAGCTGTCCCAAAGTGGCTCAAATAATGTTGTTACTGTAGGTTCTGTATGGTTTAGCCTGTTCACCCTGAACCGACCAAATCTAATCTAATCTGTTCCACTTTTGAGGCCAGTGTGAACATATCCTGTGAGGATAACCTGAATTACAATTGCATTTTATCTAAGAATGAGAAGCACTATGTTAGGTAGCCATTTGAGATCTGCGTGTGTCCCTTTTCATCAGTGAAATCTGGAGGAACTCTACTGTCATGATGATGCTGTTGAATGAATGTCTTTGTTTACTACTACAGTGTGTATATTCTTTTACAAACCCCTGTGTCGTTATGGCCGAGATCATGTGTGTTTCGAGGTTACTTATGTTCTATATTGGCTGATTACCTCACCGTTTGTGAGAAATCCTTCTATAATAATAAGTGTAAGTAAGAAAGCTTTTTTTTTTCCTCATTCACATCAGTCCATGGCAAAGTAGCGGCTTTTGCACAGTCTGAACGTCCAAGCTTACAGTATTCTGGTCTTCTATAAGGGAGAAATACCTGGTACTCAGTCAGTCAGTCCTAGCAGGCAATTCGTAGGATGTAGACAACCGTGATGATGATGATGGTGAAAATTTGTCGTAGTAAGGCGCTGTCAGAGAGTTCGGTGTGGACACGAGGAGAAGTGAGTGTTTGGTTGTCTTTTTGTCGTCGGCATTGAGCTTCATCTTTCTCACTATCATCATCATGATCAGGTTTGTCGTTTTCACAGCTCACAGTTCGATTTATGTAGAAGTCTGTGCTGGCGTTTCCTAACGGTTTTGTCGTGATGGTTTCCTTTCCCGGAAGTAAAAATACTGCAGGCAAGCGTGAGAGTAGTCCATTGTTGATTTCTTTTTTTTTCTTTTCTTTTTTTTTACCCCCCACTGTTTTGCTCCATTTTTTTCAATCGTCTCTCGTTAAAAGAAGTCAATGGCAGCAGGAGAGTGAGATGACGGTGTAGGATGTGTATTTGAGATATGCTCATATTTGCAACTCTACTGATGTGTGTGTGCGAGCGTATGTAGGCATGTGTTTGTTTGTGTGACGTTAAGGCACGGCAGGTGTTTTTGGTTTTCAGGGCAGTCCGGAGGAGACCACTGCAAGGCCGGGGTGTCGGAGAGAGGCGTGACCAGCATGCACAGCTTTGGGGCAGTCTGGAGTCAGGACGCGGCCATTCTCCCCCACACTTCCCGTGATGGACAGACGGGCCTTGTTCCGCATGGCTTCGGAAAAGGACAGCTATTATATAGATAAAAAGGGGACAGATGATCAGCAAGAGCAAGGACAGGGAAAAAAAAAAAAAGAAAGTATGATCATTTGCCAAGAAACTGAACAACACACGTTTTCACACATGCACAGAAGCTTGTTTACATGCACGTTCCTGTGTACACAACACAGACAAAAAGAAATGAATGGAATGAGGCAGGGACTCCCTATTGTCTTTTGTACAATGTGTTCCACTGTTTTCACTCCACTTTTTTAGGAATTAGCATTTCTTTTGTCATCATCATGCGTCACACTATTAGACTTTTTTTTTCCAAATATGGTAGTCTCTTCCGGCCAATTCATAAACTCAGCCTGCCAGCTTTTGACACCTGTGTTACAATTCCATTCATTTCTTCTATATATGCCACACGTCCAGGCAGTCAGGTGCAATTACACAAACCTTACATAGCCGACATAATGATAGCTTAGTTCAATGAATGAAAAAGTACAAATTCATTTCCTCCGTCAGCAGCTTGTGGTGAAACTGCAGACAGCAATTCCACATTTTCCACCCCTCCTTTTTACTCTGGCCAACATCCTAAGTTATTTTCTATTCTATACAAAGAATTAGCCTGGTCCCTGTTGATTTGAGTTTAAATTCCAAATGGATGATGATTAAACAACCTTTGACAGTCCAACCAATCAGAATTCAGAGGAAGCACCAACATACGGAGAATAAACTGCCTCTGGACTGATGCAACTTTAAAAACATTTGCTCAGTCAGAAAAATAAAGCATAAAGCCCGCCCTAATATGAATAAAGGGTTATGATTGGTCAGGTCGGATTGATGTATTGAAAATAGGGTGCAGGGATATTCTGTTGCCAATCAACAAATCATGTAGAAAGGGACAGATAATGAGTTTGCTTTAGAAATGTGGAAATAAAATCTATTTTGTTCATATGTCCTTCATCAGCTTTCATGTAAGATTCTGTCTTCAAAAAGAAAGTTGAATTAGTGCTCAGTTTGTCCACTCTGTGCAGCTGCATGGGAATGGGAGATGTTTAAACTTCCAGTGGCTTTTTATGAAGATTTAAATGTCTTATTGTAAAAGCAAAACAGTTTTTTTGAAGCGATTATACATTATTGAAAACAGTTTATAGTTGAACTGTCTACTGCAATTGCATCTTTAATTCAGTTAACCAGTTAAGAATATGTCACAGAGTGGATTGTGTAATTGCACCCCATGTTAAAGCCTCACCGTGACAGACACACACACACCAACGTATAAACAGACAAGAGTCACACTGAGACGACACAAGGATTCAGGTTGTAGACATCTGCATTTCATAGGTGACCATGCGTTTCTGGGTTTCAGTAATCTGGAAAATTGGGGTGAGGATTTGGAGGACAGGATTTGAAAAAAGTGAGGACTTTGAAAGGACGAGAAGGAGAAAAAGTAGGAGTGATTCCTCTTTGGGATAGGGGTTCAGATTTATAGAGAGGGAGTGACTGACTATATACCGCTCAGAGAAGGGCGACACTTCACAGGGAAAGGCTACTCTGTGATGTTTCAGAATGTGTGCTGCTGTTGATCTCACTGAAAAACTGCAACATCACAGCGAAAAGGGAAGAAAAAAAAGCTAATCCCTTATGCTTACCACTTACTTTAATGACTATATCAGATTTTGTTCTCTCTGTAATTTTACTGTGATGTGTGAGCAAATGAATTAAAGTGGTATTCAAAAATTAAAAAGCAGAATTTAAAACACTCTCTGTTTAGTTTTAAAGCAATATGCCATGCTCTATTTTGTTCATTAATAGACTAGACACTATCACTTGCATTATCAATAACCCCATTCTGTCCTGTGTTCATAATCTTATTAGTATATCGTGTGTCAAAACGACTGAATGTCATGTAACAGCATCACTAGGTAGCTCTTCATTATGAAGTGTTTCTTTACCAATTGTATCTTCGAGTTAAGGCTGAATGACGGAGCTGTTCTGAATTCTTCGGGGCTGGAATAAGAGTCATTGGCAGCAGAGGTGCACAACGTCAGGAACTGGACTCATCTTCACTTGAAAAGACATTGAATTTCAAGAGGCCATTAGCTTGTCTAACTCTTCCAAATTAACACTCTACTGAAATTAACACTGCCATATCATTAATGAAATATGGTGAAGACCATTATAGCACTTTTCGTGAGTACTCTTTAAGGGAACTCATCTTAATAAAACTACACAGATTTGAAGTGAGTTTAGTTAATAAAAGCTATGTCCAGTTTCTTTCCTCTTAACTGGACATATGCTATTTGGTGTTTGTTTTTTGCAACATTGCTGACACTTTCTTTTTCTTGATTAAAAACAATCTGTACACAATGCTGTGCCGTTACCTGCTACATAAATGTGTCATATTGTCGTATTATGTTATATTATTATTATTATATGTTGTATTGTATCAGTGTCATATTCTAACTACAGAGTTGTGCACCCATGCTCCCTTTTCCCCAAAGTAGCCAACAATGCAGGTGCCTAGCCAAGTCAGCCAGAAGCATCACCATCATCATGACCATCATCAACCTCATCATCATCATCATCATCATTATGATCATCAGCATGTGCAGCCAAGGACGATGGAACCAAATCTGCAGACAAGAAGCCAATCAAATGCAGGGGAGCGCTAATAAAAATGATGGCGAACTTAAATTTCAGATGAGAATTTTAAAAATAGTTTTGAAATTGTCATCTACATTGGTTCCACAATGCTTGCCCGCCTCCTCGAGAACACATAAAAACACTGTCACGTTCTCTACAGTGACAATACAATAAACTGCACCACCATGAGCAACACCACCATGAGCCCACCTAGATAACGGTCAGCCTCTAAATCCTACCCCTATATCTTGACCCCCTCGGAGCCGTACACGTTGTACCCCTCCCTATAAGTGGCTAGGTTCTGGGTGCTGGGGGAGGGGCTGGGGCAGTGGGGGGGACTAAGGTCCACCTTCATGCGCTTGGCTTCGGCCCGGGACTTGTAGCAGAACTCGACCAGGGCCACGAGCATGGCCAGACCCAGGCCTCCCACCAGGATGTAGAAGACCCCGGCCACGTTGGACAGGCTCAGGGCCTGGGACGACTTGTCCTGAAGAGCACGGGACAGGGGGACAGGAATGGGACGGGAACGGGACGAGAGTAGGGGAAGGAAAGTGTTGGGAAAAAGCAGAAATAGAAGAGCGTACAGAGTTACACACAGCATTGAAAAAAACCAGAAATACTACACTACTAACTATTATGACTTCATTAGCGAGAATCACATTTGTTTTACTATAATTAATGCTAGTGTGATTCTAATTATACTAAATACACATGCAACACAGGTGTACTAAGAAGACAAACATTTCTGATTCAGTTACAAAGCGACTTGCCCTCACCTCTAATTTATGAAAAAATCAGTTTATGTAAAATTGTAGGGTTCAGTCAGAGCTGTATTTGATAATTATACATTTACTGTAGTCCCTCATTCTAACACTGCATTAACAGCATATTTAATACTGAGCTCTCTTTAGGAACAGCATAAATCACATGAAGAGGGTGGCACGAGTAACTTTCAGTATCGCAGGCTAAATTAAATGTACATGGGAGGCTATTTCCTGAATGTAGCCTTGTAACAGTTCAATTGACTAAAGCTTATGATAGGGATGTGGGGCTCTCATCAGGTTGATGAGTTTATAGAGATGGCCTTCAAAACAAAAGCATGAGTGTGACATCTGTGTTGTGTGGTGAAGATGGGGTTGCCTCAGATTGCTACAGAAACTGGAGCAATGGCCGAAATCGGAATGGGACTAGTGTCGTAAGAATGTTTTACTTCAGTCAAATGGGTCACATTTACAGTGAGTTATGTGTCAGAGGCTGTTTAGCTGAAGCTGTGTTTGAGCAGTAGTTGCAGTAATCTGGAGCGTATTCAGGATGGGATCAGGCTAGCGTTCAGTGGGCCGCAGCAGCGTGACACTGACCTTACTTCCAGAGTCCTTGGGTCCACACTCTCCCTTGTCATACCACCATTTGTTTTTCAGTTTGTCTAAGACGCCTGCTTCGCTCAGTTTCAATACTGCAAGGTTTACTGGGGTTCTTCGCGTGTAAAAATAACATAAATAACATCATAGGTCATGTTATTTTATGTTATTAGAGTAATTCACATTTGCATTGCACAGCTCATATTTCACATCATAGTAGTTGACATCAAGTGACCTAGCGTGAGTCCCACTGAGTACATGTGTGTAGGCTCGTAGAGGAGGGGCCGGGGGGAGCGAGGAGCTAAGCCGAGCTACAGACATATGAGTGGGATTCACCTTTGTCACGGGGTAACACGCCCATACTGCCCCGGCCGTCCTGTCGCCGACCAGAGGGATGTACTGCTACAACAGGACTATTGGCACGGCTAGCTCTGTGCAAAAAGGGGAGCAAGATGGGTTCGGAAAAAATGGGATCTAAAAATCAATAGCTGTCTAGCTGGGTGATAGTTGAGTGGTTAAACCTTGGTTTGCTCCTATGGTCCTGGTGACCTTTGCTGAATGTCATTTGCTCCTTTTCTTTATGCTTCTATGCCTGTCTGCTTCTACAAAATGCAGTCAACAAATCATCCAGTTACTAAAAAGTGTCATAAACTCAAAATGGACTTAGAAATGAATTCGATATACCGGAAAGTTTATCCAGAAAATGCATTCTGCTACTGTTAATTATTCATCATGTCCCTTGCTTCAGATTAACCCCAAATAGACGAGCTAAAATTTCACTCCAGTATCAGTTTTATCCATTAGATGGTTTAAAGTGTGTTTACTTGGCCATCTGCTGAAGAAATAGTTTTAGATTTCCCCTAAAGGTGTCTTGTTCTCTCCCCAGAGCTGCCACTAGGGGGCGAATAATCCTGCTTTAACAGTAAAGCTCCCTGTTCTCATTTACCCAGCTGCTTTTTCCTAAACCATGTTTCTATGGAGCTGCCATTTGAGCCAAACATATTTAAAATGTAGATTAAATGTATGAATTACTGCAAGTAAATAGAATAAAAGTGATTTGGAGTTTGTTTCCCCAAGTGTTGTATCTTTGTCAATGGGTCTATACCTTTTATAAGAAAAGGCACACACACAGTTGAGAAAAGATGCAACATTGAGCTCATTTGATGGTCTGGTTTAAGTTGTGGTCCGTCGCGTGACTTTGTGCCAGGGCAGATGCGTGTGTTACTCTCCGGGGACGGGGGCTGTCGCGGGCTTGCCCAGCCGGTGAGCTGCCCCTGTCCCCTCGTGGTGGGGTGGGCAGTCAGAGAGGGCTAACCTTGGAATCCCCTCCCCCGCTGCCACATTCTCCTTTGTCATACCACCACTTGTTTTTCAATTTGTCCAACAGGCCCTGCTCGTTGAGCTTTAGCACGGCCAGGTTGACCGCATTTCTTTAGGTAAAAAACAAAACAAAAAACAAAAAAAAAAGGGAAGGAACAGATAAGATAGTTTGGTCAGAGCAGAGGAATGCAAGGAAAAGGGGGCACAATGACGGACAAGATGGCGCACAATTGGGAGAGAGGAAAAAACGACAACAGAGGGCACGGGGAAGGGGATCAGATGGGTGGGAAGGTTAGTGAAGAAAATCTCGGACAACTCTGTCTCTCTTTGATTATCGCTTTGGATTTCATTGATTCAAATTCTTTGTTTTGTTGCGCACAGAGGCCATACTCTGGAGTCAGTGCAGTTACATTAAAGTAGAAAATTATGGCATTATCGACCCCCAAACAGACCCATTACTTCTGAGTGGACTACGTGAGAAACAGATGAAATATATGTGAAGTGTACTGTGTGTAGAAGTCCTGACGACATCTATCACAGTCTATTTGTCCAGAGAGTATGGATCCCTCCTTCTGGGGTTCTCCGAGGCTTCTCTTTTTTCCACATAGCTGGAAAAAAATAGTTATACGTCACTCAGAAATTTTCCTGGCTTATTGACGCTACAAACAAGTCATCTAACGTTAGCTCCTTTTCTCTTATTTTCTCCACATGAAAGCTGCATTAGCCTGATCGTTGCGCTGCAGACTTAATATCTCCATTATCTCCGGTGCATGTAGACTCATATATGTCTGACTAAGCGGTGCATGTAAGCCTACTGAGTGTGTGTCACATGGCTGGTATACAGTGTGTTAACCTGGCCCCTGCAGCCTGCTGATGGTGCTCCTGTCCCCTCCTGCTGCTCTCTTATTTGTCACTGCATGTGTTTGTGTGTGTGCGTCTGCTTCCAGTTTCCTGCAGTCTTCTTGCTCACACCCCTGAAGGGACTGACCTCTAAACAAAAATCAAGGGACAAAGGGCTAAAACATTAGACATTCATGCTGCTCGTGCATATGTATAAGCCTGTTTATTCCCCATTTTATAATGAGGGAGTGAGTTAGTTGGATATGTGCATGCCGCTGGGGAGAACCAGCTCTGACGTGCTTTAAAACTGAAAACAGAGCTATACCACGAGCTACAACTTCACTGGTATTTTGTGAGAGGGCTTGCGTTTTTTGAAAAGACTACTTATCACGCTGACTCTATAGCCGTCAGTCACCCTCTGTTCAAACTTCATCTCTGGACTGCCACCATATGTTAGCTGTTTTCTCTCCGTTGTGCTCACTGCGGCGTCTACAGCACCGCGCCGCAGGAGCTGAATGCTTCTGTCAGTTGATTCTCTGCGTGTAGCTTGCTTTCTGCAGCTACCTGTAAAAAAAAACATGCTTTTTCTTCTCCCTCCATCACCGTCCGCCGCCGGCCCTTTTGATTCGTGAGATGCTCTAATCATCTGGGCCCAATCTCCGCTAAAAGGTCACTACAGTCACAGGTCGCTTGTTTGTTAATCTACTCCTTTGTCTGTGCACCTGCCTTATCTTCGCAGTTGTAATGGCGGTCTGGGCAAAGGTGGGGTTCAAAGTGCATCCAACAGGTGAAATAAACAAGCAACGTTTAGCTTTTGGTAAAAGCTTTGAAAAGGAAATTATAGTGCATTCATTAATTCGTTCACTTTCTATTGCGAATCCTGTTCTGGAGTCTGAATTGCTTTGGGCCTGAGACAGTGTACAACCAAGCAAAGTTGTTTGCATATTTACTGTTGTTTGCATATGTACTGTCTGTTTGGTGAAACCCTCTGAGGCAATTGTTGTTGTGATACTGGGCTATACAAATAAAATTGAATTTGAAAAATGATCCTGGACAATCAGTATATTGCTAGAATAAAACTTAAAGACAAGCAACTATTTACTACGGCCAACTTAAGGTTTTATACACAACAATGTGTTTCACTAAAAATGAAAAGATTCTGTTGCATTTTGGCTATTCGTGTACACAATAACACTAAAACGAAAACTTTTCTATGTTGTTCCACTTCAACATCCCATGCATTGCTGTGCAAAATAAGTATGGAGTCCACTGTGAAAACATGATGTCCTAGATCCCAGAAAATAACTATTGGCAGCTGGCAACACAGAGCAAGTGGAACAACAATGGCAAACTACTGTTTTTTAGAGCCAATATATTGTTCTATTATCACATGCATACATGTGTATTGAGAGTTTATCAGCACTGCTCCAGGAAATGCCTTGTTTAAAAACTTCTGTTTTGAAGTGCACAACCATCATTACTTCTGTCTGGAAAAGTAGCAGAAGCAGTGGAGTGTACAGCAGTAGTAGATTTTGCCACTTGCCTGGCTTCGTGTGAGTGTTGAGTGGATGCACATGAATGCAGATAATTTTGATTATACTACTAGCTAGCTTTTGCATTTTGACATAGTGTAAATGCCCCCCTAGAGTCACCAATTTACCTACACTGTGGGAGGGTGGGGGAAAACCCTGGACCCTGAGGAGCCAAACCATCACCTTCTTGCTGCGAGGCAGGAGTGCTAACCTTATTTGAAATTGAGTGACCCTTTATTATCCCCTTGAGGAAATTTAACCCACCCAGAGAGGCAGTGGGTAAGTCTCAGGGGGGCACCCAGGAACCCTCTCCAGATCTTGCATTTGTAATTGGTGTGGTCATGTTACTAACTGCATGTTGTTTGAAGTTAGTGGGGAGACTGGAGTACCCACATAGAAAGATCCCATCTGGCCCCGGGAGTTGAACTCAGGAACTTCTTGTTGTGATGCTAGAGCTAACCACTTTGCCTCTGTGCCAGCTTATTTTACAAAATAACTCCTTACGGTGAAACAATAAATAACACAAATTACAGTTCTGTCTGTGGGATTATAGTGGACTGAACTGAATCTGATTGCACCTGCTTCAGGTAATAGAGCTATCTTTCTCCCTTTCTGCTTTAGTACACAGAGAAATGTAATGTTAACTGCAAAATAGTCACTTCTTTTTCAACACTGAACATAATGTCAAGATAGTTAAGAGATTTGGAGAGAGACAGTGTTCTCCGGGATCTAATCTTATAGCCATGACAAATCTCATCAACTGAAGAGGTAAAGATGAAAACATGGTAACAACAGTTAAATATCAATAATCATTCAAAAGTACAGCTTCACTCCAACAAGGGAACATTACTTTGAATTATCTTTGCATTCATTCTGCAGGTAAACATCATCAAGTCAAATTGTAGTGATTAGTGCGCCTAGAGAAGAGGCAGGCTCAGCGGATGTGCACACTCTCAGCCACACGTGCACACCTGCTGCATGGGCTTTTCCGCTGATTGAGAGAGAGAAGCCAGAGACAACCGTGGATAGTCCCGATAATGTCGTCACTTGGGGATTGTTGAAGAGGGAAGCTATCCACTCGCTGTCTTTCACTTTTCTCTCATAAACAGAACAGCCGCTGTCTTAATGCTAAAGGATTTTTTTCATTTTGGGTTTGGGGGGGCTTGTTTGCACCGTACACAGGGGAATGTTATAGGACAGGATGCTGCGGTGTTTTAAGTGGTATGTTTTAAGAGAAAGATGGAGGTATATAAGAGAAGTCAAGAAAGCCTAGGGTTTCCTCGGTGAACACTTGACTTTTCAAAGTTCAAGGAGTAGTCTATGGTATAGCTTTGATAAAAAGAAAATCAGGGTTAAATATATTGTCTGGTCATTAAGTACAGTACCTAGCTATAATTACAGCCTCTTGTATGCATTTATTTAACAATATGGGTGTTGCAGTCTTTCTAACTTAACTATTTATTAACTATTCTTTAACTATTTTTATCTCATCCTTTTTTATCTTTTGAAATAGAAGTGAGAACTCACTAAAGCAAATATGAGGCCACATTTTTGCAGGGTTTCAAACAATGGAGACATGGGGAAAAACAAGCAGCAGGTCAGCTGTGTTTTAATGTAGCCATGATTTTATTTACTTGGTTGAAGTAGATGTGCTTATGCAAATATTATTACAAATTTCTATGCGACTATTTCTAAACCCCTTTAGGAAATATTAGAACATACATTTGCACAAAACAAGTGTCTCCTGAAGGAAGCATTAAAAGAGTGAAAGGCCACCCACTTCTCTTTCTATTCCTCCATCCTGTTTGAAACCACATAGTCATTCATTGAAGTGTATTTTTGTGGGATTGTGTCATGTTTGTCCCCCCATTGGCCACGCCCCTCTACTTCCTGTATTGTCTCCTGTTCCTCTATAAATTCCCCCTTTGTGGCTGTGGATACAGTGGCACCCGCCGGCGGTGCTGCCTCTCTCTCGCGCTCATAAACCTGCCCTCATCATCATCATCACCATAGTAACTACTGGCTCTCTGAGGATGAGTGTGATTGGAGACAACAGACGGATGGACACAGTTACCTGCGTGGTGTCCCTGTGGAGAAACACATTGAGTGAAAGTGTGACAGGAGGGAAGGGAGTGATGATTGGAGCAGACAGGAAGTACATCCCAATGGCCCCTCATTTCATCCACATGCTCCCTATGAGTCCTGAATAAAAAGCAATGTTTTTTATTTGGATTGTAGTCGTTGTTTTCACAGCTGAATGGACTGACAGATGGTTTGTTGGGGTTTTCGTGGTTCAAAATATTTACTTAGCTTGTTTTTAGTTTGTTGCCGTTTGTTTGATGCTCCTTCTCCTTGTGAAATAACTTTTTAACTGGCTTTATAGTGAGGCATGTGAGGGTTTGACACTCCACAAATCCACCTCATATTACTCCATTTTGGAACATTTTAGAACACAGTGGAAATAATTCCTGATGGTGATTTAGTTCACAAATGCCCTAAAATTTCACACCAAACTGTTAATCAAAACATTATCTACTCCAACAGTGCTCTGTTCACTCAGCTATAGGAACAGAAGGAAGGGAAACACTGCTGGGTTCTATGAAACTTTATATTTGTACTTGATAGACCATGATAGACAAATGCAAATAGTGTTATTTTGAGTTGATTTTACATGATTGAAAACATAACATTCTTTGGGAAAGATGTGCTCTATTTTCTTCAAATGATTATTAAAGGTAATGTTGTAGTACTCAAAGCCGGGCTTAAGGTTATTTTGTCAAGGTCTTGGTCTTGTCATGGTCTCGATCCTTAAAAGTCTTGATGTTGTCTTGGTTTGAGATGCCAAGACCAAGCAAGGCCTAAAAAACAAACAAACAAACAAACAAACAAACAAAAAATAAAATAAAAAACACAAATGGCGTTTTTGTCTGTGGTTGTAATCTGATGAAAACCTCAATCATTTTATTTTGATTAAAAAATTTTGATCTGCCTCCTTCACCAAAAACTAATCTTGGACTTTTTTTTTTTTTGGACATTTTAAACTGTTCTTTTGTATCTATTACAGTGTATTGTACGGTGCCGGTTCTGGTCTTGAGTTGGTCTTGGGAAATCCTGTGATAGTGCCCACCATTGCACCACTGTGTTGTTCTCCATCATATTATGTTTACATCTATTGCCCTATTTGTCATAAGTAGATTTAGTTGAGTAGCTGAAAGTGAGGTGTAATCAAACAGGAGTATTAGGATGTACCCAGGGAATAATGAATGCCAGTGACAAAGGACAAAGCAATGGCTCTAACAGGCCCCTGACTTAACAGACAGATGGAAAAAAAGTGAAGACAGTGTAGAGACAAGAGAAAACAAGCAAAGAAACCAAAAGACTGATGAAAACATACACATTCACATACTTCTCTGTGTCACTGCTGCTAGGTGAAAACTGGTGCTTTGCTAACATGGCTTTATACACTATTATGAGTCGATTGGCATCATAAGATCTTAAAAAGACAGTGTTTTGGATACTCTTTGTACATGTTCATTCTAATCTTCTCACATAACAGCAGTAACAGGTTGGTTTGAGTGTGTTGTTGAAAGGCACAGCAGGGTAGGTGGAATATCGCAGCAATAGTACAGTAACAGCCAGTTACTGTTTGCTATTGTCACACTATTCCACCCACCTTAACTGTGAGCCTTTGGGTGTTGCGATTCCGTATCCTTTGGAGTCCAGGTTTCCTCCCACTTTCATGGTGTCGCACGGCTTGCGCTGCTCCGTGTACTCGTTCATGGTGGACTCCAGGAGGAAGGCGTACTTCCCTTTGGATTTACGCACTCTGGCCACTCCTTCTGCTGTGGTTTTGGTGAAGACAGTGGGCTCTGCAGACTTCATATAGGACCACATCTTCTCGTACACAGCTATTTTGGACCTCTGGAGAAAAAACAGTGACATATTTGTGGGGTTAGACATCAAGAAGTTAGTAAATATACACATTTAGCTTAAAATCTGCCACATTTTTTATTGTTTAGCAATTTTTAGTGTCACTTTCCAAGACTGAGAGAAAAAAAGTTACAATGAAACAACCTACTAAGCAACTAAACAATTAACCAAACATGCAACCATTCAAACAACTGAACAACCAGCCAAACAACAAAACAACCAACCAAACAATCATTCAGTCAACCAATTAACGAAACAGCTAACCAAACATGTAACCAAGCATGCACCCAACAAAACAACCTACCATCCAACCAACCAATCTACCAACAATACAACAAAACAACCTACAAAACAACCCACCAACCAAATAACAAACAACCAACCAAACAGTATAACAGTATAACAAACTGTCATGATATTGAAAATATGACATATTGGTAAAAAAAAAATTTGCCTGTTCAAAATGCATTAACCAAATCATTATCTTTGTCATATTGAAAATCACAACACATAAATATTAAACTCTGTATGAATGAATCCTGAACAGATGCAGTTTTGACATGACTGATGTTTGTATTCTGGAGAAACTACTGTGTGCAGATGTTGCAAGAAATACTACTTTTATTTGAACATATGTCAGTATTATCCTTCAAAAATGGATGTGTAATTGTCAGCACTTATTTGCTGTTTATATTTCAGGTCTGACTCCTATACCTCATCACTAGAGCGTTAGCTTCCTCTTGAACCACAGATTTGATTATTCAAATCAGCAAAGCGTGTTAACACAGACAAACAGATGGCATTTCAGATGCAAATATGAATTCTTTTCATGTTTAGACCCTGTCATTTCATTCAGTGGGAAGCCATGACCACTTCATGCTTTTATAGCTCCGGTCATTTTTTTGTGGAACAAACGGTCCAGGTTTTCATCCTGATAGTCCTTGAAGAAAATTACACATCTGATGGAGAGCCTTTGTCTTCCATCTTCCATTTTGGCGCTCTGGCATATAACGACATTTACAACCACATTTAAAATGTATCACGATGGCTCCTTTGACAGGTCAACCATCAATCTCACTTTAAATGAGTTTATGACTAGCATAGCGGCGGTGAGCTGTGCTTATGCACGTATGAACCCGCTCACCTGCTCTTATCGGGCGAGGACATCAGTCTGGAGCAGTGCCCATCACTTTTTCTTCTTTTTTTTTTTTTTCCATGATATGTGTTTTGTGTTTACTCAAGAGTGAAAATAACAAGCACACAAGTCAAACTGTCAGGCAGCATGCTATAATTTTTCAATGTGTGTGAATGTAAAAGTGTGTAAGTGTGTCGCTAGTGCGTGACGGACACCTATCCCATAATGATATCTCTCCCGTCCAAGAAGCCCCTCCTCTTTCTATTCTAGCACCGCTATCCAGAGTCTCTATTCAATATTTCTCTCTGGTAATGCTTCTTAACACTCTTTTCATTCATTCTCCCCGTCCATTCATCGACATGTAAAAAGTGACAGGCTTCAACTGTGATGCTGACAATATAGCATAAAGCAGCGCTAAAACGGAACATGTGTAAAAATGCAGCAACAATGAGTGAAGCCGTAATAGAAGCAAATGGACGCTGCGAGTGACCTCCGGGCGTTTGAAACGTTCCTCTCCTCTGCGCATATGTCCACTTTCAGATGAGTCCATGCATGTTCTGGAACGCATGTAACATAAGTGTCCGTGTAAGCCTAAAACGCGCGCAGATGTGGCGTGCACACATGGATAATTAATGGCGGTGGCGAATCCCCCTCAGCTGTGGGAGAGTAAATTGCTTTTTCACCCTCCACAGATTTCAGGCCGCTCGTTATGTTGATGATGCCAGAGCCGCTCACAGAAGCACAAACTGTCTGCCATCGCCCCGCTCCCCCCCCGCCTCACCTTCTTCCCCAAACACACACATCTGTACACAAGTCTAAACTGATACACACCGACGTTCAGATGCAAGGCGACCATAAAATTCTGTGCTTGTCTGCTTTACTTTTTACTCTCAACTGTGGGTGAGTGGGTCAGTGGGTAAAGGGCTTCTAATTTGGGCCACTTTGATCTAATTGTCTGCATTAAATCTAATTGGAAAACATCCTCTGGTCATTTCTGTTGCCAGTCTACCCTTGCAGTTCTAAATACAATCATTTCTTTCATCATTCGTAACATAGGCTCTGTCCAAATACTCGTGCTTTGAGGCTGAGGGGTGCAAGGGCATGGTGTGTCCCGATTCTCCAGTAATGTTCTCAATCGAACTCCACTCGCGCCCTATAAGCACATTTCTATCCAGTGTGGATCAGACTTGACTTTGCTGGAGATTATTACCCACAGTGTCTTGGGCTGTGACATTTCAAATGCTGCTTTTGTTTCTGAGCAACAAAGTGCAACAAAAATCAGCATCAGGAGAAAATAGAAGAGATGGAATAACATTGTTAACATTGTGAGTCTGTCTGTGAGAAAAATATCTAAACTATCTGCTGTTGCTGACTTTTTTAAAAATAAATCTAGCAACACTTGAAAATGTCGCTGTCTCGGTGCCTGGCTATTCTTTTGATAATAATAATAATTAGATTTATATAGCGCTTTTCAAGGCACTCAAAGCACTTTACAACTGAGTCCATTATTAATACACTCCACAGTCATAGTGGTGGTAGTGGTGGTAACCTACCTCTGTAGCCACAGGAGACCCTGCCATGTCAAAGGCCTCTCTGACCAAGGGGACTTGCCCAAGGACACAATGGCAGAATGAACTGGGGGGAGAGGGATTGAACCACCAACCTTCCTGAGCTACTGCTGGCTACTTTTTTTGGCCTTGTTCTGATTATAACACAAGTTACGTAGATTACAGACGTGTTCAGGACAGTCCCAATTCTTGTATTTAATGGCTTTGTGCACTCATAACTATCAGTGAGCTATTAACACACTTTCAGAAAGTGCTTAGGACGTAGTGTGAGTTTTGGGACAGGGCCATGGTATAATACAATATGATATGGGTCAATGCAAGGGTGAGTGAAGGGTTCTGCTACTTTATTCTATCCTGAAATGACTTTGTTGTATCATTACTTGCTCTGAATACTAATAACAGTATTACAGGGTATTCAGCTTTGGATAATCACACTGCCAAAAATAATAATAAGTATAACTACATTGCAGATTTAATAAATTATAGTAATATGATACTGTTTATAGATAATTCAAAACTTTAATACAGACTTTGTATATTATAACATTTATTACAGTGTACCATCTCACTGAGCTTACAGTACAGTACAGTACACCCTATTTAATATTATTAGCTAAGAACACCACAGTAGGACCAGGTTTGACCCTAGTGCTTCTATTACCATCAGGCACTTGACCTTGACCAAACATCTTTACAATGGCATTTCACATTCTCAAACCTCAAAACATTGAGTCTGAATATGATTATATTTGACTTCCACTGTTCGACTTGGCTTTGTAGCAGCATTTTTGTCTTTTAGTCCTTTAGGGTGGATACATCCTGATAAGTTACATCCCTCCTGAGTCCCTGGACATTTTTTTTGTGTTTTTGGAATTTAATTTTTGAATAACTTTGTCTGTGTTGATGCAAATGGCATAAAATCTGGCCACGATGTATTTTGGGGTGCATTTTTATTTTTTCATGATTTTGTTAAACTTCAGTCTTTCCTATGACTTTAAAAAAAATGCTCCACCTGTGTCCCTTTGGCATTTTTTTGCTATTGCTATGTGATTTCTGTTTTTAATTTTTTTTTTTCATTCTCTGGAGTTGAAATCCCTTAATGTTTCCATGGCAACCATTAAGAGACATTTTTTGTCTGTCCTAGGGACCTAGGTGGAGCAATTTATTTAATTGTCAATGTTTTTTGTATTCCCAAAAGAGGTGGCTAATAATCCCCCCAAAATTCAAATTTGAAAATATGGGATGTAAAAAAAACCTTTTTTTTTGAAGTTTTAATTGCTAAAACTGGAATTTAAGGGGTTAAAAATTCAGAAAAATCATAAATATTTGTTATGTATGGTGAGGACTGAAGTAATTAATAGCATTCATAAAAGAAAAATTGGAAAAAAATGTGTGGACACAATATTTCTATGGCAATCTTTAAAAGAGACATTTTTAAGTGTCGAAGGGACTCAGGTGGAGAACAAAATGAAAGGACCCCTAATGTCATGAACCATTATCCTATTAGATTTAACGTTTGATTCAAAGAATCTGTGCTTGTGCATTGCTGTAATGTTATATCCACAGGTGAGTAATATTAACATGAAACCTTACCCTGAAGAACTCCTTGGTGGAGCCTGAGTCCAGCGTCCCATATGCGATCTCTGTCTGTTTGGCCAAGTCCTCAGCGCTCTCTATGGGGGACACCATCCTCTCCACAGTGAGGAAGGCAGCCAGGTTAGCCGTATAGGACGAGATGATGATCAGGGTGAAGAACCACCAAACGCCTCCAACAATACGTCCCGATAGAGAGCTGATAAAACAAAAACAAAAAATAACACACAAAGCTGTTTTAACGCCGCTGTGTGTAACCTCTGGGTTTGCAAATAAAGGCTAAGTGAACAATAAAGGCTCGACGAATGAAAGTGAATCTAATCTGGGAGTTCCTCCGTCTCTCTCATCCCCGCTTTTGTCTCTTTGTGTGTTTACTCCTTATCTGGCGATTGTGAGGAGAAGTGGCAAGTCATTAGGTGCAGAAGAGAAAGAGAGCAAAGTGAGCGCATTAGAAAAAACAGAGACGGATAGAAAAGGAGAGAAAAGTGATGTGGTTTGTAAAAGGCCTTGGAATTTAAATAGGCACAACAAAGAGGAAAAAGCACCCTTTGGAAAGAAAGTAAAGAGGCTTGAAGTAACTACATTTAGAGTCTGGATCCATTTGGAGATACAGCCCTTAAGTCGAATGGGATAGTATGCAGAACATTTGAATTAAAGAGAAGTAAATACATTTGCGAAAATGTCAATAGTTTGCAGTTAAGGCACTTGGCATTATTGATTTGTGGATAGAAACTTTTTGCCATAATTAAATGGTTTATCTAAAAGTACACTATATTGACAAAAGTATTGGGTCACCCCTTTGTAATGAAAAGTTTTGACTACTTAAGCTCTTAATGTTAAAGCTTATAGTGATATTCAAGGCAGTTGTGTGATTTTAATGTCATAGCAACCGTTTGGACAGGACCCTTTTCTATTCTAACATGATAATGCCTCTGTGTAAGGCAAGGTTCAAAAAGAAATGATTGATTCAGTCAGTGTGGAAGAAGTTGAGTGGTCTGCAGAAAGCCAAGTCCTATTCCCAGCTGCACACCTCTGGTGTCACTTTAAATGCAGACCTTGAGCCAAAACTCATCACCAAACACCAGTGACTTGTGCATATGCGTAAAGTTATTTTGAACACTTCCAAAACAGTGGCAACAGAAATGAAAATACAATTTTAAAATACATGAATCATGTTTCCATCTCAACTTCTTCTACACTGAGTAAATTATATATGTTTGAACCTTGCCTTTTACACAGATGCATTGCTTTTCCTGTTGACATCAGTGTAGACCTATGGGAGCGTCCATTATTCCAGTTTGTGACCGGCCAAAGCTTCTAAAATCCTCGATAACCAAATCTAATCAGGAGCAGGAGACGGATGAGCTAAAGATGACACCTGCCTCAACATAAACTGCCACCTTAGAGTAACTGCATTATTCTGCTGCTGCTTCTGCTGCTCAAGCCGACCTCACTATTAATCCTCTCTGTAACACACACACACACAAACAAATATGAATGGATAGCATGTGTCCTTGAGGCATTGATCTGTTTACCTGAATTAATGAACCCGCTGTCGACTCTTTGGGGAGAAAGCCATTAAGTTTTGTTTTATGAAGTCGGTGGAAATCTTATAAGACAGCGAAGAGTTTGATGGACTAACAAGACGTAGCTGTGGGGAATCAACTTGAAAAAATAGCAACAGTAGAGCTCTGGAAACAGTATTTTTTCTGGTAAAGCTTTATTAAGAAATGTTAGAAACTGATTTGTACTGAAGCTGTTGTCACTTATTTTATGTCCGATGAATGATATGATCGGTTAGCTGCTAAATGAGCTGTGATAGCATTTTAATGTAACCTGATGAAGTGTGATTTAAGAGATTATCTAACCAACAGGAAAGGAAACTGCACCAAATTAGAGTAACCTATATAAATAATTCAGACTCCACTGAGCCAAGTGAGCTTGAAAAGCAGCATCGACTTGTGCGCACGGTTGGGGCGTTACTTAAAGCGAATGCAACATGTAGGGATTCCACCGAACGGCAAAGTAACTATTGATTGTTAGCAGACAACCCGCCCTTTGTGGTTTGACCCGTTCTGTCGTCTGCCACAATGCAGCGCTTCAGATTTGAGGTACAACAGACAGCAGCTGATATGAATCTGAATGTTTCCGTTTGCCTACAGTGACATGAAAACATCCCACAGGACTTTCCCGCCGGCTTTACAAGTGAAACATGTTTACAGCCTGGTATTAAAGCTAGTGTTAGTCTCCAGAGCTACAGTGAAGGTTTATGCTTTATTAATACCCATAGTATTGCAGCAAAGGCTTTGATTGACAGGTCTGTATGCGTCTGCACTCACATGAAAGCGGTTTACTGAGCAATGTTAGTGCTGCTTTCGAAGATGTTTACACACACACTTTGCCCAAAATGCAATAATTGTGTTTTATTTACACAAGGACGGCTTTCTTGTTCACAAAAACCCAAACTTTTGAATCCAGCCAAGGATGTGTTTTTGTCAAGATTTGTTTTCCTAGTGGAAGTCGCTCTGTTTTTGTTTAAACTGTTGGCTGAGCTGCATAGAGTTGAGTATTTTTATAATTCGAAAACTTCTATTATGATAAGGTGAGCAGTAGTAGTTCTTCCTCTATTACACACATGAAAAACTCAATACAATACATTTGGTGGGTGTTCTTTTTGGGACTTTGCACATTAATCAGAGACAAAAGGTACTAGACTATATTAAAGATATGTAACAAGGAACAATGACACTGTAAAAAGAGACAAAACGACACTAACCAGGGGTAACCAGTTTAAAGGGGACAAAATGGGGCTTAAAATGAATGAGGGCAAAGTGGTACAAATTGAAATTTAAGTCAATTTACAAAATTATATTTGGATTTGAACTTATTTTATTTCTATAATTCCTGTTCTGGCAAAGTTTGTACTGATTTGGACAAGATTCAGTTGGATTTAACAAGTTTTATATTGATTTGAACATGTTTTTGATGGATTTGAAAAAGCTTTTGATAGATTTGAACAGGTTTTAGATGGATTGGAACAGGTTTTTGATGGATTTTAACAGGTTTTAGTTTGATTTGAATAGGTTTAAGATGGAATTCACAAAATGATGCAAATGGGCGAATGGGTAAATAAATGTTACAAATAAACTGATGTAATAAAGGCTCAAATAAAGATGAAACTTTGCATTGAAACTTATTCATGGTAAAACTGAATAAAAGCTACCCAAATGGCACAGTCTTTTGCCCCTGAAAGGATTCTTATTTACAATAGCAGCCCTTCATAACTTTGAGTCTGACACCACTGAGTATCTGGGGGAATGTGGATCATTTTAATTACAGGGCAGTATTTGTGGTTTTGGCATTATGTTAATGGCCCCTAAGTGTTATCATGTTACTACTCGTCTGTTCTCATAATATGTTTGCAGAAGAGTCAAATCTACTGTAATGCAGATTCTGATTTATTTCTAGACTCTACACTGTGAAACTACAATACGGGGAGCATTTATTAGAAACTCTTTAGGGTGTATGTTGTTTTTGTTTGAGCATTTGGACAAAAGCTCCAAAAAGACCTGAAAGCAAAATATCCAGAATATTTGTCAAATAACTGTTTATTAAATGCCTCTAATTTTTTAGCACCAGCTGTTTAGGTTGTTCTTGTTTTTTTTTTTTCAACTTTATTAGAAGACCTGTAAGCAAAAAAATGCTGTATATTTGACAAATAACTGCTTATTAAATGCTTCTACTTGTTTAGCACCTGCTGTTTTGGTTGTTTCAGTATTTTTTTTTTTTTTTTAATTTGATAATTTATTGCTTCCAGTAACACAATACATTATAAATGCAATTTTTAAAAAATCTTTCATTTGCTCTGTTGACTAGTTTGAAATAGTTCCCAGTAGCCTTATAGTGACATTTCCAAGGAGCTAAGGTGGAGAAGGAGGCCATGTTAATCCCGGGGTCACTAACAATGAAGATAATAAAGATTATGGTTATGGATTATTGTTCTATCTATATTTTGAAAACCCCCAGTGAATTAGACAAAAGGTGGGTGCTGACAGGCATTAGGATGGCCATCATAAGTTCTTTTGATAGGAACTATCACTGACATTAAATGTAACATCTCTTGAGCTTATCAAATTGTTTTATGAATGTCCGAAATATACAAAATAAAATGCAACAGCTATTTCAGCAAAATATTACAATTGGAGCCAAGAACGTGAGAAAGAAAGTCCACTGTATTTATTCAAGATGGTGCTCACCCCTTTCCCTAAAGACAAAAATTTTCATGTCTTTTATCTGCGGCAGTAAATTTGTAATTGCGGTTTGTTGCAGATGCAGGATGTTGTTGTTTCGTGTCACAACAAACCTTTTGAACCTTCATTACACTGCGACAGCTTAATCATAAAAAGCTATTTGAGACGCCAGCTCACATTCGAATTCCACTCGGCTGATTTCAAATGAAGACAGAACACCTTAAATGCTTCGCCGGAGAACTGGATAGATCCTTTGAGGACGATGTGATTAACAGAATGTCTACAACATGACGCATTGCCCTTGAGTTTTAGTGGTTTTTGTCGAGCTGTTTGTCTGACTCAAAGCGGAGAGTGGGAGGTTTAAAATCAGTGTTTGGCCTTGGTCGAAGTTAGAGTACACCTTTAGCTTCCCGGTTTCCTCCTGTTTGTTAGAGTTGGATGTTTTGTGTGCGTGGGTGAGCTTTTGGAGTGATGCCCTTGATTTCTCATGTGATGTGTCTGTGTGTGTTGGTATGCAACAGGCGAGTCATTGTATAGCGGGCCATGTATCATCTATGATAGCCAACAGATTGCCTCCCCAATCCTCTGTGTGAAAGATTAATGGCACGCTGTTTCCACCCTTTTTCCCCCTTATACACACGGACCCTTTTCATCCAGTACATGTGGATTTTCTAAACCAATAAGAAAGGGCAATTTTAGATCTTTAAGCAGATGATTTACTGTGTCTTATTCCACATATAGTTAAGAATTAAAGCGTGACAAATGTGTGCCTCAATGTTCCATAACATCTCATTCCATTATTTCACCGTAGCTACACTCTAGAAAGTTTTCGCCATTATTGAAGAAATGGATGACTGATATGACCCATGAAGCTAAAATGTTATCATTATATGCATTCTATATATGGCACATTTCACACAGCACGTACAGACTATAGCAGAACATTGTCAGGCTTGCACTATTGCATTAACGTCAAATGGCAGAGAGTTTTGCTTTGTTGCTAAAGGGCAGGCACTGTAATTGAAAAAAAAAAAATCCTAGAGGACCCAATGGTGAGTTTACAAGTGAAATAAACATGTTTACAGCCTGCTACAAAAAACAGACTTGGTCTCCAGAGTTCAATTCTCCTTTCATAACTGTACTGGGGGTGAATTTTTGATTGATACATCTGTTTATGCTCTATTCTGTCCTACAAAGCCAAGGGCTGTATCTACAACCACAAAGTCAAGCTAAATTGAAATCAGTACTATTATTATATCTTCTTTGTTCCCTTTTCCCCCTCCATGATAGGTGTCATAGTGACGCAGAATATAATATTCCTTGTTGCTGCATACACACCAAGCACACAGGTTCCCTTTCTCCTCAATGAATGGATAGGAAGTGGTCTATTTAACTTGGAGAAATCTACATTCTGGGGACATTTTGGGTAATGCCACGGAGAATCATTTCAACTGCAAATAGCACTATCTTGAAGAATAATCAGTGGGTTGGCAAAGACTGTCACAAGGGAAACCAAAGCCTAAAATCAATAATCAATCAAAAATGTTGTAGCATGCGCCCCGCTTAAGACATAATCTTCTTAGCATATCCTGTAAAAGCCTTTGAACGTTATGGATCTAGTTTCATTTGATCTTGATTTTATTTTGTATCTTTTGTCCTTGTCTCTCACACAGCAGTCTTATACTTGTGTTTTGTTCGAAAAAGCAGTAGTTATTTCCTACAGAGAGATTTCTTCATCACCCATATTATGTTTTATGACCTAAAACCATGTTATTTTTCAAAGGAACACACTTTTTTGTCCTCCTGTCTATAAAGATGAGAGAAGACACTGCTTTTACACCTTGGGTTTTCCATCTCCTCCTTTCGTCTCTGCTCCACCATCTACAGGTGAGCGCTAAAGTGGATCTCCGGGCTGATTGAAACAGACAGAACAACGCCACAGCACACTGAGCCAGAAGAAGGAGGGAGGGAGGCAACACATCAAAGAAAATCAGATAATAGATTAAAGATTAGGGGCTGCGGGCCAGATAATGAAAGGCATAACGAAATAAAATAATAACATGGATAATGAAAGTGAAGCAGAACCGATGGGACACACCCAGAGACACAGGAACGCTAGATAACATGTTAGTGGTGACTTTCCCTCAGCATTTTTAAACACTGACTATGCATCTCTTTCATTCAATCTTCTCATTAAAAGGCACCTTTTCCAGAAGGGAGGATGATTTCATTTTGTTCTGGAAATGGAGCACAGATGCATAACGTTGCAGAGCTTCTTGACTTGAAGAAAAGCCATGGTGGTGTGGGGTATGGATGAAAACCTGATAAGCATGTGAAATTGGCTGTGTTCATGTTATGCATATTTATTTAAGCCAGCAGTTACTAGTTAATCTAGATTGAAGACAAATAATTTATATCTGTTGCTGTAGATCTGAAAATCAGAGCAGCATTTTTCACCAGCAAGAAAGCATTGTAAAAAAAAAAAAAAAACCCAGACTACACATCCATATTTATTTTTCTTTCCCTACTTCAGTTTAAAAATATCTTTATCTACATGTCGCCAGTGAAAACAGGATAAACGCTTAATGTAAAGATTGCCAGCCTTGGGAAAATAAAGCTCTATATAAGTGCAGCCGTTTAAGCAACACTCCACTATGAGAGATTCACATTTGTTTCTATTTTATGTTTTGAGTAGGTCGGAACTGGATACATCTCTCATCATTTGCAGGATGTGTTATCAGTTAAGGTGTGGACCAGAGGCAAAAACACAGAGATAAATGGAGCTGTGTATGTGCAGCTATGGCCTGAGTGTAATGCATTGTACATCAGGGAGAACGGCACACCTTTACATTTCTAATCACTTCAAAACAGAAGATATTTGTCTATTATAATGATGATATTTACTTGATCATTAACTCCGCCCCTCATCCCCCAAACAGCAGCATAGCAACCGACCTTGTTAAACATTGCATGAAAACATATATTTGTCCATGTTTCACTTTGCTTTCCTTTTCTCTATTTATGTTTTTCTTTTTTGTGCTGTTTCAGATGCTTTCAGATTACTTCCTTGTTGACATCGGTGTAGACCAATGGGAGTGTCCCTTGTCCATCCTCATCTATTTTCTTAAATAGAAGAAAAATAAATTAATTTCTCGTTAAATGTTAACTAAAAGTATTGCAAAAGAACTGTGTAATTATCAATATGATGTCAAGTTTAGAAATGAGATCTGATCCTCTGTGGACACTAACTCACTACATTTTGCCACTTTCCACTGGATAATTGGACTCACATTAAACCAGCTCAATGTCACTTTTCAATTCTTTTTTTTTCACTCTCTCATTCCCTTCGGATCAGTGAGACATGTCCCAATCTAAGCCTAAAAGTGCCTATAGTTTTCACGGGTCGTAATCAATGACCTTGAGCCCTGTCTTTAATTAGTGAGCGAGATACAGTGCTGTTAGTTAGTCATGCCATTAGACAGATCTGTTGCCGCCATTAACTATTCAACACACCCGCAGCCCTTTTACTCTATACTTACACATGATCAACACAGCCACCACACACACACTCGCTCTAGAGGAGGGCTGTAATTCCAGACGTTTATTGACACAGACAGTTCCAATCCCTCCGAGATGTTCGCCGCTGATCAGTTTACCTCTACCTATTCAGCTAGACTTGCTCTCTTTTATTTTCCAGCTTATGTTGCGCCATCAATTCATAGCCACCTCTAAAAAAACTAATAAAAATCCGTCCCTTTGCTCTAACCTCTAACCATAAAAAATGCCAACGGCCGAGCGTGAAAGAAAACAGACTTGTTGTGGAATCGTCGTCTCAAGGTCACTCTGGAGCGGATGAAAGTGTGGAAGTGCGCTCATGTCCGGCCATTAGCTTCTGCTTGATCGGAGAATGGAAGAAACTGCATTCGGAAAGGTGTGGATGTGCCAAGAGTTTGCGGGATACATTTCTTGCTATGATTACGCTGCAAAGTCTGTAAAGAGCCGGCCAATAATACAACGTGATGCAGAGGGAAAATGAAAAGGAGACAGTGAAGGAGAAAATCACGATTTAGCTTGAGATGAAGATAAAGGATGGGAGATAAATGGATAGATAGCTGGTTTACTGATGATAGGCAGACGGAGCGGAGGAGAGAGCGCCCGACTTGAATGTGTGTTGCACCGTGTCTCCCAGACTGCAGAGATGACTGCAGCAGGGAAAGCAGAACCCACACTGAATACCAATGGAGCTCTTCTCTGGCAGCTCAATACACAATGCACAACTCACGCAGACGCACACACACATACGCGGAATATCAATTCAAAGGCTCGCTGTGTTTAATGTGTTGGACCGGCTGACCGACACACACCCATAAAGGTTATGAGCCAGACTGGAGGAACACAAAGATGCAGCAAATGAAGCCAAAGCAATAGATGGTGCAGAAGGTACAATGGATAGATATCATCCAGGTTTGAAGAAAGCCGTCTTATGTGGAAGTGTCTTCTGTCTCTAACTGGGAAAAGGCAGGATGGACAGGAGGCAAGAGAAAACTTGAGAAGCCAGTGGCCCAGACAGATGTGGAGAAGAGTGAAGTGGCAACAGAACCTTTTGTCTTTTACTTTCAAGTTAATGAAAGTGGATTCTTTTGAAAATTATGTAAAAGCCATTTACACAGATTTTGCACCGTTTCTCTAAAATCTTCTGTAAAATCTTCTCACAACATGAAATGATGTCCCAGACAGCTTTTTGACATCCAGATAATCACACAACAATGGCAAAATGCTATGTCTAATTTTATGTCTATATTATTTTATGTTAGTTTGTATCCTGCAACTGACGCATTCATTCATTTATTCATTCATTCATTCGTGGCTAAATTAAGCCTACACAGTAAAACTAGCAAAAATGGGGGTGCCTCAGTGGCTCACCTGGTAGTCTATACCATATACCTGGGAGACCCGGGTTTGATCCCCACTCTGGTCACGCTCCTCTCCCTCACCCTGCTACCTGTCCATTAACTATCCTATCAAATAAAGGCCAAAAAAAGAGTGTCAAATCCAACATTTGCTGGAACTTATTTGAAAAGGGGGAAAGACCGAAATAATACTAACTTTCCAGAAAAAAGAGGAAAGAAAGAAAACACATCTTAAAGTACATTTCAATGTATCAAATGATATATTCTTGCTACATTTGTTATACTAGTGTAAACACAACCAACAACAGTGGCATGAATGAGCAACTTACCTAAAATGCATAAATTCTACCTTTGCCAGTTGAGTTTTTGTTGCGACTTTTATTTTAGAAGAACATCAATTTTCCATTTCCAGCCTCTGACATCACTACACGGGGGAGATTATTTATGGAAACACACCTAATTCTGTTTTTGTGACATCAAAAGTTCACTCGCACTCCCCTGTTTATCGTATGGAGACGACTCCTTGATGCGCCACATAAAAAGCTGCCTCTGAGCCAGATGTGTGCGAGTGAAATGACACCTGTCTCCTCGGCCTGAATCAACACGCCGCTCTGAGACCTGTTAAGCTCCATAATTAAGACTCTGTGGAGGTGACCTGTTCGTGGAAATCTGTCGAAAAGAGACACAGGGAAATTCGGATGTTTATGTGTTAGCGCAGACGGATGTTTGTATACTAAATGTGCGTTCCAATTTTGAAAACGCGCACACAGTCTCCGAATTAATTGGCCTCTCTGTGAACTCAACACGCATTAGCACATTAAGCTCATACCATCGCACATTATCACTGTCACCATTTCTATTTTTCACTCTTCCATCTGTCTGCTTTTATGGGCAGAGATTTCTTCCATCTGGCACAGCCAACCAGAATTTGGATAAAATGGTGCACAACATGCCTAATGTCATGTTTGTATGCGTACACACAAATCCAAGGTCACGATTTGCAGGACTTTGACCAAATGTATAGACATGGGAATCGGTGCAAAACAAGAATTTAAACACTACAAATGACAAATACTGGTTCAGTTTGAAGAACTTACTAAAGCAGGGCTGGGAGGGGCTTTGAGGATTGTATTTGATGATTTAAATCAGTGTCATAATTACAAAAGAGAGCTTTATGTCTGACACAGAGACAACATTGTAAGATATTATTGTAAAAATGCAGAAATTTTCAACAGTAAACTACCATTCTTGCAACATAAATAAGTGCAGTAGCTTTAATAAATGTAGTATTGGTAGCTGTGGATGTTAACTGGTCATAAGGAATCGTTGGAAGAAATGTAATGTATGTCTGATTGGGTACATGTTTAATTAAAACACTTTACTCATTAGCTTTTAGTGGTACTAAAGCTACTGTTCTAATTTTACAGTAATAAGCTGTTAATTAACTTGTGGTAGGCCTTAAAATTACAGCCAACAAGCGGCAAATCCAGCAGTCTGCTCTTTACTGTAACTGAACACTCAGATCTTTTATAGAAAAGACCAATTCATTCAACTTAGTCCCATTAGGGGTCGAGGGCTGGAGCCTATCCCAGCCACTTTGGCCCTGAGGTGGGGTACACCCTGGATAATGGCCAGTGACAATGGTTGACAGACACATTCATCCACTAGGGGCAATTTAGATTGTTCAATTGACTTATACAAGCATGTCTTTGGATGGTGGGAGGAAGCCAGAGTATCCCAGTAACACGAAAGACTCACAGAAAGACAGAGTTGGCCGGCTTGGGGATTGAACCCACAACCTTCGACCTGTAAGGCACTGGTAGATACTTTTGGAGTTAACATACTCCCTGCAGTAGTTGTCAGTACACTTCCAGTTTGAGAAGCAGTGGAGCAATGCCATAGAGACTAAAAAATAAAAAATATTTGTGATTTTGTATTTGTGAGTGGACCGTGGAGAATATTTCCACAATATACAGTATGTTACTGACAAACAGGCCATATTTGTTTCAGATGGTAAAAGTGAAATGCTATGTCAGAATAAATGCATGTTAATACCTTATATGTTACACATGCTTGGATTGATGTCTTGTTAATTGTTATAAAAGAGTGTTTCCTCATTGCTCCTGTCTGCTTCTCCAAAAATGGCTGCCAATTAATGAACAAAGGTACAAAAACAGAGCAAACGTGGACAAATATTGGTAACGCATTCACACAATATTTAAGGAGGGAGAGATAATTGCTGGATCACACAGAGGTTTAATGTAAACTTTACCACAGATATTTTGCAAGCATGTCTAACACCGATACTGTGTTTTTGAGATGTGGCAGAGTGGAAATGTGACCGCCCCGACCCTCAAAGGAAATGAGCGATTGGCAGATTACAGCAAATGCACAGAGGGAAGAGAAAAATGACACGGGGCAACGGTATGACACATCTCCGATTCTGTGGACGCGATGTGACATTTCTGCAAAGCGATGTTACGGGAGAGACTCATTTGGTTACAGTAATGCACGCGGCATCAGTTCCCAGACTCAACCTGGGTTCATGCAGGTGAGCTGAGGCTGATCAAACGCTTCACGAGGCGGCGGTGATGTTCCACGGATGCTCTCGATGAATGTTGTCGCAGCTTAAGCAAACAAAGGAAGGAGCGGAGCGTGACAGATCAGAAGGAGCGCCCTTAATGCACGCACTGTGGAGCTTATGTCTGACAGGAAAGAGGAGTGTGCCACTGAACTTAAACGGAGTGAAGTTCGGGCAATTCTTAAGAGACGAGAGGTGATCTTATAGCGGGCCATTTTTAATAACTGTGATCTGTAATGAGATGAGGTGATTATAGATGCTATTTGCACTGCTAGAACCGAGGATGGAGATGGAGGTATAATTAGCAAAGCCACTGACTGTCTGCGATTCACAAGTGCAACGAAAGTGTTCGGTGTGAATCACAGGCAAAGTTTGAATCAACAGAACGGTTTCTATTGAATATACCTCTATGTGAAAAGCGAGCAGAGCCTTAGTTCAGTCAAGACCAAACTCCAGAGTCAAGCTGTGTCCATTATTTAGTGCATCGCAGGCAGTTGTCGATCTAACGGTAGCTCACAGCAGCCTAGCGGCCTCAGCTCTCATTGGCTTTTTACTGCTTTATCTCATCTGTTCTATCTAACAAGGTCATTCCACTTGGAAAGAACAAACCTTTTTACCCAATTCATAATCAAAGCCAAAATTGCTGTTTCTGGTGTTAACTTTGTATGTCTAAATTTGGCTTTTTGAAAATAAATACATTCAAATGATCCCACTTTATTCCGTTCCAAACTGTGATCATAGGGTTGAGAATTACATGGTTCCACACAATACGAATCACACACAATTATATCATGATACAGCGATTCTGCAGACAAGTTACAATGAATCTACGAAAATGGGGAAAAGATAGTGGTAGATTAACAAAATGTGGAGTGTGTGCCTTAATTCTTTGCATTAAAGTGTAATTTTAATGTAACAGCCTTTTCCCGATGGTACATGCCTTTTAACAAATATTGCGATATCTGTATCACGATAATGTATCACAATAGTAACTGATGTAAATGATGTGAATGATGTAAATGATAACAATACATATGATATATGTCTGGTATGTGATGATCAGTATTTGATTCTAGGTATTAAATGGCTCATCAAGATAAAATGGCATGGCAGAGACATCAATTAATTGTTTTCCTTATTTCTTTATTATATTTTTTAAATGCTTGTTTATTTTTACCTTGTTTTTTTAGATACTGGGGTTTTGTATTTTGATATGAATATTTATTTATTATATTTCTGTTATATTTAATTTGGTCATGTCTGTAACAAAATGAGTTTCCCCCAGGGATAAATAAAGAAATTCTGACTCTGATTAAGAGCTTTAAATGTATATTTTAGTAAGCTATAGCATGCTCTAAACCAATGCTAATACTGGGTAAACACTGTAAAGCAGCCAAGTAAAAAAGTGACATTTGTAAGTGCTGTAATCTTGGCCTTTGAGAAGTTGTGTCGTATTGGAAGTGACAGGGTCGGCTGATTTATATGACGAACACTGGCTTCATGTTAAGTATCACATTATGGCTATGACAGCTGTGCTGTAGCTTATGGACACACATCTAGAACAAGGCCTAGACGCGACGTTATGAAAGTGCACACAGGGCATTTTTTCTGTGTGTGGATGAGTGTGTTTGTGCAAGAGCGAGTCGCAGTTTGAATTGGCCTGTCAGTCACGGCAAAGTGGGGAGGAGTGGGAGACGACAGGTGTCGGCAAGCGGAGGAGAGATAGACGGGAGAGAGTGTGAAAGAGATGGATGGAAGAATGAAGGAGAAGGGCAGAAGAGCAAAGCAGGAGGAGGAGGATGAAAATAAAGTTTGGGCGGCTGGTGGAAAAACCTTGTTCTTTTCGAAATGCTAATGGAAATGTGGGAGACATGTTTCACAGACAAGGTTTAAGCCTGAACCAAAACAGAAAATCAGTCCTTGAGTTTGAGTATTTGCCAGGATTTACTGCTCTCAGACATGCACAAACCAAACATCATTCAGCCTCCCACACCAAGTCTGTGTTAAAACATCATTACTGCAGTGAAATAAATAATACGCTTATTTCCATTAGCACAGACCACAATATGTTTTAGCATAAACCATGAAGTCTGCAGCTGTGATTACAATACAATTTTCTCCAATCTAAACTAAATGATACTGATTTCTGATTTCACCTTAAATGTCAAAAAACAATCAGCCTGTAACTAATGTGCAACAGGGTTGTTTGCCATTTAAAGACTTTCAAAGTTAAATCAATTAGAATGAGGCAAGCGGCATCAAAGAAGTAACTTGATAAACAACATCATTCAATGACTCATTCCAACTTAAAAACATGGCATAAGAAGAAACTACAGAAGTCTTTCCCATTGTTTACAAGGCTGCATTGCCTGGCTTATGGACGGAATACACTACTCCTTTCAATTAGAAAGAAAACTGAGTTAGACCTCTCCATTTACATTAGATGTATAGGATCTCAGTTATCTTGGTCAGTTACTTGGAATACTATGTCTGCATTGTTTCAGCTTCTATCACGTCATATGTAGAATCATATGCATGTTAGATCCTTCTGGAGCAGGATCCAAAAAAAAATCTCTTATTTTGACGTGATGTGTTTTGGTAACTGTTTCTGGATCTGGCAACTCTTGGACAAAATGTACGGAAAGACTCAGACTAAAGCAGGAGAAGGAGTCAGGACATGGCTGTGGTGTAGGTTAAACAACTAGAGAAGTTAAGAAAATATCTGGTATTTGAGCATTTCAATTAGTCTCAGCATTGTATATATGTTCCTGTAACTGTTTTAACCTTGTTGACTATGGTTTCAAACTGCACTCTTTGTTCTGGCAACTGTTGATTTGACAAGTTAAGCACTGATGTTAAGTATGTGTGTACTTAAGTGTAGGAAGTACTAGTGTTGAAATCATATCATACACAAATGTCCAAATCAATTAATACACTATAAGATGTGTGCTCTGTTACGTGCACTTTTCAGGTGGGTAATCATGAAAATAACTTTAGACTTTCATGATGCTGATGAGTTAGTTCTGTTAAGAGCCATTATGTGTCTTGGTCCTACAGGTAAAAATGACATTACTATTCAGCGCCTTCACTACAGATCCTCCTCTCTCCAGCAGACACACACTTAACTTGTCTTAACACTTTCCCTTCTTGCACCAATCTTCTCTCTCCTCTTTTGTTTTGGTGTGAAGCTCACCCCAATGCTTCCTCTTCTCTCCTCACATTTACTCCCTGAAGGTCCTGAAGATGATGGCCATGAATTTTTCACTAAACTGCATTCTCAGGTTATCAATAATAAAATGCTGTATTCTTATAAATATTCTAAAAATACAGCTGGACTCTTGCCTCTTCAGAAAGGCATTAAACATTCATACACACCTAAACCTCCCACCTTAGCGGACATACACGGACATGATCGCCGCGGCTTCCTCCTCTCACTTGTGTTTTTGTGCCTTTGAGAAGCCTGTCAGTTCAGCGCTAAAGCAGGAAATGTGCTAAAAGAGGTGATTCACATGGTCAACAGCCTGAAATACCAACACAATGCGCACCAGCACGCACAGTATTCCCAGCGGACACGCACTTTTACAGACGCATTGCTCACAGGCTCAGAGGTTACATCTTGGTCTAACCCTGTCCGACACGCGCTCATTCACATTGTACGGCCGCATTTCACACGCAGCGGTGCCCCTCTCACCGTGGAGATATGTCACAGCCCTGTTGCATGAAGGCTCCCAGGGAGAACCAGAGCGAGTTGAAGATGCCGAACTCGTTGGGAGGCTGGTCGGTGGGGCCCTGCTCGGCGGCACCCTCCTCGGGCTCCTCTGCGTGCCACTCATACGGACTGAAGCGACTCACCTGGAGAAGGGAGCATAAAAAAAACAGTAAAAAGGTCAAAGTGAGTCAAAAAAACTATTAATGAACTATTAATGAGCTTGGTTTTTGGTTGGTTTTGAAGTTGTTTTCTATTAACAACAAATAACAATGACAAATAAATCAGTTTTTGGTTTTTAATTTTGATCTATTAACTTCTTTATTGCACAATTAACTGAAGCAAATGACTAAAATTGTCTCTTCTGGTGCTTCATTGAGATAGTGCTGCAAATTTATAATAGTTAAGACCTTCTGGAATCCACTTTTTGTGAAATAAAGTATGTTGTGGGGAGAGATAGATGGTAGAAAAAAATCAGTAGTTTTGTTTCAATGGGTCGGATCAATACATGTATGTTTAGATTGCCAATAGGGGTACAAAAAGTCTCAAAAAACACCATAGTACTTAAGTAATCAAACTGCTGCAGCGTTCTTAATACAAAGTTCAAAAAGCTTTAGGCTGTATATCCCTAGCCTTTCTCACCACTCCACACCAGGATTTACTACTACTTTCTTTATTATAATTATGGCAATAACACCAGGGGTTACCTGTGTCAAACTGTGTCGTTCTGAACCAATCAATCAACTATTACAGTGGTGTCCTGGTGAAGTGTGATGTTTAATGGGCCCTTTAAAGAGTGCTCTTGAGAATGTTTTAGTTAATGCAATATAATAATAAATACTAGTCCAAAAAATTACTCCAAACTATTACCTATTATTGACCTTACCCAAATCATTTTTTGTGTATATAAAGCTTAAACACACAATACTCAAAACAGCTCAAAACAGAAATACAGAAAGCCAGTGTTATTCAGAAATGACTTTTTGCATTCTGTCAACATTTTTTCTCAGAACTACAACATTGCCTGAAGCCACTGAGCTGACATTTTTCAAGTATACTTTTAAGCTAAAACAAGATGGCTTTTGACCTCATGTCTATCCAACCCAGCTTCCAGAGGATTAAACTATACTATAAGCTATTTGTCTCAATATATACAGTTATTGCATGTCATACTTTGAGCATTTATCCACTACATACTTCATTTCATACATTAATAATTTGTTTCACTGCATTTAGAAAGACTCAGCAGGTAAAACACACTGCAGATTTGTCATACATGTCATTTACTATCCCCATCTATGACCTGTTATTGGCGACCTGCCTTCAGTCAGACAAGGAATGATGCACTCACGGTTTAGTATTCAGCTCACTCACCAAAAACAGCACCACGCTGACTCCGATGTAGGCGAACACTATGCACATCCAGATCTCGTAAGCCAGCGGGTCCAGGAAAGAGAAGACTCCCGGCTTAGACTTCTGCGGTTTCTTTATCATAATGGAGATTCCCAGTGACATGAAAGGCTTGGAGAAGTCAATCACCTCCTCTCTGACCAAGGTGATGGTCAACGGGGCCACAGCTATCTCCGCTTTCTGCCATAAACAGAAACACATCGCAGGTGGAATCAAGTGTGATCAACTGCAGCTTCGGTTGGAGTAAGAAGTTGAAGGATAATTGAACCATGAGGGGCAGGAATGGCGGAGGAGCACAGTAAAGGATGAGTGGAGTTTGGAATCAAAAAAATAAAGAGAAAGAAGGAGAAGATAAGAAAATGTGGGTAAGAGAAGAAACTTGAAAGAAACAGATGAGAGGAAGGGAAGCCCAGTGGAATAACAGAGGAGTTATTCATATGTGGGCATGAAAGTGACACTGCTGGAATATAAACTAGTTAGCAAGGTCCCGAAGACACTCAAAAAACCCATTCATCCACCAGACTAGGAGTTCCTGTATCAGTGCATGTGTCTACACAGTATCTAGACTCCACAGCTCCTGCGTCTCAAATCATCGGTCTCTAGCTACAAAGAGCGAAGAAAAATGAAGTTATGATAACAGACAAAACAGCATTACAGACAAAAATGAAAAGGACAATGAGAGTAGAATGTGTGCGGCGTAGTCATGTGAAAGGACTGTGAATGTTTGGAACAAATCAAACTTGATTAAGTCAATGCTGCGGTTCTGCTATGTCACCTTCCACTCTATGGATCCCGGCCGGGCGCCTAATTAATTCTGTCGCCGTTCCGCAGAAGCGTCTCCACTTTCACTCTTCCGCAAAGTGACGACTGACATCGTCTCCGGCATGTTGATAAAGTTTGCAAGCCGAGACAGCCGTGTCAAACTTCAGGCCGCTTACACAGGCATCAGGCGTAATTAGCCGGGGTTCTCCATGTTCTCCAAAACAAGTGAAGCACTAAAGATATGCTGTTTGTGGAGTGAAGTGTTCTGAAGGTTGTGTTTTCTACATGGAATCAACGAGAAAGTCAGGTATATGGTGCCCAAGGTAATGATGTGGCAAAAAGTAGAGATTATGCATGGATTTAGTGCGTTGTGTCAGTCAATGCCAATCACTGCCTTGAAATTGAAGAGTGAAAGTGAAGAATGTTAACCTAGTACCTCAATTTTCATATTTGGTTCTTTATAATGTAACATAATTGTGCTATAAGGCAGGGGTGTTACACTTATTTTAGTACAGGGTCTGATTTGATCTAAAGTGGGCCGGACTGGTAAAATAATAGCATTATAACCTATAAATAAAGACAACTTCAATTTCTTCCCTTTGTTTTAGTGCAAAGAAGTACAATTATAATGTAAGTGCTCTCATTAATTGCAACTGAAAAAGGCAAATGTTGGCATTAGCCTTTAGCATATACACAAGCCACAAGGGGGTATTCTGACAACAAAAGAGTAACTGCATTGCTGCCATCTTCGGTTCAGTTCTGGTTCTCAGTGTTATGTTCTTCTTTTACAGTGCACAAATTAGGAATAGTTATTTTAATTTGATGTAATTTTCTCACTTTCCAAATTCATTCCACGTGCCGGATTGTAGCCTCTGGCCGGACCACATGTTTGACACCTGTGCCATAAGGTAAATCTAAATGAAGGCTGACATGTTTGATGAAATTTTTAAAAAACGGCAAACACTTGACACTACTGTCCCCTAAACTTACCCCATAAACGAGCTCCCCGACCATCCCGTTCCAAATCTTGGTCTCTGGATCTCTGGCTCCGTACTTCCCATCCGGAACAATGGAGATCTTGTATTTGATTCCGATGTGTTTGGCGATCTCTGAGGCCAGGTCCACGCAGTATCCCTCGTACTGGTCGTTTCCCTCGTAGAGCTCCCAGTTCTTCTTGAGCATCACGTACGGACCCTCCTACAGAGGCAGCATAGAGGACAAAGACACAGCTGTTTGGAAGAACATGACAGCGGCAATTAATAGAAAAAAAAATCTGTTAAAATTAATATACACTGTTTCCAAACTTTGTCTTTTTAATCAACTGTGAATAATGCCAATGTGATAAATGAATAGAGCTTTGTGAACATATTCAAATGTACTGAGGAAACTGATGGGACAGAATAAACAACATTGGATGTCCTGATACAACTTTTTCCAAATGGAGCATAAGTACTTTAGAAATACAGATATACTTAAAGGCACAATATGCAGGATTTGTAAACACTTTCACGTCCCATTTTCCATCCTCTTTTCTTTTTCTTTTAGTGCTCATTAATGTCTAAAAGTGAAATAAAGGTTTACTCTGACGTAAGCAACTTGACATATCTTTCGTTCCGATTCTTCAGTGAGCTGTGATTGGCTGAAAGCTGCACACACCACAATGTCCCACCAATATAAACAAAAGAGAAAAAAATGGGGAAATACAGACATAGGACAGTTGGTTTACATATACATATAGAGATTTCCATCATGTGAGGATTCATTTAACTTAAATTTAACTTTAAATCCTGCATACGTTACCTTTAATATTTATGAACATACACAGATTTCAAAGCTAAGTTTTCAGTGATTTGTTTCCAAAAAGTTGTCTTTAAAATAAAATCAATTAGTTTGCTTTACATTTACAGTATAGTAGGTATAAATAGAGTTGTATAGAGTGGGACAATTTCTTAGGAGAACTGAGTGCATGTATTGTTATATGGACAAAAAACCTTGTTCTTATTCAAATACATCTTGTTGACAGCTTTATAAAACGACACATATCCATAAGTGGTCCGTCATTGGAAAACAGAACCCACACATTTGGTAAAACAAGGAAATATGGCCGACATTTGAAAGCCCGTCTGAGGTGAATGTTTTGGATTTCCAGGGCTTTGTTTTATGCCTTTGTCTGGCTCCACTGGGACCTGCACCTGACTCACTCCAGCAGTAAGGCTAAGGCTGACAGAAAGAAAACATGCAGCGAAAAAGAGCAAAAAAAAAAGAAAAAAGAAAAGAATATACAGTGGGATGAAAACTGCTGCTTTTACGTGGCACTAATGGCTGAATCAGTTTTGTTTTTGGGCTGTTAACACAAATGAAAGAGATGATGTGGATCGTGGACAGAGACGGAGCGTATACGAGCAAACATCAGGACTAACGCGTTAAAACATGGAGCACACTGTCGCGGGAAAGCACGAGCGCACATTTCCACATGGGTAAAGACACCAAAGGCAGATGTTTGAGTGACAGCGCATCCATCATGAGCGCTGACTTGTGTTATTGTGCCCGAGGCGGCTCACCCTGTAATCCAACTGAAACGAGCCCATTAAAACGCTATCAAACCATTTTTAATCAAAGACTGATCTGGGTCTAATTAATCAAACCAGGCCTCCAGATCATGCCATTCTCCCACAATGGGAAACCGTTTAGGCAGATCATGAGACACAATGAAAAATCACATTTCCTTTTTACACTGAATTCATCATTTAGATTGAAAACAGTTTAATTAAAGAGAGGTTTGACTGACAAATTCCAAATGATAACAATAAATAGTTACAGTACGTTACGTTGTGTGCAAGTCTAGATAAAAATATGTTTTGCTACATAACTCTGCAGCTGTAAACACTGATTTTTTCAGATGTCATAATCTTTCACTGTAGCCTGGTCAGCCATTCTATTTGTTTTCGGTTCTATACTAAAAACTACTCTGGATTTTGTGTGACATATAAAGGGTGACAACCACATTAGTATGAACAAAACACATCCAAAATGAGCTCCTGGGTGACTCATTTTAGATAAACAATTATGATCGCTCTGATAGGATTCATTCTAAGTGGATGTGACTTGAAGAGAAAGGATTACATTTACTTTTCAATGGCAAAGTGAATAGAAATGGCTGGCCAGACTACTTTCATTGGCATTCAAAAAGAAAAGAAAAGCAAAGACATGAAAACAATGACATTTGTTTCAGAACTCATCATCAAGCATCAGAGAAACATTTGCCCCGAAATAACACACTTACACCCACCACTCCCGTACAACACATAACACTTAAACGACATTGTCACCCGGTACAAGGAAAAGAAAGAATGGACCATTGTGTTGTCTGTCAGAAAACACAAAAAGCATTTCTGCTCAAATGTCATCATCGGAGACATTAGCAGGTCCCCGGGCTCTCTCTGCTCTGACTCAGCATGAATCATAACGTTAATGAACAGCTCAAACACTTTTCAATTCCCTGTAATAGATCAACAGCCATGAGGCCAGTGCTGCACTGACAGACAGTACCAATGAACATTGGGGCTGACGAGTATGATTGAGAAGATGTGTGTATCCCAGCAATGAACATGCTTTAATGCAAAATGAAACTAAAGCCGATTGTGACAAGCCTTTTATACTGCAAAATGACAAATAACTATAATAATAATAGCTTAATTAGTGCACAGGGGGATGTTATTTGCTGATGTAGTGGAGGGCTAATAAAAACAAAGTATACAAACAAAGCATAAAGCATAAATTTCACTAATGCTACTTTCTTTTTCAAAAAAACTTATCAGAATACTAGACAAACTTGTTTTAATTGTATCCTGGTGGAATAATAGTGTGAAGATTCAGTACAACATTACAACAAGATGGTGGCACTCAATAGCATTGTTTTAATTTTTTTTTTTACTGTTGTAATCCAGAAGATCATTCTTTTTTTTCCAAACCATTTGTGGATATGTTTATTTGACGTATGATAAATGCATGTATACAGTATTAACTGATTGAAAAAGAAATGATGACGTTCATTAAAAAAGGTTTTATATATTCATTATTAAGCCATTCAAGCTGTTCTTGTGTATATGACACCTCTGACATGATACATTCTGACCAATGGGCTGGCAGACAATGCGATGACATATATAATGATTGTGATTTTTATAATGATTACATTGTTTTTCAGTCATTTAGAAAATATTTTACAAATAATGGTTTGAAAAATGAAATGAAATTCTGCAAGTTGTTGGTGCCCTGGTAACCATGTTAGAGTAACTGCAGTGTTGCAAATACAAACTTGGGACTATGATGTCTCAGTGTGTATTTTATATATGCAAATCACATGCAGAGTTGCAATGATTTGGTGAGAGATGTGTTTTCACAAAATAGAGTCTAGTCACTTAAGTCGGGCATGCACTGTGCAATTTTTGTGCCGAATTTAACCTGATTTCTTGATTTCTGAATTTCAGGTTTGTCCGCATCTTTGTTGTGCTGTGTATGTGTGTGTGTGTGGGAGGGTTATAAGAGGCAATTAAGCCCTCCCGACGAGCTCCTGACCGGCAATCAGAAATTTTGGTCACAGCAAACAATCAGGTTGTACAGAGTGAGCACATAAATCGTGAGCTTTCTGATTTACTCGTACAGTGTGAGTTGGGGTTCTATTGGAAACTCTGTAAAATTACACCATATATGCCCAGCTTGAGAGTAACAACATGGAAGATCTGAGCCAGGAGAGGTGTTATCCTGTCTTTTTCATAACAGACAACCACCAAAACAACTTTATAGCTCCAGGTTCATAAAACAGACCTTTTTTTCTCTTGCATTTGAGGAAAGCTGTATTATCGCCTTATAACCTATTGTAATAACAATGATCTTTGAAAAACAAGCCCTTAATACATCATCTAGACTTTATTATCAAGAGTTTAATAATGAGAATGTTCACCCCGCACTGGCCAGCTTTGACTTGGATCTGCTCACATGCCATTGGCTGTTGTTTTACTTGGATTTTAAACACTGAATCCATGCTCACCAAAAATATCCTACTGGGAAATTGTATATTCCATTGTTAGTTATATGCTGGGAATAAAGCTTAAATTGTAAGGCCATTTTTCCTGCATGGTTAAAATGTCACACAGTATAACATTGTGGTCTATTGGAAAAAAAAAATCAGAATTGGATGTTTTAGTTGCCATTTACAATGAGCACAAAGGTTTTTATACAGATTTTGTATAAAAAGTGCTGTTCTTATAATACTTTAATGTTTGGGGCTTAACTTATGAGTCATTGCTCCTATCTGCTCCTCCAGATCCAGACTCTTAACATGAATAGTTACCTCACACAACCTCCCTTCAAGCAATCCTCCAATAAAAGCATAAAAGGCACGCCGATTATTTACATGCGCTTCTTAAATTGGACGGGATTCAAAGAGGTTGACTCGTCAGTCGTTCATCTTTGTAAAACATCACCTTAAAATCACCCGCGTTTCTCAACAGCAGCCATTTACTTCAAAAGAAAGCCTTCTCACCTGTCTCTTCCATCGAATTCACCGCGAGCTTATGATGTTAGAAGGTCATGATGTTTGAAACGGGCTGGCTAATTAACCGGATACACTGGCAAACGTGGCAGAGGGAGTCCCGCCAACAGTGGCATGGTTTACCCGAAAGCTTCCTTAAGGTTCCTTATCAGTTTGCTCCAGACTCTTTTGTCTCTGCGTGAAAGTAGTGACGCCAAAACCTCATGCAAGCACGTTTTTTTATGTTGAATGGTGGGAAGAAAGTGTCCTCTTTGGATGTTGTTTAAGGGGGCTTTGTGAGTCATCCCGGGACATGGCAAAACCAGGAGAAAGAAAAGAAGTATAAAGGGAGTGAAGATTAGGAAGGTGATAGACAAATAAAGGCAGGACACGGGGGAGAGAGTTCAGAATACCAACAGAGGGGTGAAAGAGAGAAACGGGATGAAAATAAATGGATATGACAAAGCAAAAATGAGAAAAAGAACGAGGGAGGAAGAGGGGATGAGCTAAAAGACGGGCATAAAGAGTGAGGCGAAAGAGGCAGAGCAGCTTTGTAGAGGCAAATGGTTGGGGCTGATAAGACATAAAACACTTCCCACCGGAGCCAAAAAAAAAAAAAAAAAAAGCAGGCCAGACAGGACTTAGCCAGTTAGCTTAAGCCGGTGAAAAAGGGGGAAAGGCACCCAACTGGACGTTCACCTAAGTGTCCAATCATTCATCGAGTCTGGCGTCCGGAGACTCAATCAGCGCTGCGTTTCAAAAAGCCAGACTGTCACGTAACAAGTTAGCCAAGCGCCGAGACATTTAATCAGCCCGCGAGCCGCTCATTCAGACGGCCAGAGAGCAAAGCCAGGCAATCAGTTAGTCACAGCCTGTTTCAGTCAGTCACTTGCTCATTCGCTCTATTTATTAATTAATTACTACAATTACAAAGATAATCATCTATTCACCCACACTTTAGGGCCAGTGAGTCAGCAGGATTATAGCGTGCCTATGAGGCCACGAGGGGAGACGGTCATTCAGCCGCTCCAGCGCTGACCATCTGCTTCATAGACAGTGTCAGTTTGTCACCGCATCAACCTGCCAGTTTAACCCAGACTGTCAGCCATCTTGTCACAGGTCACTTGCGGTTACTCACAGGCCCGGGCAGCTAACAAGTCGCCTGTGAGCGTAAAGCAATCCTCCAAAACTGTGACCCTTCGAACTGATTCTATTTTTTGCCTCATCGTTGCAAATTATCGGATTGTTTTTCAGTGATACATCGACTAATCTGATGAAATGTTTTCCAAAATGGTTCATGTTAGGTTTCCCTGTGCCTCTCCTGACCTCTGATGTTTGAAACGGGCCAAAGCTAAAATTGAACTGTCGCCGAGAGTGCAATTATCATGCTTTGTTTGTTGCACCTGAGCACTAAGGCAAATTAGGGAGCTGCCTTTTTGTGTGCACTACAGTAAAAAAAACGTATTTGAGGTCATATGAAATAAAAAGACATGGAATTTGCTGTATGTGTGTATGATAGTGTGCATGTATCAACCTTTTCTCTGCCTACAATAGACTCAAAGCTGACCATGAACATGAAACCTTGACTGAACCAGATTTCCTAGTTGCCTGTGGTCTATGCGGGGGTTGTCTGCAAAGCACTTTCTTTTCTATCTAACAGCAACAAAACAAGGTTAGTGGCAAACTATTAACAACTGCTTTTAAGGACACATATACACAATACAGTGTCCAGGTTTGCTTAGCATTCACAGAAGCATTTATCTGTGAAACAAACAACCAAAAAGAGGAGAGTTTTCTGAGGTGGTATATATGATATTATATGACAGCAAATAACGTGCCTTGTTGATTAACTCCAGAAAGGTTTATCATCAGAATATAATATTTGTCTGGGCCTGTAAATTGGCTGCAAACCTCTGCACTTCATTTGCATTGGCTTGATGCTAGAATATGCCAATCTGCTTCCAACTTGACCCTGCTTAGCTAGTGTAAGTAGCCTCGAAAAGTGTCAGTTGTTATTGTATTCTTTAAAAGCTGCGACTTCTTGGCAAATAAAACATAAGGCCTTTGATTGAACTTCTTGGAGGACCGCATTAAACAGCCAAGACTGCCGCATGTGGCCCCTGGGCCGTATTTTGCTCCCCACTGCACTGGATGCAGCTGTGAGTAAACAGTGTGTGGATAAGGCTTCAGTCTGATTGGACACAGCATTAACTTTGTAATCAACAACAATAATGACAACATCACTTTAAATCACATGTCAAACTCAAGGCCTGGGGGCCAAATGCGGCTATTTGCAATGTTTTATGTGGCCCTTCAATACATTTACAAGGTGATATTTTTGGCACCAGATTTTGATTGGATTTGAATGGGTTTTAGGTGGATTAGTTGCTACAAAGATAAATAAAACCTGTTCAAATTCAATTGAAACCTGTTCAAGTTGAATTTGATCCAACTAAAAGTAGTTTCCTTAAAAGGAGGCAATTAATCCTAAAGAAAACTTTAATAAATGCTTCCAAATGTCCAAATTTTTGGCCCCTGAAAGGATTCTTATTAACTGTTGTGGCCCCTCACACCTTTGAGTTTCACACCACTGCTTAAAATGCTTGTTTTGTTGTATTTTCTTGTGCCATGCGCTTGCATCAACACTAACAAGGTGTGTGGATTTTCACCTAAGTTTGCTTTGTTTTATTGCAATAGACGGCACTCTTTCCACTTCAAGTCATGATTTTAACATCGCACCTTGTCATGCTCTTCTTGATGCACTTCACATATGTCCATTTGAACTGCACTAACAGAGCAACCATAAAAGAGCACCGAACATGATTTATAACAATGAAAAAAAAAAAAAAAACAGTGTTGAATGAAAACACAAATTGACATCCCATCCCAACATCATAATTTTGGTAGTGCCTTAGGTGTAACAAAAAAAAACAACCTGCTGACTCAGCATGATTCAGCAAATTTGCAGAATGACAAAATGTAAAGTTGAACATAGAAGCAGTGGATATTATTGGATGACACCAGGGAATCCATAGATGCTTATTTACTTGTCTTCCTTGTTTTTCTTGAACCAAGAATGTGAGTCCAATAAGACTGAAGCTACAGGGTCCATTGCACAGCTCATATTCAAACGTATAGCTTTTACCACGTTGCAGACAGGACCATTTAAGCAAAGCAATGATGCAAAAAACAAAACAAAACAAAAACCCTCCTCATCGTGACAAAGAGACTGAGTTTTAGAGACAACCGTCTATCAGTCAGTCCTGTGTCTTTCCCGAGGGTCTGCCACAGAGCAGAGGCCAGTGTGTTTTGCAGTCTGTTCCTATGTCTGCAGTCTTCAGTGTCGCAGCAGAGGCTTCCTCATCATCAGAGGCTGTAAAGAGGAGGAGGTGGCTGAGCTAACATTAGCCAAGGTCTGCTGAGGTCACCATCCACAGAAAAATATGCAGGGGAGGAGTGTCATGGGGGTAAAATGAAAAAAAAAAAAAAAAGAGTTAGGATGGGAGGATGAAGTGATGTGTGGAGATAAAGGAAAGGTGAGACAAAGAAGGAGAGGGGAAAAAGTTGTGGTAGTAATGATAACTGACAAAAGAAGGATTGGAAGCAGCAAACTTTGAGAATACACATAAAATTAAGCCGAACTCTGCATTGTTTACACACAAAATGAAGAGAATTAGAGCCACAACTCAGATACACAATATATTTATGACCATATTGTAAAGCAGCATAATATGAATAAGAATGAACCACAGGGAAATCACAAAAGCATTCATACATATTCTATTGGTGTTAATTGTGTTTGCATGACTTACACCTGACAGTAGAAGAAGAGTACATACAGTATATCACCATTAGTTAGTATGAGGTGGGCTGTCACATATGGTGCATTTTTAGGACTCAATATCACCACTGGACACTACTCTAGACTTCCACCAAGTCCATTATAATTCGAGGTACTCACGTCAGTAACTTCTGATATTTTGGGCGTACTTATGCTGCACTGAACAATGTGGCTGGGAACAGCAATTCCAACTTGCTCAAGCCTAAGCATCCGGGCTTATTTTATCTGGCGGCTGAAATGAGACTTTTGAGTTGCTTTCACTTGCATCATTTTGCCTGCTCAATTGAATTAGACTGATTGCATTTACAGGAAGGGGATAGCTACAATAAAAAGACTGCAGATGGGTGAAGTGAAATCAAATGTAAGCACAGGATGTGCCCAAATCCACCGATTAGCCCTCCTTTCTCCTTGTTTGTAGAGGAAAGTGGAATAATTAGAGCGGCTGCGGACTGGTGTCTATGTAGAAGCCATTAGACGAGTCTGGACCGAGGTCACTTTCAAATAGGGATGTGAGGTCAGTTTTAGATTTGCCTGCTAATGAGACATCAGTGTAATCTTCCAGCTGGACAAGTGCCACTCCCTGCTGGCCATCCTCTAAGTGCTCTCCTCAAGTCGTCCAGCTCATTCCGTTTTTTATTCGGGCTTGTAAAACTCAGGAAATAAGAAATACACCAAATAAAGTGCTTTTTGTATCTGCTTCCCTAGAGTAAAGTTATGTGCATTTTATTTCACCAGGAAAACTCGCCTATTATATGGATGCTACTTTGCAAAACAGGTTTTATTATCCATACTGTTCTTTAAACTTAGATTTGCAACAGTAAACCTAGATATCACTGACTTTAATTGACCTGAAACACACATCTTTATTTAATAAACATACTACAGAAAGCTTCAGCAACCTCATACAATTACACAGCAAGATTTTGTGGTGTATTGGGGAAACTGTATGACACTCTACACATTGCTATTCAGAGGAAATTGGAAGAGTGAAAGGGTACATTACCATGATGGTGGTCACGACCACAGTTCGGTTCTCCATGGCTGAGCTGTCATTGGACAGAGCATTTTCATTCTGGACCAGCACAAGCTTGTCGATGTCGTTCCAGTAACCAATCTGACAAAAAAGAGAGGCAGACCATAGATAATTGGTTAGTTAAAAGTCTTACACCCAAATCTGACCACAAGACATTTGAAAGAGCAGATATGAGTCTGAAAATCTAGTTCAGTGCTGCAAATTTCCCATTGGAGCAGTAGGAGATACTGAGAGATATTGAGTGCCAGGTAAGAACTTTCAATAAACACACACTGCTGTCAAAGGAACACTTGAAAAGCTGGAACACTGTGTTATTTCTTCATTCCTTTTCAGCATTGAGGAGAAATTACTGTACGAGGACTCTCGCCACGAGCCTTATCTCACGTAGTGCTGCTGCGGTTGGTGCACCCTTTCTCCTCTGACAAATTGGATTTTCTTTCTTTTTCAGTTTGAGGACTTGTGTGAAGATCTGACAATGTTTTAGGTCATGTTTGGACTGAAAAAGAATGATGCAGGTCTCACAAACTTTCAAATGACACAGCTTGAAACCTCTGGTGAAATGGGTCTGCAATCTTTTCATATCCCTTTCTCCTTTGTTAAAATTGGAGTTAAGTTTATCTTAAAAGGGAGTGAATTTATTGGTCCCTGATTGGTTGGAGTCAGTTTATTCTGCATTCTTTGGTGCGACCCCTTGGAAATCCATTCATTCAAAATCAAAAACAGAGTAAATCTTTGTAAAGACTAGAGAAAGAATGAATATGTCTGGCGTGGCTTCTTTTGTGTGCATTACAGTCATGCCTTAGCCTTCAAAAGCGCTAAACAGTGCTTTCAGTCCAACTCTGCCATTACATTACTACAAAACCCTACTTTACCTTGCGTGGACCGTTGCTCTTTAGCTCGAACACATCCATTGTGTAGTTGACTCTTCTCCCGTAATGATCAAACTGAATGTTCCCGGTCAGGCCTTGAATGCGCACCTTATTATAACAAAGATAAAAGGTTAGAAAAAAGATTGATTCTAATGCGAAGTGTGTGCAAACTTGCTCCAACCTGTTTGAGGGCTCGCTCCATGTCTATGCCTTGATTCCACGGAGCAGCTGGGTTTGCCAAACAATCGCCCGCGTTGCCACGGCGACTGATGTCGATTTTTTGTCGCCGGAGCGTTCGGAAGGCCTCGGCCATCACAAGGACGCCATCATAGGTTAGGGACGATGTGTACTAAAGAAGAGAAGAGGGGAAGTGTCAGAGAATAGAAAAGAGCATAGCATTAAATAATACGTAAAGCTTTGGTAATTTCATATTATAGGTCAGTGATGCGTTATATGTTGCTAAAAACACACACACAATCACCCGTATGAGTTTAGGTTTAGGGTAAGTTATTTGAGCAATAAGAAAAAAAAAATTTGCTTTAATTAACCATTCAGTGTGTCATATAGTGATACTATACTCGAGACTGGTCTTAAGACCATCTTGGTCTTGTCATGGTCTCGAACTGATTTCTACTCAACCATGTCTCAAAGTCATTTTAACTCAGTGTTGTCTCGGTTCTGTACGTCAAGACCAACCAAACCCAACCAAATAAACCAACACTAACTGAGACCACAAATGGTTCATAGGTTATCTTGGGATTGAATGAAAACCTCAATCACTTTATATTCATTCAAAAATCTTGCCCTATATCTCCCTCATTCATCAAACACTGCACCATTTGGATTTTTATAGGTTCAGGTTTAGGTAACTTTATTGTACCTGTAGATAAAATTGGTTTGCAGCAAAATAAAACAAGAAATCTTAATAAAAATCAATCATAAAATAGATTAAAAACTCAAAAGTGTCACAATATCATAAAAAAACAATAAATATAAAAAACAATATATGCCCGTATCTAGAGTTTATTTAGTGTGTACGCTGCTTTTGGTCTTACTCTCGACTCAGTCTTAGTAGTTAAAAGTCTTGGTCGGGTCTCGGTCTTGTTGCGCTCTGGTCTCAGCTAATCTGGTCTTGATTACGACACTAGTCACATGTCTTGTAGCTAAACTAATGTAGTAAATTGTATATATAAACAAGTAAATCCAACACGAAGAAACAATGAAAACCATATAACTGTACCTAGTTTTGCATGGTTTTATCTAGTAAGCTATGTAAACAAGTGTAAAAAAACAAAACAAAACAAAAAACCCAATGTAATCTACCATTCCAGACGTCTAAAGTAAGAATTATGATCTGACCTACACCTAAAACATGCCCATAACTGCCACACTATTAGTCAGAACCAGCTGCGGTTTGATGGAAATCTCATAGCCTTGAGAGAAATGTGGGTTTCTGTTTGTGAACTCACAAATGTAGCAAGAATCCAGCTGCTGCTCTAGGTAATAACAATAAAAACACTCCACAAGACCTTTCATTGTTGTAAAGTTAAAAAAACAAACAGCTACTTTAACAATCTATAGGAAGTCTGCATGTGGTCCAAATCTTGCCAGTCTGCAAAAAGCTGACGTATGCAAACAAGCTGACAAGGCCTTAATCTATCTCAGCGCCGTGACTTTTATTTGACTTCCACAGTTAACACCATAGAAATCAATCAACACCACTGTAAATGTAACATCACTGTAAAAGTGCCAGACTCAGACAGGCTTATAGTTTTCAAACACAGCCTTGCACGGGATCCTTAAGCCATTAAAATGACATAAATATACAGTGTCAATCATTTGGCGAACCTCTTCATTAAAACAAGACGCATCGCTCGAAGTTAAACTGGATGCAAGAGAGCATGAGAGCGATGATCTGCTCTTAAGTGTACACCTTGACAGAGTCTTTGACAAATTCATTACAGTTAATACACAGGGCAGCCCACACACAGCAGAGGAAAGACCCCCATCCTGCTAGCGTTCAGACACAGAGCGCTGCACAGACAGAGGCAGTCAAGCACACAGCAGGCTGCCTTCACATCGCGGCGGAAACAAGCAGAGAGATAAAAACAGGGAGGAAAAGTAGGACTGCACGGATGCCCTCGACGACACAACAGGTAGCTTTCTCGCTCGCGGATACGCCTTGATTTGGATCCTACCGACGGTGTTTTTGGAAGGCTTTCCACTCATGTCTTCCTCCTTTCATCTCCTCCCTTTGAAACTAAAAAGGCCTTAAGGCACGCGACTGACACATGACGACCGTGAAATTTAAATGCAGCTACGGAGTTGTGCTGTTGTTTTTCCCATGGAGAGGACACAGATGCCTTTGGGGAACATAGAGAGTTCAACTGGTGCTAAAACTTTGATTGTAAATTCTTCTAAAAGGCTGTGTGGAGCAGTAACAGTTAGTGGAGAAGGTACTCAGTTCGTCTACTTAAGTAAAAGTACAGATAAAGAGGTAGAAATGTTCTCAAGTAAAAGTGTCAAATTGAAATTATTACTTAACTGAAAGTATTAATGTACTTTAAAGTATAAAAGTAAAAGTATGTGACTCAGCTTTAAAAAACAATCAATTTAAAATAGGTTTGACTTAAAAAATCATTAATATAAGAGTCACATGAAGACTGTATCCTTGTATCTCAAGAGAACATGAGTGAAAGTATTGTTCCTTAATTAGACTGATCCATGTATGTTAAATCTACTTAAGTAAAGCACAGATTCTTTAAAATAGTACTCAAGTACAGTACTGAGGTATTTTTACTTCATTACATTCCACCACTGAAATGTAATGAGCAGTATAAAGTTATGAGAAACAAAATAAAACAGTGCATAGTGATGATAATAATACAGTAAATTATGGATGATATGCAGATTGACTGTAAAACGGGGTTTACTAATCTGCGAGAAACTCATAAACAGGGATAAATATACCTCCAAAAATGCTACGAAACTATATAGAGACGCTTTTAAAGTATGCTGTAAAACTCTTCATAAGTGGAGTTATTCAAAAATGAAATGGGCAAACCTCAAAAGGATCGGCTTTGATTAGAAGTTCCTTGACAGTGACTGAATTCCGAGAACTTTAATATTTCACCTCACCGACCCGCTGATCACTTTCATTACACTCCAACAAAATGAAAAAAATACCAGAGCTCATTTTGGGGCACAGCGAGTGAGACTCACTGGGTTAAGAGATTTTGATGGATGGCCGATACCAGCTAACTTCAAATCCAGCCTGTGTGAAAGGGACATCTCCCAGCAGTGCTTTTCACACTGCATATTATTAGACCAAAGTTATACTCAGCCTGAGGCTACGCGCTGGCCCAAGGCTAAGTGAGCTTCGTTTTTTACACAGCCCCAATCAGCCTCCAGCACTTTGGAGGCATCTGTTGTTTATTCCTGTTATTGTGTTATATCATTAAAACTGTGAGAGGTGAACCAATTTCAGCATAACAATAAAAAGACAAAGTTAAAGGGTAATTTATTAAATTACAGCAAGGTGCTTAAGAGAAGGTGGAATACATGCTTTAATTCTGTATCCACTTTCGCTGTAATGTAATCAGCACATAAACACGCATTAATAAAGTGAAGTGCTGGGGACAACTGATGCAGCTGGTATTCACTGATGAGAAGCCATCAGGTGAATCTAAGAATGATGATTACCTAATTAACAGCGTCCCCTGGGTGAAAAATGGCACGCCAATAACAAGAAAACATGGCCATCAATTCATATTTGCCTGACTGAGCCCAGAGAACAACTCTATTACTCTGTAACTGGGACAGGGGTAGATGACTTACCACGTGGGCATTTCTTGATACCTTTCAAGCTGCCATAATGAAATGTGAAGATGCCCTTGAATAGTTGCCAAAATGTACTGGATGACTATTTCAATGCTCCATGAGCTCACATTGTCTAAGCAGAAGGTATCATGTATAAAGGCAAAATTTGAATCTGAATATAAATGTGTAAAGGCAGACAAAGTTACTCACTGCATAAAATATTTGACCCTACAATACCCCAACTTGACGTATGCTCCAACATCATTTCAGGAAAAATAAATGGTCAGGGGTCACTATTTCAGTGGCATCTGCCAAGAAACAGAACAGAGCCAGTGAAAGAATGAGTGGAACATCGTGACTTTAGTGCTACATCAGGGTGAAGGAAAATATTGGCTCTATTCTTGGCCCTACACTGTCAGATCTGAGCACAAACATTTAAAAAATCTTCAGGTCAACTCTTTTCTCACAAAAAGTACTGTAAGTTTTATATAACCTCATAAAATCCACAGAGCAAACTGTTGGATGCAGGTTTTCAGAAAGAACCCTGCTCTGCTCAGCTGATGTGTTTGTAACAGAACATCTGTTGACAGAGTCAAAGTAAAATGCTAGAAAGAAGCCAGACAGTCTGGACATGACCTCCATAGTAAGACAGCATTTTGAATTGGCCCAGAGCAGACTGAACTTGTCAGTCAGCAACACCAAGGTTAAGGGAGACGTTAAGATTCTCAAGATCTTCACCATAAATCATCAATTTTTAAAATGCATCTTTGAATATTATAATCAGCTTAGAATTAGCTGCACGACTCAGATTCCCACAGTAATCTTATCTGTGGTAAATAAAGCCATTGTAAATGTTTTATAAGGTAAATCAATAAAAAATACCCAACTGTAGAATTTAGCAACAATACTATAAACAATTGTTTATACTATGATAACGAATGGCCCTGCTGTCAATGTTACATCCATTTTCTTCTCCTTATCTAGAGCCAGTCCTCAGGGCAGCGGTCTGAGCAGAGATGACCAAACTTCACTCTCCCTCCAGACTTCCTCCAGCTCTTCTGAGGTGTTCCGACCACAGCCGAGACACAAAGTCCCTTAAGCCTGTCCTGGGCTGGCCCTGGGGCCTCCTGTCAGTCAGACATGCCCAAAACAGATGCTCGAGCCACCTCAGCTGATTCCTCTCAATGTGGAGAAGCATTGGCTATACTCCAAGCTCCTCTTAGGTGTCCTACCTCCTCACCCTACCTTTGAGGGTGCACCCCGCCATCTAAATTTTGGCTTGAATAGATTTAATAACATAACCTGCCATCATCATCACCTCCTTCTATTCCCTTTAAGGCTGCACATTTACCTTTGTGGCAACACTAACATAACCAACAAAGATACCACATATGCTTTCTGTTCTTAATATTAATATTTAACTGCTATGGCAACATAAAAGTCCTGTGCACCCATTTCAAAGTGACTAAAAGACTAAAAAAGCATACGGACATGGTCCAAAACACAACATGGCTGTTTCAAAACTCCCTGCCACAGCCAGAGCCAGAACAACAAGAACAACTGGTAACACCAGGGAGACTGGAAGAAGCTCCTATTGACCATTTCACTCTGAAGTTGCTCTGCTGCACACATACCACAAGGCTGTAATTAGACAGAAGGGAAAGTAGCAGTGAAAAAAAGACTAGAGAGGCTTCACGAGGCCAACATGGAATGAGGTGTACGGATTAATTATACGACTACAGCATTCAAAGAACACACCGTTAATGAGCAGCAGAGACGTCTTCCGACAGGAGAAGGGTGTGTCTTCGCTGGCTATATATTGAAGCATGTGTATGTGAGGGTGAGTGCAGGCTGAGAGCTGCAGCATTATGTATTTTTAATAGGTGGGTGGACATATTTCCAGTTAATATATGCACAAATGGCTTCAGGTCAGTACTAAGTCAATAGAGGTGTGAGAGAAGACACAAGGAAGAAAATGAAAAGAGAAAAGGGCTTATTGCACAGAGGCAATGAGGACAATAGATGGAGAAAACATGGCACAGATGCAGGTCAGTCATAGCATTACCACAAAGGCTGCATTTGATAATAAGATGGTGCGTTTTCAGTACCTTAGGTGGGCTTTCAGATCCAGGGTACTCTCTCTGATCCAGTTTATTCCAGCGCTGCATTAGTTTAATAACGATTGCCTTGCTGAAGTCCACCAGCTGGAATCCAGTCACGTTGGCCCCTCCGTGCATGAAGCGCTCTAAAGATATGTCCTTAAAACCCTGGTACAATAAGAAAAAAGGAATGAGGGAAGGAGAAAAGCAGTAGGCTACTAAACCCTCCAGCAAAAGGCAGGAGAGTGTGCACTGTTACTGCTCGTCCTCACTCCACATGCTACTGCAGTATTCCTGATTATTTGTTCTTTATATGCAGTGCCTTCTGCTACTGAGAGTGACACTTCTTTAAGAATGTAACCCAAATGTAAACAATAAAATGGAATTGATTCATTATTTCTTGAAATTGCTGTGTAGTGAATGATCATCGTGTACATCTATTCTATTTTAGGAATCATTCTGGAAAAAGCTTTTAAAATAGACATTATATCAACAGTGTGGCAAATGTGTGCCACTCGGAAAAAAAAATAAAAAAAAGCCACTGTCCATTAGGAGTTCTTACCAGATTTGCTATGATGTAATGGTAACCTTTCACATGCTTCCCCACACTGACAGCCTGAAGAAACACACAAAGAGAAAACATCACTGAATGCTGCCCAGTGATGCAAGGCCCAAATTTAGAATAGTACACACCAGTTTTTACAACATTCGATTGCACAAATACCATATTCAAATGCATCGGAATCAAAGGAAGAACGTACACATTCTGTCAGAAGGATTAACTTTGTATTACTCACTTTCACATTCATTTTCTGGTGTTAATGACAGTGTGTGCGCGCTGGATCAGCATTGACTTCATAACAGCACTCTACATCGGGGTAATTAATCGATTTCTACATAGAGCGATCTCACGCCCTACTCGCTCACACACACGGTGCAGCTGGCAGGCCCTGACAAACAGAGCAGTCTCTGTCTCATAGCGGGGACGTTAGCCAATGCCAGCACTGCCGAGCCCACTGTGAGGGGAGCCTGTGTGTGTCTGTATGCCTGTCTCGGAGCACGCTGATGTGCATGTCTGCCTCATCACATAAGCCAATTAAGATGGACGCTGTCTGAATGTTTGTTGTGTCAAGCAGGAGTCATTTGAATGAGTATTTGTGTAAAATTGGAATAGGAATGGAAATTAAATATACGAGCACCACCGACCTCTGACTACATATGTGTGCATTTTATATATAGATATGTCACATAGTAGATGTATTTGTCAGTTGCTCAGATTGAAAATATGATGTGATTGTGATGACAGGAGGCAGAACCAATGGGATGCTTGGTTGAAATATGAGTCAAAGGGCAGGCACACACTCATAAGATATGTGGCACCGGTCAAGCTCATGTCTCAACCATCAAGCCTAACAGATCATCTGATGGACCTGGACAAGCGTAAAGACCGTGTGCTTTCATAAACAACACTTTTATTTCTTTTTTGCATATGAAGCCAGCTCCGTATTAGACTCGCCTGTGTTGCGATGCTTTCCCACAATAATAGGCCACTGAAAAAAGCTATTTTCACTCCACATTAGGAATTCTTTTCAACTGCTTTAGTGAGGTGCTAAAAATTTTAAGCTGACCCCAAAGAGAGAGACAGGGGAGGAGACACATAGCGGAAATGTTGTAATCAGCATCAATGAGTAAAAATGGATTTTCAGGAGAAGTGAAGTATCTGGAAAGGTCCGTTTGATCGACCCACATATCTGCTGGGTCTAAACTAACAACACTCAATGTCTGTGCTATACAAAATGTCATTGACTTACCCATAGTACATAAAGAAAATACAAGTCAAAAGAAAGCTTCTTATTATTTGGTGTAATTGTTGTATTGCTACCTGTTCAAGTATGCTCTGTAGTCTCTCTGGCTCCAGGTCAATGACATATTTCCTCTCCTGGCGTCGATCCAGATCCTCCAACAATCGGCGATATGCTGCCTCATTGAAACTCTCCACACAGATTGCACTCACCTGCGTCAACAGACAATGACACATACAAAAACAAGAAAGAAGAGAATATATGAAAATTGTGAGTAATGCTGTGCGCTCACACAAGTTAGATACAGTAGGTAAAGAACAAGGTCATGTGTGTGTGTGGCTTGTCTCCAGTAAGACGTGGTGCTGACCTGCCAGCCGTTCTGCCCTGCTCTTTCCATAATTGCCTGCAGTATTGCATAACCTAGACAAAAGAGAGTAGGGAGAAAGAAAAAGACGTTAGAGAGAAATTGCACTGGGCAATAGAAGCCAAACAATTGGGAATAAACACGTTTTTTAGGCCTTGGTGTTATGACTACAATCATATCTATGAGCCACAGTCTGAGTAATATTCTGGGTAAGATAAATGGTAAATAAAAAAACGTTTTTTGAAAGTGGGTTTTTAAAGGTTTTTGACCTTTGTTCTGATTGCAAAATTGCAGACAGCATTTTTTTTACACTCCTTTTAAAGGCATTTGAACATCTGATATGAACAAACTAGGGCGGGGTAATATGGCAACATTTCTTACATTGTCAGACGATTTACTATTCTAATTGAATTGTTAGTCTTGCTAGTGACCTAAAAGAGTGAACATATAAAGCAGTTTGGATCGAACACTTTTTAGTTTTGTCCCTGTCTCCAGAGACCAGGCCAAATATCATTTACAGGCAACACAAAGTCCTGTTAAATGACACTAAAATCGACCACATGACTAATTTGCATTAATCCACAAAGTCTGTGCAATACAAAGACATTACACTGTTCCCATTGATCTCTTTCCTTCTACTTTGCTTTTTAGTATCTTCAGAGTCTTTATGGACATTATTTGAGCAGCTCTGGAGCTAGAAGCAGCATTAGCCACAACACAGTGTGCAGACCAGGGTTAGAGGAAATGTTGTTTTGTTCCTCAATTTGATTTAGCGATGAGGCTGTTTTTGAAATTGTCCTAAAATTAAAAACTCGGGCCCTTGAGCAAAGTTAAAAAATAGGTCTGATAGTGACTATGTAGCAATCAGTTTCATTCATAAATAAATATTCAGATCTTTCGAGCAAGAATATGTGCTGATAAAGAAACATGAATGTGCTTCTGCTGCAGCAGTGCTCAGTTTGTCCTCTCTGGGCAGGTGAATGGAGATTAATGGAACTTCCACAGGGTTCTATGGAGATTTCTGTTTTTTAAAGACAGACAAATGCAAAGTTTGATGTGGTTATACGCTGTTAAAAAGGAGAGTCAATTATATACAGCAACACTGTACACCAAGCATCTTTAAATACACAGACTAACCTTAGGTTCTGTATTCAATACTTTAATAACAGACTGTGCTATGAAACCGTATGCTTTCTTCCACCAATTAAAATGAAAAATTGTCATGGGTAATGTCGATTAGAGATTCTAAATGTCAATTTTTTTGTGTGTGACTAATTTCCAGACTATACCACAGTGCAATGAATTTGTGTTATAAATGTTATAAGGTGTGCAGTGTTACATTTGTTACTGTAATGGGCTATCAGGTCATCTCATTTACCAAAGCAGCATCACTGTGCTTCGCAAGCTTTGCATCTAGCCTCTCCTTAATGTAATAATTCTAGTCAGATATAAAGTTATCAAGAGACAAAGCCACTTTATCAAAGGAAGGGATTATAAGAGAAAACCACAGAGACTATTACACGTTCAGAGCGACACCGTTAACAGTGACATTTATTGAAAATGAAAGTGTCACGATCTCTTTTAGCAATGAACTTTCAACGGAACTCATCTGGGAGCTTACGGCCGGTTATTAATTTTGGAGCCTGGGAAAAAAAAAACACCAAGAAAACTTTCTGTGTAGAATGATGGAGGGCAGTGTTTAATAAGGCCTGAATGGATGGACTTACAAAGATAATACAGTGCTATAAACAGCAGGAGGCAACAAGAGTGGCAATTAATGGGAGCGTTTTGCATGAAACAGCTGTCACTTCACTGCTCCGAAATGAAAAATGGCAATAATAAGAGACCGCTCAATATCACAGTGATAATCACGAATAATACTGCATCATTTCATCACAAATATGGCACAGATGTTAATGTGAGGCTTTGGCAAGAAATACACTCCTTGAAGTTTGAGTAATTGCATGTATACATTGTGTGCAGCACTTTGCAGCTTCCTCCGCAAGTTTTATCCCTCCAAAAAGTCAGAGTTGCTTATACAGTAACTTTTACCTGCTCACATTTGTCACTGTATGAATAATAAATGCACTATGAACATGTATTTAAGAGCACAATTGTGTGTGTGCAGAGTTAGCCCAGTGTGGAGCAGAGCAGGGAGCAGAAAACAGATCACAGCGTTACTGCCCATTTTCCAGCACATTACCAGCAGCGGGACCTGATGGGGGCCGATAATGAAGGGCCCTGTCTGGGCCAAGTCACGGGTGAGCACAGCCCAAACGCTCTGCATCCATCCTTCTTTCGAATACTCCGTTTTTTTTCTTTCTCCGTTCTGGTAATCATCAGCCCTTCCCTACCACTGTAAATCCCCCGAGGGCTGTGATGGTCTCCCTGCCTCCCCTCTCCTCACCCTTTTGGCCCCCCTCTCACAATGCTTACCTCCCTGGGCCGTAACCTTGACAACCTGGAGCAGAGGATGCACACTCACTCAGCAGTTTTCCTACATGTGTGGAGCTGTGTTTGGACTGTGTTTTCCTCACAAATGAATGCAAATGTCTCATAGAACTCAAACCAATTGGAACTGACTAGAACTATTGTTTGTTTGTCTCTGTGGAAAATGGATGTTTGATCAAATCATTAGTTTACCCTCGAGCAGCCGTCTGTGTGATTTTTGTCCTTGTCTAGTCTGTCGTTAGCATGTCTCAGCTACAATGACATTGCTGCTCGTTTGGAATCAGATCCAAAAATAAAACCCAAAATAAAATGGCAGCTCAGCCACTTTTTTTTTTAGATTTTTCCTCCAATAATACTCTGACAAGTTTGCATAAGTAATCTTGTCATGCTTTTCTTTTGTCTGAGAGTGACCTGTGCACACTATATTTTGAAAAGCACAAACATTTTAAAGCCATATTAAAACTGTCAGGATTTAGCATCATTGCGGCTCCAAATCAAGTTGAAATAAAAGTTAGATACACATATTGCTTCATGTTGAGTTGAAATAATGTACTAATACTGCATGCTACAAAAAACATTTTAGCAATAGCTTGCAACAGTAGCTCGCAAGAACAACTTTCCACAGTGACCCCCCACTGCTGTGTTTTAGCTAAAACGATTGCAAGTTTTCAATACTTCATTTCAGAGCGCTCATATGTGGCTGATTAACAAGCCCTTTAGAAAATGTAAAAGTGCCTGAGTGGAAAAATTAGGCTTTTTAAATGAACAATATTACATGGATTTAAAAATGCTAAGAGGAGAAAAACACTGTGGTTTTAGTGTTTCTAAGATATAAAGAGAATGTGATGAAACAAATGATCTATTGTAATGTAAATCCAGTCCCGACAGGTGGAAACTGCACTAGACTCAGACAAATGCAAGCGTCTGGCAGATTCATCCTGGATCTATTCTTCAGTTGGTACGGCCTCTCCGTTTTTACCCTCCACAGTGAAAACCAAATGAGTCTGGGCAGAGAAAATTTGAAATAGATGATCATGACTCTATGATATTACATTGTTCGCACTGGGCATATCCAAGCTGAACCCAAATTAACCGATAATTCTTCATGCATGGAATCGGTTTAATTGGTAAATCTATTTTAATCTTCCGCAACAAAGTTTAGATTTTTCGCCTTGAGGTACTGTAGAACATAGCAGATTAAACTGAACGGCAGCGGAGATTATACACCTCCCATAGTGTAGTGCTGATTCGACTATAATACACCGAAAAGTAACAGACACTGATGATCTTTGCTAAAATGATGACTTACCTCTGTCTGTGTCGTAGAGGAAGACGAAGCGGTTCCAGTCGTAGTGGTCCAGTATGGAGAGCAGGGCCCCTCTGATGGAGGGCCGCAGCTGTAGTGTGAACTGGCCCTCGCCTTCGGTGGGGAAGCTGGGCGTGACCAGGCTGATGTGCAGGGCCCCGCAGAACGACGTCAGCGTGTTCACTGAGCGTTTGTCGTAAAGGCCGAAGATGGCGAAGACCCCCCTTGAGTACTGAGAACAGACTGAGGGAGGAAGCAGAAAGAAGGGGAAAACGATCTTTAATTAAAACAACACAGTGTGACTTTTAATCTTGAAATACAATCATTCACGCTTAGGCTCAAAGTTTTTTTAGGATAAGTCAGAATAAACCCCTTTTTTTATCGACAAAATAACCTCTCAGATGATACTATGTAAGTCTGAGTGATGAGACACACTATCATCTCATCAAATCAATACAACTTTTAGTGCAACTTACAAATTTAACATAAATATTTATACGAGTCCCATGTGAATTCAAAGCAGAACAGTTCTGCAATTACTCTGTAGTGGGTGTACTGTGTAATGTGAAAAGTTAAGTAGTGTTGCTCTGAGACTGTAAATAGAAAGATATGCAATTATTGTATTCATAAGAAACGCACAAAGAACAGCAATTACATTTAATGAATACATAACAATGCCGCACAGGTGCCTCTTTTCTACTTCATTGTCGAGCATTTCACAAATTATTCTAAATTCACCATACACTTCCTTAGTAGGCACTGCTTGGCTGGCCGTTCCAAATGCTGTTGTCAGGGAGGCATGGTTTTAGGTTTAAGCCCTTCTTACACTGTGCAGTTTTGCACTCCTATATATTATTACGTGTGCAAATCGAATCAGCAATAGTCAGCAATTCTGTTGACAGTGTCATAGGCTACGATTCAAATGTGGTCAACAAGGCAACATCAACCTGAGGGCAGTTCAGGGGCTTGAGAAGAAAAAAGAGAAGAGAGTTTGGAGTTGGAGTTGCAAAGAGAGCTCAAGGTGAGTTTAAGTTACAGCTCACCACAAAGAAATAGTATAGGCCTATTATGGATATCCCAGCACATTGATTGCTTTAAATGTCTGACATTTTGTTGCATTGTACAACTGTTAGATTGGATATTGTTATCAGGTGAACTTCTGCAACATACAACCAGAAATCTAAACCCCAAACATGTCTTTTTTCCTTTCCCCCCCTGGCCCCCCCCCCCCCCCTCCCGCCCGGGGGTTTTTTTTTTTTTTTCCCCCCCTCCCCCCCCCCCCCCCCCCCCCCCCCTCCCTCCTCTTCCCCCCTTTTCTTATTTTCATTCCCACTCCCACTGGTCACAATGTTATGACGGACTAGCGCATTATCCAATTTGGACTAGAACAAAATAATTCCCCCTGCTAAAATTAGCATTGCGGCTTCTAGGGTTGTTGTGAAAATTGCCATCACACACTCAGCTAAAACAAGCCTTCAGTCTAGCCCTGAAAATTCACTCTCTTACACTCTCTCTCTCTTTCGCAAAAGGCCCTTGACCGAGGCACAAGCTCACTTCAGATGTGAAGTCATTTTCCACTACAACACACCAACTCGGTCTTCAAAAACCCTCAAGCTTTCAACCATGACAGAGGAGAGCGAAAAGTACTGACGTCCTCCGCTCTGTCTTTCCCATAAAAATCTACGGCTGCACTTTAAAAAAAAAAAAAAAAAAGGCACTTGGGTTGTGAAAAACTGTCTTGCATGTTTAAAGAAAGCGACAGGCAAAGCTAACTTTCAAAGAACGTCACTCAATTTTTCACTTTAAAACCCTCTAATGTTTCTTTTTGTCTGTCGCAGTTCTCTTTCATCCTCTTAGGCTCCATTTCTCTCTCTTCAGATCCCGTCATCCTTTCAGCGAGATTCTCTCTGGCAGCCTCTGATTTGAGTTTGAGCTGCCGTCTGCATCGTAGTGCACTCTCTGCCGCGTGGTACGTCACACTGGAGTAAACAGAAAACTGCAGACTCTGCTTTTGACTAGAACCAGCCACAATCACCCAGTAACCTCAGCTCGATCTGCAACCCGACCACAGTGATATTTCCTCTTCTGTTTGCATGTTTACATTTTTCACATCCACCATTTGGAAGCATTATGTTGATACATTCAAATTGTGAGATAGGATTGATTTTTTTTCTCTCCTTTTCCTCCTGTGTCGTTTCCTCTTCTCATCTCCACTCCCTCCTCCTCGGCCCGTTTCTCCATTCTCCCGGGACTCGGAGTAATTCCATTATCAGCTATAAGCCTCGGTGGGGGTAAACACAAGGGGAGATGCAGCCTTGACGCTTCGGCTTGTGGCAATTAAACAAAGCTGAGGTCGCTCGCAGGCTGAGGGCGATAAGACGCAGCTTTAGCCCACGATTATGACGGCAGCTAACTGTCTTCGATTCGCAGAACTAGCATATTTAGCGTGGCCTCTTTCAGTAAGGAGCTGAGTCACAGCATCCTCAAAGTCAATGTACTTAGGGTCCTCCGAGATCAGCGTGTTATTGCCTAATCCATTCAAAGTAGCAACTTAAAAAGATGGTTATAGAGGTCGGACTGCGTGTGATAAATTACCAGATAATTGGCCAAAAACAGTGGATGCTGGTCTGTGGGAATATCTCACAAGCCTGTTTAGTCAGGTAAGTGTCACAGATTTACTCGGGCTACATTCACAATAGTGCATTTTGATTTTGAAACAGCACTGCAAAACAAAAATGGTTTTAGGAGCGGGATTGTTATGATTACAGTACCCATGAGAAATGCCAGGAGGCCATTTTTACCTCCAGCAAAAACAACAAACGAATAAAAACTGAAAACTGCTTTATAATCCAATCTGTGAAAATAGGACCTCATATAGAGTTTATTAAAGGGGTGCAACAACAAATTGATTATAACTGATTATAATCGATTATTAAAATAATCTTAAACTGATTTAATAAGTAATTATTCGCTATCTAGGGTATTCATAGACTCTTGCCAACATGCCATGTGCTGAGAAAAGAGATTTTATTACCAAGACAGAGCAGTAAATCCACAGAAACAGAAAAAGAGTTTTAGAAGAGTACATTTTGTGTTTTTGATAAAAATACATCTATCCTATCTTTCTTCTATCCTCAGTCCTGTGGCGTACTGTAGCTTCATCTGGTTTTTACACATTTAGTAAAAATGTATGTGATTTTCTGTTATATTATCATCAAAACAAAAGAAACAAAAACAGAAACAATAAAACACAAAGTTTTTGACACTTGTCTTTGTTAGTCCACCAGATCCGCACACATTTACTTCACTATCCGGTTATCAATTGATTGATTGAAAAAATAATCATCAAATTAATCGATTATAGAAATAATCGTTAGTTGCAGCCCTAGTTTATTATTAAGATTTTAATGAGGTTGTTATTTGAATAAAGGATGCCCTTATTGGTTGGTTGGTCTACACAGCGTGTCGACATTGAATCATACAGGAAAAGTTGCTTATCCAGGTATGGCATTGTCTACTTGTACAGCGAAATGGTGCACACAGAAAAAAAAAACAAAGAAAAGAGAAGCAACATGAAATATGCATAAAATCGGGTGATGCATTCACAAGATGGGGATAATAGCAGGATCACATTGGTCTAGCTCTGAACTCAGACCTAGATTAAGGTAAGCTTTGTTTTGATGTAGTATATTTTAAAAAATATTAGGTAGACACTTTATTAAGTAGCCCTAACATGCTCTTGGTCATGTGTCATGGTGAGAGGCAACTAGAGTTATAAAATGTTTTTGTGAATGAGACAAAAAGCCTTTGGGATTCCAGGTATAGTTGAGCTAACAGCTTTCCTGGCTTCAATGGTCGATTACTGAGTGATTTTTAGGAAATGTAACATAATACACAATATTTTCAATGTAACATTTAATTGAATCCAACAACAATGCAAAAAAGCGAGTAAAAAAGTTGAAGTTACGACACAGCCGAATATAAAGGTACCTGAAGATAATCATGTCTCCAGTCTGGCAAAGAACTGAGCGAACCAACCAACATACTATTAGAATTACAAAAGCGGCAAAGGAAGACAAATGCCATCCTCTTTGTGTTAAATAGATTTGTGTTTTGGGATCAGCAGTGTCTAGAATCAAACAGAATCAAAGAAAGCAGTGCACATTTGAGTTGACACAGTGGTTAACAGTCTGAAAGGCTACTCCCAGGACGCCTGATCTTTTAAAACTTTGCCATCGACTGCTGGCCTAGTTGTCACATCACAGCGTGTTCCCTTTCAAAAGCATTTCAGTCAAAAGTTGAGAAATGATAACAGACGAATCCCAAATCATTTTACTTCTATTGGAACGAAGACATTTGTAACTATACGTACAAAGGCCCTGGGCAAACACAAAAATGTATCCTCTGTTCCTTCATCTTTCCGCCATAGCATCATTTATTTCACACGTGTCTTGCCTCTAACTCTGTCTTCTGTGTTTTCTCTTCACTGTTTCTGTGTCTTGTTCCTCTGCAGCTCCCCCTAACACCGCCGCCCCCTTAACCGAGCCGCCAGGCAGGAATGTGCCAGACAGTGGCGTCATTGTAATAAAACGTGTGCTAAGCTAGCTTCATAAAGCTTTAATGAGAGGAAGGGACCAGCGGCATGGTGCATCATCACCACAGTAAAAGCATCCAACACAATAGGGCTCCTGGGAATTCCTCAATACCTTTACCTCATTTTGCTTCCTCCACCTCTCTATACGTTTACTCAAATGCACACTGTAGTAACCATTTTTTGTTGCTATTTTTTCATTATGCCTATTGCTCTTGTAGGTTTCACCATGACTCAGACTCAAGTGTGAATAGATATGTGTGTATCTATACTGTAGGTGTGGAGAGTTATGTGACAGTTCCTGGAGAAATATCTGTCTGGTCGCACTGGGTGTATGAAAGACAGCTTATTCTTACTTTGTCATATTGAGATTCATGGAAATAATATCCATTACCTGACATTACCTACTCTTGTATTTAGTTTGACAGTTTAATCACTAACATCTTATTGTATTAGGAATCACCTGTGAAAAAAAGAGACCTTAAGACGTGATCTATGCTTTATAGTTAAGGATTTTAATAGATGAGAATGACCAGCCCTCAGCAGGATTTTGGCCACAACAAAAACAAAAGAAAACCAAGGAAATGTGTTATTCTGTTGCAAAATACATCAAATTTTACAGCAAACCAGCTCAAAAAAAGATCAAAATAAAGAAATGGGCAGCAAATTAAACATGGATAAATGTTGGCAATGCTTTGACGCAATGTCTAACAAAGCAGAGATAATTACAGGATCACTACAGTGTCCAACAGTAAACTCCAAAGCTAGTTTCAGGCAAGCTCTAAACATCGATTTTATGTAAAAAGTGGTCTGGTTTTACCGTTTTGGAAATAAAGGAAGCAGGAAGGGTTACTACGCTGCTGTTGGGGGAGAGTGGTGGAGCTGAAAGTACGTACTATTGGGTTTGATGCTGTATATTTCATGGTAAAAAGTGTATAGAGTTAGATTTCTGCTCTCCCCTGGACACAGAAGAAGATTTCTACTGATGAATTATAGCTCACTAGACACATGGCAGAGTTAAGTGATGAATGGGAGAATGAAAAGTAGAACCGGTTGAAGTGGTAATAATGTTTTAAGTGGGCTTATGTTCACAAAATAAAGGCTTAAAGGAAAGTCTTTTGATCTGACTATTGATGCCATTTTGTCAGTCTTTATATATTACAAAACTAAATAATATTCTTCTTTGGTTCCTCTGATGCCTATCAATGGTGTTTCAGCCACTGGAGGGTATTCAAAAGAAACATAAGAATCCAGTTTTGATACAACATTAATCTCAGCAGTTTGTTTCTAATAAAATCCCTAAAGTAATTTGCAACTATATGGAATGTCCATTTTTTAATCTGAATCTGGAAATGATATTCAAAGCTCTGTGTGCATAATCACCTCACCCTAAGTTTCCTTTTAGCTCGGTATCCGTGCGTTTTTACAACCTTTTTATCCATTTAAATGGTCTTCATTTGCATAAGCAGAGAGAAATATGAGGCTTGTGCACAATAATACTTTACAGACTAATGTTTTTGCTCAGTATGGTTCCTGAGCATGCACTTCTGCCATCACACCGTCATCTGTCTTACCTCTTTCCGAGTACAACATATGTTTCATGAACTTGTTTGCATTTTCACGATGGCACCAGCAGATGCTCACAGCTGAACCTGCCACCGATTTAACCAGCACCGTGTTAAAGCCCAACATTGCCAATGCATTTACCAATTCTCAATGGCACCGTTTTCCCGTTTGGCAACACCATTTTTCAGTTGTGGAGTCTTCGCCCGCCGTTGCATCCATTTGTCTGAGTAACAACCCTGTAGACATTCTCCAGACGCACAGAAACGAAGCATGAATACTGCTAGCTCTCATTACCTGCAGCTAAAGGCCAAGTTAAAGGAAGCACCTGATAAATGAGGAATACAAACCTGCTTTAAAGCCATGTGTCTATTCCCTATCACTGTTTAGGGCTACCAACGGAGCCATATGGTGATTCATAGAAGGTGAACCAAGGTAAATGTCAATAATAAGCTATTATGGGCTAAGCAATTACAGGGAAATAATACCTACTGCCTGGTGCTGACATTTCAGAGTCAAGTCGCAAGGATGTAGCCTCAGTTTCCAAATATGCTCAGCTCTCTTTCACCGGAGAATGAACCCTGAATGTATCACAAATAAAGTATAGAAAATATGCAATTTTTGGAGTCTTTCATTTTCTCACTTTCCATATCCAAGCAGCACTCCTGTATCTGAATGCCATTTTGTATCTGTTTGTCGCCATGACGGCGCTCACCATCTTCTTACCTTAACCATCACTTCTTCCAAACATATGCAAAGTACCCTGCAGCAGGGGTATTGCATAACATCAGGGTTATCTTGCAGTTGTGTCCTTGGCTTTAAGAGCATTCAGAAATGTGTCCGTTGAGCATTCATTGCAGAAAAATGGCAGCTCTCTGTGCCTTAAAGTTTAAATAACATAGCATTCGCTCAGTGGATGGTACTTGGTGTTGTGGGCCACTCCGTCAATTTTTCTTTAGTTTTCGATTGCTGCTCTTTGCTTTTAAAAGTCAGACAAAATATCAAGTCAGGAACTCAATAGTAAAGGACGTCGGAGACACGTCTGGCATCTCTAAGATGTTGTTTATTCCAAAGGTGTTCTGGAGGACGTTGAATGTAAGATAGGATTTTTCTTCTTGTACTTTTCTTTTTCTTCTTTTTACCAAATGGGCCAGTTTTGAACTACTCCTCCTTTACATGATGACCTGGCCAAGAGGCAACAGAGGGGCACAAGAAGTTTTCATGTACAGCTTAGTCAGACTATGTTCTTAGCTCAATTAAGCCATCTAGATGAACTACTGTTTTGAGTTTACATGCACAGGAGACAATAAAGCGGTTCTGCAGCTGCATTTATGTGGTTTATATGGTGCATTTGCTTTTGTTTAAAAGACAGACACAGCAGCGAACATGACCTAACTGTAGTCCAACCTTAGTATACATGCAGCAATAGTCCAACAATGAATTGCATTATCCAGGTGTGTCAGTCCAAATAAAGCCTTGTTTCCACTCGAGTGGAATGGAATGGATCGGTGAAAGACTGCCAACTTGGTCTTAAACTGGAATCAGCAGTTGACATTAACAGCATTTTCTTTTCATAACTGTAAGACATTAAAAAAAAAAACATTCCTTCCACTTCACATTTTTGCTTGAGTCAGGATCATTATTTGTGCAATCATTGACCAATCAGGTTTAGCTCCACCTTTTCAAAAGCGGCCCAGAAACTTGGAACCAGGGACCAAAGTGACCCTAATGAAGTGCAGTACAGTATGCTTATTGGGGTGGCTTCAGACACCATGTGGTAATGGAAACCCGTACTGACCCAACCTGTCCCATACTGCTCCAGTAGAACCTAGGCTAAAGAGAAATTCCAATTCCTGCCACTTGTTTACATGTGCTGACTTTCACTTTAAAAGCCCAATTTTTCTTTTTGCATTTAAACACACTCTTACACTACTTAAAACAGGTACATCAATATCGTGTAACAGCAATGTAATACCTTACCTAGTAATAATGGATGTATACAATGCTAACAGGGACATTTATGTTTAGAAAGTTGGTGCAGCATTCACAGACTATGCTTTATGCTGAGTGATTTTGAGTTCTAGCTTTTGTTGCAATTGATCCCAATCACCAGAAGCAACAAAGTGAAATGAGGAAGCTCGGGCTTAGGGGATGAGCAGGTTAATGGGGCTGCTGGAGCGTAAATACAGTTTCCATTAGGGATATTGAGTAAATAGTGAAGATATGAGGGAGTTTTACCAACAATGGTTTTGTTTGCAGTAATGAAGAGAAGGTCGGTTAAACAAGGAATACAGGTCAGTCCAGGAGGACATTTTAACCAAAAGAAATATGCCTGACGGCTCGTGATGGGACTAAGCCACAGCTCTGTTAAGGAGAAGCATTATGACAACAAGACAAAGGACAATGTATGAGGATCAATAGTGTCTGGCAGAGAATAGAGCCACTGTATAGATTTCAAATTTGTTTTTCTATACTACAGCATAAATGAAGACACAGCGGAATACTTCTCTGAAAACTGGCACCTCAGAGTCCACGAAAAGCACTTTATAGCACATTGTAAAATAATTAATTTTGACAATGCGAGAAATAGGTGGAAATATGTTCACAATTCATGTTAGTTCATACATATGTAATTCTGATAGCAGTCCAGAAGATGCTCATGCACAGCCCCAGATAAAAGATAAATCTTGAAAATCAATAGCGTGGCAGAGAAGTTCAGCCACCTTATGGATTTCATATCTGATCCTCTCCGCTCCAACGTAGTTTACAAGATCACTCCGACGCAATAGCTTCATAAACAGGCCCGTGATTATTGAGAGTGATGGTATATGGCGTGTCGTGGTGCGTTTATGTGCTCGGCCGTCCTCGTGAAAAAGATCCCTCATCCTTCTGTCTGACCCCTCTTCACACGGTGCCTCCAGCCGAGAGAAAAAAAGGCCTCAGTTGTTTTCGCCGAGGAGACGACCGGACCAACACAGAGACAGGGAGCGGAAGAAAGAAGGTTGGAAAAACACAACAGGCTCCGACAGTGAGAGGAGAGTACACTTGTGCTGAGCAGACAGTGTGAAGGAAGAAAGCAGAAGTAGGTATCAACAGCAGGAGCAATTGGATCCTAAGGGTAGATACTAAAGCCACATTTAGGCCCCTTTCAGACCATACATTACAAACCGTTTCTAGTATGTGGACCGTTTTAACCAGCTTGACTTGGATTTACATGCATCCCCCCGAGTCTGCACTAGATTAGCGCTCCTTATCCTGCTTTATATGCAAAAATACACCTGCTTTTAGTTCGTTAAGACAGCCCTTTTCAAAGCCTCTGTACTATTAACATGCACACAGCAAAGCGCTTTTGTGATTAACCATTACAAATCAGCTGTTAAAAGTCTACAACATTCTCTCTGATGAGGCTCTGAGGTAAAAGATGGCTTCATTGATGATCACATCTTGACACTGCTACCTCACCGACACATTACATAAGTAGGGTTCGAAAGAAATCACAATGTCACTGATGTAGGAGGTCTCTCAACACAAGCCTAGATACATACATTCCCATTCACAGCCAGGCCACCTCCAATTGCATCAGATCTGAAAGGTTCATCCTAGATTGATTTACGTCCTTTGTGTTGCATTAAGGTCACATTGAATAATTACTGTAAGGATTAAAATACAATATGAAAAGGTGCTGACACTTTGATTTCTAATCCATAATTTCCCAAATCTGAATTTTCTGATCACGTTTATCAAAGAGGATTTGTTCGTGACGACTTGAAAAGCATGAGGAGTGAAGATCCCCCATGAGGACTGTTTGTCATAGCACCCAAATCTGAAAGGTTACTTTAAAGTTATTTTTGAATCGCCACACTTCTTTGCAGCCTGGACATCGTAACCATAGAAACTGACAAATACAAACTGGAGAGCTAGAATATGGTTATATATCACACTATATCATATTCTAGGCTCTAGCAGCCACATAAAAGACAGACATAGGATGAGAGGGTGTTCAAAGGTGAGACGGTGAACTGAGAAACCTCACAAATAAAAAAATGACACCACTGCTTGTTATCATCTGCTTATACATTTGCTCACATTGTCATGTTTACATCCCGGTGCTTTTGAGATGTTTGTTATTGTATATATGGTTTCACATTTGGAGTTCACATAGGAAGTCTAAGGTAAGAGGTAAATAGACAATGTGAAAAATTCTGTGCTTCAAGCTTTAGAAGTGTTGAAATTATTACAGCATTCACCCTTTTTCAGGATTGTTGTTTTTGTATCTAACAGAAAACCTTAGAGATTTTTTGTCTGCCTCATATTTACCTTTCATTTTTAACCAAGAAGATAATATTTTTATGTGTTAGGAAGGTCTTTGGCGTTTTAGTCTGTTGTTGGCAAAATCTGGATGTGTAGTAAGTGCTGAAGGTTACTCATGACAAAAAGCACTGCAGAGTATTTATTGCATGCTATGGTTAGTTAAGAGTCTATCTAAAAGAGAAAAAAGCTGACTCTGAATGCAGGCCCTGTTTCATGTCTAGAATCATCCAAATGAATATGACAGACGACCGCTTTGTGTTTCGTCCACATTTGATTCTAAGTATTATCTCTGTTTAGATTGAGTTCATCGTTCCAAGTTATTATTCTATTGAAATTGGGATGCATTTTAATAACAAGGTTATCTCTGAATTCCTAATGTTGCAAACAGCCAGTGACGTACCAATGAACTTCATAAAGTATGTTATGGGTTGACAAGAGGAAGAACTGCCTGGTTTCAATACAAAAGCTGCCTATATAGTTTCTTTTACACCGTGCTCTGAACTCAGTGTTGAATTTGAGGTCAAAGGTGAGGGACAGCTGGGAATATTGCGCTGCCACTTCTGTATTCTCTTTGATTACATCTTCCCACTGTCTGCACTGTTCTCCTGTACTGCCCCCTCCCACCGGCGTCTCCCCCAGGCCCAGTCCCATGAATACAGCTGCTCAGAATTAGAGCAGTGACAGGGTGAAATGAGGGCAGGTACCCCAGAGGAGGGCGGCCATGTCTGTGGCCTTTGGTGTTGTCACAGTGAGTGGATATGCTAATCGTTACTGACATGAGGTCTTGGCTCTCTTGTGAATTACAGTGAATAACAAGAATGACAATCAATCTTTCCACTTTGGAAGGATTATTACTTGGAAAAAGTTCTGAATTATTATTTTGAATTATTACAGTCCCTGCTCGATATAAGAATAAAGTGGCTTTCATATTCTATTCAAGACACAAAATTACACTTTGATATTCTTATTCATGATGAAATGCAGATGTAGCACTTCATCTTTTTTACTTCAAGAAAGCATAAGCTTAATAAATAGAAGCTGCAAAAGAAGACTGTATCATTTTTACAAGTCATCCATTTGATTTTAGAGTGAGTTCCTTTTAATACCCAGTTATGAGAACATTAAACATCATCAAACATCACATTTTTCTTGCTAATGTTTGTTGTGACATTCCATTGGCTTATTCAACAGTGAAAAAGGAAAGCGCGACTGAAACTGGCAGGGAATTATATCCAAAAGCAAGAGTGCATCAAGCTGAGTGTTACTTGTAGCATCTCAATGCAATGAGCCATGCATATTACCAATCAGCATGGCCGTTTCTCTTTCTGTACAGTCATGAGAAAATGTACACAGTTTGGTGACATCTCATTAGTGTCACATCTCGTAGCTCAGCGTGTTGTTTGGAACTCTATTGACTGTTGTTCATCCACAAACCTGCTGATGTCAAGCCTCTAGAGGAGGTGGGCCTATGACAATAAGAAGTTAGGATATAATATTCAGCATAATCATCCACAACATAGAAGTGTAGAATTGACATTGCCGTATTGCTGAGTGAACAGTTTGTGAAATTCTATCTTTATAAATAATGGGGCCAGTGGCTGTTTGGGTATTTTGTTTCTTACCAAAGATATGCTCAATTTAAACTTTAAACTCAAGGGGTCTTGGTGGCTTACCTGGTAGGACACATACCACACACCTGGGCAACCCGGGCTCGATTCCGGCTCAGGTGATATGCTTAATGTCATTCCCCTCTCTCTACCCTGCTTCCTGTCCATCTACACTGATCTATCAAGTGTAGTAGTGTCCTTTGATAAGCACTATATACATTTGATGTTTTATTGTCATTATTTTTATCTAATAAAGGCAAAAAACAAAAAAACATAAACGAAAAACAACACACAACACAGCCTTTGGTTACATTAAAGCTCCAGTACCTGATTGTCTTTTTCAGAACCAAGAGAGAGAGAGAGAGTTGAGTTTCAAACAGAAGCCCTGCCCTTAGCTCCTTACTCACTCTCACAAACCCCTCCAAGGCTTTTCTCTCGTCTCGTGCGTGAATTCATGTGCACATCTTATACTCGTGCACAACTCGAGACGGACATGCTCACTGTTTATAGACCGCTAATCCTGTCCCAACACAAATCATGAGAATCAAGAGAAACTGACCACAATGCTAATAAAAATATAGTGAACAGAAAGTTAGTTACCAGTCTAGAAGATAAGCAGCCAGCTCAGAGTCCAATTTTAGACCAATGCAGTCGCGTAGTTCTCTCCATCGTTGGAACGCGGTTCCAATATTTATTCGTGTTTTATTTCTTTTATCGTCCCATTTGCGCTTTTCTGGTCTCTTAACTCCCTCTGTTTTCCTTTGTTTATGATGTTTAGCAGTGTATGCAGTAACATCTAATGCAGGAATAGCTACCTTGCCCTCTGAGACTTCGGCCACCATGTTGTCTCTGTTTACCAGTTGTGCACACGCAGACCATGGCAAAGACATTGTACAGCAACAGCCAATGGGGTTCTCTGTTAAGTCCCTGGGCGTCAGTAGGCTTGTGATTGGCCAAGAACTCCCCGTCCCTGAGTTGGAGTTGCTCCCATCCCTATTGAGTGTTCATTTCTTAAAATTGCTTATAATAAGCAGCAGATGGCATCATAGAGCATGATTTTTTTCAAAAACAAATGCTTTTGCAATATACTATATGGGGTCTAAACCATTTTTTTCAACTAGATGAAAAATACATTAGGTACTGGAGTTTTAAGTTTTATGGTTTAATTAATCTCACAGTTATGACCTCTACTGATCTACTACAACAATAAGAAAATGAATATTTAAAAAAGATACAAACATTGTTGGTGGACTTTGTTATTCTGGATTGGTCACCTTTGTTATACAGTCAAACAGCATATACAAAATTCATTTTTCTGTTCCCAATCCTACCCTCTAAGGTATGAACCATAGCCTGTTTTCAGTAATATTAAAAACGTCCTGAGGACATGCGCTCACTGAAGCATATTATAAATCTTGTAGCACTATACCCAGCAAAATGTGCACACAGCAGAACAGTAGCTCAAAGCAATCTGCTCACATCACAATGCACTACTAAACATTGCAGTCACACATGTATGTATCATCCCAAAAGATTTACACATGACCATGTAGTAACTTAAAAATATGCTGCAGACATTTTGCCTCACAAACAAGGTCTACAGCTAGAGATAGAAGATGAGGAAAAGAGAGAGCCAGAAAAAGATAAGAGAGCAAAAGAGCAGGAAACCACATGTCACCTGTCATAGTGCTTGACTGTTTACCCAGAGGATCCAGTCTTTTAAACAGGGCTAATCTGTGTGTGCCATATGTGTGTGAGTGTGTAAGGTAAAGAGGGAGTGAGGGAGAGAAAGATGTGACAGAGAGGCTTTTTACTCGAGTCATCTTTAAGCACTACTAACAGTAGCTAAAGCCCTATGGGCCTGTCCAGTATGAACGTAGCCATTCATCACGCACAAACACACATATGCTAAGACACACACACACTAAGACACACACACTGATATCAAACCCATTCATCACAGCAGGCACCGAAGGAAGGAGGAGAGAAGAAAGCGTGGACACACTATGCTAGACTCATACTGTATGTAAGTAGTCACTTTCATCTGCCTCTGAGGAACGATCATAGAGAACCCTGCGAAAACCATTGCTTTTCGGAGGTATGGCAGGATTAACATGCATCATTCTTTAGGGATATGCATTGCCTTTTTCCCATTTTTTGCACATAAACCTTTAAATATTTTCAGCATGTCAATTTCACACTCCTGCCGCTAACGGTAGTGCACCTAAGGCTGTTCTGAAACGGCGACTTCAAAGACTGCACCTCTCTGTGTGATTGCTTCTAATGGTCACTATTTCGACTGTGTTTTTAAAAAGAACTTGGTAGCTGTAGCTATAGTACACAACTTTGATTAAATTACACTGTTGGCTAATAAAATCCTTGCTCTTCCTCAGTGCAGTTTCTTCTCTATTATACAACATATGGTTTTCCCAATTGGGCAGAAGAGGGAGATATACTAGCCGCTAAATGCATGTGGATGTGGTTTCCCAAGGGAGCAGTGAAACGAGACACACAGTCAGCCAAAATCTGCCTCAAGACGCAACTGTGTGCTAATGCGTCTGTAACATATTCCTCTGTCATGACAAATGAAAAGGCTACCTCACAAAATAGTCGAAGAGGAACATTATGCAAGGCCCACACAAACAGGTGTTATATGCACAGTGATTCATTGTGCAAGATAAACAGAGTGGTAATTGAACGGGAAGGAAATGACAACCCACATCCCATTTCTACTGCTTTGTCCTCTGTTACCTTGGTATTTGTCTTGTTTTTAGTTCCTCCCTCCTCCATTTGTTGTGTAAAATGCCATCTAAGTATCCACGTAACAGATCAGTAATCAGCATTATGCTTTGGCTTTAAATCTTATTTGTGTTTGCAGACGTTTCCAAAAAAGCATCTATCAACCCATGCTGTGTGTTCTTCTGATCATCTTCCGTGGCCTTTACCTCCGAGTTTGTGGGGTAAAAAACACACTAGCTTCTTAAAGAGCTAACCGCCGAGCATATTTTTACTCAATGTGCCAATGTGATTAAAGTTAAAAACCAATTTCACCCAAAGAGCTCGGTGCTTTCAGTGGTCTCATGTCGTCTCATAGCAACAGTACGACTACACTCGCACTTTGCCTAAGCATCTGCTGAGTGCGGCTGCCAGCTAAAAAACAGCTTTAGTGGACGCCAGGTCTAAGTGCCTCCATTCTCTCTTACAATTAGGAGAGGCATCTATTTAATTATGCTAAGATATCTTATTTATTTGTATTTATCCAGTTTGCATATGATACACTTGTGACTCCCACAGACACACACCCCTCCTTACACCGAGCACTGTCATTAAAAAGATACATACCCACTGCAACAAACAAAGCAGCAGTATTTCTCATTCGTTTATATGAGCGTTCAAGTAAAAGATACTATATCAGCCACTTTAGAGGCAGTGGAAAAAACTTGTATGATCGTTAAGAGAGTCAATATTCTCCAGATGGACTCAAGTGTGTATGTATCTAAGTATGTTGGCTGCTGTGTTGTTCACCAAAAGTAAATGAAGGAAGAAGGCTAAGAAGCTACAGCCTTTATATGTGTGTTACCTAATACATAAAAGCTATTTAAACATTGTTGCCAAAGTCTATAATGGAAATGTGAACTTTACCTAAAGCTTTAGCAGGCAAATCTTGGTAAATAGTCTTTGATGAGTCTCATAATCCCTGTATGGTAAATGGTAAAGCACTTTTTTGTATCCTTCTTGTGCACCCAAAACCGTACATCATGTTTCCATTTAGGGCTGCTCGATTATGGAAAAAAATCATAATCATAATTATTTTGGTCATTATTGAAATCACGATTATTTTACACGATCACTCATTGACTTTGGAAATATGTTGGATTGATTGAACAAAACAGTGAATCCTCCGTAAAATAAATAAAATATTAAAATGTATTAATTAAAAAGCTTAAAAAAATAAACATTATAATAATTAAGATAAATAAATAAGACAAACAATGTAACAATGAAAACAAGTAACAAGTTAAAATCATAATTTTTTTCTTGATTACATAGATTTTGTGATCGTTGGGATCCAAAATTGAAATTGAAAATTTGATCAATTGCACAGCCTTACTTCCATTCACCCATTCACACAGACAAGCACTCACACATTCACACTGTGGAGGTGCTAAGCTTCCTGTGTGCCCTGGGGCAGACTGACACATAGACATACAGCCTAAGCTATGGCACTGGAGGCAAGGTGGGTGAAGTGTCTGTGTTGAACTGGAGGGTGTAGGGTTTGAACTAACAACCTTCCAGTTAATGGACGCCCTGCTCCACCTCCTGAGCCACTGCAATTATGTAGAAATCTTAGTTCTCCATGTGGCCTTCTGAACGTGCAGCATAACAGTTTTAGGCATTTAGTGACTAGCCATTAGCTTAATATTGAGCCACTTGCTATTCTTCTCTAACCACTCACTGACAGCACTCACTGTAGTCAGTTGCAATTTGCCAGAATCATCCTGTTTGAGCAGAATTTGTGAAGCTCTTATGCCCTTTCTTTCCCTGAAAATGTATCACCGCCTGCTTAACTGGTGTTGTCCAAATGTGCAGACAGCAGTAAAAGAGCCTATATTTAATTCAATGTCATGACTGCAAATAGTGTTGTGCAGTGTCCCAAGCTTTGATTAACAGACCGTCTTAAGCAGAGGGTTTGGGAATCCTAATACACCACATGAATCTTTATAGAAAAATTGTGAACAAACTCATTTGATTATGACATGAGCCAAATCACTGCAGGCTGTCAAGGACGACGGAGCCTCGCAGATATACATGAGGGAAATGTGTGGTGAACTACTTTGTTTAGCATAAGACATATTAGTATTAGTAGAAGAGATTTTGTAGGTGTCTTGCAGCACAATATTGCCCATAATTACAAGAGACACATAATGATAAAACAACAGCCCACAATAACAACTTGACACTTAGAACAAGAAAAGAAATCACAGAAATAAGAAATAATGCAATAAAACAGGGTTAGCCACATATCTGCTGAATATATGAACTCTTCACCATCTTTATGTTAATGTCTTCACCTACAACTCATTCATACGCTGCTTCAACCATGGCCCATCTGTCTCCATCTTCATCTTAGCTCCCTGGGAATACAGATAAGGCTGACTGAGTCCATTGTGTACTTTTAAATGTGGCCAAAAAGCAGGATAAGAAGTTAATCCAATATGTTTTAGACTCCACAATGCAAGATAAAAAGGGTATCACCATAATCATAATAAATAAAACAAATATGGAAGCTTTAAACTCACTATACTGTTAAATATATTGATTCCAGACTGTCTGAAGGTTGGCCAGTTGTTATTCCCACAGTCCCCAATGCATTGCCTCCATTTACATTCTGAAATAGAGGAATTCATTTGCCTTAAAATGCCTCTAAATTAAAAGCTACATTTAAGACTTTAGGTAAAAACACATGGGGACCCTCTGCTCTCCTTTTACCAGTGTCCACAGTTGTGCCCAATGGAGTGTAACTACACTATAAGCCCCTGGGGAGTCTCCCACAGACACTGGTGCAGCAGAGCAGTGAGCAGTCTCTTTCCCCGAGCCAAAAGTCAACCTCTGCTGATAACACACACTCTACCATACCACAGACACACAACAAACTTCTCAAAATCCTCTCCCATTTCTGTATGCTTATATATTTCCCCCAGGACAGAGCAATGTAGAATTCTGTGAACCTTCTAACACCTAACATCATCAATAGTGTATACGATCTGGAAACACAAACATTCAAAGCTCACAAATGACTCAACACTATTTCTCTAGAGACGTGACCACATGCAGGCTTTATTAAATAAGGGCCCGGCTAAAACTAAACAAATCATACATGGCTCTATCCAGGAGAATCCGAAATGAGTTCTCTGACATTGTGTTGCATGATGCATGAGCGACACAAGACATTTGAAGTCAATGGCCAGCTGAGAGTCACAGATTCACGTAATGTGTGTGTACTGTGCACAAAAACATGCACAATGGGACTACCCGGACCCAAAGGAAAGTCCGCTTCAGGCAAAGAGCCCCCTACTGACTATGCCCTTGACTTGACAACCACTCTACTCTGTTTGAAACGAGTCTTTAATGTTTTATCTTCTTGAGATTCTCTCTTTGAAATGAAAACTCTTAATGTGACCATATAAAATGCTATCTCCTGTAATAGCCATAATTCCTACTATATTGTTTTGGCCATTCTAATTTGTGTTATTACTATGAGTATGAAAAAACAAAACAAAAAAAACACGACAACCCCTCCTAAGTTTTAGGTTACTAAAATAATGGATTGTTAATATATTTCTTTCTTGTGCAAGATATTAGAAGATAGTGTTTATAATTTTAACTACTATTTCAAAATTACTACGAAAAAGGACAAAGGGGCATATTATTTACAGCCCAAGCATAATGTGAGTATAGCACCAATCATCTTCCTGATTCACTGATTGACAGGTGTGAAGATCCGCCCCTTTGTATTACCGACTGTTGGGGCTACATTTATACAGCCCTGTGCCTTGAATTTGGGCTAAACACAAAGACGTACAGAGTAACAGTGGGCTAAGCTGTACTTTCAAGAAACAGAAGAAAAGGATCATGTGACAGGAAGATCAGGTTATCATCATATAATCCAATTAGCATTAGCATTGGCATGATAGCATCAGAAAGGTAAGAGCTTGCACAAAATCATAAAGTCAGACTTATATGGTATCTCATCTGTAATGACCATTATTTTTGCTGTCACCCAACATCACCACCAGCCGACACTGGTCAGCATTTCAAATAATATCGGTTCAAATCATGCACAAAACAAGAAAGTGTGAATTTAAATTTATTCTCAAGTTGTCCTACTTCAGGTTGGGTAACTGCTGTGAAATCTGTGAAATAATCTGATATGAAATATGCATCTTATTGTCTGATAATGAAATGAATTAAAAGTTAGCTGAAATTGCAACACACTCCTCCTCAGGATTCACTCTGGGTTTTACTTTTAGGAGCTGAAAATAAATCGTAAGCCTTAAAGACTATTGTGGTTTTAGATGATGATGCAGTATGTTACAGCTTAGAGGATGGTGATGCATAATGAACAAATATGTTACCAACACAGCAGGACGGACATATGTCAAATACAGTTTGTGTGGCAGACAATTAACAGAAGAAGAAACTGTTTTACCATATGCTTTGTTTTACTCTTTTTTTGTTTTGTTTGGAAGCGATACTAAGGATTTGCCCCAAGACTGCAATATGAAAAGTTTATCAGAAAGGCACAGCAGCAGAATGTCCTAGTTAGAAAGCTGTCTAAACGGATTTCGCCTTGACAGAGAAAGCATTTGGGAAGAAAACTTGTTATTTAGTTAAAAACAATGCCAAAAAATAATAACTGGACTTTTTAAATTCTCCACAGCAAGCACGCAGTTAAGTGTACATCAAAACAGCCGTTAGACCTTTTATTGAAATCATATCAAAGATGGTGGTGATACTGAATCATAAACAGTTTTCATGTATGTACAGGCTCACATAAGGGAACGTTGCTCTATGTTTCTTTGTGCAAAGCCAATTAATTCTTATCAGATCTGTATACTGTGTTATGAGCAGTAAACATTCACAGGCTGGTCAAGGTCAGGCACATTTGTTTTCCTCCAGCACCAACCTATTTGCATTTACTGCACAGCGCACATGTCGTCACACATGCGCACATTAGAGAGCCTTATCTGCAAATCAACTTTTCCGGGGCTCGTTTTGATAATGACTCATTTTTCCTCTTTCTTCAGGCGAAGCTATTTGCATGTAGAGAAGGACAAACAAACAGAGCAGATAATTGCACACACAGAATGAGATATGTGCGAGGCGTGCGCGGGGTAGGAACAAACGCTCGGATTGATGGTCGGAGCGCTCAAAGGATATCGCGGCTCGTTGTAGACGGAGAGATTTGCGCAGTTAGTGTCGTGTGTGATTCTTTCTCGCACCCGTCTCTCACGCTCTCCTGAATGGTAGCGCTATATCCATCATCCACAGATGCTCCAAAAGTCCAAGAGCTCAAAACAAGCTCAGTCCCCTCATCAAATATAGATACTTGCTCTATAAAAAGAGCACACGGTCTATAGCTGCACGGCTTTGAGAGATGCTCCTGCAAAAATGCAAGAGTCTCGGGCCAATTTTACACCACAACATAAAAGAGAAGCTTTAATATACTTGAATTTCACAAGCGGGTATTTACAGACACATTAGGTGAAACACTGTAATGTATCGTTACACAAAATGGAGCACACCAGTCAAAGCTATGTTTTGTATAATGCGTACTTACAATAACATTTTGCCACATTTATCTGTTACGTAAAGCTCCATAGACCCAGTGGAAAGAGTATTTTTGAGTCCCATTACTCTCTGTTTTTGTTGCTATAGCTGCCCAAAGCAGACAAACAGAGCACTGCTGGAGAAGAAGTGCGTTCATTAATAAAGCTTTGGGCCTTCTAATTTAAGTCAAATCACCATCTGACCTCCAACCTTTTGATATTAAATACCTCATCTTTAAAAAAATCCAACAATTTATAAAACATATTACAACTTTTTGGACACTGAAGATGTATATGGCATATTTATGGATGTGACAAATGTGCAAAATTGTGCTAAGTACTCAAATGAATACTTATAATACAGTAGGTAAATCTTATCGCACAACAAGTTTACTTTTGTCATTACGGAGTTTTTTTTGGCAGAGGTTTTAACATCCTATGGACACTTCATCCTGCAGTGGGCACAAGCACCCAACAGAAAAAATACGGTTTAAAAATGCCAGGGCCAATCCAACCAGACTACAACCCTTCCCAAGTAACTTTACAATGCACTATATTCTTGTCATTACTTTTATTGCAGATCAAAACATAAAATAGCTCAATATATACCAATATTGTACTCATCTTTCTTTTTATGGCAACATTTGCAGTGATATAAAAGCCCATTTTTCTCCATTACCTGAACGGGTCGTGTAGGATCCTGTGGCCATGTACAACAGGACGTCAGCCTCTGTCTCAGTGTAGATCTAATCTGGCTCTCTCCTTTTCCCCTGATAACTGTTGTGGCGATATTACCTTCCCATATGGAGAATATTACTCTAGTATGCCATCTGTACTATCATCCCATCATCCCCTTGAGCGCGGGACTCTCTAGCCTGTATGTGTGTGTGTGTGTGTGTGTGTGTATTTGTGTGTGAGCGATTGAGCCTGTGGGAGAATGAGCAAAGAGAGAGTAGGACATGACTGGGCGCATGTCTGTGATTGTACACTATGAATGAATTGGGATTGAAAGAGGATTTAAGTGCATGTGTATGAGAGGCGGTAATTCAGAATATACTACAGCTCTGTATGTTGAAAACAGTGTGCTGCCTTCCATAAATTGTCTAAATGGAACCATCCTATACTCCAGTCATGGACCTGGGCTCAATTCTAGTCATGGGCCTCATTTTCACCCCATGACTCGAACCCAGACTTGTAAATTTCTCAATGACTCGGGACTCGACTAACGCACTGATGACTCTGACTTAGACTTGTGCACTCATAACTTGGACTCCGTTTTTTGTATATCCAGGCTTGTATTTTGACACAATTAATCCATAAGCTTTTCTCAGACCCAACATGGATGGACTAGTCTCGTGACTTGAACTTGATTTTTTTTTTTTTTGTGACTTGGACCTGGTCTTGAACTTGAAGACTGAAGTGACTTGGACTCGAAAACTGGTGACTCAACTACAACACTGCATGGAACACTCCAGTAGCCGCCAAGGCCATCCTCCCGATCCTAACCCTGACGAGCCATCTTAATGTACAGATGGAAATAAGTAAAAATTTCAAAGAGGAACCAACAGATTCAGAATAAACCGTTCCTGACACATTGGAAACACACAATCAGACAAACAAAGCATCAAAGAAATCCCACCAGATTTTACAAACAATTACAATCTGTACAACAGTATTACTATCAAGTGATTTCAAACCCATCTCACTTGACAGAAATGAATGGGTATGGCTGGTCAGGCAGGCTACCCCATCCTTCCTATTAATTCCTTCATTCTAGAGCTTTCTGACTGCATACAACTGGATATACACACATTTTCAATTTAAACATGCAAGTGATCCAAAATGGGCCTTACCATTTTTTCCTATTGCACTTCTATTGCAAAATTTTCAAATCTTTCTAATCTAATTTCTGTTTTTTGTTTTTTTTTTTCAGCCATGTTGGAGATGGCACATTACCTTAAAAAAGGAGAGGGGAAATGACAGCAGTGGGGTCCTCCAGGCAGTTGGTGATCCCATTTAGTAAGCACCCTCTAGTGACTCCTCCAACTAAAAGGGGCCCAGATGGGAAGGCGTTGACCTTGTTTTGAACTCTTTCCACACTGCCAAGAGGTAAAGTGGATGCTCAGCTAGGTTAGATCCGCTGGCCTAAAGCCTCGCTGAATACAAGCATGAAGAAGGAGGAAGAAGAAGAAGAAGAAGTGAAGGAAGGGAACTGTAATTATCATATAGACCCACCACAATGACACACACTTACTCAAGTACGTGTTGTAACAATGGGTTCATTTGACTACACTGCATTTAGCATGAGCCCACTCCACTTGCATAAATTTAATTAGCCCCCAATCAAGTTTTACAATTTGGAGTGGCTTTAGAATGAAATGGAAACGTAGTAATGAGGAGCTATAGTGTCCTTGAGAATTAAAGCTCCCAATGTCCCAGCCTGTGGTAAAATGTTTCTCATCATACGGGTTTTAGCTAAGGGTCACTGGAGGAAATGTTGGGATCATGTGAACGATCAGCGGTCACATGACACTTTCACCATTACTAGACAGAGTTTAGGATTATAATAAATCTATTTAAACACAAATTAGGCTTTTGCACCAGTACAAATAAGCGCATATACATCAGGATGAACTGTATTCTTGGATCCTGAATATGCATTTGAAATATAATATAAATTTGAGTTGTAATAGAAATTTGTGTTAATGTAACGGATTCTGGCAAGATGGCATGAGGTACAATATAACCAAAGTTTAAATTCTTAATAAAAGAGGGGCTGTTCTCTTCATGTGGGGAAAACATTACAATTAACTTATTTTTGTCGATTTTCAGGCTCCAGATTTTGAGGTAGAAGGTTTTAATTGGAGCAAATTGCAGAAAAAGACTCTTTATTTTAAACTCAATGTAAGGTTAATGCCGTTTATTTTCCAACTCAATAAAGATAAGACTTCAGAGTTTCATTATTAGTTCATTTGACCTCTGTTCTTCCAGTGTAGATCATCCACAGATGTATTTTTAAAACTAGAAACAAACCGATTGAAAACCACTGAATATAAAAGAGACTAAAACCTAAACCTAAACACTATATGAACTTTCTACTTTCAGAACACTGAAAAACTAAAGCCTACAGATGAATTGCACCATTGTCTTGAAGATCACCATTCACTTATCCATTCATCCATCCATCCATCTTCTCTTTATCTAGGGCCAGGTCACAGACACAGCAGTCACATATAAAATGTCTAGCTTTCATTAGCCCTTCAAGCTTTTTTTTTTTTTTTTTTAAAGAAATACCTTTCCCAGTCTAGCTCAGAGACATGATTACAAATCCATGACATTTAAATACATATAAAAAAGGGCAGGCGGATGATAACTAATTTCATACTCATAACCTACTCACCCAGAATACATGAATATTTACCCTATGTAAAAATACGACACTGTAAAGATCCCAGGGCCTTTTCTAGGAGCCTATCCAAGTCTCCACTGAATATATTTGTGATTTTGACACATATCACAAAGAAACTGCTAAGAAATTTTGTTGTGAAGCCAACAAGTCAAAGATGAAAGCTGTCAGCAGTTGAAATATATCAGAAATATCACCAGCTCCATCTATCCGGGAAGCCATTGTGTTTTGTACTTTCTGGTGTTAGGATTCCCTTCATGTTGCTATTCTTGTGGAGATGAGAAAGCAGACGGCGAGAGTCCTGTGAGGTAAAAATAGCAGCAGAGGGAGCGTCCATCCATCACTGTGTCTGTCTGAAGGGCCACATCGATCCTGTGTACGCCGGCATATGTGCGCATGCTATTTGATGCACTCCACTACTTCAGTAAGACCAGTCGGAATACAAGCGGGCGAATGTAACTTTTGAATGGCAGACACACGTACGCGCACACACACGAGTAAAGAAGGGGGCTTAAGGAGATAAATACCAATGCTGTCAGAGGGAAATTGACCTCTTAGGCCAGTAAACACACAAACAAGCGCTCGTTCAAACACGGACCGCAGCCATATCTCTGTCTCCCAAAGGTTACATGTCTTCCCTGCATTTCCGCTCCCTCCGTCCCACTGTAACCACCACAGAAGGCATAATGAATTATTTTTGTCAATTTTCACAAGAGCTTTTCTCTGTTTCTAAGAGCCCTGATCCTTTTCTGATGGCTTTAATAACGTTCATGCTTCCTCATCTGTCTCTTCCTATTTGTAAGTGTGATGAATTACCTTGTGGTTACCTAGGAATCTATTACCTCCACTGAATACCAATAGGCTATTAGGGATAAGTCGGTTCAAGGCTTGGACTGACTGATATAGATCAATGTGTGCATGAGAGGAGCCATGGACACACACACAGACAAGAAACCAGTTAAAGGTGCAGGAGGTAAACTTCAAAAATACAACAAAGCACACATTGGACTGCCATGTTTTTCTGCACATGTCTGATGTGTGTGTGTAGGTGCATGTGTGTAAAGGTCAGGCCTCTCATCTCTAAGAGAGCCTCAGTGAGAAGGACTGAGTGGCAGCACTCATCAATATTAACCAATGCCCTTCCTTTCATCCACATCATAAATCCATGGAAACAAACACACATATACGAGGGTTTGGGATGAGTTCTCAGTTCAAACAGTGCATATGTGAATGAGACCACTGCTAACATTTTATTTACAGCAACACTGTGACTTTTCAGTATGGGACTCTTTCCTTTTAACACATTTCTTAATTATTTAAGTTCTGGTGTAATGTCATGTTGATGGGATTAGTTCCGCCAAGATGTGTTTTCACAAAATGGCAGCAAACACTGATTAAATAGTAGTTATTCTTCAAGAATTTGAAGGTTTATATTGAAAGTTGTATAGCATTGCTTTAAAGGGGCACCACGTAATTTTTAAAATCATTTAATGGTTCTAACACATGAGATCAGTAGAATCTTGCCTCACTGACGATGTACTCTAAGATGGAAAGGAACCTCCAGTGAAACTTTCCAAATAGAGGGTGTACAAATAGACACTGGACCCTAGCAGAGTCATATTCGAACAAAATACTCTGAAATTACCCTTCCGCTTCAGAAGACATGTTTTTTCTTCCAAACTTGCCGCTTGGATAGTCTCTAAAACTCTAAAAAGTTATGCAATGAAGCTTTAATCATATGTATTTAATCACAAACCATTCTATTTAGTAAAGTGTGCATGTTTTATGCCAAGGATCTTAATGATTCAATAATCAAAATCATATTTTATTTTATCATATTAAAACTACTGACTGACATGTAGTTGATCATGAGTAATATAATGGTTGTGGATAAAGATAAAATAGAAATATCTCAAAGTGTAATCGCAAACCACAACTGTTCACGAATTGTATTTGTGTGGTCATGTAGTTGCTGTTTTTGTGCTCGAGAAACTCTAAATGGGACAATGGAATATAACATAGACATTGTTCTGTGTATGATAACCACTGTAGTAATATATCTAATGGAATCTAATTTGCGAATACATGTCCTTCTCCAAACTGCCACAAACTCCCAAAGAAACCTTGAAATTGTGCTTTGGCAAATGTGGCACAGTGACAAGCTCCTGTGATGTGTGCAGCTCACTGAAATATTGATGCCAAGCTGTCAAATGTCGAGATGTCTGTATAATATATAGACACTGTAAAAAGTGCAAAAGTGAGGCTGCATGTTATCACTGCTGAATTTTTGCCTTCACTGTCCTGTTTTTTTTTTTTTTTTAGAAATCTTACAGACTAGGTGCAAAAAAAAAAAAATCCAAAATACTCTGCAAAAGTTTTGGGCAAGTGAGAAGAAATGCCGTAAAGTAAGAATGCTTTCAAAATATTCATTGTAATCCATATTGTTAAGGTCCAAGGCCATACCATCCTTTTTTGTTCTTCATAAACAGAAGTTAGCCCCCAATAATGTTAGCTGGTGCGCTCTTTTCTTGATTTTTTTTTTTTACTTCGTAGCCTTTTTACATCCTCTTTTGCAGTGCTGCGTTTATGTGGAAATAATGGAGCATGAACTTAACTAGCCACATATAGTACAATGACAGTGAAGTAGATTTCATTTAAAAAGAATATGCAGTGAAATAAATAAAGCCAATTTCTATACAGAGGAAGATGTGAAGGAGAAAAAGACGAGGCCTCTGTAAGTGGTATGAATATTGTAAAACAAAATAACTGGAAAGCATGATGAGAGGAGCTAAAATGCGATGTTTGTGTTTTCGTTTCTGTGCAACACGACTGTGATTACAGTAAAAGGAGCGAAGTGAATGAACTAAAAGAAGGGAAAGAAGTAAAGAAACTCTGCAAATGGAAAGCCTTTGATCAGAACATGAAAACAACAGCAGCTAAACACAGAGAGCGCCCAAACAACAGCAAGACGTCATAGACAATTACAGCAAACATGGCTCCATTCACGAGAAGCGTCCCTGTGTTGTGCTAAGGCGACACGCAACACTTAAAATACGCTGTCATCTCTTCTCGGGCTTTTCATCTTCCAAACACTGGAGCGTGAAGAAACAAACAGAGGGTTTTGTTTTTTTTTCATTCCAAGTGATCATGCCCAGTGGGGAAATGGAGGCCTTAATGAAACACATTAGACAGACATGGTGTTTGTGTAAAAGTGTGTAGGTGCGGGTCAGTGTGTGTCTGTTAAAGAGACAGCCTTTTATTCCATTGAAGTCAGATTACCTTCAGGGAATGTGGCTATTCATTGAGACATACTGCATGGTCTAATAATTTTATTCACTCTTCATTACTACGCCGGGCTTGTACAAACACGAAAGAGCATACTGACCTGGAATTCATATCGACACGGGACAACAACACCCCTGTCCTCCTGATAGATGTTCCCCACTCGAGTACAAGCAGCCAATTAATGTACTCCTCTCCGTCTCCTCTCTCCTGTTACTTTAATATCATGTATGGCTACAGGAGAGAAAACATTGGGGGATGTTTCGGATTGATCTTACACACCAGCTTCAATAACCTCGAGGTAGTGCACAGAGAAGAATTTTATTATTATGACATTAGCTTTAGGGTCAGTAAAATGCTTTACAAGCGAAAAGCAGTGGTTGGTTGGTTCTATGGGAAAGTTAGCGACAGAGCTTATCAAAATTTTATAGAAAGGAGTCGCTTTTTATATACTGTATGTGTGATTGCGGCATTGTAGACTTTCACAGTGGAATGAGATGCAAAAACAGTGAGTGCTATCGAACCATTTAATGAAATCCGATTACCTGAAGCAAATAGACAAATTCATTACAACACGCTGCACGGAGTGATGATATCGCCGGCTGTTTGGCCATTACTGCTGAGGCTAGAATGAAACGATCCAACAGATTGACCCTATGGGAGCATTTCAACATCCAGTGTCAACGCACAAACACTAACACACAGGAGAAACTGGAGCCAGTAAACACCAGTTCATTATTTAAAAGCTGTTGTTTCACCACTTTGTTGTATGCACTTTACAGTGTGTGGTGATTTGTGGATAATGGTAGGAGGTAGGGAAGTGTGCGGTGGGAGATTAATTAATATCAGCATGAGCCTTAGAGCAAACAACATAAACCTTTATGTTAAGGCTGGGTGATAATTCAGACTATTTAGATTAATTTGAGTTTTGCATTTAGAACAGTGTCTGGAATGGCTATATTTTGGAATGGCATTTAATGGAAGCATGTTGTACTGTCGACTGTGTGAAGGCTGATGCTGCTGCAGCCTCAGAGCAGCTTGAATCATGTCTGTGTTGACTCTGTGGATGCTAAGGCTAGAGATGAGCCACACCTCTGCATCGCAACACAAACTTCACATTTTTGTCAGAATACAACCACATATCTCCTCAAAAGGGCACAGCGGCTGATGATGATGATGTATTACCCCAAAGTACTGCGTCCGTGTTCAATCATAAACATTGAGATTTACATGGATTTATTTTGTAACTATCGCTGTGCAGTGACTTATTCTAGAGGGGTGTTATCCTGCTGCATTAGACTTTATTTAAAACTTGTAAATGTTCTCTCATGTTGTCATGTTTGATCGCATGAACAAATCAACACATCCCAGCTGTAATATGCACATATACTCTCAGCACTGTGTGTGATTTCATGCATTTGTGTGTGGGTATTGAAACAGCAAGTATATCTCTAACCTGACCAATAATCACCAGAGAGGTAGTTCATTTTAACTGTAAAATGGTTAGGCTTTGCAAAGTAGGACTATCAGCTTAGCCCAGTATTTGACCTTGGACTTTTTGATAAATTAGCAAATTAGCTATGTGCTTTGATTTAACCAAGCTGTTTGTTAATGCCATATAAATTATACTACATCTGGTCTATGGAGACATAAAGAGCTAAAAGTAAAATGCATCCAACTGAACAGCTACTTTACGATGAGATCATGTGACGTAATTTAAAACTGCAGTAAAAAGAAAGCCTTAACTTGGGAAAAAGAGTAATTTGTGCATTTATTCTTCACATGACAGTATCATTTTAATCACTGAAGAAAAAAAAAATCTGGATAAATTCTTAAAATTTAATAAAATAAAAATAAACTATTAGAGTAGGCTAATGCACATTGACTTACACTTTACTTGATTATGTAGCGTTTGCAATGTGCATAAGAGTAAAAGACATATTACAGTTAAAAAAGTAAAACTGTATTAGCATTAGGTATGAACATTTTTTTTGGCCATATCACCCTTTGTCATCAGTGAGAAGGAAATTGACAGAAAGACATGCTAGTTTTCCACAGAAAATTCCAAATGATCACGGTTTTATATTTTATCAGATTGCCTTGTGGAGTTAATCTGACCAAATCTGTTCATGCTCTAATCTCAAATCATAAATATCGCCCATGGTCAATATTTATGAATCCTGTTGAGTGGGTGGAACATCATCGACAGAGGAGAGAGCAACACAAATGATTGCGTATACCAGTCAGGAAGCATGCGAATATGCTGCAAATTATACCAATCATAAACAGTGAAGCACAACGTAATGAATACCTTTTTTTTTTTTACTTGTGTCTAGTTTGCTCTCTGGGTCACATAGCTCTCTACACAAAATTGTAAAATGAATGATTTTGTGTCATACGCTGAGAGTCTTGCATTTTTAAAAATCATTTACAATTTAAAAATCTGCTCCAGAGGAACAAAGAGTGACTAATAGACTCCTCGGATCAATATGATGCAGGACGGAGACGCACGGGAGTTTGATCCCACTGTCCTTAGGCTGCAACCTTTATTCACTCAGCTTTTTACTATTTTGTTTTTCCATGCGTGAATTGCAAGTAGCGAGATGTGCAAATTTCACGGCAATAAAACACACTGATTTACACGTGTACTTTCACACCATGTAAGTAACCCACTGCAGATGATTGCATTAAAGTCCATAAAAAGCATTTTAAAAAGAAGCCATTATAATTACGCTATCATGCTAAAGAAGTGAGCCAGATTAAGTACTGTGTCTTGCTGCCAGGAAAAGCATTAAGAACGCCGCCGGAGTCATCCAGCAGTTTAACTTTCCCACTAACACGAATAAACGAACACTTGCTGCAAAGTCAATCTGATTGCCTCGCCCGGCTTTTCAGAAATCACGCCGGTCTATTTGCCCCAGTGTGGTCATAAAGAAGACATATGGCCATGCAAAACGTCACCAATAAAGATGATGGTACAGTGCTGTTATTGAGCGTCTCAAATCATCTACGAGATGACTGAGCCATTTAGAGAGAAAGAGGCGGGTGGCGAAAACGCCCCGAGAAACGCTGGATGTATAGAAGTGGGAAATATAAGGACAGGTCAGGTCAGGAAAGTGTACGTGTCAAGAAGAGGGCCTAAAGTGAGCTGTAGGGAAAGGTTCCAGGGATCTCTTTAATTATTGCTCTGGACCTGGACATGTGAGTGGACATGAAAAAATCATGACCTCCATTAAAAGTGTTTGTGTCATGTGGCACAAGGAGCTTTTTGATTAATAAACTCGCACTACGGCCCAAATGCGCTGCTCTTGTAATGATGAGGAGGACTTAGTATCTTCAGCGTGCCGCACATTTATCAAGATCACAAAGAGTTCAGTGAAAGTGCTCCACAACTGCACTGCTGCAAACTCACAAAGGACTGGTGCATCTCAATATATACTATACTGTCCTATAATAAACATATGTGGAAAGTTGTGTCTATGTTTTGCTCTCACATGATGGTAGTTACATAGTTGAGTATTTGTTGAACAAGTTGTGTGTGTTTTTCAAACCTCAAAACCATCAGTATGGCTTTAGGGCTGCATGACACTATGTATTTAATGAGAAAAATTTGATATTGTTGCTGCCTTGAACACATTTACAGTTTGGTGCACTAAAGGAAGACTATGTAAATTGTTTCTTGCAACAATTTAGCACTCAACTTTTTTCACATTCCAGTCCTAACAGATTTTTATGCAAAAGATACATTTTTAAAATGACTTTAATGTGCCTCAAAGTAATGTTAATCATGTTTTGTCTGGATAGAGAATATTTTTGTGAAAATGTCAGTGATTGAGAAGACACTCTGTATGGTTTTGACTTTAAAATGTCTCACCTTTTAGTTATATTTGTACAGGTACGTGCTTTGAGAGTTCAAAAACTGAGGTATTTATCAATGTGGTTAAAAAAATAACCTTTTGATAATGAGATTTCTGTGCACATTCACTGGTTCTATAGTCTTTTTCTTTTCACAACAAATAATGTTATGAGTTTTGAGAAATGAAGAATGTCATCATTTCTAGAATAATTATGCAGACCAAGAACATTTTCATTTTGCTATATAACTTTAACTTAAAAAAAAACAAACAGTGTAGACAAAGGCACATACACCAAGAGCACTAATCCCTTCATTATAGCATTAGGTAGAATTGACAAAAGTCCCTTGGATGAGGAACACAATGTATTTTACCTTCAAAATGTCAGTATGCTTTATTTTTAACCTTTATTGTTCTAGGACTTAGAATAAGTGAATACAATACAGACAACAGTTCAATGTGAGATGACTTTGACTGGGATTCAGGTGAGCTGCAGAGATAATCAGAGCACCATGCATGTAAATGCAATCTGTGGCAGTCAATAATACATAAACAGTATTGATTTGTAAATGATTCACTATGGGCACAATCTATATAAACTCTAAATGACAAATGAGGTTATGCATCAGTGCAATAATCAAGCAGCCCAGCCATTAGAGCCGCTGTAATTATACCTGCAGGACCAAAATGCACTTTTTAGTTGAAGTTTTGAGATCTAATGTATTCAAATGGAGCTAATGTCACACATTTACATTTATGAATGGCATCACTGTGGCCCCTCTCTTTTGATCAGGCATAACCACCTCATGGTTGAAAATAATTTCCAATCCATTTCAGTCTGCCGTGTCCCTAATGCACCTCCACTTTCTCTCAGCTCTGTCTCAAGGGATTTATGTCTCCATGCCTTTCTCCAGCACTCCTTTGCATGCATACATTCTGTATGTCCACACAAGCACATAAACACATTTAGTGGAGCTTTGGTCATGATAATCCAAGTGCATTGTTTACCATAAGCTGGTGAATGAGATGCAGCGCCCAGCTCAGTGCAATAGCGTCTGCGACTGAGGCACATTAAAGACACAGTAAGGCCCACCTTCACATATACTATACGTTCATACAGTACAAAACACGTGGGCATGTGGTAAACAAGAACAAGAGTGACAGCGGTGGAGCGGGTGGCTGTGTGACTTGGGGACAAGAAAATGAGCTGTATTCCTCAGTGTATAGTGGAAGTGATGGAGACCAGGGATTTTTATGATCCGTCCACGCCTCCTGAATACCAGAGTAGCGAGAAACTGGCCAAGGTCAGAAGCAAAATTCTCCATTCTAATTCATGCTCACCACCCAGAGCAAAAGTCACGGATTAATTTAGAGATCCATTCACCACGCTTGTGCAGCAAGCAGCGACAGCAAAACAGGACAAAGAACTGAAAAGAACGTCTGTGGGGACTGGAGGAGAGGCACTGAAATTTTTAAGAGAAGATGTGTTTGTGCTTGTTATGAGTAAAGTGAAGACAGTTCTCGGAGCGGCAGTCACTCCACCAACGTCTCCCTGCGTCTTTGTGTGGGAGCACATTACAAAATGACTCCACTCCAAAGATACTCACCGTACATATGTCAAAGTGAAGGGAAGGCTGTTAGGACCGTTATTCTCTGAAGGTTTAGTGTGTGTGGCAACAAATATCGAGACGGAATCAAAGATGTTGATGTGAGGGGCATCATTGCAATCAAGTCCTATTGGCTTACTTACTTATACTTGGCTTTGATCATGACTTTGTTTGACTTAGTGTAGTCTTCAACATTAAGAGTAGGAAATAGATGTGATTACTGCCCATAGTTCATAGTTTAGAGTCCATAAAAACATCCAGGTTGGATTTAACATTTGTGCTTTTGAGATTGATACTCCAAGAGTTAACGTTATATTATATTCTCCGGTGGAATTCAGTATCTGAAGGAGCTGTATTGAGTATTTCAATGTGAATATACTGTTTGCTGACCTTTCAGATTCTCATCCTTCTCATTGTTTAACAGTGGAAGTGCTTGTATGAGCTTACATCTCAGAGCTGGAGTTATTTCAAGGGCCTTGTTAAGCACAATGATATACACTCACATCATACAAGCTGAAGTGCAGTATTGTTGTGCTATGCTGTATTGATTTTTTTCCCTCTGTGTCTTGTTAATAGTCCCAGTGGCCAATTTGTTAAAATTTAATGATATAAGAAGGTAAACACAGTGGCACAATCTATTAAAAATGTTCCTATAATAGGATAGAATATCACAGATGCTCCACAGATCAGTGTTAACAAGACGTGACATAATCCCCTGGTGAATATTCATGCTATACTGTATACACAACAGTGACAGCTTCTGCAGCTCACTAAACACTCTTTAGGAAAGTCTGGGCAACTTCTAAAGTGACAACAATAGGGAGACAGTTTAGTGAGTCAGACAATACTCTGAATTAAAACTTATATAGGGTTTAAGCTGCTTATCATTTCCATTGTGCGATACAGACACTTGCATTTGTCATCCAGACTCACATCAGGAGCATTATATATTGACGATGTCTGGTTAGTTGTGTCCCTTGAAACCAAATGTATGTGTAACAGTCTTCATCTTAATTATCTCAAACTGTTATTACCCAGAAGTAACCACCCCAGCAGAAGAAATGCTAAGATTGTCACAGATTCATTATTGTTTCATTTCAAATAAACCAAACCACCCACACATTCATTTTTGTCATATTCACTGTTCTTGGTGCATTTGCAGTGATACATACACAATACACAGTACTGTGCAAAGGTTTTTGGCAGGTGTGAAATAGAAGCAGACAGAAAATGGAAACAAAAAAGTGTGACCAACCTCTGGCTTTACCACAGCTTCAATTCTTCGAGGACAGTTTATGATGGAACTTAGCAAATAGGTTGTTGTAAATGTTTAAAGAACTGACTAGAGATCTGTGAGAGTAGGCTCCTTTTATCCTTCTGTCTCTTTATATAGGACAGAATGTGTGCTTTGGTATAGTGGAACTTGGGATTAGGGCATCCACACAGCCTGCTACATAACTGTCTTGCTAGACTGACTAGACTTTAATTACTCACTTTGCTTAACTAATTGGGACTGAAAAATGAGCAGATTCACTTCATGCACTTTGCTGCACATGCATTTACTCAACAGAATCCACCGGCTCCCGACTGTGGGAGACTGTGGCTTACCGATAAAGAGGGAGGCTTGTGACAAAGATGTGACAAGTGTCAGATGATAAGGGGAGCTTTGACACCTCAGCACACTTTCTGGCACGGCGTCACACGACAGATGCCGGAAAGCACACGAGCACAGAATCTCTCATAACAGAGCACACAGCAATTACAAAGCTCCAAAGCCAAAATCATTTACCAAATAAGAACGGTTCACAGCCAGCAATAGCAGCGATTCAAGTCCCAATTATTTTGTTTCACAATCATGATTATGTTGTCACACAAATAGACACCTGTGGCATCCTGCTGGAGTTGATCTAAAGTGTTGGTAATGCTGACGAGCCGGCGTAAACGTGGCTCACTTTCACGGGTCGAGTTTGAGAGATTAGATCAACACTCCCAAAGAACAAAGAGGCACGGCCAGAGATTAACTGTCATTATTCAAAACTAAACCTGTCTGCGTAACATTTCTGCAAAACTCAAAGAAATATCCTAAAGCCGCATGCTTCTTGGACAAATCAACCACTTCTAAGGCTTTAAAATATCAACAGTTTTGGGGATTTCAAGTTTCATTTGCAGTGCCCAACATTTCCAAATAGCTCTACTCAGCAAATGTAACAAGAAGACAAGTCGCGCCAATTGCTCTGAATACAATCCAGCTGGTTCACTGAAGGGAAAACAAATTATCATTCATCAGGAAAGGCAGAGGGACAGCGAGGGAACAAAAAAAAAACGAAACAAGAACTCAGAGAGCACCTCCCAGTGAGACTCACATGCGTTGGTGACGGCGAAGCTGTTTGCAGTCTCGATGTTGTCGACATGTGGGACCAGGTTAAAGGGGGCTTCCGTCGCATTGGGGCTGGTGTTGTGTAGGAAGATAGCCAGACGAAAGGCTGTGTACTCCTGATCAGTATTCCTAATGAACAGCCCACCTGAGACATGATGGAGAGAGGAGGAAGTAAGTTATTGTGGGACAGGACGGGTCAGGAGGAAGTGCAGTGAAAGGGGTTGAGCGACAGGAACAAATAAGAGAGGGACGAAAGATAGATAGGGAGGGATGGGCAGAAGAAAACAGGGGGAGGGGGAGAGCAGAGAAAGGCAACATCTTCATTAGCTTTGTTACAAAAGGCAATTTGTCTTCCCATCCCCTCACTTACTAACACGCGCACAAACACACTCATTTATACCCACACTGCCTGTACTGACTGCATCAGGAACACAGAGTGATGGTGGAGAGGAAGAAAGAGAGAGCTGGAAGGAGTGCAGTCTGACATAATGAGAGGTCCAGATGTACAAAACGGTACCTAAATATTAAAGGTGCACAAGCCAAAGAGATAAGTGTTATGCATTTGTCAGAGTCTAAATGCAGGGTAAGCCACAGAACGGCCCTTTAATAAGAGGGATAAAAGTGACAGACAGCTCTAATATCGGTGGCTTCAACTGTTGGATCGCTCTCTTCCCCCTTCATCATCTGAGCCTGATAAATGATATTGATCAGCTGTAATCTAATACAGGCACTAAGCTGATGGGAGCTAAAAATAGATAAATACTAAGCACAAAAGTATGCAGGAATGAATGGTATTAGTGTAGCTGTAGTTTACTTTTGATTCATTACTCAACTCAGTCGTACAAATTAAATGGGACACCGGGTTCAATTCCCCAAAACTCCAGCCACAAGGGGTCACCAGCCCAGATAAGGATAAGGAGAAGGAGAAGGTTGCATCAGGAAGTGCGTTCAGTGTAAAAGCTATATGCCAGACTAAACATGAGACGGGAGATTGACAGACACAATGGCGCAGCTGACGAGGTCAATGTACCGGTCGGTTGTGGTGAAGGAGGAGTTGATCTGGAAGGTGAAGCTCTCGATTTACCGGTCAATCTAGGTTCCTACTCTCTCCTATGAACGAGAGCTGTGGGTCATGACCAAAAGGTCTCAGATAGAGGGGGCTGAAATGAGTTTCCTCCAAAGGGTGGCTAGGTGCTCCCTCAGAGATAGGATGAGGAGCTCAGAGTACAGCAGCTGCTCCTCCACCACAAAAGGAGCCAGCTGAGGTGGTTGAGGCAGTTCTGGAGAAGGCCTCAGGAAAGATCTGGGACACGCTGGAGGGACCACGTCTCTTGGCTAGCCTGGGTTCACCCTGGTATTAACCCAGAAGAGCTTGAGGACGTGTCTGTGGAGAGAGAAGTGTGGGCGTCTCTGCCTAGGATGCTGCAAACCAGCCGCAGATAAGTGGAAAAAGATGGATGGATTAATTAGTTTACCAGAGAGTTTAAGGAGTTTAAAATGGATTTAGCCTGGTTAGAACAATATTTGGACAGGTTTAAAGTGGTTTAAAGTGGACATTATGTGGTTTTAAATTGTTTAAAACTGGTTAGGAGATTACATTTGGTTTAACTTGAACCTTGACTGGTTTAAATGGACTTATTGGACTAATTTATCACTTGTCAGGCCAGTTGCTTTAGGGAAATTTGACATATTTGGGGTTTTTTTCTTCTCATATTTGGGTAAAATGTACCATAAGATGTTAATGTAAAATTAAAGTCTGACAAATTGGAGAAATATGTGCTATGCTGTGTGTAATTCATGCACTCATGAGGGGAAATGGAAACATAATATAACAGAGATGGCTTTAGTAATGTACAATCTCCGAGACTGGTTTCCAGAAAATATTTTTGCCAAATCTAATGTTGTCACACAGAGGATGATCTTTGACCTCAGATATAAGCTGTCATCGACTAAAATGGGATGAATGCGTAACCTTGACCTGCACCCTTAACCTGCACCAAATCTAATTATCTCTTCCTGGAGTCCAAGTAAATGTTGATGCCAAATTTGAAGGAACTCTCCCGAGGCATTCCTGAGATATGACATTCATAAAAACGTGACAGATGAACAGACAACATGAAAACTTCATGCCTCAAGCCGGGACGGTCACCTGCGTAGAGGCACATGACCAAAATAAAATAAATTGGGTAATAAACAGCGTGGTTCATGGGATTCTAATTGATGTGTCACACAGTATTTGCTATTATAAATTGCTCTTTGATCCAAATAGCAGTCTGGCATGATTAACATTGGAGATAAACAAAATTGTTAGGACTTTTAAAGAAAGAAATCAGTGCAAAACTCAGTGTTTATTTTTACTCAAGTCTAAGAGAAAGTAGTACACTGCAAGAAAACCCAAAACAAAATGCCTTGACACCACTGCTGGCAATGTGATTTCTGCACAATAGCCTCAGACTGAATTTGATTTATTCAACTATTTTGTGTAACGTTTACTGTTCCTCTGTGAAAAGTTGTTGTTGATGCTGTTACTGTCTGTGAATAGATGTGGAAACCATTCAGAGCAGGTTTGAGCTGTGCCTGTACCTCCTCGTCGCTGCACAGTTTGAAAGTGATGTGATTTAGGTTCAGCTGTATTGAATGGCACTGACAGACTGTGAGGCTCTGACATCACACTGGGAGACGGAAATACAAAAGATCTAGTTTAAACCAAACACTGTCAAAACATTTGTACCTCTGTTAGTGACCAATCCAACTAAATGTTCCTTCCTTCTTTCTGTTATGTCTTTAAGAAGATCTTTTACTGAAACCAGGCGGAAAATATACAAGCGGATGGATGACAAACCCTGAATTATCACATCAGACACAAATCTACAGATTAAGACTCACAATGACACTTCTTATTGCAACAGCTACATCTTAAGTCTTTGTCTCTCCCACACAACTATCCACTAAAAAACAGTGTTTTTGTCTTAACACTTGTGTGCAATGCAGAGGTATGCAAATGACTCCAGGTGAATAGCTGTGGAGCTCAGCCAATGCTCTGCCAAATGTGCATGCATGTGACAAAACATAGGAATCTGCCCTGAATTTGTCTCAAAAAAAAAAATTAATTAATATTCACCGAAGGGTTACGTAGCACCCCAATAATACAAACATATGTGATCTGTCTATCAAGTAATGAACAAAAACAGCAACAGATATTGAGAAACTGGTTTATTTAAGGTGGGAATTATCCACAGAGGCTAAGCAAGGACTAAACTTGGAACATAAAGTAGCCTGAAACCTGGGACTAGAACCAAGAGTATACCAGCACTAAAACAGAACAGAGCAGAACTTAACCCAGACCAAAGAAGGCTATAATACGAATGAAAAGGGACTTAAAGTTTGATAAAGCAATGACAAATCCAAAGAGGAGACCACAACCAAACCCATGACTAAACCATGACCAAACCTGGAAATAGATGCAAGAAAAGCTAACAGTGAACCGTGCTAAACCCATAGGTTACAGGATAGCATATGTACAATGGTAATCCACTTTGGCTACAGCCCTGGTGTGTGTACATCGCCCGACCAGCCCCACTGAGGTGGAGGTGTGTGGTTCTGCTGAGGAGATGTGTGCATGAGGCAGAGAATGTTTAGCATATTAAGTTTATTGGCAGACGTAGAGAGACAGAGTCAAAGAGCTGAATCTCATTATAGGACCTCCCATCTGCCCCCCACGAGGAGTGATGCAGTGCATTTACTGTCACACACGCGCCTGCCACGGTGCGCGCGCACGGGTATGTGTGCATATGTGCTGGGGGAGTCTAACAGAAGGAGGCAGAGAAGAAGGAGAAGAAGATTTCACCTCTTTACGCATGTGTGCTCCGTGCGCAATCCGACGACAATCGCAATTTGGCTAACTTTCTGTGATCTATAAGGCATCTCCCGCACTGACAGCAAGCGAGAGGGAGAGGGGGAGAATGCTGCAGTGTCTAAACAGTGAAGAAGATTGAACAAACCGCGCCGAAACATGCATGACCACACAACAGCCGCTAAACTCTAGATTCAAACAATACCAGTCATAAAAACGCAAAATATCGAAAATGTCAATCAAATGACAGATGGTTCACACGGGAAATTCGACTTGTCATTTTCTTACAGTGTCATGTTGGGTCCTGGTCAGAGTCAGCTCAGTTAAATGGACCAAAAATTAATTGTCAGACGTGAGAAAAGGCTTATTCTCCACTCACCTATTTGCACTGAGCTTGGAAAAGCTCCCGATGCCAACCCCCAAAGGGCGGAATACACCCCAAGAAAGTGCCAAGAAAAAAGAATAATCCTCATGTTTCTTCCCTTCAGTCCCTTCAGAAACTGTTGAGAGACATCGAGAGATAGAGACGACAGAAAAAGAGGGAGACAGATAGAAAGAAAAGGCGTCAGAAAAGAGAAAAAGGACGTAAAAAGAGGTCTTTCCCCCTTGTTGTTCCAGTGGTATTCCTTATTCCATGGTGGGTTTCGCGGCTTTCTTCCCCCTGCAGTGTCCGCTCAGGAGCGAGCAGTGCGTCCGGTGCACATGGAGGAGAGAAAGAGTGGAGGGAAACTCGCTCCAGTGATTGGCGAGCGGCGAGAACAGCGGAGCCTGCATGGAGCAACTGGACATGCGCGCCCCGTCTCTCCCTCTCTCAACCTCACTCTTCTCTCACACATACGTTTCGCTCTCCTCTCCCACCACCCTTCACTTTCCCCGCATGTCTGCCTTCTTTAACTTAGTCTAACATCAAGTGAAAAGGCAGCAGAGGGTGTGACTGTGTGTTTGCGCGCTCAGTCCTCGGTTTCCTCGTGCGACGGATGACAGCATTGAACCTGACAGGCTTCATATTTTGATCTGCCACCAGTCCCCGGGATAATTAACATAAATGCGGGGGTATGTGCGAAATAACCAGGAGGAAGATATTTAAAAGTGAACACTGCGGTTTAATCGTGCGACGCGCAAGTGAGAAGAGTGACAGAGCGGTGTTCGTAAATCCATCCTGACGCCTTGGCTCGGTTGACTCAATGTTTCAAAACTGTGTGGCTCACAGAGGGAGCAGGGGGGACCTCTGCTCTGACCAAGTGCTGCAGTGGGACCCTCTCAGCCCCGGGGACCAACGAAATCAATCCTTTTTAATGACAAGACCTCTTGAGCGCAAATGACATAATTGGAAGCCTGGTTAGCCCAAGGAAACATGAGTGAGAGTTTTTTTTAGTTTTTTTTTAAACAATATCCTGCCCCTTTTCTACTATTCCACCATGTGTTTAGCAGTTTGACATTTCATGGTAAGAACCTGCCTGGTTAGGTATAAGAAAAGATACCAGGGTTTGGTGAAATACAGAACAGAAAGTCTTCACATTAAATGATATCTTTCATTCATTTATTCATCTTCTTCCGCTTACATAGTTCCATTGGGGGTTGCAGGTGACTAGAGCCTATCCCAGCAGCTTTGGGCCTAAGGTGGGGTACATCCTGGACAATATACAGTATCAGGGCCAATATTTAGACACAAACGTTGACAGACAAACTTTTTTCTCTCACGTTCATCCACTAGGGGCACTTAAGAGTCACCAATTAACCTCTACATGCACGGCTTTGGGTGGTGGGAGGAAGCTGGAGTACCCGGAGACCCCACGCTAACACGGGTACTCCTCACAGAAAGACCGAGAGTGGGTCGGCCCGGGGATTGAACCCATGACCTTCTTGCTGTAAACTCAGTCCCCCAGGAGACCAGAGTCAAACATAAACATTGTTTCGACTGAAAAACGTGGATCCTCAGAGTTATAGAGCTGGGTTTATGTTCCATCAACTGTTTATAATTGGCCACACCAGGCAAAATGGCACATATAGATATGGTGTATGTGCTTTAACTAGTGCTGAAAGTGATCAGAGTGTGTTGTTTATAACTGTGTCCCTCAGGAGCTGCAGTCTGTGGGTGTGTTCACAAAAAAACCTGGGCCGGCTGCCGCAGTGGGACGTTCATGACCGCCCTGGGGACCATCCCTGTCTCAACGCCACGACCTCAGAAGCACAAACATCTGGCCGTGACATAAGAGAAGGTGTGATAAGTCAACAGACAGAGAGACATAAGTGCGTGTTGTGAACCTTAAACAACAGAAGAGGGTCAGCGGAGCACTGGCTGCAGCCGCGTGCGTTCTGTTAGTGCCTGTTCGCTCTTGTTTTATCTAGCTTGCCGGTAGCAGGTCGGTGGAGCTGACAGACGGTGTGGGATCACGTAGTTACACGGTGGAGAGCACACTTTCATTTTTCCAGATGGCAAAACGAAAGGGATGCTTCATGGCTTGTCCCAGTGAAAGATGCGCTCTGTCCATTTCTGATGGGCTTTCCCGCTCAGCTGCAAAGCACACCACTAAATCAAATAGCCCAGAAAATAAGAACGCAGCAGTTAGTGTTTTTTTTTTTTTTTCTCATTAAATTCAGATTCCCTATACATTCAGAGAGTTTATTTTTAGTTATATTTTAGTCTGGTCCAATGTGAGTGAGGAAAACATTTGAATGCTCGGTTAAAATGAAAAAATCCAACAGAAATCTGATTTGGTTAGCCTGACCAATCAGAGCTACTCACTACACAAAAGGACAACTACAGTTTGTTTAAAATGGGACATGCTTGAAGCAATTCTTCATTTCTTTGATTGGTTGGATGATTTTCAAATTAAATTGGTTCAGAGACAGTTTATTTAGCACGTTTGTACTTCCCACTGTTCTCTGATCAGTTGCGTGTCTATCCAGATGCATTCAGTGGTGTTTGTATGTGTATGTATCGAATAGACTCTCTCTACTGCTTTGGAGTTGTACATAAACTTAACAAGAATTACAAAAGTCACAAACAATTACCAGAAATATGTATATTGGATGAAAATATACAGGAATAGAGCAATTTCAAAATGTGCTGTTGTCTTTCATTGAAAACCCTCAGAGTCCAGCTCCCCTCAGACCGGCTCTGTCCATGGTGCTGAAACCCAACTCCTCTCAAAGCCTCCAGAATGAATGGAGCAGCTGACTGTTCACTGCTCTCAAAGGGACAACATCTAAAATAAGCACTGCTCTCCGCCATCACGTCCACTCATTCTCTTTGGAGTCATTTATGCTGATTACTGACATCACGTGTTGTGGTCCGCACACAGGGGCACTCAACTGGCCTTCATGGCTCATTAAGGGCGAGCCACACAAAAACCTGCCTGTTGTGTATTAAGCTAAATGGAGTTCAATAACCGCTGGAATGAGCGTGGAATAACAAATGAGATGTATGATTGTTATTTACAGTGCCGGGGCAATAAGTGGCGGGGCTGTGAAAATACTCGGTGGTTAAATATCACAGGCAATACATTTCAATTTGTATTAAAACTGGTGGAAGTGGCTCATTATAAACAATAATGTCCAGTAGCCGACCAGCAAACTGCAAGTAATGTTTGACGGCATGTTATTAATACTTTAATTTGAAAATAAATATTGAAATATAAAATCCAGCAATGTCACCTTTATCCCACAGTTCTTTCTGTGTATACTTCACTTTATCCATTGTGTGCTCACAGCAATAAAATGAATCAGAAGACATGTTCATTACTTTGGCTACATACATTGTTTTTACTTAAACACATTAACAAGGGAATTCATTATAGTAACTTACTTTTTATGCAAAACATGTTTACTGCCTTCCTGTTCATTTACTAGATGATATATTGCATAGTGACTTGCCTCATCTGTGCCAGTGCATGAATAAATGTAAGCCTCTTTTAAATATATTCAAAATTTACCCTTACAATTCTCTTATTCTTTGCTCAAGTTCAAAGAAATAAAAATAAATCTTTGCTTGATGTGGGATTGCGTGTTAAGTATCATTTTGCCCAGCAGACATATTAGAGAAATAAGCACTTTTGTCAGTCTATGCATTGTCTTCCAGCCTTTTCATTTTAAGGCTGATTGAGCAGGGTCAATTACTTTGTTCACAGTCAATATATCACTTTGATAAAAAAAAAAAAAAAGAAAAGAAAAGAAAAAAAGACCATCAGCAGCAAGTCCTATAGGCATGTTGTAATTAACTCTTTCCTCTCTCTCAAACCAGATCTGTTAAATTGCCTTTTAATGTGACCAAATTTCATATCAGCTGGGTTGTAAATGAACGATTGAGCCGAGAGGTAACATCCCAACATTTATATTGAGCAAGTGTATTGAACGTCAATACGCAATACTGCTAATGGGGGCTACTTGTATTGTTCACTTGCAGTTGACCTTGCATTCAAATAGCCAATAGGAAAAGTCAATGAAGAAAGCCAGATGGGATCACAGTTTCCACCATGGGGTTTGGACTTCCTGATCTGTGTTGAACTTTTGAACATAAGAATTACACGAGTGAGCAAGACCACTTTGTCTCCACTATTTTTGCTGTCACCACGCGGACAGACCTCCCGCGGATGTAGCTTTACACGCTAATGGACGCCACGCTAAAAGCAACACAGCCCCATACGGTGACAATGATCCATGTATCTTTACACGAAGTCTATGCGAATGTGCCGTTACAGATCCTCCCTGGTGTTTAGATGTGTCAGCTGACTTGTCACCATCCCCCCCAGCCCCCCATCCACTTTCATCTCTTGTTCCGCCGTCTATTCGCGCTTTTTTCTCATTCCTCGGCTTGTGATGACTCATCAATCTCCGACACATCACATCCGAGCCCTTACACCTCAGCCATGTGCCCTCTGACTCACCCTCTTAACTGTATCCCACCTCTTCTTTAACCTCCCTCAATTTCCTTCACCAGCTCATTTGAATAATACCTCACTATTTTTTTTTAAATCTGATTCCCTCAAGCCATCCATTCTTTCAACTCAGCATCACCGCTCAAGCAAAATTATATCAAATATTCTCGTTTTTTAAAATAGTTTTTACCCCCCTTTACTCATTACTGCTTCTCTGCTTATAGCTATCTTTTATCTTATTGGAAACAGACAAAAGGAACATTAGCTGATACAAATCAATTGATGGCGCTACACTGCGAGGCTGAGGGACTTGTCACATTACTCTAAGTAAGGTGAAGATCAATGCAAATCGATGGCCGCCGGTGAACAGTTCATTTATAACGTGCTGCAGCGATTGTTGAGATCCTGTGACTCTGGGCTAATTTCTTCATTCAAAGGATGGATGGACGCAATACATTATATCAACACAATTACCACATACAGTGAAAAAAGAGAATAGTTGGATGTACTTAAATGAATGAATTCAGGTAACAAGCAATTAAATTAATCCACTTAGGTTATCTTAAGGCGACTGCTTAGTCAGATTTATTATAATAATCATTTTTATTTATAGAGCACTTTTAAAAACATGGTTTACAAAGTGATTAACAATAAAAAGAACGTGTACAGTAAAACAATAAAACAGCTGCGACAAATTTAATCAACAATCAGATAGGGAAGAGTCAAAATGCAAAATCAGTGACATGATTTAGTGAAGCAAACAAGGATACAGATTTAAAAGGTAAATTAAATTTGAATGACTGACTTAAAATTTGGGGGTTTCTTTTAAAAGATGATAATAAATAATAAATATAATTGATCAAAAATAAAATTTGTATGATAGATAATAAATAAAAAAATAAACAGTCTATAATGATGTGATATTAAATGGTATAAAATGACTTATGAGTTAACTTTAGCTAGTGTTAGCGCACAATTTCAAGGTCATAGTGTGAATATTCAATTACAAGTCACAAACATTGCTCTATTTTTGGTCCACATGAGTCATTACATGCAAACAAGATGAATTTGTTGGAATATTGTCCCTTGATTCCCTTCAAACACAGCCCAAATACGCTTATTTACAAAATACAATCCAGACCAGTGGCTGTTGATGGCTCTTGGATCTTTGAAAGCTAATTAAAATATAATAATAAGAGTCATAATAACTGGCTGCAGCAGAATAAAACCAGAGCCAACACATTCTGTTTGACAAAAACAAGCCTTTAAAGATCTCAGACCTCAGAGAACACAGTGCTGATTGACTTAACTAGTTCAGCCATCGTGGTTACAGTTTCCACTCAGTCTCTCTGGCAGACCTGCCCGATTACAGGCGTCGGTGCCAATAAAGCGTGACTTGTAAATAAATGCTATTATGGTTTGAATTAGTGACAGTGTGCAGCATCAATATGACTACCGGCAAGAATTAACGCCAAGCTAAATTACAGGCAGCTGGAACGGTGAGGTAGCAATTTACACATTTAACAAACTGCACCCGTTTTCTCTTTTATTGACATGGCACCGTTCTATTTTATTTTTTAATGTACATATTTATTTATTTTCTGCATTTTTCTAAATTGTTCTCCAGCCCTCGGTGATCATAGAATAAACAGGAACTCTTCTTTTTATGAAGCAAAGAGGTATGGTTGAAACTGAACTCTTAGAGAGGTTTGTTCAGACTAAACTATTATTGTAACATCAATTTTTAAGGCTGGCTCTCTTTCTGCCATTGTTTGTTATTGACAAACTAATTTTAGTGGGAAAACTCACATCAAGGCTTTTGTGTTTGTTGTAGTACATAGTAACCAAAGAAATAACTCAGCAAACTGTGACAATATTTGCCCAAATGTGAGGTTTAAAATCGTTTTAAAAGCCCCTTTTCACCACAGGACATCACACAATCTGTGCTTGCATCTGCACTTGTATCAGGTCGTCCTGGCCACCTCGTTCTTTAATAATCCTGGTGGGGAATGTATGGAGCTGGCGGGCAAATGCTTTAGCTAGTTGCCTGACTTGGCTACTTGCCAAAACTATTAAATGCTGTCCCCAGGCGCCTGTCAGATAATGATTACCCTCTTGTGCAGTAGTCCTGGATCTTCACACACCTTGTCTAAATGCTCTGGCTGGATTCTGGCAAGGCAGACTAAATGCAGTCTGTTTGACAGATCATGGACAGCGATGTCCCCACAGGCTGGCAGATGGCTGCAAACAGCTTTAATAACATGGCGTAAGTACACACACTACACACACACTCACTGAACACACACATATATATCTACATGGACCACATCACTTTTGTATGTTAATTTAAATGAAACAGTAATATATATTCAGTCACAGATCAAATGAGAAGTACGAAGCACATGGGCCGACATGTGTTTTAGGTCAGCAGATATATTCTTCAATGTTTTAGGAATATTTGGTTTGTTCACTCACATTTACTGAATAGAAAGGCACAGAGTGTTGTCCAGTGCGTGCCAGCGCCTCTCTCTTCCTCTGTGATGCTGCCATGGGCCAACACAAAACATCTGGGAGTTCACACTGTGTGAGTGCACTAGATTTGCACTGCGCCTGTGTTAGAGTGTATTGGCTGCACAGCAAGCCTGCCAGGCTAAGAGTCCAACATCTGTGAGTTCAGATGTTTTCTAATGATATGCTAATGGAGCTGGAGGGAGACAAGCGCAGAGGCTAATGTAACGGTCACAAACCTCTGCCTCCATCTCACTCTGCCTGCTCCTTCACTGACGATCGCACCATTGTTCCCTTCTCCACACTAATTCACCCTTTACATCAGGCTGAAAAGCTTCAGATAAATGGATTCATTTCACAGAGACATAAAACTATCAATTTATTTCATCTCCATATCATCGAAATCACAACTGTGTTTACAAAGCATGTTTTTTCACTGTTGAAATATCATGCATTTATTACATTCCCCTGCTAGTTTAACAATGACCCATACTTCTTTTGCGTCGGAATAGGGAGTGATTTTTTATTTCAGCCATTTTATTTCCAACATATTCTGTGTCTCTCAGTCTCTTCCTTTAATTAGCCAAGGTATAACAATCTTAAGTTTTTAATAAAACATATTTGCTAATTACATGCATTAACTCAGCTGTGAAGTGCCTCTTTTCAGTTCATTACAAGACAGGGTACTGTGTACAAAATTAGAAGCCTCATCATGACAAACCATTAAGTATGTGCTCTAAAGGACTTGACATACTGGATCAGGTGAGGATGACAGTAACTACTTAAAGGCCACCAACATCTCTACCAACAGCAGCTCAAACCCCTTCAGACAAAATGCACATAATTCACCTTTAAGATGATTTCTGTAAAGCTATATAAGAGACACTGTCTGTTCATTGAACAACCTATTATTTACCTTTTTGGTGCTAATGCTCAATTTGCGGTTATAACAAAGGGGCACAATGCATTGAACACAATGGGGGCAGTGTTCATGTTTTTTTTTTATTTCACACACCTCTCTGGTTGCGTATTCTGTTTATTGTGAACTCATGTGGATGCAGTGCTTTATTCCAGAGACATTTTGAATGAAGCCTCACCCGCCTGTCCTTCACAGACATGGACATAACACACAAAGGAGTTATCAGACCATCTCTATTCAGCCGCCAATAACCTCAGGCTTAACCCGAATCGTGGCTGCGGCGTTTGTGCGCACACGTGTCTGTGTCACACGGAGAAAGACGGCACAGGAGAGGGGAGATGTTTCCTGTGATGTGGAAGCGCCTGCGGAGAATTGGCCTCAGAGAAATGATAGGATTGGAAGGAGATGGTGGGGGTGTATCAAAGCTTTTGTGTCAGCTGAATATGACATGTATACAGAGAGAGAGAGTGTGTGTCCTGAATGCTGCCGTTTACTTGCATTGTTGTAGGTGGATGTCTTACTGTGTCAACTGTTGGCTGTTCAGAGAAAGACTTAATTGCTCTACAAGATCAAAAACGCCGTTCAAAGTAACTCTTGAAGGAGGAGTAAGTGAAACAGTTTGATATGGTTTATACTTCTCTGTATTCAGACAACTATTACTGTTAAAGGTTGTGCAGTCGGTAATATTCTTGTCCCACTCTCTCTGCTTTACAACAAACACATAATTCAATTTATTGTGTCCCTTTCTCTTTTATCCAATCAGAACTGAGAACACAATTCTGTCACACCATCTCAAACAAATGGTGGATCAAGCAAAAAGGGGAGCCAGTTGAATTAAACTGTCGTGTTTAAAGGCTTTATAAATCTGCAGTAAATGTGCACACTGCCTTTTGTCTGTATTTGGCATTTCTGTCCCTTTCTTTACATTTAATTGGATTTTTTTTAATGTAGTATGCAGCTTTCAGCCAATCAAAACTATCTATATGACAAGTGCATTATTTCTGAAGAGGGTCTGAAGGGTACAAACAAGATGGATCCCTGGCAGCACAAGGGAACAGTGTGGATCTACACACACAGAAGTAAGGTGAGTAGACAATAAGATTTGTCACATCCACTGGAGAAGAGGAATGAAATGGGGGTGGGGGGGGGCTACCATTTCAAACAATATTTGTCTTGTTCTTGTGACAAACAGCCTTATGCTGAGAAAAAGGATTGTGAAATGCTTCACCACTGGCATTTATATGTGTGCGTAGACTGTGCTGTACTCATAACCCTGTATTACAAATTATAGTATCCCATTCTTACCGAATCTGACACAAAATGCAGTGAGCTTAGTGTTATTGAGTTCCTTGAGACATGAAAGGAATAAACCAAGTATCACCTTTGACATCGAGTGAGCTGTGATCTGGAGTTTTGAAAGCCCAGTTATCATTTACTTGTTGTGGTTATGTGGTGCTACTTGCTCCATGTTTGTTTTGCTGTGCATCATTTAAGCATAACTTGTTTAAGCATCCAAAATTCAGAAACCAGGACACGCCACAGTACACCGCTGTTTTCCAGAGTTTGCAGGTAGCATAACTATGTTTCTTAAAGCCAAGAGAATAAGCTTCTGAAATCTGGATATAATATTAACAAGACAAAAACTGGATCTTTTAAAAATCCGATCAAACCCAGGATACTTCAGGGCTTGTAAACACACTCACAGTATGTTTTATACTCTAAATGAATATCTTATTTTGGTGGTTTACAAGAAATGTCAAGCTTTTTATTTATTCTGCATGTTTTGTGTCGCACTCACGTCACATCTAAAAGAGCACAGGTTTTGGCAAGCAGGTGCTCATGAATATTCAAAACTGAGGGAACTAATCCAAATATCTGCTTTTAAAGCCGTAAACCTAACTCTACCGTAAAAAATATCAGGAATCAGCAGCAGCATTTGTCACGACTTGTGTGTGCTTTAACTGTATTGATCACTGTTCCAAACAGCTTCCTCTCTGCTGCCATTTCTCATCAGTATGCACTGCTGGCTTCACTATAGGAGACGCCTGGCAGGAAGTGATCAAAACAGCCTTCGAGAAACCCCCCGCTAAAGAATATTAATTGTGTTGTGACAGGTACGAAGTTTACAATAATTGTCTGTTTTCCTTTTTCTTAATTTGATATTAACTACATAAAGGAATTTACAAAGAGAGCATTCAGACGTTTAAAGTGATGGGAAACTGGGCTAGAATCAATCACAGAGGTTAAAAAAAAAAAAAAAAAGCAGTTCCCCAGAGAAATTGTTTTCAAACAAGGGCCTGGAGCCTCCTTGTTGTGGCTAAGACCTCACTGTATATGGATTGAACAAGTTGTGGCTTTAAAATAAACTAGCAGCATCTAAAAACAGGAATTAGAATGTTGTGTCCTGTATTTCTATGTCCCATCCACTACCCCAACCTGCCTACTGCTTGAACAACAGAGCTGAATAACAAAATCAGACGAAACAAGCGTGACATTTTTGAACATAACTACATATTTTGGTCAATATTCGTGTCTTGGGCTGCCTCAGTGGCTCACCTGGTAGAGTGCATACCTCATACTCTGGAAACACAGGATTGATTCCGGCTCAGGTCTTTGGCCAATGTCATTCCCCTCTCTCTCACCATGTTCATATGAAAAAAAATAAAGACAAAAATGATCTTAGTCTGATGCCAATACTTAAAGAGTCAAACCTGATCAACAAATCACCTAAAGTTGCATTACTTGATAAATGTCCTTTGTTACAACTGTACACCTGCTTTTCTACTTTTTTTAATAAATAATAAAATAAACCTGAGCCACTTCACCACAAATTACTTAGACATTACATCAAACTTACCTTCAAATTGTAGCTCCGAGTTCAACATTAGACAAACCACAATTATCTCCTCCTCGTTAAACCCTGCGTATAAATTCATTGCTAATATTTCCCCTTTTTCTCCTCACACTTCCTTTTTTTTAATCTTTTTTTTGTGCCGTTTCTCTGTTGAAGTTGACATATGGCCATCGCTGGACTAGACACAGCCAAAAGTAATGAACTCAAGACCTAAAGACTATATGACATCTTTTTTTTCACATATTACATAAAGCTATCTGATGATTAAACAGTTCCTCGAGTACAAGAAGAAAAAAAAAACCCCACACACACCCTCCATTAAACAGTATGTGAAAGAATGTGTTATCAAAATTAACCTCATTTACAGTAAGTTATCATTTCATATGAAGTCAAATAAACAATGCAGAACCCTATGTGCTGCAGCTTTCATTTATGCGTAGCATGCGGTTATATATGTGTGTGTGTGGCTCTAAATGTGCTGATGGGACTGCAGACAAATGGCGTTTTCCCTCTGTTCCCTTCCTCTTGTTTGGCTCGTTAGTGGATCACAGACAGAGCTGCTTCCTTAATCGACATGAATAATGGACAACTTGTTTGTTTTCACTGTAAACAGCAGAAAATCATGCCTGCTCTATGCACATGCCTCAGCACATATGACTACAGTGAGTGCACAATGTTAGGTCTATTGTGGTGATGGTTTTGTGGATGAATGAACGAACAAAATGTAACAATCAAACACAAATATTGCAAAAATAATGAAGTTCCACTGAAGTGTAGTAAATGTAAACTTTGTGTAACTTTTGTTCTTCTTCTTCCTTGTTTTGGACCCGTTACATTTGGCAATTTGATTACTGCTTATTTCTTTAACAACTTCCATACTCTAACGTTTAAAAGACTGTAGTGAAAGTAATTGCGGTGCTGCTGTGTGGGTTATTTATTTCTAATAGATCAAATCTGTGCTGTATGGGCCTCCTCTGGTTGAGAAAACAAAAGATTTTCAGGGATAGCTCAGCTCACTGGCAATCCTCCACATAATCAGCAGGATGAACAAGGCGCGAAGACACCAGATGGATGAGAGCTAAAAGTCTTTGAAATAAGCCTCTGGTTAAACTCCACAAACTTGATACCTAGGAAACAGAACATAAACGCACTGGCAACAAGCACGCTTCTGAAGCACCTAGAAAAGTGGGATTTGTACAGAGCAAGAAATACTGCCTGAATTTTTGTAAAAACTAATATTTATTTTTCAAATTTGTTACAGTCTTGAGATTATGGTTCTGGTTAGTGTGGTGGATGTGTGATAACTGCTAAGGTGTACCCCGCAACAAAACTGTGTCACATAGAGGAATGGTACAATTGCCAGTTTGGTCTTTTTGGTGACATCTGGTGGTTAAAGGGGAGATTACAGGTTTGAGAAAATGTCTGATGGGGATTTTGCTCAAATGGATACATGAGTGTGCTTCTTCTGCAGCAGTGCTCACTTTGTCTGCTCTGGGTGGCTGCAGAAAAGGGAACAGGAATATATTGTGGAGCTTGTATTTTTCCAAAAATGCACAGATTGTTGATGAGATTAAAGCAGCACTGGGTAACCTTTAGCCAGAAGAGGGCGCTGATATTCACCGGCATGGTTTGTTTAGTGTAATGGAGAGTGTCCAAGCGGCAAGTTTGGAAGAAAAGTGGTAGGAAATGGTAGGGCAATTTTAGTGTCCATCTAGTACTGTGTCAGATAGGCATGATTCTACTGATCTTATGTCTGAGAACCATCAAAATGATTTGTGAGAATATATATTTTTGGGCTAAAAGTTATAGGATGCTCCTTTAAGATACTATGTAAATATAGTTTTAATTGATGTGTTATTGATGTGTGCAATATACAAATACTAGATTATATCAAACTTAACTTTAGAGCTTACCTTAAACTCTGAGTTCACCTTCGAAACAGTTTAATCCTGCAATTATTATCTTAGGAATGCATTGCCAACAATTGTATGTGGTTCCCTTTTCCTCCTCTTTCTGTTTCCATTTGGGCGGCGTCCCTATGACATACTATAAGCAATAGTCATTTTCCCTGTAGGATTTTTCCAATGCCACTGATTCAATGTCAACAAGCTCTGTAAACCAACCAGCCAATCAGGGCATTCCTTATTCGAACAGACTCACTCCAAGTTAAATATGTAGAGAATAAAAAGAGAGAAAACAAAAAAATATTAAAAAGTCACCACAACTTTTTGTACCAGGCTGCAAAGGGCAGAGTTGTAGTGGTATTACATGGCTTCTGGGGAAAAAATAGAGGTTGTTTGGAGAGAACACTAAACAGCTTACAGGAAGGTCAAAGATCCATTTGTAACAGTGAGGAAACTAACATTTATATTTTCACTATGGAAAAAAACAGCCTAATTATAACTCTGCAAGAAGCTTGTTTACTTAAATCTCCTTCGTCCACTTACAATCTTTATACAGAATACGAATGCTTTTAAAAACACTTTCTTTTTTTGACCAATGCTCACCCTCTCTTTGCTATTACTATTTCTGTCCCACGCAGAAACACACACACCATGCTTAATTAGTGATTTCCAGACATAGTGGGGTGCCAAATGCCAACCATCAGTCAGCGGTCGTTGGTTTGAAACCTCTCATTACCCGACACATTTTCCATTTTGTTTGTCTTTCCTTATGTCTCCTTGTTTTTCTTCATTCACGTTTATTCTGCCTAATCAGTCTATACCTTCAGACTTCAAGCTCTCACCATATTCCCTCATGTCTCCTCATTTGACTCCCGCTCGACGAGCATCGGGAGAACTCGCCGACCTTTGGTGACCTTTAACGGCAGCACCGGCAGCTGTGTCTGACTCTGGGAGTTCGTCTGCGCAGGTATTTATTTTCGCAAAGGATTGATTTCTGCTCAACATCAGCAGAAAACACAGACGCACTGTTTTTAAACTTGTTTAATTGGCAGCAACACAAATCTCTCGAGAGTTGAAGTATAACTGCCAAGAAGATCTGTTTTAAAGAAATTTGGACTAAAATGACTCTGTGTCTCAGTGTTTGTGAGTGTTATTGCCTCCAGCTGCATAGTGTTTGGAACTGTGTTGTTAAATGAGAGCACTCCTTCTCAACTTTCTGAAAGCACTCGGTGTAATGCTTCTCAAAATTCTTTTTTTATTCCAATTGTTTGATTAAAAACGGAGCCAGGATTCCGACCCACAGTGCTAATGTGGCAACGGTTAATTGTAATTATGGACAGAATTATCCCTCTTCACAGTTGCACTCATTTAACCCAGTGGTTTTTCTCTGTCCGTTCCAAAAATGTCCATGTTTCCCAGAATATGTCTAATTGCGGTTACAAGCCCCATTCACTGATGTCCACATGCAACAATCAATCTTTTTTTTTAATTGTCAGTTTATTTGCCTTTCTTATCAAGGCCAAGAGAATGTTTAACACACACCAGAAGTTTTGGCCAATCACACGCCTGTGTAGCAAGAGCTCTCAAATGAAGGATGCTCCCATCGGTTCTAGAAAAGTGATTTAATGGCTGCCAATAAAACAAAACAATGCAAACAACACAAAAAAGAACATCATAAATTGAGAAAAGGGAAGCAAAGTGAAATGCAGATAATATTAGAAGTTAGGTCAAATTTGGTTTAAAGAAATGTCTCAGTATTTTTGTGGTGATGAATTAGTTTAGTTAAAAAATAAAAATGGAAAAAGGTTGCTATGTTGCTGATGGTGGTTGGGGTTTGGACTGGATGGAAACTTCAGGTGGTGCAGCACATCACTGTCCTTTCATGGAATCCATTTTCTGCATTTAACCCATGGTAGAAAGAAACCCATTAGGAGCAGATGGCAACCACTGAGCAGAGCTATGGGACCATCTCGGGATCTAAGCCAGTCCCTAATGGGTATCAAATCTAGTACTTAGGTAAAAGTGCTAAGCACCTACTGTGGCTTCTATGCTTCAGGCATGAATGAGAGAGAGTGAATGGTTGCCCTGCTGTTAAGTTTCCAGCCTTGCGACTCTGAATAAGATGTTCAAAGCACATCACAAACAAACTATTATTCATCACTGAAGCCTAATTAACCGACTAAAAGCGCTATTTAAGGATGGGGTTATTACTCACATTATTCATTTCAACTGTTTTTTTTAATTAATTTTGCCTGTGATTTTGTGATGTGACAACACCAAGCCACTCTCTTCTGTTTTTTTTCTCCCCTGGAGTAAAGCAGAGGCAGTCATGTGTGTTTAATAGCCCCTCAGTGGGGGCTTCCGGTGCAGCTCAGAGCTCCCCAGCGTGATTTAGCAGTGAATCAAGAAGATCTCATTTACACTCTTGCCTTATACTGCCCTGCGTTCATCCACAGACCACCAGTCACTGGTTTAAAGCCAGTACAGTGAAAAAGGATTGCACAGTGTGAGGGAATCATAAAGCTGCAATTTCTGTGAAGGTCAAGTTCTGAACTTCTAATGTAGTAATGTCTGAAGATAAAGTGAATCTTTCTTTCTTTCTTTCTTTCTATGTTGTCATTGCATTTTCATTTCAATCTGCTGCTGTTTTTTATATTCTGTTGAGCAAAAGCAATAAAATTTTGACATTTTTGGTAGGACACATTCTTTACAATAACACTAACAGTGACTGTCAGGGCAAACTATGATCTCAAGAGAATGCACATTTTTCCAGTACCCATAAGATCAACACAAATTTACATTAATGTCATGTTTTTGACGTAGCAGGACAGATTTTTATCTCCGGTGTAATATACCAACCTATGGTCAGTGGATAACGGTCGGTTGAGGTGCCGTGCCTTTTAACTCCTCCATTCACTTTACTGTGTGCTGTCTCTTCAAGGCAAAATCACTAAGGTGAGAGAAGTCAAGGCTGTCTGAGCATTAAAAAACAACGTGTCAGGTTTACACGACTGTTTAGGCCTCTATAATTTAACCAGCTTCTTGTGACTAAAAAGCAACAAAGTCATGTTACACGCCTTGTGAGTCAACGTGTTGTAACCAAGCCAGCTCGGAGCGGGAGAAACGAGGAGCAGGGGAATGCAGCGAACGAGATAAATGTTTTTTTTCTTCAAAGGAACCCAGCCTGTGGCGCCGTGCTCCTTCTCTCTCTCTCTCTCTCTTTTTTTTTTCCTCTCGTTTAATTAAGAAAGCAATCCCTCCTTCCCCTGAGCTGCCTCGCTCTCAGTCTCACTCATTCTGGTGGAAGCCTTGTTTAATAAATGATGGTGATGATAATGGCGGGTGACAGGGAGCAGTGTGAGCGCGTTGGCATCGTATGTGGCTCTACACGCGTTTGTGTTAGGTGCTCGCGTGGCTGTCAACACCGCTCCGACGCGTACAGCAGCTTGGCTACAATAACACTCAATTAAGATTGTACATGTGACACGGAGAATTAATGTCATCACTGCGGCGCGCCAGATGAACCTTACAAGATGCAAAGTTGACGCCGTTCCATTTTTCAAGTGATCAACAATGGTACACGTCTTTCGGTGTCGTTTGTTTGCCCGCGTCGATTGGTAATTACAGCGTTCCATCATAATTGTGGTCGAGAAAGCCACGACACAACCCGCTCGCAACAGTTTCTAATGAAAATAAAGACTAGACGTTGCATTTGTGGCTCAAACGGTTGAGGAAAACGTAGCGCCAGTTGTGCAAATATAACTGCCAGCAACCGGCAATGTGCTGCAAGATTTACATCACATATTCATCGCAACATGCAAAACACGTATTGGAGTCAATGTTCCTTTAAAGATTAATTAGAAGCATGGATGTACATTGTGTGCAGAGGGAAACAGTAGTCTATTGATATTTGTGTTAGAGGGAACACATCTATTATTCACGTTAACTTGGAGTACACAGCAAAGACAGGATTTGGAAAAATAAAATGCTTTAGATTGAAACTAACTCCTTTTTATTGATATGTACGGCCTGAACTGTGAAGGGTTCAGGGTGGCTGGATGGGCACACTCTGGAATATCAGCTGTTAATTGCCACAGAGCTGATTGACGACCATTCACTCTTGCATTCATTCACTATGGGCAATTTATGCAGATCCATCAATTGACTTATAGTACCCAGAGAGCACTTGGAGAACAGAGAACAGAAATCCACTGCCTTCTCGCTGTCAGAAGGAGTGCAAACTATGACTATTAGGACTATGAATATTATAAGGACAGACAGGGAAAGTAATATATACTGTTAACTGTATAATACATCAATGAGTGTCCTTGAAGCAAAACTATATAACTTAAGAATTTGGGCTCAGTAGAGGACTCCAACAAACAGACATGATATTTGAATGATTTTAAGGCTTTGTATTTTCTTGTAAAAGTTACACAGTACAGCTTTAAAATACAACTCTTATTAGATGTTGAGTAACTGGTGTCATTATGTCATGATCATTGAGCATTCTGTGAGTATGTTGTGTTGGATTGTGTTTGGCAAATAACAGCCGTCCAGTGACTTCTGTGCTATATTGTAGACTCATTTTTACAGTCTATGCATTATACACATGCCACACAGAAGCATGTGTCTAATTTGTTCATACCATTTCAGAATTGAACAGACTAAAGGCCCAATGTTTACAGATGTGTAAATCCATTGCGTTCATGTCTTTATTTTACAATTATAGACCTACAAGTTTCAACTGGATCACATGATGTCTAGTGTGCTACAGAAATACTTACATAAAACAAAATGTTGTTTTCAGGTCATGCAATATTGTTTGTCATCATATAGTGCAGTAGTGTCAAACTCAAAGTGGTGAGGGGCTGCAAAAGTTAATAAGAATCCTTTCAGGGGCCGAAGATAGTGACATTTGGAAGCTTTTATTAAAGCTTTCATTGAAACTGATTTTAGTTGGATTTGAACAGGTTTTAGTCAGATTTGAACAGGTTTTAGTTGGATTTCAACAGATTTTAGTCAGATTTCAACAGGTTTTAGTTGGATTTCAACAGATTTTAGTCAGATTTCAACTGTTTTTATTTATCTTTGTAGCAAAATACAAATCCATCTAAAACATTTTCAAGTTCAATGAATAAAACCTAGTGACAAAAATGTGACCTTCTAAATGAATTGAAGGGCCATATAAAACATTGCAAAGGGCCGCATTTGGCCCCTGGGCCTCGAGTTTGACATGTGGCTTGCTGGACTTGAGAGCCTTTATATTTTTTGTATTATATTAGGTATTTTGTATAATATCCATTTATAATATAACCTTGTATGAGTGGACTTTGCCTAACAGTCAAACCATGGTTGATCTCTAACCAAAAATTACAGCAAGAATCCACATTTTGTGCTTTTTTTCTCACACAGACTGAATTCAAATAGACTGTGCATTTATAACTATGCTTAATGCACATTAAATAAATGCTTGAAGTAAAGCTTAGGATATCTTCAAAATCTTAATCTGAAATGCATAATAAGAGCCTTGGATGTAAGTCACTTCTTAGCAATGACACTCTAGTGTAACATATCAATACACAGCAGGGTTAGTGCCTGAAGTAGCTGGCAGCCACGTGAAATTAGCATTTAAAAAATGTTTTTGCAGTTTCGCCTCAGGTGCTGTGATTGAACACACTGTAAGCAACCTTGGTACAGTGTGGCTCGGTGCAAAGGCAGCAAGGGGGGAACAGGCAGTATATGGCCTCCCTTCAAATGATTCATTCTGACATTTGTTGGGGGCGGAGCGACGGTAGCAATGGTTCATGACAGGGGAAGAAGGGATAGAAGATGAAAGCAGAAGCCAAGAATGGTGAGGGAAACGAGTGGTAAATAGAGGAGGGGTGAGCGCAGAGCATACATAAAGGAAACAGAGAAGGGCGGCAGGAGAGGGGGAAATGGAATGGGTCAGTGAAGACCAAAAATGAGATGGGAGAGTGGGAATATAGAAAGATAAGATGAAAGGGGAGGACGGCTTAAAAGAGAACAAGAGAGACATAGTGCGGCGGTATAGAGAAGGGAATATAGAGAAGAGCTCACAAAGAAGAGGAGCAAGGGTAATGAAGACAAAAGTAGACCAGGGAGTTGGGAAGTGTAAGTACTGGAGCAGAGCTGGACAGGGAACAGCACCAAGATGAAAGAGGAGTGAGGAGGCAAGAAGTGAAGGCAGGCAGTAGAGGTGAGAAGTTAGAGAGAGGAAACAGGAACAGCAGGATTTTTTATGTAACAAAAGTGCCAGCTATTTTCGCCTGTCCCCTGCGTGTTTCAGAATTGATTTTCAGATTTGACTGTGCCATGCTACATGACAGAGTTATTGACTCTATATGAGCCTCCCCTCAGCCTTAGATCTTTAGGCTGCTCCCTTTTGACCGGTGGACAGTTGGAGATTGGGCTTTTTTCCACCAGAGCTCCTTTGGTCCGAGACAGCCTGCTGGAGGAGATAAGACAAATCAGTTACGGGAACCTTTCTTAAAACACATTTTGACGCATTTTTGTCAGCATCACCATTTTTTCCACTGCTCTTACTCTTTAAATACTCCTCGATTGATGTAACTCTTAACATTACAGGAGCGCCATCATTTTATCTGTCTTCAGATTTAACAGCCGTCTTTTCTGCAGCCTGCTACCTACAGAAGCCCTGCAGGGACATCTTTTCTTAGGTTGTCTTCATGTAGGATTATATGTTTGAAAAGAGTGCGCTTCTCATCCAGCAGCATTCTTTTTATTGGTTTTATTAAGTTATCATGCATGTTGATTTTTCCATTTTTCCATATCCAGAAACAAAACACTGATACACAAAGGTTAGGATAAATAATAGTGGACAGAATCGGACAGACGTGTAGCTCCGTGCCCCACTTCTTCGCTGAAACATGTTTAATTCATCCTCGCCTTCACTTTCTTCCTGCTTCAGTTTCCTCTCTACTGCTTAACGTAGCTTTCGTATTTTTTCATGGGCGCTCGCAGGCTTGTAGCTCACTTTTCCAGTTGTTTTTGCTTCTTTTGATTCTCCTTAACACACACACGCGGCTAGCAATTACTTTAATTTCTGCACTCGCGTCACTGTAGAACGTGTGTCAAAACGCCTCGCGCAGAAAAGATGAGACGTATAGAAGGAACGGAGCAAGATGGAACGAGCTCGAGTGCGTTCGTGTGCCACAATGAGGCAAATACATCAACAAATAAACAGATTTTGTTGCTCTTTATGCTTTGATAGAAAAGAAACCACAAACCACTTGAATGTGACCACTGTTATGAGATTTCAGTCTGCATAAAACTAATCCATAAAGCATTAAGTGGAATTAAGTGGAATACATTACCGTTTTCTAGAAATGACTCAGTAAGATATCAAAGTTACAGTTTAATGTTGGAGTAAATCTGTCATGTGATGAACAATTTGGGGCAATTAATGTGTTGGGATGAGTCAGGAGAGATGATTCACATTTTTGTACCAGTGCACACACAGCTGCGCAAGTCGATCCGAGCCAGTTCTTCTGAGTGAGTGACTTGCTCCAATACTTTCAAAAACAAGTGCAATGAAATGAAAGATTCTCTCATTTGACTGAAAGAGCTACAAGGAGCCATTTTCCAGGACTGTGGACCAATCACTGAAACACACTCTTGGCAACTAGTCTCTGACCAGCATTAGGACCACTTGTGACCAGAAAGAGCTGGGATAAAAGTTAAAATGTTCATCCATTTAGTTTAGTACTAAATGGGCCACAGAAAGGAAGTAGGTGTGTTTGTAGTTTGGCAGTTTACAAAGCAGAGAATACGCAACATTAAAGGAGTAGTTTCAAAAACTGATATTTACCCTCATGGGCCCCTGGAAATTTTTGTTATATTTTTTTAAGAGTGTTTTTTATGTGATTTGTTTTTCCTTAAAGACTTTCTTTTAAACCAAACTGCTCCACTTGTGCCCCTTTGGCATTTTTTTATTTTATTTTTTTTTTTGCACCATTGACAGCCTTTCAAAATGCATTTTTTTCAACACACTACCATTGCAATTTGTTTTTGTTTTTTTTAATAGATTTTTTTTATTCCATGGTGTTGAAATCCCTTAATGTTTCTATGGCAACAGACAATTTTGAATTTTGACAAAGGTTGAGCAATTTATTAAAAAAAATAAATAAAAAAATCAAGACTGTTTTTTGACACTCCTAGACTCAGATAATCCCTCCTAAAATTTAATTTGCATATATGGGGTGGGGGAAAATGTTAACTTTTTGTGTGTGTGTGTGTGTGTGTGTTTTTCTAAAAATGGTATTAAAAGTGTTAAAAATTCTAAAAATTCATATCTATTTGTTATGTATGATGAGGGCTGAAGTTCCTTATGAGATTCATTACAAACAAATTCTGGTGGAGCACAAAGTGAAGGGACCCCCAAGGGTTAAATGCACATCACACCACCACTGACTCTCTTACGTTCATTAATTCACCACGGATAATTTTAATTGCGAGTGTTGAACAGTGAGAGGAAGACGAAGACACTGGGAGGACATGCAGACTCCACACAGACAGGCCCTGTGTATTTAACTCTAATGTTGCTTGTAAAAGAATAGATGCTAGTTCCTCTGTAAACAAGATATTATTGTGTTGATTGTAGAAACACATTGTAAGCATTTGACAGTAGCACTACCACCACTTTATTTCAACTGGCAGACCAGCATTTAGTGTGTGTATGGTGTGGGTAGTGGGCACAAGCACAAAAGTCACTGACACTGCAGCACCCCATAAGACATAACCATTGCTGGAACTTTAACTTAGTGTTCTGGGTTGCTATCTCCATTTTTTTATTTAATGATTTTGTTTTAAGTCAAAAACAAGACATTTATTTTTATATAGTCCAATATCCCAAAATGGACAGGCAGTGCAATAGGTCCCATCAGGACATGTAGACACATACTGGATGAGTGCATCTAGGCCAGAGTCCAGAGAATAGAATAGCTCCGGACAGCCTCAGTGAGATGAGGTAGTCTCAGCCAGAGGAATGGGAAGAAGAAGGATGGGAAATCGAGCTTTCTTTGTGTATTTAACTGGAATCACAATCCTAACACAGTGAAACACCAACAAGATTGAAGTTGTACAAAGTGCCTTGGCTTATCATTAAACCACTAACCCACACAAACTTACATTCATCAATAATCCCTCTGAATTATTCATCCTCAGGCCTTGGTCTGTGGCTCGCTCTGGCCCTGTCCCTCCTCTGAGCCTGGTACAATGTGGCCCTGTGGGCTTCCTGCGCTCACAGGAAGACAGCGCTCTTTCACTGCCAGCCAAGGCACACAGCTGAGCGGAAGATGAGCCCCCTCCGCGAGCAGTGCCCACCGCCCTCCCTCCTCCGTCCCCACTGCTTTCTGGATCACACCGACTGCCCCCTCCTCCCTCCGTCTGCGTCTGGACTCTCCTCACTATCCGCCGCCTCTCTCTCACCGCTCCTCCGTGAATGAACTCACCCGGCTCACTATCGGCCCATTACTTAATAGCTCTTGTCCTGCTCATTTTCATTTTCTTCTCCTCCAAATCTACTCGCCTTCCTTAATCACACGCTGCACGTTCTCTCAGAAGTTCTCTCTCCCTCTGTGTCCCTCCGAGGAGTCTTCCCCGCAGAAATCTTTTTACTCTTTTATGGACTATCATTACATTTCCCAGCCAACATTTCACTGCACTCTCATCCCTAAATTCTTTTATCTTCCAATGTCTCTCTCTACGCCTTTCATCCTCATCCATTCTTCTTCTCTTTGTACATACTTTTTTCACCTTCCTGCATCGTTTGCCCTTTGTCTTGTATAATTCAGTTAAAAATTTCTGTTTCTAACCAATGACACATAATAGGACTGTTTAAGACTTTAAATATGACTATGTTTTGTCCATTTAGCTCTTAAATGGTTTCTTTTTTCACAGTTGGCCTGAGTCACGGCTAACTCTGCACATTGACAGACAGCAGACAGCATTTATACTGAAAGCTGCAACAGAGTTTTTCTTCGAGCCATCAGTGCAAGTGTCAGGGCCTCAGACTGCATTTGAACCAGGCTGAGACTCTTTGATAATTGTTATTTCCATCAGACTGATTTTTTTTTTCTTTTCTTCCATCTCAAAATTGGAAGCATTTTCTATGGATCAGCACAAGACCACCTTTGGTCTAGTGACATGATATTCTTATTATGAGATGTGTGTGGGTGCATCATTTGGAAATGCATAGGATTCATAGAGATTCTTTAAGATAATTTAACCATTCAATTAGAAACAGCAGCTCTTTTGTTTCTTACAATGTATTATCGACTAACAGAGAGCTGCAAATGTGAATTTTTGATTAAAAAATATAGTGGCTTGCAGAAAAAGAATACAATAGATAAGTCAATTATAAATCACATTGAATTCCAAATATTCACATACAAAAGACAGCTGTGTAACTTATTGTAGAGATGTAGATGTATGGTTCGTGCTCTACCAGGTGAGCCACCAAGGCACCTCACTCTTCTGGGAAAACTGTGTGGAAAACCAAGTTTTTATTTATTTTCATGACAAAAGATGAATGAGAAAAATCGACAGTAAGTCAATGAAAACTTTATATTGCAACAAAGTTACAGTCATAAAGTGATCATGATTTCAGCTCAGAAAGTCGTAAAGTTCAAAATCATAACAGAAGAAGAAGAAAGATGTACTTGAAGTGAAAAATGTGCTAATGTTATTTTTAAATGAGCAGCAATTATTAGCCTATTAGCAGCAGTTCAAGAAAAGGTAGTCTTTTCTAAACATAATGTATGTTAAAACTTTTAAATACTGGATGTAAATAAATAAAAAAACTGTTTAAATAAGCCTATACAGACAAAGAACTAGTACTGTCAAGTTATTAATGTGGAAAAATGACTTTTGTGTGAATGATTTTTTTAACTCCCGTGTTTCCGAGGGCCACTTGAATGCACCATATATCTAAATTGTTCAGCATTATTGTGGTACACAGGAAATAGTCCTGGTAAACACTTCTATTTTACAAAAGGATGGTCATGGGTTTGATCCACGAAATGGCCAGGAGTTCTCTTTTGGTTCTACCACCCACCAGACGGACCAGATTGTAGGTAAATGAAATCATGTATAGGTGAATCTAAATTGTCAATAGTGAATGAAATTGAACAGACCAATGTGCATTTTCTACAGCCTGTATTATAAATCAACGTTTTTCAAAAACAAAAGAATCAGATCCGTTTTGAGGCCACCTGTACTTTAACAAACTCCGGGGGAAAAAGCGCCACAGGAGGTGTTGGATCCTGTCAAATAGGTCCCGATTTGTTCCCCTGTGTTCCTGCACAAATTAAGTCCTGGTTGTAAGACATATGCTTCCATTTTGCCCACACACAACTGCCACAAACAAGCCCAGAACAAGTGAAAACATAGTTTGAGCTGGCAGATGTTACAGAAGACAGCATCTGGACATAAAAGACATCAGGAAACAAAAAGCTTCAAAATCTTGCTCGGGGCCTGAGAGACTTTGTGCCTGGGTGCCTTAGAGGAAATGTGAATGGAACAAGCAGAAATGATAGTGGTTGAAAAGGAGTGCTTGCAATGACAGGGGTGCAGTGGAAAAGAAATAAGAGATATTAGGAGAAAGAAAAAATAACGGGACTGGAAGATACAAATGGATGAGGACTATACGTGAAAAAGGCAGAAGGACTGGAGGTGTGTGAGTAATACTGATGGGAGATAGAGTGGAATGAAGTAAGTGAGGGATGGAGGGATGTCATGGAAATGAGTAAAAGGAGGCAACAGCGTAACATGTAAAAAGACAAGATGAAGAGGCTGAAGTGGTGGTCAATGATGTCTTTTTCTGTTCGGTGGAAAGACAAGTGACTCTAACGTAGTCTCTTGAGCACAGAGGTATACAGTCCATATGCACACACACTCGCACACTTTTCAATGTTTCATGGCTTCCATTTGCAAGATTACATCTTTCAATTAAGACTGTGATGCTTGTCTGTGGGCCCTTGTGAGTCTCCATATATGAGTGCTACATGCAGTGAGTAGTAGAAAGAAATATTCAGGAAAGAGATGTGTGTGGGGGCATCATTTTGGCACGCTGCCTTTTTTCTAGTGGTTTCTAGTGGATTCTCAGAGACTCTCTAATAATATAACAATTTAATTAGAAACAGCAGCTCTATTGTTTCTTACGATATATTATTCGCTATACTGACTGTCTGGAAAAAAATAAAATTTAAACCCTTGAGTTACTGTTAGTATGTATATATGTATGTTACAAATAGCAATTACAATAATACTATACCAGAGAAAAACTGTACTACAGAAATGATAGAAATGGCAAAAAGCTGTTTACAATATTTGCCACAATTGCAACTCAAACAAAATTTTGCAATAAATGCGCTGGTATGTTAATAAGTATGACCCTGAATGCGAAATACAATACCGACATTCCCACACTGAGACAAGGTTAAGATTTTACTCCCAAAGTGAGTCTGTATATGTAGTTTTTTACCTTAATTAGACAAGGATTTGACCAGACATCCTTCCTCGGTATTATCAGTAGTCGTTACTTCCTTGTTGACATCGGCTTAGACCAATGGGAGTGCCCCAATTGGAGAACATGTGACATGAGAGCATATGATTGGCCAAAACTTCTTGTAAGTGCTGAACATTCTCATTGATTAAATTCCTTGATAATGAAGCTTGTCTCTTTTTTTTTCCAGATGATTTTCTCTACTTTAATTTGCTTGTGTATATTTTCTCTGTTCTCTCAAATTACAATTAATTTCATATTCATATCAGGTTTTAGCCCACCTGAACTCGTAATACTGATGGAATAACAAAATTGGTGCATGTGATTGATTAGAGAGTGGGTTGCATTTGGATTTCTCTCTGTGCTGTGAGCATTAGCATGAAATAAATTGTGCACATTTACTGTATGTCACTTTTTTTTCCTGCTGAACATGTGATCACGGGGTGTTGTCATCTGGGACTTGCCCTTCTGCTCTGTCTCTCGCTGCTATAAATAAATGATGGTCCCTCAGTTGGTGGGACCTATGCTCTTTCCTCCAAAGGTTGCAGCACTGTAAAAAGCTGCTACGTATTGATATGCTGGTAATTGTGAGAGTTACATGCCATTGTATACACATCTGCACATACAATAGGTAAACACAACTCCTACATAGGAAACAGCCTATGGTTCCGCTGTATGTTTGCAGTGGTGTGACACAGTGGTGTGACAGTGTGTGGGCAGATAATTGCTAAAGTCACTAGGCTTTATGTGTTCCCAGCAAACACCTACTATACTCTAAGTTGCCAGCTTGTTATCCACATACCCAATTATAGGTTGTCACGCAATGGTGTGTAAACAGTGTCGCTGATATAGGATTGTCTCTGCATCACCTTCTGACATGGGCACTCACATTATGCCATCACACGAGTCACTAAATCACTCCCACCCGGCATAAATACACCCTGGCTGTCGGTGAAATTGAGCATCACTTTAACTCATTGCGCAGCTCATTATCAAACGTGAAATTGCATAAAATTACAGCAGCACATTGTAATTCCTCCACACGCAATGACAATTTACAATGAGGGAAGTTATAGTCCCAGTTTATATTTTACACATAATATAGCATCATGAATGACGGTCTGTTTACACAGTCTTTCCTCTGGATTTCACTGTTAACATTCAATTTTGACACGAGACATTGCTAGCTGTATCAATTTTGACAGCAAACTTTAATTTAGTTTGTCTTTTGACTAAATTGCAATTTAGTTTTATTCATGATTCTGTCATCTTATCCTTATTAGTTTTTGTCTAGTTTTTAGTCGACTAAATATAAGAATTTAGTCGACTATGTCTACAATACAGGAACCTGCTGAAAAACAGCTTCCGGGCTGAGTCAGGCCCGATTTTTCTTTTAATCTTTTCCTGTTTAAAAATATAAATAAATAAATAAATAAAAATAAATAAATACAATAGACTTAGTCATTAAAATACTGTATAAAGAGTGATACTTCTTTTTCTGAATAATTTTTACTATTACTACCCTTTTACGGCATGGTATTGAGCTCTCAATGTGCAATACACACAGATTTCACTCTAATTATTCCAAACACAAATGGTTTGATATTTAAACATAGTTTGAAATCTAAAAGCCGTTCTCTTTTCGTCGCCTGTCGTCTTACCCTGGCTCTAACAAATGTTTGAATCTGACATCATTTCCACAACATTCAAAAACATGAGTTCTGATTGGATCTCTTCTCAACTCGCACAGCTTCTTCCTCCTTTTGATCGGATTTTGTCTTTGTCTGTTCAATGTTGTTTTTATTCATTCATCATAATTTCTTCTTCTGGCCTACGTTTCGGTAGCGGCTTTATTCTTGTAAGGGAGCGATTTGTCAATAGAAATACAATACGTCAGACACGGACTTGCTCTGCTCGTATGGAAAGTGATGGGGCAGTTGTAGCGAGATTAGCTTTAAATGTAATCCACCGTACCTGCCTGTGTCCCTCTTTGGAGACAAACTGCAGCCAACTACATTTAGGGCTAAACTAATCCATTGTTGATTCTGTCCTTTTATGGATAAATGAAGAATGTAAGCTACATCTGCAGAAATTCTTTGCGAGAGTATCTCCTTTAGCACAACTCGGGAGTGTTTGTATGTATGTAAACTTTACCGAGACTTGAAGAAGCGAGGATTTAACCACTTTTTTTGAACAGCATTCATCACCTACAGATTCAGTGCAAATTGTCCTCATTTATTTTCATAGTTTACCTTTAGATTTCACAGGCACTACGTCTGTATGTGCATTTATCACGTTTGTTTACAACTTTTTTTCTCCCCTTACATTCATCCCCCTCTTCTGCACTCTCTGTCTCTGCAGGTGGCCAGGTCATGTCATCCATAATAAATGTGCTCAGGTTTACTTCCCCCTTTAACCTGCGTGACACCCACTCTATTTATATCCCGGCTGTCATTTCACAAGGATTTATGCAGACACAAACAGAAACTACAGTATACAACATCAATATGTCAACTGTTGTGTTATAGGTGAAGGTCGTAGTCGGCTGACACTCATTACTGTTTTGGCGTTGCTCAGCAGGTCTCGCTCAATAAATGTGCTTTACATTCTCAGCTAAACCGACAAAAAAAAACATTCTGTCATCAAGCAATTACTGTAACAGCTTGTCCTTTGAAGGCTGCGTGAGTGTGTTACAGCGCCATTAAACGAACGCTACCTGCAACCACTTTTTCCTTTCAAGTCAAAACGGGGCCGACGTATGCTTTGGAGCAGGAGGATGCTAAAAACTGACACTGACAGAAATGTTTTTTTAATATATAAATCTGCAATATTGTACAAAATGCACACTAAATAGGATGTCTTGAGCAGCGATCCCATTCCATGTTCACTCATGTGTTGTGATATGTTCAGTAGAAAGGCCACCAGGGCAGCCACAGTGTCGCCACAGAAACATATGTTGACGTGACCTGAAAGCCATCGACATTAACCCTGAGGTTTCAAATCCATAGGGGTCTGCAGAGCTTCAGTTTAAAAAAAACAAAAAAAAACAAGAAGTATGGCAAAATAATAACAGGAAGCCAGCGTGCCAGCTCTTCACAACAATACTCCAAGGACTACACCACAGCATGGGATCTACATAGGCAACAGTGTCTAAGGGTAATTGAGTTTTATATGAGATGAGTAGGAAATGATATCTGCAGCTTTGCATGTCAAATGTCTTTCCTCTTTTAGTGCTTATACTATGGAACTGCGAACATATACTTTCTGATAAAAAGTTTGTGACACATTAGCAATATGGCAAAAAAATCCATCGAGTATATGCCTCCATGTGCATCGTGTTAATAATAATGTGAATATGACACATTCAGACAGTTCAGTTTTGTTTTTGTTAAAGTAGAGGAACAGACCCCATCTGGCCATGAAACATTTTTCTCAGAACTTGCCAGTGTAATTAATAAGTGTTTGCATAAAATGGTCTTTATTTCTAGTGGAATTCAAGTTGAACATTTTCTTCACATCAAAACTTGAACATTTCAAATTGACTCTGGTGGTGTAGACCTAGCTGTATCATGACTGCACATTTGCACGCCTGAGTGTTACTTATACACACTAATGTATGGGTCAAGCCACATTCAACTGAGAAGTACAATACAATGTGTTTACAGCTGTAAGCGATGGGCCTGTTCATAATTTATGATCAGAAGCATTTGTTATGTTTAATTCTGTTTTTGTTTTGAGCACCGCTGCATAACGGAGCATTTAAAGGACAAAGAGCCCTCTGAATACATTGTAGAGAGTTGTTGTTTTGCAGTATGTAATATTAGAATACTTAATTTTGTTTTTATTTAAAGTTAGAAATGGTTTAAAGAAAGAAAGCTTTGTAAAACTCCCAGTGGGAGCTGGTGGTCTTGAGCCTGGGTCAAAGTTTATATGTAAATTATAAAGTATGAAACTTTATTATGCTTTGATGTAAAACTGCAGAATTAATTTTGAGTTACAAAAAATTCTCACTGAAACATTAGCAACACCACTGTCAGCAACAACAAGGCTTATGAGCTTTGTGTGAGTAATCTGTCTCCATGTCTCCACTTAGGCTAAGCTCGCTTTAAACACCTCTACTTTAACATACACTGTTTTGATATCACTTCTGCAATTAGTATAAATCATTCATGCTTCATTTTATATCTTAATTTAAAAAAAAAAACACCAAAGAAAAGTTAACGGGAGAGTCAGGTGGATTCAGAGCAAGGTCTGCCGTGAGAATCTCCGAATATACACCATTCTGCTAAACATAGACACTGTCATATGTTTTACACACACACACTTACACTAATGCACTAACCATGTTCTTAGTATTTGATGTTCATTCCTACATATTTAATCCCCAAAAAAAAGAAAACAGCCAGGCAAATGCACTTCTGCTAAAAGTCCATCTTTAACAGTAAACTTAAGCACATTTTTCTGTCAAAGATTAAATGAGGTGTTTAAAAAGGGTCAGTGTAGAATAGTTGAGTACTTACTAAAAGACATCCTTGAAGATGCTTTGACTTAAGCAAATGCCAGTATGTATGCCAGCTATGTACAACTACACACACTTTTTCACTCATAATTGCAGCGTACATGAATAATGATGTATGTATACTCCATGATGTAACCACAGAGTCATATCATTCCCGCATTAATTCTGTTTAACTAATATTTACCTTGTAGATATGAGGCATGTGCTTAGGCCTTAAATCTCTGTACAGTCTGAAACAATGTGTACACTTCAGATAGAGGCAGACAACCAGAAATAACCCTGACTGTTTGGCCCTGTATTTGAATGCACTTTAATGAGACCTTACAGGCTGTAATGTAGAATTATACTCAAGTCGGCCGCTGCCATATCAGACAAAATTAGCCCTCCGTTTCATGCATTCAACCCTGCTTTATCCATTCTCTGTCAAAACAAAGCTCAAAGGCACACTCCATGGTCTTTCATTACACACACACAAACACAACTTTTTTACTGCTGCAGGGAGCTTGATTATAGCCATTACCAGTGTGACAGCAGTGTCACAGTTAATGATATCTGTGTTATATACGGAGGAGAGCTTTGTAGTGAGTTATTAATACCAGGATGCCTCGTCTTTTATGGCCTTATCAATACAGACCGGTCTCCGAGTCGATACAGCTGCTTCACACCAATGACTATTCATCCAGAGCGAGAATCGACCTGCATCACGCGCCTATGTGTGCTAGGCTACACTGGGACACTATGAAGACCATATATATTAAAGATATCGGGGCTCGACTATACCATGTCCACATTATTTAGCTAAATGTGACAAGGTGGTTTAGCGGGATATACTGTACGGCTCACTTTAAGTGCAAATGATCATTCGTGTTGAAGGATTGTAGAGGCTGTAGACACATTTTACATTTGTCATGCTAATATAGAACACAGAAGAAAGTGCCAATACGGATCTTAGGAAAGGGCTCGTTTTGTATTTTTTGTTGGATTGTGAGGTGGAGAGAGAGAGGGGTGTTATAATGGGAAACATGAAAGGCAGGAGTTAATGTTTTCTATAGGCAGAGTGCATTTTTCTGTACAGCTTATCCCAGTTTGGTGCCATTAAGGCGTCTGTTAAAGCATTTATTGACTCTTCAGTTCTGTGTTTGTTTTTTTATGGTCTGTCTGCTTTTATATTGCTGCCATACACTGTAAAAATTATTAGGTGATCACTAATGTCACTAATTAATTGTCCACTAACTTTATTGTTTTTAGTGTCATTGATAAGTATATTGTTTATTAATTAGTTCATACTGAACATTGTATTGATAGTCATCTGTTGTTTTAGGGTTGTCATGATTCAATAATGTTAAAGTCAAGACAGATAAAAAAACATTTTTATGCCCTATCTTTGATTTTTTTTTTTCCCCCCCACACAAATAGCTCAACATTAGAACCTGGTGCTCTATAAATACAGCTAATGATAATGTTTTTATATTTTTATTTTCAATACTTACACATTCCAGAACATTGTCATTTACAGTTGTCATGTATTTGTATTGTCCACAAACACAGCTACTCCCTCTCCAGTCTTGTTCTGTCTTAATATGTGCTTTAATTCTTAACCCTCCAACCCTTCGTCCAAGTTTAACCAGATTTCTGAGATTGTAATAATATCAAATGTCTTGGTAAACCATCTACCCATAGTGGAGGGCACATATTTCTACTTAGTCACATTTGCTAGGAATATATTTATAGAAGCATAGAACACAACCTCGAAACCAAAGCACTTCTTGTCAAACAACAAACCGATGATGCAACTAAGGCCTAGTCCACACGTAGCCGGCTATTTGGGAAAACGGGTATTTTTTTGCGTTTGGGCCTTTCATCCACACGCAAACGCAGTATTGCGTCACTAAAAACGATCATTTCTGAAAACTCCACCAAAGTGAAGATTTTAGAAAACTTCGTTTTTGCGTTTGCGTGTGTACATAGGAAAACGGGGTTTAAGGTTCCCGAACGTCACAGAGACAAGTCATGCATCAACGTCACATGTACGACCCTTGTTGATGGGGTCAGGGGTGAACAGAATGAATGCAATCTGAGGTCTGCTGTTTACTTTCATGCAAACGCTTTTTGTTTGCCCGTTTTTACAAGCGCAGCTGCTTTATTACGTTGAGGAGCCTAGGAGAAGGAGCGCTCTGAAGTGACGGTAACAAACAAAAGTCATTCTGATTTGCTAACATGGTGTGACGGAGCACGCCCGTCAATGAGTACTGTGCGCATGCGGTCACAAAGAACCCACGAACTCGCGCTGGCCACGCACACATTTTCACTCACATTCGCTAATTCCCCGTTTACGCCGCTGGTTCATTAATACGCACCCGACACACGACCAACGCCTTTTCTCGTTTTCCTGCCGTTTTAATGCTCCCAAGGGTGCACACTTGAGAGCGTTAGCTTGGCTCATTCATACATGCTAGCACTTACCTGTTTTGTGTTGCCTGATGCTGTGCGTCTCAGCCAAACCGAGCCATAACTTCCGGGTGGTTTAAATGAGCGCCGTTCGCGCGCTGGTGCTGATCACGTGATGCGCATTAGGTAACCGACACATAAAAACCTATAATCGCCTTTTCAGTCATCCTTTAATTATTATTTATGTGTTGTTGTAGATGAGAACAGCCCATATGTTTATGTTTCAACTGTTTGTTTAGTGATTTATATTTTGTGTAAAACTGAAGCCCAATGGGAGGGGCCAGAGGGGTATTTAGAGGAGCAATTTCAGGCCTGTATTCAGTCTGGTCTTGATCAGGTACAGTGCAGGTAACGTTGGCTGGGAGCACTCTGAGCGCTGTGTTTAAGTTTTTGACAGAACTCTGACTTTAGACTCTCTTTGATTTGGAAACATTTGTAAATACATTTTGATGACCGGTATTCACTGTATATATATTTTTGCACTTTTTGGCTGTTTTGTACTTTGGACACTGGCACAATAAATACCACTTGAACACGCATTTCCGACTTTGCCTGGGTTTGATTAGAGCCCCGTTACAGTTTCGCAATACGCTGCCACCTACGGGCGTGGCATGTGTACAACAGCGCTGAAAGGCGTATTTATGCGGGTTTGTGTAGATGAAAACGTTTTTGAAAACGGTCTGATGTGTACAGAATTATTTTTGAAAACGAGGGGGGCTATTCGTTTTTTAAATTACCCGGCTACGTGTGGACTAGGCCTAAAGATATAAGATGTATGCAGGTCTGAATTACAAACGTGTAGGGGCAGAGTGAAATTACTGCAGTAGTAATTTATCTAACAGTGGGTTATAGCATCACATGTCCGGATGTCCAGAGGTGAGCACATCCAGCTGAGATGAGCGACAGAGGATAGAAGGAGGAAGAGGCTGTGGTAGACGTTTCAGTGCCTTACATGGATTAGATGGGCTAAACCAACGCACCATGACGGATTTATTCCCACTAAATAGTAATCCAAGCCCACCTATCTGTCTGCACTCGCTCATAATCTTCTCTTACTATTAAATTATGTCAGCAGGCAAAAAAATAATTAGGCTATATGTGTTCATGTGATGATCTTAAATCCCAGACATCACACTGTGCTGCCCTTGTCCTTCCAGGTATTCAAACCTTACCTACATATCTGTGAACTGACCATATAATAAGCATATTCATTCCAAAACAGGTATTCCTCCACTTCTCTGCATTCCCTATCATAAGGAAGTGAGTTCTGAAGTAAACTTTCTCATTTGCCTCTGCTGCCTCCCATGACAGCCCAGAGCTTTGATCTTATTCTTGACTTCCCAAAAGCCTCCCTAAATATCCCATTGTTCTTTGATCAATACTAAATATGCTCACCTTAAGCTGCTTCTGGTATTTTTCAAATCTTGTACAGCTTTGAAAAGGTATTTATGTAGTGGATATACCACCATTACATTTGTACAATCACAGGTTTTTAAGTAAAGCATGAATATCATTTCATAATGAGGCTAAATGTGTAGTTTTGTTTACATATGCACGTTCTTAGAGGCAGTGGCTGGTGATAATGGGTCAGAGGGGACAAATGCATTGTCATCAATCAATGGTTCACTCTGAGGTAAATGTAAAATAAATGCAACAATACTACATCATATATACTAGTGCTACACTAAACTGAGAACAAACCTTATTGAAAAAAACAAAAATAAAACTCTTCAGGGCTTATTTTTTGATTCCAAGTGACTCTTGCCAACAGACTTTCTGATGATGACATGATGAGCATCTTCCTCTGTCTTTTGGGGGCGACCGCAGGTGCCTTTGTCAGTGCAGAACGTTTCGTCGACATTGTGGGTTTTGTCGGGGAGAAAACTTGCAAACATACAGCACTTCAGAGTCACACTGCTAGTGATCAAACATTTATGTAAATTTGGCAAGCCGAACGCATTCTGTACTGTACAGGAGACACAGCATGGAGGAGATTGATTGACAATGGTCTCCCTTAGCCAATCAGGACGCAGAACACAATGCGTGTTCATACGCTGGGAAAAAAAAGCATGCAAAATTGCACAAAAAAAAATCTGCGAAACAGCGAGGCCGCGAAAGGTGAACCGCGTTATAGCGAGGGACAACTGTTGTATTGTTACTATTCCTTCACCTTCCACACTCTCTTAAAAGTAAAGTGTAGCCCACTGTTACTCTGCATTTGCTGTTTCACCACATTAAGGATGAATGGTGCTGTTGCCGCCATGAACGAATAATAACAATGGTATTGCAGCAAAAAAAATGCCATTTGGTTTCCCCATAGACTGCACTGTTAAAAATCCCCCAAATCACCCAATGGTCAGAACCAATCATGCTAATTATTACAAAGAATAAAACACAAGCCATAACATAGTAACCAATACATGCACGTTTCAGCTGTCTTAGAGGTTTAAAAAATAACATCCTTGACAACATACAAGAGGACACATATAGCATGAGACTCAGAAAGTGTCATCCTGGGTAGATTTTTATATTACTCTGTACCACTGGACTATTTCAACACTTAATCTGCCTCTGCTGTGAACTAAATTGGAAAAAAAATGTGTTTTTTTCTGCTACAAAATAAAAGAGAAGTCATGCATGCTTCTTTTTGTCTGGCTCTTAATTACATATAATCTGAAACGATATATATAATGCTATGAATGTTGACCATCTACAGCCACACTATATGTGGTACATACATTTTTTACTTTCCCGTCGTCATGGTTTGCACTGATACAAATACATGGGCTAATTAATAACTCCGGAGACCTTAACAGCCCTGATGGGATTTCCACTGAGTTCTCTCACTCTCATTCAATTTTCACCTCCCAGTGCAGCGGGAGAGACAGAGGGGAAGAGGTATGAGAGGAGGAAAGAAGAAGAAAACACAGAAGAAATATGGGCTGAAAAAAAGGAAATAGAATATTGCTGACTGCAGGGATTAGGCTCTAATCTTCAGAAGACAGAACATGTACAAAGAACAAGACAATGAGGTAAATCCAGGAGATTGTGTGTGTGTTTGTGATCGTCCAGGTAAGAAGAGAGGCAGAAGGAAGAACTGTATTACCTGCAAAATAATTGTTGAATGGTAAAAAATAAAGCTCAAACTGCTGCACCGCAACAGCTCGACAACCTCTGACGAGTGTTGTTTATGTTCTCCAGCAGATGAAAACAGTTTGAAAATGTGCAGTGGCAGTGCAACCTGGCGCTCAGCTTGTCAGCCTAAGTGTTGCCTGAGATGAGGATGAAGATGGAAGGAGGAAAACTGTTAAGCTGCTTTCAGTCAGGGCCACAGATAGACTACACAAGTATTCCGTGTGTCAAAACCAGGTCCTATCCAGTGAAAAGACGAAGACTTTCAATTACTGCTGCTTTCGGCAGAGGATCACGGGATGAAACGAGAAAGCAGTGGCTGTGTGTGTGTTTGCTTTAAACTTCCTCATCCTGAACATGCCAAGTTATTATGCAGATTATTCTAGAGCTGTTTGGCGAGGTCACAAACCGTTTTACGAAACTGCGTGGAATAATTCAGATGAACACCCAATATATAGTAAATCAGAGAAACTGTTATGATTGGTAAGGTAGGATTGCTCTTCATGGAAGTCAGGTTCAGTGGGAGGGGCTCCAGACCCACTTCACTGTGCTAAGAAAGGGAATGGGTCTGGATAGCCAGGCTAATCAACACCAGGATTTTTAGTATGTCTGAAATGTGACAAGTTATGAAAATATGCAGAATATATGTTAAAAAAGGCAACCAGTAAAGTCTGAGCTTTTATTCTGAAGGTGCCTCAGGATCCATTTCCAAGCCATGCAAACGTAGTAGTGTGTAGTTAGGGTGAATAATGTTATTTGATGGCTGTAATGTTTTATTGTAAACAAAGATAAAGTCTGGTCTCTGAGGGTTTAAGCTGTATTTCCAGGGGGCAGTGCCAAAGGGAGGAGGCTATAGACATTTTAGTTTCTACAGAAACCCAATTGCAGTGAAAAGGTACCGCTGGCCAGGTTAGAAATCTTGTTTTTTTTTTGTTTTGTTTTTTTTTTGCTGCTGTGGTGGAGTGAATAATGACATCATTTCAAAAGTGAAAAACAACAGTAGGTGCCAAATTGATTCTGTCTGTAAAGTGTGCAGGATGCTTTGCAAAAGAGTTAATTAAAAGAATTAATAAACCAAACTAGCCTGCAAATGTTAGATCACAGTCCAGAGGCCTTGTGTCAAAGACCAGTGTTGTTCTAAATGACTTTTTACTGCTAAATGTTGGGACTATTTCAGTGGGAACTGATTAATCCTGTTGACAAAGTGCAAGAAATAAATAAAGTGAAATTGTATTTTGAGTGTCCTCTGGCACTAACAGAAAAACACCTTCCTGTCGCTGCACCCAGCAGTTTCAGCTCTGTGGGTTTGTGGATAAAATCAGGTAGTTTACAATGCAGTGTAACAGATTGTTGCACAACTGCTGCAGTCAAATATTCTGTCAGCCTTAGGGAACAAATACAGCAGACACTTTAATGTGCTGAACCATAAAATGAAGATAGCATTAAATTGCCTTTTGCTTTATTTCAACCCTTTTACTGATGACTTTTTTGTGGCATGTGTTGCATATTTTCTCATAATGCCTAATCTGTTATGGACTCTATCACGTCCTTGCTTTGTAAGTCTATTCTTGAGGCAGCCTTGTGTTGGCATCACTGACAATAGAAACAGAATTAAATGTGAATGTGTGATATGTATGTGTAATGGTAACTGTTTGGCCAGCATAGAGCTGAAGGCTGAGAGTTTCACATTTATCTCTATCTTCTGCCTGAGTCTATGTCAGTCACTCTCTCATCTTCAGAATAATCTGTGTATTCCTCTTTCTCTTGCATCAGCTCTTTTTAAACCTCCTTTTTATGTCACTCTATCATCCTCTCCATCTCCCACTGTCCTCTTTCTAAGATGTCTGCCCTCAGGGGCCTGGGCATTGAATCATGATGGCTGCCTATACACATATACCAATGTGGACACTTTAAAACGCATGCATGCACATTAGCCAAGCATGCACATTAGCTTCACCGAGTGCGCAAGAAGCATACATTGAGAACAAATAGGTGGTCATGAAATGGAAAACACAGAGAACGGTGGAGGGCCTTGGAGCAAATGGTAAACACACATGCTGTGTGGTCCAACTAAAGAAAATGCACTCCGCAGAGCACAGTGATTTATATTTGTGGAGAAACACTCCATCTTCCATTCATAAAGGACTTTAGACCAAACATTCAAACAGGCCCTTATGTCTGTCACTCCTGGTGAGATTGCACTTTTCAGTGTTTGAGCTTTGGAACATGAAGAGGTGTAGAACTCCATTGTGTTATGTATGCTCAGGCCTCACTACACTACACTCACACAGTATTTTAAGAGCTTTTAATGCAACAATCTGCAGTTTTATTTATGTCTTTGGTAAGAACTGGGAGATGTATATATTCATATTCATTTTACCTTTTCTACTTTTATGTTTTATGTTGTATTTAGTTTTTTGCCCTGAAATGGTAAATTCTACTTCTCAGAAATCCTCTCTCCTTACTTCTACCCCATCGTCTCTTCCCCAGTGTCATTCTGGAGCTTCAGTGTCTTCTTTCTCTCACACTAATTGCCTCCCTCTGCATCAGTCAGTCCCTTGCCGTTCAGCAACCTTCTACTTCACTTACTTCCTCAGAGAGATCGACAGAACTTGCTGCTGCCTGCCCAGTTGACAGAACACAAACACTACCATTCTGTCTATACACACAGATCAATATTATGTGCTATGTATTATTGCTTTTGTTATTTATTTTTTTCTATCTGAACTAAAGACCACATGGGAGTTTTTAAAGCAAACTCACCAACTACTTTTACAAGTCTTACAGATTGGATATATCCATGATTTGCAGAAAGACATGGACGTTACTATTGTGTGTTGGCTAACCTTAACAAGGATGTCATACCTCACTGTGGCCATGTCGCCAATGCCACTAGGTCCTCTTCACCTCAGCATTACTGGATATTGAAAAGACACCTGTGACCTTCAGCTATTGTTCAGGCTATTGCTCTGTTTACAAAGTGTTAGATGGACTTTCAAAAATAGATGGATTAGTGTTGCCCCGGTGAGCTCATTGGCCACAGTTGGAAAGCGGGAGAGCTGCTTTAAGGTGGGGTGTGAAGTTTTTGGTGACATTTCACGGTGAAAGAGCAACTTGCATTTTTTTTAACCTCACACTCTTTTTTTTAGACCTTGAGAACGTCAATACAACACAGTAGCCCTGCATGGTCATACTGTAATAGCTCTGATGACCAATTGAAATGGTATTTGTTTCAATACGTCAAAGGCTCTGTCAATGACCTTGTGTTCAATAAAGAAATAAATCAATTATTTACACAATGCCGCATGAAAAAAGAGTCTGTAGAGAGCACAAATTAAAAGTGGAAATGAGAATTTTAGTCTTGTAAGAATTTTATAATGCACCAATAAACTTCTTTTTAGTGAAAGTCAATCAAAAAGATTCTTGGGGCATAGGTCAAAGTCAGTGCTGTACTGTAAATTCTTGTGCAATAAAATGTACCATGTACTGTAAGCTAAAGTTAACATCACTTAACATAACATGATTGGGGCAATTTTAGAAAAGCATGTGGTATTTGTCATTCTACGTTAATTTGAAGTTTTTTGTGTTGGGTTTGCTACATTTCATTGGTCAAGTCTACTGACATACAAATGCATACATGATACATGAATGTCCGGTGCATCAAATCATCGTTCAAGCAGTTGAAATCACTATTCCAATTAAGATACATTGCTCAGCCTGGCTTTAACACCACCCATGCCTGTGATTGCTCATGATAATTATTACCCTAATGCCCTGCTCTGTGATTGAGGCCGTAAATGACTCTGCTCTATTCCCTCCTCCAATCTCCTCACATGTAGTTCTCTGTCGACCTGCGTTCTCCTGATGATCCGGTGAAGATCAGGGCAGACAGGTGAGAAGCGTCCTCAGATTTCCCATCAGTCACTTTGTAGCTGTGAGCTTCTTCCTGTTATGTCACTTGAAGAGGCTGACTGAACTAGGTCTGTTCCTTCTTGACATGCATGTGCTTTGTCGCGCTCACATGGTTTCCTGGATGCAGTGTGGGAGTCTCGGCGTGTCTCCTGGCATCAGTGTATGTTTTCATGTCTCACCGTTTCATTGTGGCTCGAACTCTCGGTTCATGGTTCTCAGCAGCTGTGAGACTTGGCCAGGGTTTGCTTCCCATCTTTCCATCTTTTCTTTCTATTTAGAAGAGTGAGGGCCTTGTGATTGTGTGTAGAGAGGCTGAATGACATATAGTACATAGGAATCTTTCAGGTGTGTTTACACTGTGCCTCTTTCGTATGCCCTTTTTCTTTAGCTTCCATAAATTCTTCTTTCACTTTGAGAAGTGAACATCTTGATATGTAGAATAAATCCACTCCATTTGTTGCATTTAGGGGTCAGCACTAGTGTCATGAAAAAGTAAAGCACTAGTGTCATGAAAGAGTAAGTTGTCTGCAATGCTTTGTTGCCTGCACACATTTATTTTCTCTAGTCTAAACAGTAAAGAGTAAAGAGACAGAAACAATGTTCTGCTTGATCTGCCCTGTCTCAAAATACAATGACAAATAGATAGAGATAGTTACAACCTTATACACACACAACTGTAATTAAATAACACACTTTAATGAAGACGATCCGGGATAACTTATGACCTGCAATTGTTTTTGGCTGAAATGCATTGTGTATATGTAACCTGTCATCACCGCATCTGTCCAATCGATTATTTCTTTGCTTTTATTCATTCCCATCCGTACTATTTGCCTTCTCTTAAGCTGTAAATCCAGTCGTGCCAATTCTCCTTATACAGCACCATTCTCTTCCCAAGAGCTGCGAAAGCACAATGCTTGTTATTAACTTTCTGATACCATTTATCTCCCTTTCACCACTTCTATTACCTCCGCCTGCTCTCTGTCATCCACCCGAGCCTCCCCTTTTCTTACCGTCTCATACACCATTTGTCTGTGGCGCTCTCATCAGTATTCTGTCTCACTGCAGACAGCAGGTAAGTTCAGCGCCCTGAACCCTCCTTCATCCCTCACCATCCCAATACACCATTCATTCTCTTGATCGTTAAGTGCAGCATTGTTCCGCTGAGCCCTGTCACACTGGTCATTTGATCCTGGCGAGGTCACGTGACACCGCAGCAATGGCACAAATGGATTTACTGCAGAACGGGGAGTTATTGTTATTTAAATGAAGACTGAAATGCTGGACTGGTAGGTGGGATACTATTTCTGATCTTTTTCTTAGGTGCAATGTCAATGCCTTCCACACTTCTATTACAATTTAATGTTTTTTTGTTTTGTTTTTTTAATAATTGCCGATCCCCAAATTTGAAGACATAAACATATTACATGCAATTTTGCAACTATGGCTGTGCACACTTGATCTGACAGGAGGAGGAGGAGGAGGAGGAGGAGGAGGGGAGCAGTATATCCATCTTGGCCTGGTGCATTGAAGGACAGGCAGCCATTAACAAAAGTATTGCTAATGGCAGACAAATTAAGGGGCAGACAAAAAGAGTTTGAGAGACAAACGTTTTGCTGTTGGAGTAACCAGATAAATCTCCGTAGTATTTATGTCCATTGCTCTAAAGATAGATTAAACTCCGTAACTCTTGATACTAACGTGACATAAAGACTGCACAAATACCTGGATGTGTTCGTTTGTCCTAATTGTTGTGTGTGCACATTCCTGCTGCTGCTCTCTTGCCCCAAGGAATTTCCTGAAGTTCCCCGTTTCCTGATCACCTGTTATTATCGTCCATCCCGCGCTCACAGAAACACAGACACGATAGGGAGAGCGAAACCCGTGGCGGTGAGGGAAAGAAGGTCCGATGTGAAACAGATGTGTTCGTGTCGGACTGAGATGTGATAAAAGAGCTGCTTTCTGACAGCAAGCTTTCCTTAAAGTTTAATGGCACAGCACATATCCCCCAGCAGAACCGTATATCAGTCTTAACAGCTGAGAAAAACCCCTCGGTGTGTCTGAGTGTGTGCCGTGTTTCCCTACCTCAGCACGTTTGTTCTCTCCTGAGTATTTATGCTTCTACAGTTCTTTTCCAGCTTGGGTAGGTGTGTGGGTTTCCTGCTATTGTAACTGGCTTCAACTTCCATCCAGCAGTCACACCAATGTGTCTTTTAGAGAGCGCCAGACGACCCTGCCCTCTTCATGTGCCAACTGTTTCCAAGAGAGGGTCAATGTCCAGGCGGTTGTTTTTAAAAGCATATTTATTCTTCAATTTCTGGCTTTTGTTAAACCTGCGCCAAGTAGCAGGAAAATATTTGGTAAACATGGGAAAGGGTACAATGTTGACAATACAGTGGGTCCATTGACTGCAATCAACTATGGACCAAATAAACAATGGGAAAATATTAATGAATAACTTGTTAACGCAAAGGGATTTACATAGAAGGCAATTACAGTCTTGTGTACAGTGGTCCCTCATCAAGTAGTCAGCTTTATTTTTTACAATTATTCTATATGTTTTGAGGCTGTAAAACCCCTCACCACACACTTTATACACTTTTCTCAGACAGGCATTAACATTTTCTCACATTTCTCTCTTGTTTAAACACTCTCAAAGTTCAAACCTTACTTCCTCTGCCTTTTGGGTGCGACCGCAGGTGCCTTTGTCGGTGCAGAACGTTTCGTCCACATTGTGGGTTTTGTCGGGGAGAAAACTTGCAAACATACAGCACTTCAGAGTCCCACTGCTAGCGATCGAACATTTATGTAAATTTGGCTAGCCGAACGCATTCTGTACTGTACAGGAGACACGGCACGGAGATTGATTGACAATAGTCTACAGTCCCTTAGCCAATCAGGACGCAGAACACAATGCGCGAGTTCTCCCTTAGCCAATTAGGACACAGAAAACAATGCGCGTTCATACGCTGTAAAAAAAAAAAAAAAGCATGCAAAATTGCACTAAAAAAATCCGCAAAACAGCGAGGCCGCGAAAGGTGATCCGCGTTATAGCGAGGGACCACTGTAACTCATTTTTACTTGATCTCAGACCTTACATGGTATAGAAGCTCAATTATTTTATGTTTTATTGAAAATATTTCTAACCCTGCCTCCTTCACTTAACACTAACCTCTGTGAGTATCTATTACTCTATCTGTATGTATCTATTACAGTGCATTGGACACTAGTTCTGGTCCAGATTTGGTTTTGAACTGGTCTCACTCTGACATGGTATTGGTCTTGACTTGGTCTTGATACTCTCTGGTCTCGGGCATGACTTGGTCTGGGTCAATGCGTTCTTGACAACACTAAAGCTAAGCAATGTAATGCAGTGATGTTAACTGTAGATATCACATTTATGTAAAGGTAAAAATGTAGTCCACCATCTAAATAATGTCTAGATATTCAAGACATGCCCTTTTTTTCCAAACCAGTGACTTTATTTAGTGAATGGCACTTTGCATGCATCAGTGCCACTGTGTGTTTGATGGCAGTGAGAGAGCGCTCTTTCACTGCCACACTCGTTCTGTTGACGCTTGTTATCTGAAAAGGTCAAAAAAGCAAATGTCAAAAGGTACCCTTCTATTATAAGTAATGGACGGTGCATTTTCAGGATACGTCACGGAAGAGTTAATTGCTGCTGACTTCTCCCGGTGGCCATCTGTGGAACTAATCCCAAGTGGCAGACATAGCCCTATGTGTTAATTAGACCACCGGACTAGAGGACGTAGCCGTAAAACTGTTCGATCCCAACCTGATCCCACAGATGTTTTCTGTAAGAGCCACTTTTGAAATAATCAGATTAGGAATATTAAACTGTCTATATTTTGTGGTAATTTATCAAAGAATCAAAGTTCGGGAAGTGGGTGGGGCATACACAACCGCACTTTATACAAGAGGCTTTCATTGGATTGTTGATAGATGTAGTTATGGTTGCATTTTGGTTCAATTGTAGAACAGTACATTGAGTGCATGTAGAAAAAAAGGTCAAAATAATTATCGTAGTCAGCTATTTATAGTAAGTCTTGGAGCCTGATCTTGTACCCAACACAAGGCACATAAGGACGCATGAGCAATGAAAAAAGGAGTACAGTGTCCTGACAAACGCTGATGGAAGAACTGGCAGTTAGCACCAGGCCTTAGCCACAGGAGAAAACCATGCCTTCAAACGAAATGTGCTTTTACCCCAGTCTCCTTAAACATTAGATGGTGAAAATCTAGGAGGTAACGGTAAATGTGCATCCTGTCTGTATTATTGCGTGCACAGCTAATAACAGTTCACAGAAGAAAAGGAGGAGACCTTCTGACAGGAGACGTTGAAAAAGTGTTCATTCAAAGCCAGAGTAAACCTGGATTTGAACTTTAAATAAAGGATAGGGCTTGGGGGCAAGTTTGTTTACAAGCATTTGCCTTCATACTCTGCATATTATGCCTTTAATGTACATTGCATCTGTCTCTATGTCTCTATGACTTGTCTGTCCAGTTCAGGGAAAGCTTTCTAAGACTCTGAATGCTGCCCATTTCACTGACTGAAATCTCTCCTGGATGTTTTCATTTTATTCAGAGCCATGAATATTACACACAAAAAATATAGGGCCAAAAAAGGTTCTTAATGGAAAAAACAGGTTATTATTTGGATACAAGTGCATTTGGCTTCCGCTGCCGAGACTAATGCATCTAATATGTCATAATGAATCTCGTAATGGTGTGAGTGAGCGCTACAAGGCAAGGCTGAGGCTTCTGAACTGCATGTGGCAGAAAATGTCCAAGGTGACAGGAGAAATGCAGAGGATAAAACATCTTTCTACTCGGCGAGGCTAAATATAGGCTCATTAAAAATATAAAGAAACAACCGAGGAGGATGGGAACAGGGAAAGACTTTGTCAGAGACATATCAGGAGGAGCGCGATGAGAGGGAGAGACGGACAGGTGAAAGAGATTTAAGCGGGGGTGGCGATGATGAGAGGCGGGAAATAGTGTTAGATATAATGAAAAATGGAGGGGCTCGGAGAATGTTTTGTATGACGGTGAGCAGGAGAGCGGTGCATTTCAGTTCCATCGCACAGCAGTCACCGGCGAGCCCACTTCCCCTTTTTATTCTCTGCTCTCATCCACTATTCAATAGGCTGCTCTGTTTCGACCAGCAGAAAAAGAGGAAAAAAAAAAAAAAAAGCTTCATTGTCATGTTTCACTTCCATTACTTCTCTAATTGAAAAGTGAGGCGGGGGAGTCGGTGTCGGGAGGAGTGAATATGACAATGAGAAACAGGCACAAGGGACGAGAAGATTGATGGGCTGAAATTAGACAGTTTTGAAAGTACAAATTTAAAGACCAGGCTATAAAAATGTAATTTAATACGGCACAACTGCAAGATTGAATGTGAGAAAGTGTATGTGGTGCAGTCAAATGCCCTTAGAGAAATTTAAACTATTGACTTACTTCAACTATAATCTCAGTTTTAACATGCATGGCAACTACTGATGGCACAGTTTGGTAATTCGCATTTCCACTGAAAAGTAATCGGTGACGTCGCAGAGGGGAACAAAAGTCGTGTTTCTATGCGAGATTTGATTTGAAGCAAACTTTCAAAAACTTGAATTTGCTGGCAATAATTAATATAAAGGAGAGAGTAGGTCCTGGTGTGTAGTGATGTGAGAGGCTGGAGGTATAATAATGTATCTGCTCCAGGAAATATTAGACTTGAGAAGACATTCCTTTCTGGTTTATTCACAGCAAAAGAGATTTTTATTCTGGTTAAATAAAATAAAATAATGGAACTTTATGAGTTACATTACATACATTACAGCAGATTGCAGTGTTAAGCCCCTCCTTTTTGAAAGCAGACCACACACTAGGGACCCCAGGCAAAAGTGTATGCTTTTAGGGAGCCCTCTTGGTCATGGACACTTAACTGTACTGATCCGAGCCATACCGTTCCCGTGGAAACGAGGTTAGAGTCAGGCTGTTGCTGATGTGTATGACTTAATTGAGCTAAGGTTGGAGTTAGCGCTAAGAGCAGACACAGACACCGACACAGAGTAAACAAACAAGAAAAACTCACAGACCTAGAGCCTTAGAGCCTTAAAAAGGGTGCAAGTTCTAATTTCTTAACCTTCATCTTATCAACTTTGCTGTGTTCATATGCTTTCAGCTCAGAAAGTTAGTGTAATGTTGCTGTTCTCCAAAGAAATGAATTTATTAACATTTAACCCCACATTCATCACATTTAACAATGGGGCTTCTTCATTCTTTAAAACAAAGGCTGAACGTTATTAAATGCCAAGCCCACATAAAAGCAGCATTAGCCATAAAACTAAAAACTAGTCTACTTAGCATTTACAATGGCATTTTCAACAGACAGATAATGGACAGAGCCTCATGAAAAGAGATGACGCTGTCAGAGGAAGGCATGCGGATAAGGTCACAACCTCATTGGACATGACGTTACTTTCTGGGACTTAATGTACCAAAATAATGCAGGGGGTTCAACACGCACAATGGTTTAGTTCCAGTTGTATTGAAATGACTTCATTATTACTCCACGTTTGGCATCAGCCCATCTGCATACACTGTCTCCTCTCTGGAAGATGTCAAGACACATAACTTTCATAAATTTCTGTTATGTCCTCTGTTTTTGACATGAACCCATTAACAAAATTTGTGAGAAGGGATACTGAGACCCACCTTTTGCAAACCACTCTAACAGAACAACTAAGTGTGGTTCAGTTTAACCAATTTCTCGGTTAGATGTTAGTAGACTGCAATGGTCATTCTTGAGAGTAAAAATACTTCACATATATCAAATAAATCAGCATTCCCAACGATGACATCAAATTGTCGCTGAAGAGAGACGATTGGGTGTGCAGAGGAATGGGAGCAGAAGACTGGGGAGCCTTTGAGGAGAGAGCAGCTGTTCAGTGAGAGCGCCGCAGGGCCAATTTCAGAACGCATGACAACGGGGAACCTCTGAGGCCTGGCCACATCCACTGACATACACACAAATCCAATCTGAGAGCACATTTGTACCATGACATGAACATGGAGGCATGCCTGCACACATGCTGGAAGAGCCTCGATATGTATAGTTAATAACACATACTACATTCATGTTTGACAAACACACACATGCACACACTGGAAATGAGTTATGCATGCTTTTTGTCCAGACTGTTGGCATTTTAAGCAGCAATGAAAAACATGCAGGAGCAGTTCAAGCTCTTTTTTAGAAATATGGATGAACCTATTCCATTTTTTTGTCAAGTAATTATATGACATTTGAAGTACCCTTACCTTGTGGAGCTCTCGTTTTGTTTATTTAGTAATCTTCATGACACAGAGAATACTTTCTAAAATCAGTCAAATAGTTCATCAAAAACCTAATTAAAAAGTAATTTGCTGATAGATGTTGATGATACATGGACAGGTCTGCTCTTTGTTGTATTAATTACATTTATTAAAGTGTATCTTACCTGACGTCCTTCATCATCACACATCTGACTTCACTGTTGGATGGAAGTTTCTAAGCAAAACATAACTGATCAAACATTTCACTGAACCTGCTTCTGTCACATTAGTTAGCCAAGCCAAAAAGGTACTGAGAACCTTGAAGGAAATAAAATTTAATTAAAGTGAGCAAATTTGAACATATAAAGAAAAAGTCTTGATAGTGTTTGTCTTTATTTTCTTTATTAACGACTGAGCACACTCCTGAAAATGGCTATCATGCTCTTTCCTTTTCCCCACTGCCCCCTGTTTCCTTCTGTCCTTCTGTTTCACAGGGCAATTAGCTTGTTTTACAGCTGCTCTAGTTTTACTAGCTCAAGAGCAACACTATAAGGCCTAATTAACACTCACACAGATAGACCTCGGTACAGAGATGTGCTCTTTCTTTTTCTGTGTGCACACCTCTCAAGTGGGCTGCAACCACAACAACATATACTCTCCACTCACATTAATATACAATTACACACCTGATATTTACAGCTTTTGCTCCTGTTTTCTCACTCTGCCATCACTGCCAGCATTAAAAAAAAAATCCTCTGCAAAAACCATCCCTTTTCTTTTAAAATAACCATCATTCTGGGACAGCAGTAAATGACAAGTGTTTGACAAGTGACTGTGAATGTCTGTCTCTTTTTAAAATGGTTACCGGAAAAAGAGTCTTTCCTATTTATTTGCCCAGCGGCACTAAACTGCATAAACTCAAGCTCAATAGATGCTATAAACAGTGATGGAGTCTAAACAGAGAGAATTCTACGATTACCTCAGGACAACATTTCAGAAGTCAGTCTTTGGAGCTGGGGTCAGACAAGTGCATTTCATTCCAAACACTCTTTAAAGATCGAAATTGTGTTTGTGTCCTTTGTGAATTTATGGAATAAGGTAGATAAAGATTCATAGCTAGGGAATTTAGGACTCATTCTTAATGGAACAAGAGAAATTCATTAACTCCTGTGTCTCTGCTCTGTCTTTGTTAAAGCAGTGTACTCTCCTGTACCAAACTGTCCCATACTGACCCCATACCCCACTTTAGAAACAAGGTAACAATTATAAAATGCAGTCCTAATTCATTTTTCTATTGGAGCCCTACTGTTTAGACCCTTACCTTAAAAATGCTGATGCCAAATCTTCATAGGGTTAGGAACGCAGAGGTATTTCAGTGCAACAGAATTGGTAAAAGTAAAAAATAAATACCATTCATTTCACATACAGGAATGAAACTGTCTCTTGAATCTTCTGTTGTAATATACATATACACCTACACATTTGTATTGGACTGCAGGCAGTTATGGAGCCAAATATCTCCCGAGATAGTACTTTGTGTGAAAATTTTGAGAGTCAATGTTTAAGAGTATGTTGTTACAGGGAAAATGATTATTAAAACAAATAAATGATAGATTGCATTAATCAGACAAAGACACAACCCCACTCCCTAAACTCTCCTGTCATCTCTGGAGATACATGTGTGAAAGCTGATGAATTTCTGCTGAGAATTCTGCTCAGAAAGAATTACTCCTCACTGTTTAATTCTTGTTTCCTGTTTCTCTGCCCATTAAAGGCAAAAAACCCTCCCAAAAAAGAAGTGCCCATTCAGAAAAAACTGAACTAGCAAACATAGACTGGCCATTTTGTCCCACATAAGCAATTTAGTGCTTGCTGTGGCTCATTATACTAAATGGGCACGTTTCATTGTATTGCGCACAGGACCTTTAGCAAGCAGCAGAGTAAAGCACTGCTTCAAGTGGCCTGTTGGGCTTGAATAATCAGTACAAGACACATCAGCATGCATGTTATTGCAGCAGCTAATTACCATTAGCTACATCAGCAGCAGAGGGCATTACCACTAGCAATTCAGCACAAGTAGCGAGGAGAGTGAACCACCTGTACATATATATATATATCCATGTGTGGGGTGTTTGAGTGACAGGTACAGTATTGATCCATGGGGATGTCTGCTAATGATGACTGCAGCACACCGACATGAAGTATAGAGGAACGAGTGAACGAGACAGAGGGCTTCGGAGACCTTCACAATAAGAGCAAAGACTGAACACACACACAATTACAAGAGCTCCTGTCCATCACCAAATACCATACATCTCTCTGCCTCCACAGCGCTCGTCTGTATCAGCAGGGGAATGTGTGAGATGACTAATGTCTCACTGTTTGATAAAAGCCAAAGGGTATTTTTGAAGCAAATGTAACACTGTCCTTCCTGTGGTATGGAAGGCTGTGAGACAGGACTTCACCGACTGCTGAGGTATTTCAATAATGACTGTATGATGGCAGCATGCATATTAAATGTAATTAAATGCCACAATTACACTGCTAACCTGTGTGTATGCGTAGGTCAATCATGATTCACGGATTATATTCTGGCAAGGTCACAAAGGAGCTTCCAGACAGGTTTTATTTAGAGGCCATTTAAAGGCTCTACAATAGACGTCTGACAGCTCTCTTCATCACACAGACATCTAAATGAAATCTTTCAACACTTGGGTGAACACCACTTACCGGACTGTAACGGGTCTTTTTTGACAACTTCCCAAATGCCCCCAAGTTTGCTTTTAAACCAATAAACGCTTTTTAATTCGACTGCCAGAGAGGGCAAGGGGCGGCGTAAACAATCGGCTTCTTAACACTGATTGGCACTGACCTCCGTGCAAGTTATTGTTGCTTTACATAAAGAGATTTACCGAGTCTTTGCATCTGTTTTCCTCTAAGCGACATAAAAGACTAATCGCACGTACAGTACACAGTCTGCTTCTCAATGATACAGTGCGAGGCTTCAAGGCTGAGAGATAAATACGAGAAAGAACAGCCCTGAAGAAGATGACGTCAGTTTGAACACAGGCCAGAAGAGCAGGCTTTAATATCTAGGTCTGTGTGTGTGTGTGTGTGTGTGTGTGTGACCCTGTTATTTAGTAATAACTGCTGCAAAGGTCATCTCAGCAGGTAGGCAAATATCATATTAGACACACAAACAACACCAAGATGCATTTTGGTGCATGGGCCGCATATAGATGTTGTATATGTTTCCAACGGGTCCCAAGGCGCTAAGTATACAAGCAGAATCTTCCTTCATCTCAAATGTTTCATAAGCTCACTCCGCCGTGCGGCTTATCGGGGAGTAGACAGAAATAAGACGGGAAAATAGAAGAGGAGAAAGGTGAATTTAATATGTGGTCACAGAGGGAAGGATATTATGTCCAGTCGTGATAAGGAAGTTACAGTGTTCTTGTAACGAATCAAATAAAGGCCAGAGTCACTTGGATGTTATCTTGTCATCTCATTGTTTCTCATTATGTGGTCCAAAAGTGCAGCACGGAGGCCTCGTGCTGTGTCTCTGTGTTTATCTTTTTGTCTATTTGAATAGTCCTGATTGTAATTCAATCGAGACAAGTGTGTGTCAGTTATTTAAAATGAACTTTTATACCCGCAGAGTTTCTTTTCAAAGCCCAAAAGTTGATGCCCAGTGTAGTTCGGCCATTAAGAGTGTTTTTTTCTGTGTTTGCGTGCCCTTACTTTCATTACATAACAGTAGATGTTCTGACAACTTAGGATAAAGTTATAAAAAAAAGTCTAAAAGATAAATAATTTGAAAAATAAACAAGGGAAATGTAAAACTAAGCAATAATGTGCAAAGCTCAATGTTCAACAAAAGCTGTATGTGAAGTGTTGCCATCAAACAGCATATGTTGTATAGCAATAGATTATACAGTGTGCAATAACAACAGTAGAGGCTGTAGCTGTGAGGAAATCAGTCAGTATAAGAATATTACACTGATTTGGTGTGGGAGAAGTCTATGAGTAAAAACACAAAACAATCTGAAGTAAATGGTGGCTGCAAACAGTTTTATATTTGAAGCTCGGATGATCACATGAGACTTTCTACTTGAAAAACAACTAAACTTGTCCACATCAAGTTGAGCTTTGTTGTCCTGCAGCTGAATGAACAGCTGTTGCCTTTGCGTATGATAGCTGCCTGCTAGGCAGAAAAACAGAAATGCACAAATTCATGTTTATTCAAGACCCTATTAGGCAGACTAATACACACAAATACTGTGTGTACTGACTGCATATACACACAGACAGAACCTAAAATGGCATACTAATTAGATCCATGCAAACACTACTCTCAGCTCGAGGTAGCACAGTCCGGAAGGATGGCGAGCTCAGGATGTTATAAGTCCGCCTATACACACTCACAGCCCACATGAACACACACACTTCTCCAATGTGTGTTTATATTCTGTCAGCTGCTGGGAAGAGGCAACACATATAATCTAAATAAGGTTTTAATCTGGGCTATCTGCAGTGAGAATGCAGAAATAGTTTGGAAAGTGAGTAAACTTTCTTGTCAGCTGTGATTATATCTGGTGCTGCAAGTTGGAGAAAATATGTCGGGAGTTTTGCTTACTTCCACAGAACTTCCTAGTACAGAATATGGATTTTTACCAGGCATGACTCTGTGATTACGGCTTGAATTTATTTATTTTGGTCCGTCACTTTGCTTCAAATTAAATTGAATTTCAGCACACATTTGTGATAACATATTTTTGTGAGAATTGTGGTAACGGTAGGGAACCCCCAGGTCACAGTTACTGAAGAAGTCTGAAGAGGATCCATCTTCTAAAATCAGACAGGAGCACACAGCTATGCTCAAAATGGCATTGCCTTTCAGCTGCTCAATAAAAGTCCCTTTAACTTAAATGTAGATGTTCTAGCTGTGACTGGCCTCCCACGCGCAAATTATAGACCAATTTACATCAGTCACAATGCCTTCTTTTCATCGCCGTATTTTCACCTGATTGAGCAGTGTTTGCATTAAGTGGTTACTCTAAAAGGAATAACTGTGCTTCGACTGTGCACAAACTGTAAAAACAGATCACTTAGATTTAGATGGTAAGTCTGTAACATGGATGGTTTGATATAGGTCTGATCCACAGTATAGAAATATAAATCTATAAAAAAAATAAAAATAAAGTGACATTAACATAACAGGAAGTACGCTCCCTTAAACATTATTACTTCATATAACTCATGTTGGCTGACACTGTGGGGGAGTCTATTAATATTTAAAAATCACATTGCATTCGCTTTAACGCCAGCAGATATTTATGAACAACGCAAATGTGAAACCATGAAAATATTGTTTTTACATATCCGTGTTTGTGTGTGCATGTGTGTAGGGTAACTAATCTGCTTTCTCCTAATTAATGGCCTGTGACTAAATAGACCAGCAGTGGAGCTGTCTGCCAGGCAAATTAAAAAAGGAGAGATGATTAGAGGACAGAGGAAAGAGGGAGGTGACAGAGCATAGAAGGATGGAGGGATGAAGCGTGAAAGGTGTTGAGGACAAGTATCACAGTGAGGACAGGAAAGAGAATATCTATAGGTTTGATTTATATAACTTCAAACCAAAACCTACTTAGCGTTTAGCAAACTTTAAAGTGAGTTCCTTCATGTTTTTAAAAAAAATCCTCATGTTCAAAAATATGCTTGTAAAAAGACATAAAAAAAAAAAGGTATACATTCCAGGCCAGTAGATGGAGCTGTGATCTATTTTTATTATTTTATATTAGACCTTTTTACTGTTTAGAAATAACATGATCTGTGGGCACATTAAAAAGCAATACATTTCACAACGTCTGCAAAAAAAAGATTTTAAAATTTTAATAACTGGCAACTGACTGGCTATATTTGTGTAGCCTGGCCAGCCAGACAGCTTTCTCATTGTATTACATACAGAGAAAGTTAGTCTGGGATCGCCCAATCTGCCCCCGATTTCTGCTCCGGTGCTTTCTTTCCGACCAATCGTAGCGAGGGAGTCGGGATTTTGTTTTGCGTCATATTGAGCGCGAGAAAACAGTAGCAGGTTTCGGTAGCTTACAACGATCGAAATAAGCACTAAACTCGATATTACACCCTGCGTCCTCAGATTTTTCTGACAAAAACAACAGAAGTCATTCACCGTCACCGAAGCATCTTCTCTCTCGAGCCACGCTGCTGTACGCTGTGGTTTGTTGACAACTAGAATAAGTTTCGCTTTCCTTTCGTCACATCCGTGGCTTCTCTGATTGGTTCACTCAGCGAGCGTTAGTTCTGCCCATGGTCCTGCCTTGAAATCCTGTTTAAATGGAACGATCCCAGACTAACTTTCTCTGTATGTAATACAAAGAGAAAGCTGTCTGGCTGGCCAGGCTAATATTTGTGCTGTTAGTGAGTGGGTAGAGAACATAAGCAATGAATCAATATTCAGCTGCTGCAGGCCACACATCACTGGATCCTTATGGACACAACTCCAAATAACACTTACACAAAAAACACTCACACTTTTTTAACAATTTCGCTCATTCAGCTTATGGTAAGCAGCACAGCAACCAGCTAACCTGACTAGAACTTTAGTCTGCCAGCACAATATGACGTTATAAAGGTGTCATGTGTTAAGGCAGGTTTGTAGTTTCATACCCTTTATCCTTTACTGCAGGCCAAACAGCATCAGAAGAGTGAAGAAGTTTTGTTTGTGAACCACTGCATAAATAATCCTTTAATCTGAGATTGCATGCTCATAATTGCTTAAGCATTATGGTAAAGAATATAATAGATCTTTCCACACTATCATCAACAAAATCAACTGTATTTCTCATTTCATTATACGAGCATGCAAGACAGCAGATACAGCAATAGTGCTAAGAAGCTATAACATTTTTAGGTCTCAAGCATTGGAATAATGTCTTAAAAATCCCAACCGGTAGATTACAGTTTAACAGTCTTTGATACCTGATGTGTCTCTTGCTGAAGTGCCCTACCCACTCACTGACAGCACATACATTTAGTCAGTTGGCTAATGTCCTTTTGTCCATTGAAAATATACTATTCTAAGCCTAATTAAAATTGTCAAAATGCACCTGCAGCTCACATTTTGTTTAAAAAGCCTGAAAGGGTAAATATAAAAAAGTGAAAGGCATTGTTTCATTGTGAAATGTGAAGTAGACCAAGGGAAAGGGCAGAAAACGAGGGCTAGGGAGCAAAGGCACAGAGGTAAGAAGATAATGAATAGATTTAACAGAAAAGATTTAAGGAAAGAGAAGAAAGAGAATGAAGGCAGCTGATAACTTTTGACTGACTTAAAGATACTCTCTGTGCATTAAATCTCATGAACTGACAGCTTGACTTTTGCCCTGCAGCACATACATCGAAATTCTGGAGGATGGTGCCCTATATCCCACTAAGCTTCCCATCCACAGAAAAAAAAAAAAAAAACATGAATAAAAGGAGGGCTAAAACAAAGAAGGAATAAAAAGAGGGAAAGGGGATGGGAGTAGTGAGCAGAAGACAAGATAAAGACGGAGGGAAACTGTGCATGCGAGACAAGAGTGTTTGATCATCCCCGCTGAATCAGCAGTGTGCTTTGGCTGAATGTAGATGTACTTGATCCTCATACACTGTGTGAGTTTGCAATTCATTTATATGTATCGCTTCCTCCTTTCCTCTCTCTTTCACTTAGACACAACTTGTCTTTTGTCTCCATACGCCTGACAGACTCTCCCTTGAGTTTCCTCTCTGCCTCCAACACATGCCCATCCTTTTTCACACAATGAGCCTCCATATCATTTCTTATTCTCACCAGAAGCAAAATTTAGCCCTGATGCCTCTGCTGTATAAAAAGTGTGGGGTTATTCAAGACTGGATGAGGTCTTCTAAGGAGTCTACTTTTTCTACTTTTATCCTTCATCGAGTATCTTCTGAATATTTTATCTTCAAATGCAGAGAACATAGCTACTGTCTAGATTTATTGTTGCATCTTTTCAATGATACGCTCTCTAAGCACTTCCTTAAGATTTAGTTTACAGCCGCCTTAAGGAAATGAGATATAGCTTTTCATTAGTTTTCTGTAGGTATCTTGGTGATTACTTTTTTTTCTTTCTATTGCCTTTTGCTTTTCTGGCAAATTAGACAGCAAAGGTCACTCCACAAACTGCTGTATGATAAAGAAGCAAATTTGATGTTGTTTTTAATGAATATTATTATACCCACTCCAAGCAAGCCTGAAAACTTTTTTGGCAAAGTACAAGAAGTTCCTGAATTTTCAATTTAAGTTTATGGAAATGTGACTAATGGTGGTGAACTTTGACTTGTGTTAGCGGTACAAATTTACCACTTATCTCGTGTCAAATGTAAGCCTGCAGGGGTCATAGTCTTTACTCACTCTTTGGGGGTATTCCAAACATGGGAGATGGAGGTAAAGGGTTCCATGGACTACTTCAGCCAGACACCAGTCAGACTTGATAACCTCATGCTTCCTCGGCTTATTAAAGTGGAGCGTTGATTCACCTGAGCCGCAATGAATAACAACAGTGAGGACACCCAGCTCCAAGAACATCCTTTTACACTTGGAGGAGAAACTAACGCATAAATTTGTTGATTTTTGCCTCAGTTTTACAGAGAAGTGCAGGCAACAGTTTCCCGACTAAAGATGCAGTACCCGATTTTGTTTTTGCCGTCCCTGTCTCAGCTACCACCCTCCCCAAAAACAAAGTAGTAACCTTTCCTCATTCTTTTATTAAAAAAATAATAAATAAATAAAAAGACAAACAAATTCCTAGCACAAAATGCAAATACGTTACATTAAATCAAGGTTTACAGCTTCCCTGAAACCTTTAATTTTGGATTTTACCATAAGATATAGCAGTCCCGTAATTATCTCAGTCTCGTTAAACAAGGTGTCAAAGCATTGCCAACATTTATCCATGTTTAATTTGCTGCCCATTTCTTAATTTTTATCTTTTTTGAGCTGTTACGCTGTAAAATAAGGGATATTTTGCAACAGAACAACCCATTTCCTTCGTTTATTTCCTTGATCCTTCATCGTTAACATCAATGTCAACAAATGGGAGCTCTCCTTTTTACAGGAAGCAAGCTGTGATTGGCCAAACTCCCATTGTGGGCTGATCGTTCTCATTTATTAAAATCCTTAATTATAAAGCCTAAATCATGTCTTAAGATCTCCTTTTATCGCTGATGATTCCTGTTACAATACACTGTAAGGGTATTAAAGTGTCAAACTAAATGCAACTGTAGAAAAAAAAAGCTGAAAATTGACTTAACTGGTGATAAAAGTGGTCCAAATCACCAAGCCTGACTTTAACTCTGCTCTGGACCAGGCAAAAAATACACAAAATGATCCAGACGCATCAAAATAAGCCTCTCAGTCTCAGTGTGGCCTATAATACAGCAAAAGATGTTATAAAAAGCTTCCAAAAGCCTTAAGGTGCAGTGAGTGAATGTAGCAGTATTGGCCTGAGACTAGAGCGGAGATTGGCAGGCAGTCGGTCTCTCGTATTGTGTGACCATTTGTGAGCAGTTTGCCATCTTTATTTACAGTATGTTTTTAGTTGTTGCCAATCATGTTGTGCTAAGAGCCAGAGGGGAATGAATAATTAGCTGCTAAATAACTACAATACGAATACACACAGTTGTTGCCAGTTTGTGTCTCTGGGGTGGGATATAACAATGCAATATCAGTTTTTCACTTTTCCTCTTTAGAATTTGGACAAATAAAAACACACTCATATTGCATTTGTTGTTGTTGTTCTCTTTTAAATATGGAAACACGTCTAAAACCATGCAGAGGTGTCTTGGGAGTGGGAGGTCTAAGACGGCTGCCTCTATAAACCAGCTCTGGAAAAACTGTAGTGATTAAAAAGATGTTTGTGTTATGTTTCTCTCTTCCGCTAATGTTCGAGGTGCCCTCTTTATTGTGCATAAACAGGATTGCTGCTGTGAAGTTATCTTTAATGCTAAGCAGCGTTGACCTAAATGAGAATGAAGCGGGCCTTTGAGATGAGGATCATTGGTTTTATCCTTTGAGTTGGCAAAAGAAAAACACTTAATCCCTGACTGTTAGAACCCAGTGGTCAGAAGTAGCTTCCTGTGGTGGCTTTACAGACTAAAGTTTAGGAATGTCAAACAGGATGCTGAGTGTTGCTTTGTTGCAATTCTGTGGAAATGTAAAAAAAAAAACACATTAATAACTTGCTTTCCACTGCGCTCACTGAGGTTTAAAAAGGACTGAAGACCACGCTACATTATACATGATACATGCCTCAGTCGAAGCCAGTGTTTGTGTGGGAGAAGATAACTGCGGCGAAGCAGGGGGATTAATGGGCCATTTGAGGCCACTTGACATTTCATTGTCTATTTTTTTCTGTGAGCACTGAGAAACACCCTGGATACCCTTTACCACACACAAACAACACACAGAGACAGGAATGTCAATGCACTCGTCGCAGATACACTGAAAACCCTGATTGGAGTGTTGTCAAATGCTAAATGACAGACACGCATATTTTATGAATGATGAACGATGCACATATTTAGGATGTGTTGGTATGTGTTGTGTATTGTAGTGACAGACATGATGGACTGTAATGTTTATCTACAGCTCCAAGAGACGAGGGGCAGGTAAACACATGGGGCCAACAATGCACTCACTCCCATCCTTGTGCCACTGAGAGACAACTGGAAACCAACCTGATATGTGTCAAAGCCATCAATAGCAGTTTCTCAGGTGTTTAAACAAGTGTGGATACAAATACTACTTAATATTTGGGGAGTATTTTGGGTAAAAAGATTTAATCAAAGACAAATTCAGATTGTTGGGATTTCATTTTGAACCATCTACTCTCAGCTCCCACTCCGATTTCTACTTTTGATTAAAAAAATGTTAAACTGGTAACATTTCGACTGCAAAATACATTCCTGAGGCAAAGAGAAGTGTAGTATTGCCAATATTTATCCGTATTTAATTTTGTAACATCTGAGCAATGTGACTGGCCAAAGCTTCTGATCTATTAAAATACTTGATAATAAGCCTAGACAATGTCTAAAGGTCTCATTTTTTCACAGATCTTTCTTATGACAATATGCTATTAGTAGATTAAACAATTTTCCTCAAATGCAAGAAAAAAATGCATATTTTCTGTTTAATTATGTGTTGTTTTTTTGTGAAATTGCTTTTCTGACACATATATACTTTATTCTGTCTGATGTGAACCAATGAAAACTGATTGCCACAGCGTTTGAAACAATATAATATAATATTATGTATACGTGCAAATAGACATCCCATATACCGTATATTACACTATATCTGTTAGAGATACAGAGTGTGAAGTGTACAACTATCTTTTCAATACATTAACAAGCAGAACAAACTTCATCATATGTTGTTCAAAAGTTCCCAGGCCACATAAATTTCTCATCATCCATCCCAGGGCCACTGGCTGACTGCCTTCACTGAAACAGTTTGTACCAAAGTTTAAACTCCTTTAAACAAAAACACTTTGAGTAATGCCTTCGTCCACTGAAGTAGTCCTCTTCTCTGAACATCTATCACGGAGAAAGCACTTACATTAGAGTTACATTTCATAATGTTTGGCCAGAACTTTAGGTTTTCACTTTGCTAAAAGAACATTTTCATTGCTCCGGCATTATAAATCTGCTTGAGTAATAATAATATTGTTAAAGCTGACTTTATAGTGCTTGGACAATGGGAGGGTCCTTCTGCCTGAGATCCAAGAATTGGACTAACATCTATTGATGGCAGAGGACAAGGTACATTTACATCCAGTGTTTGTATCTAAGCATTAAAAAAACATTCGGCCGGATCGATAATAAGATTGCAAGGCTGGGTTTGGGTAATCAGTAAAACATTTTAGCTTTTGGATACATGCTTTTATTACTTTTTTTGATTAGAAAACTTTCTTCCACTTTTTAATGACCTGTCTAAAGGGGAGCTTTGGGGTTTGTTTCAGTGACATCAGCTAAATGCCACATCAAAAATGATAATGAAATGTGTCCTTCTCCTCTATTATTCTAGCATCTTAGAATATAATAGATAGCGGGTAGGTGGGTAATCATTTAACTCTCAAGACGGATGAACTGAAACTCCTGCACAGAGACGAGAAGTAGGCGTAAAGCTGGTATAACTGGTTTTTCGAGCATATCACAGAGTGGATTGCAGCACAGCCATAATGCTCATATTATAATCCCAATCCCAGCTTTTCCCTCACCAAGGTTGATCAGTGACAAAGGTTGAGACAGAAAGCAACAAGGCTCATTACAGAAAACATCAGATCACTGTGTTGAAGCTTAAATAACACAGTAAAGATACGATCAATAGCTAATCAAATTTAAAGGGTTATAAATGCATTAAGCCGTTTTGTCATTATGGTTTGTCTGGAGGCTCAATTTTTCTCATACAAATATTTTATAATCATCTTTAAAAACATTGTTGATAAAAATTGTATTTACTGCTCATTGACTAAAATGATTAACAATGTATGGTATTTATTGCTAAGCCACTTAATAGAGTGTTTTATATTCTAGTAATGGCCGTAAAGGATTTAATTTCACATTTTATGGCTCTGCTGTTTGCTTGTTAATAAGGTGCTGGGGCAATTAAGTCGTATAAGCTGCGTGTTGTGTGTGGCAGCATTTTGTTCAATTTAGGTGTATGTAAATCAGCGTGAGAATGGGTTTGTGGTTGGCTGTTGATTGTCATGGTGATGTATGGGATGAAGAAGGCTTAATAATGGTTAATGATAAGTACTGAATGGTGAATCTTTTGCTTTAAGAGTGTGGTTGTAGTGTTGATCAATGACATGAAAAAGCTGTCATGTGTCGGGACCTTGCTTCCTCGTAAGGATAAAATCGACACTCTATAACGAATAGGTAGATTTGGGGTTTTTTGAAGGTTAGGTTTATCCTGAGGCTGCAAGTCTGTGTTTATAAGACAAAACCACATCTGCCGCTGTGAGACAAGAGAACAGTGTCAGTGGAGCGAAGAGGATGAAAGGACAGATAAGCCTGTCATAATAAGCCTTCTTTTAGAACCAGTTTAATACACCTCCTCCAAAATAATCTGTCTGACATCTGAACAACAGCCGGAAACAAAAGGACTAAAGCCGCTGAGAGAAAACATTCAAATAAATATGTTTTGGTGTAGTTTCCCAAATCTGTTCCATTTTTCTGCAAATCCTAGACATGTAGAATAATACAGCACGAAGATGTGTGTGATAGCTATGTATGAAAATTCCAAATCCACTAATGCTTTAGTCAATATCAGACTGAAGAAGAAAAAATCAAGATCACAGTGTATGTGTTGAATGTGTCGCAGCAACTACTTGTTCATATACTTGTTAATGTACAGCCACATACAATACTGTCACTGTTACTGTTATTTTACCGTGTCTTGAGAGAGAGCACAGTGCAAATGTCACACAATGTACATAACAAAGTGCTACCTCTGCTTTGGTGCCATCATCAACAACGTCAACAATAAACATTACAATTCCACACAGAGAATAATTCGTCTATGCAGAGGCTGATGATTGTGGATCTGCTCTCTGAACCTCTCTCTGAATGTACTAGTCAATGCGAATTGGTAATATAACCCAAAAACACAACTGTGATCCATTCATTTTTAGCCCTGAATCACAGACAGGCATCACCACACATAGAGCTGCACAACACACGCTCACATATGCAGACGCTAACATGTAGGTCTATATAGGACTAAAGCAAGACTATGACTGACACTAAATGAGAAAGAAACTGTTGTGTATTTTCAATTTAAAAAAATGAATTCTCTACGTTCAACAATACAGGCTTGAGATTTCAAAAGTAGACAGTTACAGACAGAGATATCTTTAGAGATAGTAGTGACCTAGCAGGGGCCCCAACTGGAGGCAACAGGGGGGCCAAATACACACAGAACTTCATCATTCATTCATTCATTCTTCTACAACTTGGTCATGTTATTTTAATTAAGATCCAGGCACATTGATCATCATACAAAGAGTAGTTTAACGTTTTGTTCATATCATTTTTTTTTTTTTCACATTTCTTCATCTTAGGATTATGCAACCAGTAATTTTTTAATGGTGGTCATCTTGAAGGGGCACACTTTCCAATTAGAGCCATAAAAATGCCTGCTTTCCCTATTGCCCCTTAAAATAGCTCTGAATTCATGTTCTGTCTCAAAACCTTGTGTAGAGATATAACTATATAATATAGTTATACGTGTACACTGCCAATAAAACTGGGTCAATGCAGGGTACACCAAAGTTTCATTATCAGACAGAATTAATTTCGATTCAGAATGACGACTGAGAGATTAAAAGTTAATGTGAACATATTTTAGTTTAGGCTTATGGAAGAGTGAAGACGTGAGCACATTTCCACACTGTTAGTCACCAAAATGTAAACTCAAATTTGATTAAATCCTAATTATAGTCAAATACTCATTGTGTGATTGAATGGTGCTTATATAGTATAGGCTACTACATGTCGCCCTCACATACTGCAGGGTCATTCTCTTGTGAATACAGGATGCCGTAACATCGCCCGGAGCTACACACTTCCTAATTACTGTGAGCTGGGAGTTGAGTCCAGCTGAACGGAGCGTGTCGGTACATACATTTAAACACACAGGTACAACATAAGACACCTTTCACCTCGACACGCCGAGAGAGGCCTGGAAAAACTCCACGGCTCATTGGCTCTGAAATGACACGCGCACGCACACATACGTGAAGAGGTGCGTGTTTGTATGTTCACACAGATGCTGAACTCATTAGGAGATTCCCAGAGGGTAGCCACGAACAACAGGTGACTGGACCAATCCGCCTGCCACACTGACCTGGACTGAAAATGGACGGAAACCTACACAATGGTGTCACTGGGTTCGTCACCAAAATACATAGGATATTCTGTTTTGATATTGTGTCATTTATGAGCAATTAGCATCCTTTAACGGCATCTCCAAGCTTACTTCTCTCATTTTCTCGTACTGTAGTTATTATCTGTACTATTTCTTACACGTTTTGTGCTATTTACCCTTTGTACCTGTCTGTTCTTCTCCATCTGGGAGTTGGAGGTGTGGTTTCCCCTTCTGAGGACAAGAAGTGGAAGTGGTTCCCCTTCTTCTGTGGTTCTCCCTGAGTTTTCTCATTTCTTCCCATCGCTGTTGAGAGACAAGAGTTGTGTCTGAAACTACCTCCAGAGTTCTTACACCTTTTCCAAGTTCAAATTCCAGCACTTTTCAAGCACTTTCAAGGTGTGTTTTCATGTAACAGTGGTAAATTACATGTTGACGTACATATACTGTATGTAGTTTTTTTACAGACCGCAATATGACATTTCCAACTAAAATTGTTTAAATTGTTGAATACTTTGGAGCACAGACAAGGGATAGCTCACCCAAAAATTAAACCTGATCAAAAAGATGTTTTATTGGAAGTGTTCGTTCTGTTTGATTCATGTTTTATCCATAATTTGTACTTTTCCTCTTCGAGCAATCATTGAAACAGCAACCAATTACTCACTAAGATTGTGTTGCTTTAATAATAATGCACAACCAGAATTTCAAGCACTTTCAAGCACTTTATCCACAATTCTAAGACTTTTACAACTTTGAAAACACTATATTAAAAAAGCATTTTCAGGGATTTCAGGCACCCATACGGACCCTGTACCAACCCTTCAATCACGATATAAGGCTACATATACTGTATATAGTGGACTCAATTAGTGAACGGTTTGACTCTACAACTGTTTTTTTCTGTCTCTGTCAATCATGTGATGCAGCCGTATACATAAACCGCCATCTGCCAGACTAAGTATGGACACAGAATTGGTCAAACCCCTTTCAAAAATTCAAACAAATAAGCTGTTCTGTTTTCATCCAAAATCAACTACTACTTTCTAGTCAATAAAAATTCTAATACCTTTACAAAATCACTACAGTGACTAGGGAGTGGTTTTGGACTCAGACATGGGTCTCTTTCTGCTGTGGAACTCTACAGCTTGCAGTTTGAGTGTGTTTATGTGTACAATAAAGGCATTAATTGAAATTTTATTTTGTGGATGCATTGTTAAAAGGTTGCACTCCAAACATAAGAAGAAGGTGAATCGTTAGTTTATAAGAAACATCTGCGGCCCAACTGAGTGAACATGTAGTAGCTCAAGTTCTTCACTCGACAAAGTAACAACGAAAGATAAACACGGCAGAATCAAACAACAATTCAAATTTTGGATATGAAACTCAGCAGCTCAGGCTCGTCTGTACTCACAAGGATTTAACCATCTCTTTACTCACTGTCACTCTCATGTTTGACTATTTATCACATCTTGCAAGAATAGAATGACGAGTTAATTGCATTATGGCTGCCAGATTCTTGTCGGTGCTGTAAGTAAATACACTGGTCACGTCTCTGTCGGCCAAAGCTAATCCCCCTTCTCCTGACATTAAGCTAAATGATGGATGGATGAAGCTCTGTGAGACAGAAAGGACCAAAAAAAAAAAAGAATATGCAGAGAAAATATGACAAAAATGAAAAAAAAAGAGCTAACTGTGCTCTTTGGCCGATTCCCCTATGACTAGCGATGTCCGAGCACATCTGATGTCAAGTGTCTGCACAAACCTTGGCATTTGCAGGCAGACATTTCTACCTTTAGGAAGCATGACTGGGTTTTTGAATATATTCTTGCCCGGGCACATGCTTTAATCACATTTGGAAACATCCAATCACTTGTAAATCACTAGTTTATGGCACTAACTGGGGTTATTTATTACATACACAGCCTTCCTGCATGACTAATGTCTTCCTGATTGTACAATTGATGCACACTTAAGCAACGCTATAAATATAGACTACAAAATCCAAAAGAAAGCCTCTATTGTCTGCATTCAAGCCTGGGTCGGTGTCAATGATATGTCTTATTGTGAATTTGCTTGCTGCCTCTCACAGTCTCGTCTTCAAACACTTTCAGTTTGACTTTCCCATCACTTGATAAATGAAATAAAAGAGGAAGTAGATTCTAATTTTAGTGCACTGTTCAAAAAACTGATAATGAATGAACCAGAGAACTACAGAAAAGGGACTAAATCTGGCGCTACTTCTGTTCATCGCAGTCTGACATTATTGTGATATAACACTCCCAATTACATCATTACATCTCTCCAAACTGCAAATGCCTTGTATAGAAAAAAATAGAGCCAACGTAGAAGAATCAAGCCATAATCTCTACCTTTTTGACTGTGTCGGACAATAGCCGTGTCAATTAGATGCATTTTACCGGTGTCTACATGCTCTGCTTCAAGGTTCGAGGACACTCAAGAACTGTGACAGGCCCCGTCAGTGATGCTGTTGAAAACAGCGCCTTTTTAAATTAGTGCTTGACAAGTTTGCCTCGAGGAAAATCCGCACCACCACGAAAACAAACCCATACGTCGAGGTTAGACTGTAATACGCCCGAGGGAAGAGCGGATTCCATATTCAGGCAGATACAGGCAGCGAATGTACACTCGCAAAGTACACGGCCCGGTATTTAGCACTTTGCCATTGTGCAGAATTTCATTTTTATCTCGTTATTACAGGCCTCGGAAGTTTTAGTGCAGCGAAATGAGGAGTAAGTGTGAGCACACGCGTGGCCGTGATCCCGGCAGCGATGTATGTGCCTCGTAGCCATCTTTATGTGTGCTTACTAATTCATTCCCCGGGAGCATATGCCTTTGAAGCCGAGCAGGGTTGTCTAATAGCTTTTAATTTTAATTAATTTCCTCTCTCTATTAATAACCTATATCATTCCCTAAGTGGTTCTAAGTTTTGGAGGTGCTGCATTGCTCATTAGCCAATTGCTTGTTAATGGGAGGGTGCATATCCAGCAGAAAGTGCAAGTTGGCAAGGTCGGCGCGTAAAAGTAGCTTATTGTATAAAGAAAACGAAAAGTTAGAAATATTAAAACTAGCCTGTAGAGCGATTTATTTGAGTGCAAAGGCAGTTTGTGAATAGCTCTTTTGCTTTAACTGCTGTGTGTAGCAACTTGGCATTTTACAGTGTTGGATAAATCACTTTGAAATTTACTTACTGAAATGACTTCAAACATAATGCCTGTCTGAGGAGTTTGCCTCTGGCTTACACAAAGCAATCTATTGAATCATTTCTGGCAAACCAATTTCAGGATTTACCTATTAAACCCGTTTACAAGTGCAATCACGCAATGTGTGTTCTGGCAGGAAAGGAACAGTTTATTTAGGATGGAGGAGAAATTGGCAGAGAGGAAACAGCAGACAAAGAAGCTTTTATCTTGTGTTTGATCATTAATATAACATGTCCCGTTACTTTTATTTATGATTCTAAAGTGAAGCTGTGCTATTAAAGATGTCACCAGTGCAGTCTGTCAGCTGTTTCCCACCAGAGCTCACTAAAAAGGATCTTTCCTCCCTGCGTTAAGGCTCCTGGTGGGTTTCCTCTTCTGTGTCTCTCCGCGCACTAACAGGGCTTTCCTCCTAAATGTTTCCTCTCTGGCGTATTTCCTTGTTAAACTGTCTCACTCTCCCCAGCATCTTGTTCACGCACAGAGCACACGCGACGAGCGGGAGCGCGCACCACTCATTTGGAGAAAGTTTGAGGCGCCGACTTTGTAAGCTCAGTGGAGGCGCGACAGAAAGTGGAACAAATATGCGCGATATTTCCCACTGACTGGACAGAATTTATTTAGTGCACATTGATAAGAAGCAGGGCGCCTGTAATCTTATATCTGGCCATGAACGGAGCTATATTATCTCCCACCTGCACTTAGTTTGACGGAGCAGTACTCTGGATAACTTCAAAAGGAGGACGGCGCGCGTTTGGACAGTGTGGCGCAACATTCTGGTGGAAAATAAGGCAGTCTTTGTCAACGAGCGTTTCTGTAATCGTTTCAATCAAGCGGGTGAACACGTCGATCAACAAGTGGTCCAGAGTTTGCCGTCACCATGAGCGGACTCGCGCACTTCAACATGTGGATGCTTTTATTGTTGTGCGCTTCAAGTGAAGTGGCGAGGGCTCAGGTCGCCAACGCAAAAGTGATGAGAGGCAACGTCAGGAGAGACGGTAAGACCTCTTTATCTTTGAGGCTGGGTTGTTAATTCTGAGAGTATGAATATTTACTTTTAGGAAGAATGAAAATACGAACTCTGACTTACATAGGTTAAAAAATAACAAATTAAAGCTTATTTGACACAACTTATCTTGCCATCTTTAGCTTTTATACTAATATTACAGCCATAACTTCAACAAAGTCCATATTATATTCAAAGCCAGCTCCTGTCATGATAGACAATCTATGCAACAAGCTGCTACAATGGGGTTATCACAGTTTAAACTACCCTGAAACCTTATCTTTTACCTTTTTCTTGCTTTTGTTGACCCCAAACGATTGACCTGGGTCCAACTTGGCACTGGATTGATGTTGGTTTAATTCTTGACATCTACAAAGTAAGCACAAAGCCACTCTAAGCCAGTACTTAGAAGGGGAAGTTACCGTAACTTGTATTGCTCTTAACAACAGCATGTAGTGAATGTACTGTACACAACAAGATGCAACAGTAGGTTTTGACAATAGTTTCCCGCTTTAACCTCATAAAGTCACCCCATGTTTCCACTGCCCCCGAGGCTAGAGTCATGGCCCTACAATTACACCTACAGACACACACTCTGCTGCAGGGTTTGTTTTGGCAGACACCTGAAAATACCACTGTATTAAGTTCGACCTGGACGGCCGCCCCAAAGCCTTTTCACCTCACCAAATTACCTCAGAATAACACCGAGGTCTGACACACAGTGAGCAGTATCCCATATTTCAGTGACCTCTTCAGGTAACGGATCTCACTTTAGCCATTCATTCACCGGGAAAACATCCAATATGCCAATTTGACGTATTTGCTTTAGTCCATATAACGCAAAATCATTTCTGTTCCAAGTAGCGTTTTAGGGCACAGGCTGTTCACTGGCTTTTTCTGATCAAAAATTCACGAGAGGTAATGTAATTGTCTAATTGTTGCACATATCCCTGAGCTGTCTCCACTTGCCATCTGGCAGACGTCTGGAAAATGTTGAAACTCCTTGCCACAATTGGCTTTGTGCCCTCCAACTCAGAAGACTGTCATTTCAACAATGGACTGTTTAATGTTTCTATATCAAAGACACTAGACCCGGCGCTAGCAACGAGGGCCTCTTTGAAAAGTTGAACTCGACTCCGGCGGCTTCTCAAATCAAAAACATCACATTCAATTCTCATTTATTACTTTGATCTACAAAACGACAAGAGGCACTGAATGAGAGTTGAGACTTTTTGAATTCTTGACCCAGTAATGTGCATTTTTACTAGGCTTATGTGCAACCTGAGCGCTGAGTTTGGTGATTTGATTGACTGGCGCTGATTGACTGCGTTTCCATGCGCAGGAGTGACCCTCCAGCTGAAATGGGCTTAGCGGAGTTGGCTTGTCCATTTAGCGCTGCTCGCGTCTCCGTGCGTGTCCCCGGTGTGTATGCCAGTGCTCTGACAGTAGGTCTTAACTCATACCAGGAATTCACCCCAAAGGCTTTTCCCTCCTGTGTTTGTTCAGCACTTTGCTCCGTCTATTCTCCTTCCATTGAAGTGTGTCAGTGTGTGTTAAAAGGTTAGAGGGGGTGGGTATGACTCTGGGACACTGAATGCGGCGGGCTTATGCAAGTAGAGAAATATGTACTCCCACATGCAGGTACAGACAGAACCACTCATACAGGCCAGGAGTTAGAACTCAACAGTTTAGCACTATTAAGGTGTTCTGGTAACATGGTTATAGAGTTATTGGTAGCATCAAATACTAACTGCACAAATGTAGGGTGAGCATATTCTCAGAGCTTCAAATTGGGACTTTTTTCCTACAAACCCATTGGCAGGTGAAAAAAATATGTTATAGGCCTATGTTTAAAACAATGGTAATTTCATTGTTTTATATTAACAGTAAACCCAAATGAAGAACTCATTTATGCATGAAACATTACTAAGTAACTAAAAAAATCCATGGCCTTTTCAGACAATAATCTAAATACACTAAAGACCCACATGTCCCCAATGACGGTGAATATATTTAGAGACAATAATGCTTGTGGACAGTGATTGGTTGTTGCAAAAATGGGGACAATAGGGACAGGCCTGTTCAAAACTAGGACATATGAATGTTTTTACAGATATTTGTTGGGACAGGGAGTGTGACAGTGGGACACATGGTCACCTACACAAATGCAAAAAATGAAGCTAATGTGGAAAATCTTGGCTTGGACAATAGACCCTTTCTTCAAGTGATGTCTTCAAATGTCCACATTTTGATGATAGAAGTAGCAGAGTAAACTGAAACCAATAAAAAACCTGTGTTTACTCGACAAAAATAGTTGTGTATATGGTCGCACAAATTGACAGAAACAGGTTTTTTGCAGGTGAACAGTACATAAAAGGCTTTTTTACCAAAGAAGAGTGAACAATCAGGCCCCTGTATATTGGGCCACTCAGTTCTATTTTCTACTGACGCTATCTTTTGAAGTAGAATTTTTAGGTGTAGGTTTATCATAATAAAATAAAGATAACATAATAAAAAAATAGCACATTGCAGCTAAATATCAAGCCACTCTAACATTAAAAACATGCAGTTCTTTCGCTGCCATTTGCCAAAACCATTTTTATGCACAATTGTTGGTGGCTAATGTTCATTTGTCAAAAAAAATTGAGATGGTCTTGAGATGACAATATCTACATGTGACAGTAATAATTCACAATATAATAAAATGTATAAGAACCATCAGTGCATAACTTTTCGTTCTCTGTCCTGTAGACTTGGGGGAAAACGGCTTTTTACGGCTTTTACCTGAAACAGAAAGCGTAGTTGGCTGCACTAATAACACAGTAACAAGGGCTCCTTCCACAGTCAGCCACTGGTGAACTGCCCTCAGCAATGAATGGTCGTGTTTAAGGGTTGTCTCCCTGTAAATGTCAGCCTTGCGATTAACTGGCAATTATCCGGAGTCACCTCGTGCACCGACGTCAGCTGTGATAGGCTCCAGCCGCAGTATGAAAGGTACAAAGAATGAATAAACATATACAAAGACAATACAAAACAGTGATAGATTATTTACTTGTTGAGCTGGAGTATTGATTGCAGGCCTAATGTTCTAAACAGCCAACATAATTCTTACCAGTGTAGGCTGGCAGACAGCTTAAAATACACATATTTCACTGTGATGTCTTATCAGTCGGTGCCTCACTACAAATCTTTACATCTTTGACACTCTTCTCTTTCAGTTTCTCTCTTATTTCTCATTTCTCTGTTTATCTTCCTGTCCTCCACCATCTGTTTCAGCTCTTTTTTAATCAAAACCTATTTCACCCTGCTGGCTCTCTGAGCAAATATAATGTGGCAAACAGTGTGACCGTCACACTCGATCTTACAGTGCACTCGGAACACAAAGGCACCTGCACGAGGACAAATCATTTAGTCAGTGTTTGTGAAGCCGCAGACATTTGATCACCTTCTGTGCATATACTCTGACAATTTCCTGAAAAAAATGAGACATGATTCAACTAAAGCTTGTGCAGGGAGGCTCTAGTGGTGGTTTGACCCAATGGGAAGGCCCTTCACCTTGTCTGAGAGCTTCAAGTGTCCTCAACTGTGATAGAACCAAGCCACAGCTGCGAAGCACTGAGAAAATGTTACTGTCAGCTTTGCATTTTGCTAAACAGAGACTGCATTTAAGGAAACAGTTGGGATTTTGTGGTGCATCCATACTACAATATTTTGCGCACATATAACATGATAGAGATAAAGTTTTTTTGTGTTTATTGCATAATGGGATGGTTCTTATATTTGTAAAGCTCCAAATGATCAAGATTGATTAGAAAGAGGCCCTACTCACGGATTTAAGATAGAACCAAGATTACTTTGACTAGTGGGCTTTTAACACCGACAGAGCAGCAGACTAATATGTAACTAATGATGAAAGTTTTTTGCCAGATTTTACCCACAATTCCCAAACAGTCAAAGTCTGCTCTAGTTGGGGACATCTGCATGGCTAGTTGGCACAAAAATCTGCAAGTGTGTGAGAGGAAACAGACCCTCCCGACCTCAGTCAAACATGTTTGAATTTTTTGAGGCGAATCTGGATGCAATCGAGTAGTGTGAACTCATTACTGACCCAACTGTAAACACGTGCTGCCGACAGCCAATGAAAAAGAGAGGGCGGGACACAGGTAAAAGGGAAAAAAACGACGATGGCAAAATGCGCCACCAATTAGTATATTTTAAACTGTCGCCTCACAAGAGTTTGATGCGTTCAGTTGGCTTTGGTCGTCTGGGATTCCTTAATAGGCGCATTCAAAATCTGAAAGAGTGAAAGTTGTGTTGTGTGTCCCCAGTTTTACACACCAAAAATGCTATGTACTACCTTTAAGTCAAAGTAATGGCTGGTACTTTGCCAAATCAGATTGTGGCTCCCCTATGAGCAGTGTGACACATTATTCGTGAATCCACTTTACATCCATGCATTTGTGACATACTATTATGCTATAAGAGCTGATGTTTGTTTCTATAGGGAGACACTGTGGTGATAAAATGATGTGTTGTTTCATCTGCTGACAACTGAACGTTACATCGAGGTATTCTCCCTTTTGCAAGTTTAAAATGTGCAGTTGTTATGTGTACTTGTTTCTTACTTTGGGATGCCTAATGCTGGTTTTCCCCTGGCCATGACACAGTAACCCCTGATCATTTCAGACTGCGTCTCCTAAGACAAGCTGCAAATGATTTCCAGCCTGCCTTTTTTCTTCTCTTCCTATGTGTCCCAGCTGAATAAGGGCGAGGAGTGTCAAAGAGGTTATTGGAATTCATGAGTCAGACACACACACACACACAGAGAGAGAGACAGGACAGGCAGCATAGAGCAACACCCACAGACACAATTACAGGATCTCCCTTTTAACAGAGAATCCCCTCTAAACACTTGTCATCACCAGGAATACATGACCCAGTGTTGCCTGCTCCACCCCAATGTTGACAGTCTTTTCCTCTACAGCCTGGACACAGGGTGGTAACCGGTTCGAGCGTCTGACAACAACCGGACAGAGCCAGACGATAACTTCCAACTTAGCAGGGGTTGGAGTTTGCAGTGAATGTGTCTGGAATTATGCATTACTCAGACAGAGAGGTGGAGAACAGGGCAAACGGTGGAAAAGTGAACGTTTAGATAGGGAGACTTCGAAAAGTTTGAGGGCACAAATGGAGGAGGTTTGTAGCAAGAGATAAGTTGAAAAAAAAAAAAAAAAGAGCCATCGCTTCAATTCATTTTTGCCCCGTCAGCTTAGGAAGAAGAGATAGGAGGACGGACAGCAAGCTAAATGGACAGACTCTGAAAAGAGATGAAGGACGGACAGAGGAGTGTAGGGTGGACAGATAAGGTATTTCTGGACAGGGTGAAGAGGAGGAACATGATTTTAATCAAAGTGCGAAAAATGTAATGCAACCGCAGTGAATCTTTACATATGGCTTGACAGACGCATGGAGCTTTGTGGTATTGGTTTCTCTCGTCTCACTGTTGCCCTGACAGCAGGTTTGATATCTGTCAATCAAAATACAGAGGACTCATTCACAATAACAGAGAAGCTTAGTCAATGGACGCAGGGTAAATTACCTCTGAATGCAATTGGATAGTCATATAACCAATCAGAATTCAGGGGGAAGAACCAGCAAAGCTATAGTGCTAGTTCGCCTCGGCCTTAGCATCCATAGCACTAATGGTGAGCTGTCCTCACTCTAAATTTACAAATACATTGAAAATTTTATTAACCATTGCCAAAACAACAACAACAACAAAAAAAACATAAATAAAACAAAAATCTTAATAAAAAACTTGGTAAACCTCTTTACTGACCACTTAAGTCTGGAAAAACGAACACAAAAACTCTGATTACAATAAAATAGGGTCAATTCATAAACTTTTTGGAGCAACACACACTAGGGCACCAGAATGATGTGTTTACATGTATATTTTTGTGTGTTTGTGTTTATATATACAAAACAAAAAATGCTTGTTCAGTATTCGCTTTTTATGTGATTTTCAACGTTAAATTTGTCAGGCTAAAGGTCTGTATTTATGTTTAAAATAAATAAATAAATAAATAAAATGGGGGAAAAAAAACAAGTTCTAGTTCGCTAGTCGTTAGTTGTGTTGTTTTTGGCGGCCTCTGATGGTAAGACTACATACTGCAAATCCTCACCCTTTCTTTCTATCAGGACCGAATGTAAAAATGCAAATCACGTCACTCTGAGGTGATCACACCATAAATACATACTGATATCGATCAATGTTTTTCTATGAGGTTTAACTGCTATAAAAACCGCAGCACAATTCAAGGGGAATATAAAAGTGTGTCTTTATATTGAATTACAGTCATATTCTTTTCAAGTTAGGGAGCTATTAATCTTCCAGAAGGAAAGGTCTCCTCTATGAATTTAACATGCCCGCTTTTTGAATACGTTTGATAATTCTTGCAAATTGACCCATATATGCCTATATCTTCTTTAATGATGTGCACTGATAAAAGTAGCACATAGATTAGATGGAAAAAAACAAAACAAAAACTTAACTCTCAAACTAATACAACTTTTTAAATTGAGGACGCAGAGGCACTAGAGCCAGATTGATGCCGTTGTCTTGGAGCCGGTTGTGAGTGACACCGTTAATGTCTGTAACAGGAGCGGGTAAATGAGGTGGAATGAGCCAATGAAACAGAGGCTCTGCAAGGTAAGAGTGAGGAAGAGGGATCAGAAAGGAATGTGATTAGGCCAGTGGGGAAAAGGAGAGGAGATGAAAAAAGTGAGATGAAGAGAGGGGAAAGTAGACGAGAGTTTGAGGATGAGGAGGAGTTGGAAGATGTGCAGGAGGAACTCATGAATAGCAAAGGAGAAACTGAGGGAAGGGAAGTCAAAAAGTTCTAATTGAAGTTCGGAAGATGTTGTCACACAAAAAAAAATAAATAAATAAATAAAGTGGATAGTTTGGAGAGGCAGACAAGAGCGAGACAACAATTTTATACAGAATGTTAGTTTAAAAAGCAGCAACTATAAAGGTGATAAAAATGGGAATAATATTAAAGTGCATGTTGACTTAAACCAAATCTTTGCCAAAAATAATTCTCTAGAGTAACATTTTAATATGTATGCATTGTATTTATATTTTTTATATTTTTTGTCTGTACTGTAATAGTATATGGTTATTTTTGTAATCTAAATCTGTAATCTTATTCCCCAAGAAATATGCATTGTTACCAGTTGGCAAGTGCTATATCTATAAATATATATATTTATTATTAATACTAAAATGTACATGGATTTAGGCTCTGATTTTGCCCTAATATTTAACTATCAGTGTCTTTCAAAAGCACACACCTCTGGGAAATAGAGAACAATATAAAGTTACATGAACCATTTATTTTCCTTGGTGCTACATGTATTTCCATTACTATAATATTACTTCAGTAGATGCCAAGAAATGTTCTCATCTGACAAGCTGTGCTAAGCCAAAATTTGTGTAGTTGGATTTCATTACAGACTATACAGACTGCAGCTTCCTAAAGCCTTTCCAAAGTCTGCATCTTAAGCGTCTGTGCATTTTCTGCTTTACTATGATGAATTATTTCTCCTTCTGTATGAAGCATGCACATTAGAGGATTCATGCACACTGCATCTGAGAATAGAGTGAAACAAACATCATTTATTATCAAGATCAATATGTTTACTGTTTGGCTTAATTCCTCTTTATTTAGAAACCCATAATTTTAGGTTTGTTAAATGTAGTTTTTAACCGCGACCCCAAAATGGGACTAAGTGGTAGAAAATGAATGAATGAATGAATAAATGTAGTTCAAATTACAGTGTGTAGTTGTGGTTTAAAATTGTGTTAAAACACTTCCCACTCCACCTTCCTAGACCCCGCAGAGATATGCTTTGGTCAATGAACAAATCTAGCGGAAAAGCGTCTGAGTTCCATTAAAAACTTATTTCAGTTTAGTTCATAAATGTTCTAAACCTCATGCAAAAATGTGTCAAAAAATACAAATGAATGCTCTGGTAACTGGAAGATATAAAACTAATGGCTCCTTCCACAAGGTTCTATATAGTCAAACTGGTTATTGCAATGATATATGATGTCTATAATGTAAATCTGCATGCAAATATAAATCATCTTAAGTCAACTTTAAGGTCTTCTGTATATTTACATTTAGTTTCTTGATAAGGGCTCCCTAGTGCCAGAGATTAAAAGCTGATTATTGGTAAACAGTTAATTATGACTTAAGCCTGAGCTCCAGACAAGTCAAGGTGCTGTGCTGCTGTGTGTAGGTGAGACTAAGAACATGACAAACGTCACATGTGTCAGTGCAGAGAGGAGAGCCCACCACACTGGCCCCTGCTGAAGGAATGAGATAAACAGTGTTTATATGATTTGTGTGGAGCCAGTTTGACAAATCCTCCAGTGCACTGTGCGAGCGATGTCTTTGTTACTCTCACAATGGTGCTCTGACACAAATGAAAAAGATTCTTTTTTTCCTCTTCTGTCAAACACTTTTATCTTCGCCTCTCCAACTGTCAGCATTTCTCCCTGTTCCTCTCCTCATTCGCTCTGATTCTCCATTTGTGTACCTCAGCATTTCTCCATCTGTCTTGTTCCCCTTTCCCTTTCTCATCTTGTCTTCATTAGCTTTTCTCTCTCCTGTTTTCATTCCATCATTAACTCTGTGTGAATGTAGTATCTTAGGACGACAGGGCTGCCACTGTCAAGAGAAAAAAAAAAGTGCACAATATAAATATGGAGCAGGAGGGAGAAATGAGGATAGGGCATAGAAGTAAAAGGGAATGCATTGTTAGGGTAATATCTGAGGGGAAACGGGAGACTCGAAAAGAAGAGAATACATAAAAGACGAAGTGAAAAGAAATGGCAAGAGGGTGGTCTTCTTTTTACTGTGAAGCCTGCAGCAGGATAAGTGATCCCAGTGGTGGCTAGAAGGTCAGCTCACACTGACAGTCAGACCAATGCTTAACCCTGCTCTGTAACACAAGCACACATGGCCACTAGTGCGCATATACAAATGCAGACTTGTAGACACACAGGCAGCTGATGCGAGGCAGACAGACTGAGAGCAAGATGGCTGTCAAAACATCAGCATCTGCTCAGCATCACATACACACCACTGTAGAGCGAGCAAACAGCCCAACAGCCCTCTGAGGGATCAGAGCTCATATTTGATAAACTCTGCTACTTCAGCGCAGGCTTATCTTAAACACACACACACGCCCACTCAGAACAGCCAGTTTGGGCTACTTTTGCTGGAGTGGTTGGCTTAAGTGTATATTGCTATGGAGTTTTGATATTAATGATTGCAGATTAATTGATTTCAGATAAGACATTTCCCTTAAACTGATATTATGTACTGTTTGTTTGCATAAGGATCATTTACATAGTCTGGGTCTAACAGACTATTAACAGAGACAACTGAAGACAAGCAAACATGGTATAGAAAAGTCCAGCACTTTACTTTCAGACAGGTTTCAACAACGTGGACATAACGGTCCAATGACACTCAGTTCAATGGATCAATGTCTAGCCCTTTCTTGCAGGAGACATTCCCGACGAGCCTCGTGAGCTCTCCTTGGCCACTGTGGCCTGTTCAAAGACATGCAAGTTAATTGAAATTGAATGTAAATTGCCAATAGTAAATTAATTTTAGTGTGAATGAATGTCTGTCAGTGTATGTCACGTAGCCCTATGATTAACCAGAGTGCCCAGGTAGTACCCCACGTCATGGCAAAAGCAGCTGGGATGGGCTCTAACCCCCCGTGACCTGTAACAACATAACCAGTAGAAAATGTAATATTTCATCATCTAATACTATTCGTGTTACGCTTAATTTCTATCGACAGCACAGTGGCTTTTCTTCATGGAGTGAGCTTGTTCATCTGCACAGGTATCATCTGGGCAATCCAGTTTTCCTCTGGGGTTTCCCTTAGATCCGGGCTGCCCACTGCTCCTTATGGTTGCCCCAGAGGCACTAGATGATGGATGGGTCAAATGCAGAGAATGAATTTCCCTAAGGGTTTAATAAAGTGTCCCTGTCCAGCACATGTTTTTTTTCCATGGCCCTGTTCTGACCTGGCATTACTACATATCCTGAGTGATTGGATCACAAACTGCCAGCTGTAATGTCAGGAGTGAGGCACTCAGTGCATCCTGAATGCACCCTGAGATCCAATCTCTCAGGCCAAATTTGGAGGTGACCCGGCCTTTTCTTATCAGATCTCTGTGGGCTTTGCCGCATTGAAGCATACTCGTACTCTCTAGCATCATGTTTGTGAGTGAAATTTCTGCCAAGATTTCTTGTCAGAGAGAGTTGGTAACTGCAAAAGTAATGAATGTTTCAGCCAATTAGAAGAGTGTGTTTAGTCGAGCTCTCAGGAAGCACACTGAACACTGCAGATCATTAATCATCACTGTATGTTTTACTGTATTTTTTAAATACATTCACTCTACATACTTTACATTCTGTGGATGAAGTACCTCATATATAACCACTTAACACACATCTTGACTAAACCTTTAATCTAACCAGGACGAGCTGTTCACAGCAGTAACAAACCGCTACATGCCTTCTCGTGCTCCATGTAGCATGTTCAATTGTGATGCTTAAAGTGCATATACGGTGCACGGTCCTAGATTTGTGCTTTACTCTGCAGGCACCCTTACGTGAATATCAATGTGCAGGGTGTGTGTGAGATGCAAGGCTAATTGATTGTCCTCGTCAGCCCTGCTGTTCAGACTGCAGTATCTGTCAGCAGGAGCCAACTGCCAGTCTAACAAGCCCCACACACAGGCATTTCAACACTCTATCCTCTCACAAGCACACGCATTATCACATCAGGCTTTAATGTACAAGCACTTTAATGCGGACATAACTCAGAAGCAGTGCATACACATGTACAGAGACGCAGCTTCGAAATTCATGAAACGTGTGGCGTGAGCTGCATTCTTGACATTTGCGGCCGCGAATGACAGGCGTTGGAAATATGTGAAGAATTCCTTGCCATTTCTTGAATACGTGACAAGTACCACAAAAGCCGGCCCCTAATCTAGCCTTGAGCCTGGCTTCTACGTAACATGGCAAGAGTACTTTAATGTGCGTTGTCTAAACCGGAGCTGTGATCATACGTAGGGTGTCAGATCAGTGACACACATGCATATAGTCACCGCTGCTGATGGAACGAAGAGACAACATGAAGCATAATGAACATGGCGCTCTACTCTCTGCACCAAGACACACAGACAGAGGGAGGATGCTGCTGCCGGAGTGTTGGTAAATACACTCAATCACAGTGTAGGAGGTTACACCGGGACAAGCCCCTCTTATCGCTCACTGTTTCCTTCCATCTATTCCGCCACTCCCCCAAACCCTCCTTACAATCTGTCCTTACGGCCAGTTCTCTTTTTTCAATACATCTCCTTGTCCATTTCATTTCCTTCACTGTACTGCCATTTCCTTATTTCCTTTCTCTCCATCTGTTCTCACCCCCTTTTTTTTTTTTTTTTTTTTTTTTGAGGGAATTTGCTTTTGATATAGCAAGATGGATATTTCTTGTCCTCTGACACCTACTCCTTCCTTCCTTCCGAAACACAGCATGTGGACATGTGGGCAGCAACATGATCGTGTGAGCACTAACTTAATGTGTGATTCTGTGAGCAAATGAAGGACGCATCAATTCGGCTAAATTCATTCCTTTTCAATGTAAATTTATGTCATATATCATCACCTCCAACATTTAAATGCAACGGTCTCTGAACTAAACAGACTTTAATCCTTGATTTAAAATAACATTCAGTTGACCAAGCAGATTAAATTATTTGTCTAAATCTGATTTCACCTACACAGCTGCCAATGGACATCACAGACCACCTACAATTATGTAAAAGTTCTCATTCTGTGCACTAATACTGCGAAACAGGCATAAAAATATCTTCATTAGAGGGTGGATTTCGTTGATGGATGGTGTAAGCTGCAAGTGGAAGCAGCAGTCAATCAAATATCACACATTTCCAGAAAGATTCACTTCTGTGAGTGTGTGTTGCGTGTGCTTGGACCTGCTGTCCTAATTTTGCCATTTTTTACAATCATCAATGAACTATAAACAGCCATGCATTTTAATTTATTTTATTTTATTCAACACAGCAACCTGCCTGTTTTTTTGTTGTTGTTTTTTTAAAATACATTGCCATTTATTATGTTCGTTTCACTTTCATTGCCAATGCTGAAACGGCCATGTTCCCATTCATATTTCCTGTACCTCAGGCAGCCAATATGGGCTTCCCTCTCCTTGTATAAGAGCATGTGACTGGCCAAAGCTTGCTGTCACATGCTTAATATTATTACTTTAATACCTTGGTAACAGGTGACATCCTAAGGTGCATAGTTCATTCTTAACACAGCAACATCTCATTTAGTATGAAATGCTAATGGTGCAGTTTTAAATAAATATATAAATAATAAAAGGTTAGGTTAAGATTCTTTTAGGATAGATAAAGTCTCTTGAATGAGGAATGTCCAAACCATTTTCAGATGCTGTATTCTTTTCTGTCTGAGAATTATCTCCACAGACAAAATCTTAAAGAGTAAAATCAACTTCTTAAAACTTTGCAAGAATACTACTCTGCATATTTTAGAAGATCAGACAGTGACTGATTAGGCCCCATTATACTGCTGCTAATCAGGGTGCCCTTGTGCTCCATAGGCAGATGTGTGGGCTCTGAAACATGCTTTAATGTGCATTGATTATGCATTTTATGCCTATCTCTCCTGCGCAGAGCCCCATGCCATCTTGTGCACGCCCCTCTCTTCCATTTACCTCTCTTTATTTGTGCATCCTCAGGCGTGTGTGTGTGTACAGTTTAGTGTCTACACTCCCATGCATCTCCTTGTGTGCACCTCTGCATTTCTGTGCCGTGGCTGCCAGAGCCATTCAGCCACAGCATCTTTACTGACTTGTTCCCAGAGCTGACTCAGCGAGTACTCGCCCCCCTCTGCATTATTCAGCAAGCTTAGCCAAGGTGTTAACCAGGAGCACATCACAGCAGAGGACAGGGGCATGCTAAGTGGACTGGCACAAGACGGGCAGAAGGGAAAGGTGTTTCCTCAGTGTCAATGATAAACTTGTCCAAACTAGACCTAGCTGTTGTGCATTTTTATGAGCACAGTTTTGGATAGTATGTACAGATGCTAACAAGAGTGCCTCTGCTGTATTATTTTGTATAAAACGCTGCCATTTTGGTGTGCAAAAAGCTGATAGAGTGTATATTTCAGTCTGCAACTATCTGCATACAAAGCACCAGCACAATTTTGTCCCACTCAAGTCACTTAGATGTTGAAACAAAATAAATATACAGCTACACATTTGCTGTTGGGGCTGCAGGTGTTGGAACATGAATATAGTGTTGATAGTGTGGGCTAGATATGGTCAAACATCTGGGTTCTGTAAATAAGATTTTTCTGTGGTTGTTTTAGCTGTTATTTATAAACCAAATGCCTAACACTTGAAAACAAATGGAGGAATATTTATTTTACCAGCAACTTGACCGGCCATCTTTTCCATTTCTCTTAAAACTTCACATCCTGAGTGTATTTTTTCTGTCCTGGTCTCAACCCACCTGTAACAGCAGCATAGTTATCTTTCCTGCTTTTATTTAGTTAAAAAAATAAGCTTGATCAATGTGCCACCACAAATACCAATACATGGCTCTAGCGCTTTAGCTCTGAGTTCAGTGTCAGACAATTGCGATCACATAATTATCCCCTCCTCCTTAAAAATTGTATTAATTAATTGCCAATATATATCCTTCTTTCACTTTGCTTACCTTTTCTCCATTCATGTTTTTTTAATATTTTATTTTCATTATTACTTTTAAGAGACAAAGCTAGCGAAATAATTTATACTGTCTGTATTATCAGTAGCCATTACTTCCTTGTACTGATGTAGACCAATGGGAGGGTCCCAAATTCAGGAGCGAGAATGTGATTGGTCACATACTTGGTATGTGCTTATCAATCTCATCTATTATACTATTGGTATAAAGCCTAAATTAACTCTTAAGCTCTTTTTTCCACAGATTATCCCTATTACAATAAGCTTTTTGGTGATTAAATGTTTTTTCTTCAATGCAAGAAAAAAAAAGAAGAAAAAAAGTCAGGTAATCCCCATTTAAAGCAATTGGTTTAACAAGGCTTACCGTGCAAACAGAGGCAAACATCTTCAGCATCTGAATCCTTAAACTGTGACATAACAGTGCACTGATCTGGGGTATGAGAATGCACTGTTAAAAATGGCTCCCTAAATATAAGCTTTTGACAGTGTAACTATGCACTGTATATTTCCTCATTAAAACAAAACACAACAGAACTTTTTACCTTAAAATATTGCCTCAAATTGTGTCTTTAGGGGTTGCAGAACCTGAAACAATACTTACTATGGCTCTACACAGTTGAGGTTTAACATCAGGAGATGCACTGGCTGTAGAAGTACAGGCATATTAGTTCCATTCAAAAATACTTGACCTATCACTTGAACATCTTCACTCTACACAGAATATGGGTTGGACACATATGAATGGAGGACTGATTATAAGATTATCACAATATCCTTTCTTGAGACCATACGTAATGAAACATAACACCATCTGAAATAAAAAGCATCATCCCTTTTTACCCCAAAGTGGGACAGTGGTAGTTCATCCCTCTTCTTCGTAGCCATTAGGATAATTTAGCCCCATCAACAGGTGCTGAGTCACAGAGGCCTGAGAGGCACTCACCAAAGCAAAGTGGATGCTAATACTAATCGCAGGCTCAAAGGGACCATTGAGACCCACTAAAAAAAAGATGTGAGGAGTGGATAAAAAGCTCCAGCAGAAAGATGGAAAAAAATAGTTGAATGCATTAAGAGTCAGTGTTTCGGTGATGTCTCTTTGTTTTTGCCTTTGAAGCAGATGACAGATAGAAGATAGCCTTAATGGCGCTTTTGCACAAATTGTCACACATTATAAAAAAATAAAATAAAAAAAAAGCACACAAACACGCACATAACTTCACAGAAGCACACAAAGCTGTTAAACGGTGACTTATTTATGAGTCTAGCTCTGACATGCTCTTTGGTGAAGCCTATACGCCGTTTGATGTGCCGAGGTGTCTGGGGGCTTTGTGGACTTTTTCTTGTTCTTTTTCGCTACACTAGCTGTGGCACTTTTTTCCTCTTTCCAACTCAGTGTCATTCTGTCTTTCTTTCTCAATCAGTCAGTACTTTTCTTTTGGTTTTCTTCTTAACTGCTCAACTGTGCTTGATTCTCTCACACCTTTAACTCATTTTACATTAGCCCAGGTTATACCAGGCTGTACTTTTCAGGTTTATTTTGTGTTTTCACTGTATGTATATATTCATTTGCACATGCTTTTATCAAGTTGCATACTTTTCTCTTGTCAGTTTCAATGCATTTTATGTTTTGATTCCAATACAATTTCACCTCATCCAGTTTTATCAGTTAATTTGTGTTACTTCCACCCCTCATAGTCTATCGCTTTTTTAATGTGTGAATTTGATTAGCCACTTAAGAAATATAACACATTTTAATGAGTTCAGTGATTTTTAGGGGGCGTTGTATTCTATATCTATACACGGAGACGAAGTGAGCTGAGGATGTGGTGTTTTGCTCACGTCTGTGCTTGTTTTTCTAACCTTCTCTGTCCGTGTCACAGGACATGCCTTTGTGTCTGCTTCAAAAGGCACACACAACCACACACAAACACTGAGGGTGTAACCTCTTGTATGAGCAGAGAGTGGAGCGAGCGCAACACCCCACAGTGTTTTGGATTGTGTTAAAGTGATCCTCGTGCAGGGGGTCACAGGGACAGCGAAGGTCATGTGAGAGAATGCCATCCCTTTCATGTAAATGGGTTGAATCAGGGCCATTTCATTATTAAATGTGAGCGAAGGTGTTTGCGTAGGATTTAAGGCAGGTCATGAGTCATCAAAGTGTGTCGCTCTCCAGTGTGCAAAAGCTTCCAAATGAAAAAGTCCACATTGATAACGTTACCAAGCAACGAAGAAGCTGCCGCCGATTACAATTACCCCATAGAGATGAACAGTAGGTAACTGTTATAAAAGATATACAACACTTATACAGTAAGTGTGTGGACAAAATGTATGTAGCGAGTTCCTGAACATAATTATAAAGCGTACATATTCTATACAGTTCACTGTTCTCAATAATTCATGCTTTGTACACTCCAGTGACCGGAGCATGTATGTAATTTTCACATGAATGCTTCCGTGGCCTGCTTCATGCACTGGACACTCACACACAGCCTTTCGTGAAATCTTTTCCATCTTGCTCATCCTCAAAGGTCCTTATCCTTATCACTTGCTTTATTCTGCTTTCACACAATCAGTTTGCAATATCCCAAGTCCCCACACTTATGCAGACAAGTGTGCAATGCCAAGTCATAGAAATAGTTGGATTTAAAAGGTGGAAATAAGGATATAGAAATAAGTATGTTCACATGGAGGTGGACTCAATTTAATGTCCCTTCTTTTAAACACTGAGCATGTCCTTAATAGAAAACTCAGCAATGAACTACAGTCCCATGAAAAAGTGTTTGCCCCCTTCCTGGTTTCTTATTTATTTGGCAAATTTGTCACAGTTAAATATTTCAGATCATCAAGCAAATAAAAAAAAATAGCATCCATGGCAGAGTTCCAAGGCAAAAAAAACACTACTGAAAAAGAACATAGAGGCCGTCTAACTTTTGCAAAAAACATCTTGATGATCGCTAAGACTTTTGGGATAAGATTCTGAGGACTAACAACACAAAAGTTGAACTTTTTTGAAGGTATGTGTCCTCATACATCTGGCATAAAAGTAACACAGCATTTCAAAGAAAGAACATCATACCAAAAGTCAAATATGGTGGTGGTAGTGTGATGATCCTGATGGAGAATGTCCGTCCATCAGTTCGTGACCTCAAGCTGAGGCACACTTGGGCTCTGCAGCAGGACAATGATCCAAAACACACCACCAAAACATATTTTGCAAAGAAGAGTGGGCGCGAATTCCTCCACAGCGATGTGAAAGACTCATTGTCAGTTGTGATTGCAGTCATTGCTGCTGAGGATGGCACAACCAGTTATTAGGTTTAGAAGGCAGAAACTTTTTCACACAGGGCTAGGTAGGTTGGGTTAGCTTTTTTCCTTTAACAAATAAAACCATTACTTAAAAACTGCATGTTTACTTGAGTTATCTTTGTCTAATATTTAAATTTGTTTGATGATCTGAAACATTTCAGTGTGCAAAAAAATAAGAAATCAGGAAGGGGGCAAATAGTTTTTCATGGCACTGTATACTGGCAAAGACACAAAAATGAATTGTCCATCATTCTTATAATTAAGTTAAACATTCAGTTAAAGGTGATATTGATGTGAGGTCGTGTCATTTCAAAAGTCTTGCATTAACATGGAAGATGGTGCAGGATGGAGGGAACAGAAGAGGGATAAAGGAGACGTGAACGAGGCCAGGGCCGATGCTGACCAAAGCTGACACCCCCGGCATGCACTGTTCACCCCCAGGCTACGGGTGTGTGTGTCTTTTTCATGCCTCTATGCTTGTGTGAGCGTGACTGAGAAACAAGGGAGAATATTTAAAGCTGATTTGTCACGAGAGAGTGGCAAAAGAGTGGAGCCAGCACAGGCTTTGATAAGCAGCACACATCTCCTGACACCCACAGGCCTTGAGCTAACATTTAGCCAGATGGAAACGTCTTTGGTTATTTCTCATGGGTGCGTATACGCCAAGGGTGAATGTATGGATTCCCACATTAGCAACTACTGCTGCCAAATACACACACAGCTACAAACAGATGTGCCACAAAACACGATGGATAAACTGATGAACACACACACACACACAGTCACATGGGCCCAGTGTTTGAATGAGCTTGTGCTGCTAATGGCCAGTGTTTTACATCAGTCAAACACAGATGAGTAAACAACCAAGCAGATAACAGGGATGATAGACTGATTCAGAACCAGAACAAAGCTTTACTCACTGACGGCAAATAGGAGTGGACTTTATTTTGTTGAAGCACATTTCTGCACTGTTTTATTTATGGTCTTTATTTGAACTCCGTTTAATTTTCTGCCTCTCTCTGTGACTTGATTGAAGAAATTATACTTTTCTTTACAATTTTTAAAACATCTACTTGAGAAAATGTTGGAGGAAAACATATCACTTTTACATACCTAAAGGATCAATAGATAAATACTAAATAAGATTAAGTGAGCAAAGACAGAAAATCCAAGTCATTCTGAAAAAATTAATTTTTTTTGATTTTTCAAATACCCAATATTCTAAAAAACTAAAAATATTTCAGTTAAATTGGGCGTTACTCAAACGAAATGGCAAAACATTTAAATAAGAAATATACATTTTTATACCAAGGAGGGTAGCACTGTCACCAACCAGAAGATCTTGGGAACAGTAAAAGATTTTGCTGTGCATTTACTCTGCAATGCAAAAACATAATCATTTGGTTGAGTGAAATTATCTTTTTTGGGAAAGTGAAGTGGGTATGGAACCTCTCCCATTTCCAACAGAATCAGTAAAACCTAACCAATCCGGACCATTCAACTAAAATGGAGTTTGCTTTATGAGACGTTTTGCTTTCCTCTGATTGTTTTTTCAAATTGCACCAGCACAGAGACAGTTTATGTGGATATGTTGGTACTGCTGTCTGAATTCTGATTGGTTGTTTGTCTAATTGCATTCGGAGGTCTGAATGAGACTGAAATTGACAGGGACCAAACTAATTCTTCGTATAGAATTAAAAACAGACTTTGGATGGATGGTGAGCACTTCTCCTTGAATACAGATTTTGAGTACTTTTCCCATGTCTGGATAGATAGATAGAGCATTAATTATTATAAGAATGAGGACACACTGCTCCACTATGGCTGTAGTTAGTCCATGTGACTAATTACACACTGCAACATGCCAATCCTTTTTAAGTTGTTAATTATTCATTTAAAATATGACATTTAAGTTGTTATCTCATGGTAGTGTATACTATGGTATGTCACTGTGACTTAAACTAGTCAATGTCCTGATTCATAATCACATAAAGCTGTCTAACTACATACAAGACAGGTGACCTTTTGCTTTAGAAAAGTTCTGGCAGGTTAACTTCAGATAAATGGAAGACCACAGTATTTTAACAGTTTTAAATAGTTTCACAGTCTTACAACACATCTACAATATGCAACATTGTACAAGTGTTTTATTGAAGCTGGGAATCCCACCAGGAACAAAAGTGACACTGTTGCATTTCTCTGGGGAGTTTCTCTCAGCTGAAATTGAAAGTATTATGTGTTTCCTGTTAGCTAGTGTTGAAACTTATGAGAATTCATTTTGAGAAGATGAAAGTCAGACAGTCAGTCTAGTGGGAAGAAGGAAAGCAGGGGTACCTTGTTACAGGCGATGTCCTGTGGGAGTGAGTGAGAAGGCATCATATTCAAACTGTCACTCAGAAGCGACAGGCTGCTTTGCTCTGCGCTCAGACGTGGATTATGAAGTGAACATGGAGTTCTTTATTAGTGTTTGCACAACTGTGACATCAGAAAGAGCAACTTTTAATGAAGACAAACAATATATGGAGTTTAATATGTGTTAGTCATCCCGCGTTATTTTCTTGTCACGAGTTTTCTCTCCACAGATCTATTTTTTGGTCTCTGATGCACGCTGGTTGCCGGGCGATTAGCGTGTGATTGGCACTTGGATCAGAAATAGATTTCAGAGCCATGAAGAACATCACACCCTGGCACTGGAGGTGGTAGAGCCAAGTTAATTAGCCAGAATTTCCCCACATACTTCACTGCATTGATTCGTATTCACACACACCATTTCAAAGTTTTTTTTAAGAACCTAACATGCACTTTACCAGACTCACACACGGCGTCATTGTCACGGTGATTTAACTGTCAGATCAGGAGACTGAAAGCATAATTGTCGGTGTCAGACATAGCGTTGGTGTGTGTTTAAGTGAGTTTAAATGTAGGAGTGTGAGTCAGAGCGTCAGTGATATTATCAGCACTATTGACATCATCTAATTTCAAATTCATGTCTTTGACTTTAACATTTATCCTTAACATTTTGCATGCTTGATCTGAGGGCGAGACGACCCAAAGACTCAGTATGAATTAAAAAAGAAGTGTTAGGGCGTTTCTCCAGTGGTTTTCTGTCTTGCATATTTAAGGAATATTTTCTCATTTAATCATGATTCTATTTTATGCTTTTGTTCTTAAATAGAGTTCTCTTTCTTATTATGCCTGTATCATTTGCATTTTCACAATAGTGTCATTGACATCACTGCATGATTTATGGTAAGGTCAATGGTGTGACTGAAAAACCACCCAAAAGAGTTCAGCTCTCTCTGTGGGAGATTCGTACTTACATCATTTAAAATGCAAGCCTATGGCTGTCATTTTATCACCGTAGAGCTGGCATTAATATACATTCATTTACACCTTTTCCCTGCCTGTATTTATCCCAAAATAGCCCCAAACATGTACATGCAAATGTGGCAAAGTCAGAGGCAGGAGAGGAGGCATCGTGATTTAAACTTTTTTATGCTGATCTTGATTAGTGTAAATTATTCATTCATTCATCCTCTACCTCTTTCATAGTCCCCTTGGGGGTCGTGGGTTGCTGGAGCCTATCCCAGCAGCTTTGGGCGTGGATACCCTGGACAGTGGTCAGTTAGTCCCAGGCCTGACACATAGTGACAGACATCAACAGCCATTCACTCTCACATTCATCCACTAGGGGCACTTCAGAGTCACCATTTCACCTACACATGCATGTCTTTGGACAGTGGTAGGAAGCTGGAGTACCCGGAGAGAACCCACAGTGACACGGGGAGGCAGGACCACTCAGTCACCATGTACCCCAGTAGTGTAAATGTCACACAAGATAAGAGTTCATTTTCATTGTTTTGTTTCTAATTAGATTGCTAAGCATTTACTGAAAAAAGTCATATTCAGTTATGTATGACATACAGGGGTGTTCAGAGTTGTTTTGATCCCTTTGATCCCCTTCTATCTCTTTCTGTGTGCATTCTGCATGTCTCTGGGTACTCTGGCTTCTGCCCACTGTTTAAAGACATCCATCAGTAACGTGGTAAATCTAAATAGTCCATAGTGAATGAATGTGAGAGTGAATATGTTTCTCAGTGTTAGCTTTATGCTTGAGTGTGTACCCTACCTCCCGCCCATCACAGTTAGCATGGGCTCTATAATGGAATAAGTGTTAGAAAATAAATGAATGTGACGTGTGTGTTTAGAAGTAGGTAGGCAGGCAGGTATTGTATTGTACCTGCCTTACTGTTGCAATATAATGCAAACACTTTTTATAATGGGCTCCTGTTGAGAGTGTAATGCCTATAGATTTCCCTTCTTACAGCCACTGATTTAGCTACTGCTGTAAAGATGACACACTACCATGCACAAAATAGTTATGTTCCCCTGAGGCCTCTGTGGGTGAAAGTTCCCGACTCTGACATAAGCACTTTTATGAGTGAATGGACCTACTCTGTCAGACCTATGATCAGCAGAGTGGAAGACAAACTCCTCCACTGCTCACACACTTAACACCCACCCACACTGACAAACACACATGCACATTTATATTCCCATAGGCATAAATACCTATACCGAGTGTCTTATATGTGAACACAACTGGTGCTACTTACTGAGGCCAGAAATAGCAGAAGGTGCGACGTTGGAAAAACACTAAATGCGCACATAGAATCACTGACTAAAAGGCTAAATAGGTAAAAGAGGGGGATGGATAGGATGGGAGTGAAGGGCTTTGCAGTAAAGAGGTGGAGGGAAAGGCCAAAGCTTCATCATCATCTCCCAGGGGTGCAGACTGTGGGGCCTTGATTATGCATTCAGCTTCCTTGCTAAAAAACCACACACCCCTTCAGAAAATACAGCGCTGTCAGCCCACTGCAGCACACAGCCTGACCTTCACTGGGTTTGCATCACAATTTTGCTTTCCCCCTTTAGAAAGACACTAAACTAATAGGAGGTTGCGCAATGTAAATACATCCACAAGCTTGAAACATTAACAGCGTGTGATGAAAGAATTACGTGTTGTGTTAGATTCAAGAATGGAAACCAGTAGCTAGACATATTTGTCACTTTGTTTGTTCTTCCTGACATCTCAAGATAGTTTATATGGATGACATTTTAGCCCAGCATTCTTCTATGCCTGCAATTAACTGCTATAATCATACTCTGTAACCTTTTCTCTAATATACTAATCACTTCCGCAGCATCACGGGCCTATTTTCCTCACAGTCTATTGGTGAAATTGTTTTTACTGTCTTTACTGTTCTAACCGTGGTCTATTAGCAGGCTTTTGTTTGCTTGTTCAACATGTCAATAAGGTAGTTCACTAATCAATACACCTCAAATGTCAGCACGACAACTTTGACTATTGCATTTGTTTTATTGACTCTAGTGATGTTTGGATCGTCAACAGCTGACAGAAATACTTCTGGATCAGCTGCATGATTAGAAGCTTCTGCAGCACCACTCATGCACATCTATACTCTGTAGTATGTCTGTGGAGTAAAGTGATGGATGCAGGAAACATCTGATCCAAAAAACTATCTTGATCATGTGCTCTTCAGGCTTGTTCTAATCCTGTCTGCAGAAAGATGTCAGGGTCTCAGTCAGACCAGCGGCAGGCTTTTCAATTTGTCCTTTAGTCCTAGATAGCAATGCAGATATTTGTGTTCCTGTTAAGGCCACATCTGAACCAGTTAGATTTCTGGCCTCGTCCAGAGAGCTGTGATTATTCTCAGAGAAGATTAATGCTGGCCCTCTCAACCTTTTGTCTAGAGCCAACATCAAGTGGATCCCACTTAGACACAAGTAATGCTTAAATATTATATTTTGTAAAAGTTATGTCACGCACTTGACTTACACACACCAAACACATCCAATGCCCTTCCTAAAATTGTAATGTTTGACAGTTTGAAGTACTGTTTTTTGTTAAGTTTTTTAAACACTATTCCCTGCATTCCAGCAGAACAATTCTGTATCAACTTTTCAGAAGATGAGGCAGTGTTTCCCACAGACTTATTATGTCTATGGCTTGGGTGCTGTGATGATCATTAATGTTGATGGGGCAGAAACTGTTGGAGCTGCATTGAGCTTAACATTTGATAGAATGCACTGCAATGAGTTTTTGTTGTCTATGTGTTAATTTTACATAGGCAGAGTAATTTATATGAAGATAAACCTGTGTGAAGGTATTTAACATGAGATTACTGTGGAAACAGCCACTGTCTGTTATAAACTAGACTTGTATCATTAAACAGAGCCTTCATCTTGAGCAGTATCAGCTAAAAGTTGCGTGCTGCAGCGAACTTTGCTAAAGAGACCTGTTAAAGTGAACATTATATTCCTTCAGTTGAGCATCAGTTGTCTTTCTGCTTGTATCTCTCTCTCTTTGCTCACACAGCTGAGACCAGACTGCCCTGGCTGTGCAGGGAGTTGTAGCATTTACTGCAAATTCTGTCAACTTAACTAGCCTTTCACCGGTGAATAACTGTATCTCTCAGTTGGCGTCAACATTAACATATTTTCTTCAACCTCACTCTCACAACAGAGCTTACAACTTAGAGGCTTATTCCAATGTGACAAACTCAAACATACAAAGGTTATTGACCCAACGCATCATAAAATGCAATGTTCCAACATTATACTTTCATCTGTTTTGAGATTATGGTGGGCTTAAAGGTGTACAATGTGTAAAATCTAAAACTAGTCTGCAATGATGAAAATGAAACTATGTGTAAAAGCGAATATTAGTGTCACAATAACACTGCATTTGTCTATGTCCAAAGTAGACAACTAGAGTCCCATAGATACCAGTCTTATGAAACTTGAGTTCCAATACTTTTGGAACTACTTCTATTTGTTTTTTCCTGTGTAACAGCCCAAAAGTTTGCAGACTTTCTTTTCTTATTCAAATGCAAACTTGCAGGTTTGGGACATTCATGAACTAAGTTGATTTTGTTTCTATTTTTTTTATAAAGCAAACCCATCATCTGACCTATTTCCACTGGGTTTATTTATTGACAACAACATGTTCCTGCAGGGTTCACCACTAGACACTGCCATAGACTACACACTGCACCTTTAATGTCTCTAATGTCCATCCGTCCTTGCCTTTTACTGTATTTTGAATGTCTTTTGTGTGATGGTAAATGGACTTAATAACTGATCAGTTGTAACCACTAACAGACAATCACCTCACCACAGACTTGTACCGCAAAGAGGAGAGCATCAACGTGACGCAGTTGGGTGGAGTGATCTACAGCCCACGCTACCCTAATGCTTACCCTCGCAACCTGCTGTTGTCATGGAAACTGCTATCTCCCTCGGGAAGCCGTATTCACCTGGAGTTTGACGGACACTTCGGTTTGGAGGAGGCGGAAAATGGAGTTTGCAGGTAATCGACAGTGATGAAAGCTCAATAATAAAAAGAAAAGTTGAGTGAAAGGAAGTGATTAAAGATTTGGGGAAGGGTGAAGCGTTGATAGGGTGTGACAAAAAAAGACATGCACTAGCCACAACGTACGCCATTAGTCCTCCAACTTTACAGCATGATTAAAAAGAACATGAGAGAAAGGAACTTAAAAGGGGCGAGGGGAGGAATCGCTATGGAGGCTTTAAGTTTGCTTTCTTGGCAAGAAGCATGAGAAGTTTGTCCTTGAGGGTTGAGGGGAAGAAAATAGACTTTTTAATCCTTGCATGCAACTCAGCGTCTTTGTAAGCACTTTGCTGAAAAGACAAGGGAGAGCAGCGGGGGGGAGAGGGGGGAAGAGATTTGGAAAGGTAGGAGCGGGAGAGCGTTCAGAGCTCTGGCCAGTTTTTCAAATAACGTTCGTCACTTTGACTTTTGTGTTTCCAACAAACTTTTCCCTTGTTAGATGTGGTTAATACTTGAGCGATTTCAGATTGTATGGATGCTGCCATTTTGCTTTTGTGTCATCTTGTTCCAAACATTCTTTTTTGGCACTTCAGAATACACTCTAACACCACCAATGCTAATTAAAGTCAATATATTTGAATGATCCACTTAATGTTTTGATATGTACATGGCATCTACTGACAGTAAAATATCAGTGTAAAATGTGTAAACCTCAGATTGGCTCTGGGTGCATCTAGTACCCAATTAAAAGAACTTATTTCATAACAGTTTCTTCGATTTTCAGACTTAACAGTGGTCAAAGGTACCAGCACTGCAAAGACAAACACCATCAACTACAGTCCAGTGATGTTGGACTGATATAATGATGTGCTCTGTTGGAAATAACCACTTATCTGTGCAGCTTTTTGAAATGGGATCAAACATAAGTTGTTCAAAGTAATGTCTGAGACCAGGAAAACGGTAAACACAAGGAGCTGTTTAACTTTAAACAGCTCCTTGTGTTTACCGTTTTCCTGGTCTCAGACAGGATAATTAACATACAATCACTAGGTGTGACTAAATCATAGTGTTAGACAGAGGACACAGGCTTCAATAGATGTGGTTGTTTCCATCATCACCAGTGTTCCTGTAAGAGTTACACAATCACTACAGGGGAACTAGGACATTGTAGACATCTGAGTGCTTCCATCAGTGTGGTTAATCAGTGCAGCTGTCAATCAATGAAAAGACAAATCTTGAGAATAAACCAAGTCTGAGAAAATGTATGTTGTTAGTATTGTTTCGTTTGGGTTTGGCTTTGTGGAAAAAAAAACAAGAAAACAAAACAAAAACAAAAAAACAAGAAACGGGGAGAGGCTTATAAGGTGAGTAGAGCATCCACATATTTGAGAGTAATCAGGATAAAACTCTAGACCTGACATGAATATATACTTTACACAGCAGCTTGCCTTGTATCATCAGTATGCACAATATATATAACATATATATAACATGTATGATTTTATTTAACTTAATATACACTATGAAAAAAATAATAAAAAAAAAACATGCCAGCAGTCGATGGTATGTGAATTTTAAATTAAGCTTTTGATATGTAATTTAAAGGGATTATTCAGTATTTACGACAGTGATTTAGTATTCTGGCTTTTGAACATACTTGGTACAAACTGATGGCATTTGACCCTATTTTACTGTAAATTTTACAGTTTATATATTTAATACAAATCAGGATATTTTACTCTTTTACCTTATGTGGTATTTCAAGTCATATATTAATGTTACACAAGTGCATTGGCAATTAAAGTTGTGGCATTTCTAGTTGCTGTGTATAGACAAACCTGGTCATGTATTCTGTATTTTAGTACTCAAAATTAATTTTAGCCACTTGTCATGTCATTTTGCAGTATTTACTAAGCTGTGATTGGCCCAGAGCGAAGAGAGAAGTGAAATGGGAAAATAGACTGGAATAGATAGACTGGAAGTTTGTTTTTTCAAATGTATTCAGCTCCACATTGTTTTAAGGGTGTGACAAAAAAGGATTTCCATCGTGTCGAGATTAACTTATTATACCTTTAAAGAAAAGCCACCCATTCATGTGATTGGTTGATTGGTCTCTGTTGTGTGCTTATGAAGGATGAGTATACAGTATTTGTTTGTTCTATCTGTCCTGTGTCGCCCCAGGTATGACTTTGTAGAAGTGGAGGATCAGATCCAGGCTACGACGATCATCTGGGGTCGCTGGTGTGGACAGAAAGCTCCGCCGAGTCTCAACTCCAAAAGCAGCACGCTCCGAATCACCTTCAAGTCGGACGATTACTTCGTGGCAAAGCCTGGATTTAAAGTTTACTACTCCCTGCTGGTAAGAGCCGTTCATCCACTTACACCCCAGATCATTCACAAACTGCTTTTTAGGATAGTTTATATATTTTTTTTATATCTTTTACGGCTTTGCGCACAACAAAGAGTCAGGTGATAGATAGAGGGCGCGAAACAGGCTGGATCTAGTAACGCTGTCAGTAAAACGCCAAAATATATTAGCCAACGGGGTTTTTCCTCACCCGTCCACTTGACAGTAGAGGAGAGGAGGGAGGAAGCATGCGAAAGTGTCCTCCTAAAGGCTGTCAAAGGAACGGATAAGAAGATTAGCTTTGTCATTCTGTCAGGAAGTGCAAAGAAGAAAGAGTGGCTCTGATTTGAAGGTGTTTCCTCCACCCCATAATCAGAGGGGAAAGGGGAGGGGGGTATGGGCAGCACACAGCACAGAGGCACTTAAAGACAGTCCACAGCTTCTTCTTCTTCTTTACCGAAGAAGAAGGGACGCAGCATTGCAGTCAGGTTTGGACCGGCGTTATTTCTAATTATCTGTGAAGAAGAGAAAACACTGGACAGAGAGAAAGCGCTTCATTATATTCTATTCCCTTTTACATGAGTCATACTGTTTGTGGTTTCAATACAGCGGCGGATCAAGTCAAGATTCTATCATTGAAAAGGAATTTGATTATGCCGTATGCCTCGGGAGACACAACTTCAAAAGGCCATTTATTGATGTAAGACAGGATCAAAGCACAAATGCATAAACCTATTGGCGGAACATGTAAGAAAACCTTTGCTTATGCCGATGTTAGTAGTCATTACCTGAACTACAGCTGTTTTGGTGATGCTGCTTTAAAGGCACCGAAAAAAGTATTGACTGGGATAAAAAAAAAAAAAAGACTAAATCTGATCTAAACCTCTGTAGCCTCTGTTCTTCTGCAACAGTTATCCATGTTTTAGCTAATTTATTGAATCAAACCGCGAGAATTTCTTTTAGGTTATGTAAAGGAACAACCTCAAACCATAAAACCACTACAAAAGTCATGTAAGGGAAGAATGATGAAGATCTGAAAGGCCTTAATAGCAAGAACCCACTTCTATGTTGAAATCCCAGTGTTGCTACAGCTACAAATCCACAAAAATGATCCTTACATACTCATTTACATCACATTTACAAATCACACTATATAATCATCTTTCAAATCTTTCAAACATATACACAATGCAGTTTTTCACGTTATGAGTATAAACCCTGCTCTTTTTCCAGGCAGGTTTCAAAGCAGCTCTTTTCAATCAAAGATAAACTAAGAAATGAAACTGAGAGTGCCATGATTTTCATTTTTGACCAAAACCCTTTTTTTCTTCAGGATCTTCCATATTGCTCGGTTAAGTACAGTTCTTGATTGCTTTTGCTCATTGCTTTCTATCGCTGGTTAAACCACAAACAGCTCTTCCTTATCTCTGGTTCTCAGATGTCTCCTCAATGCTTAGTATTTCTCCCCTGGTCAAATACTCACTTCTCTGTACATTCACAACACAATCCAACTCTTAGGCTTATCATTTTATTTAATCACTTTTCACCAGTTTTTTTTCAAAGCCGTCTGTGTGTTTTTGTGTGCACAGACTCAGACACACACAGCACTTCCCTTCAGCCGCACCGCAGCTGTGTGTGTGTGGCTTAATTTAGCAGGTCTAATTTGTTCTCTCCAGACCTGTCGGACTGATAAGAGGCAGAAAAAGAGGAGGCAGCGAGAGGAAGAGGGAGAGAGACGGAGAGAGGCAGAGGGGGAATGAGCAGAAGCAGCATTGGAGGGAGAGAACAGGTGTCTGCGATCTTATCAGCATGTCAGCTAATGACTAAAACAACCTGAACGAAGAGAGGCGCTCGCAGACAGCCAGGCAGGAGCTACTACCCAGATCTGCACCGGACTGGAGTGCACCAGATAAAAGAATCCACTAAGGAACATAAAACACTAAGCCTCGGAGAGAGAAAGGCAGATTGGGGTCAAAGGAGTGGGAAAGACCAAAACAAACTGCACTCATTTTGAATTAACTGCCTTTTTGCCAAGACAGGGTTCCCCCAAAAACACAGTGAAGCTATGAAGGCCTCTTTCTGCAGTGACCAGACCAGAGTGCACAAGCGAATACTTTGGAATGATCCCACCAAACTCGCATTAGTCTAAAGTGCTCTTAAAAGGATGGTCCAAGTTTCCAAGTTAGAAAGTTTTTTGTTAATTTTCTGATTTGGAAAGTTGGAAAATTAATGTTACTGTTCACAGACTGACAAAAGTATTAGATAGTAAAATTAAATTTTTGCATTTAACATGGTGTACATCAACTTTTTAAAATTACTTTTTTTTTAATTAAAAACTTAATGCTATTAAATACTTAAACATAGCTGAGGGTTAGGCCTGGCTGTAAATCGTGGCATCAAACTTCTCCAAGATTTAAAACTAGTTTAAAAAGTTATGTTTTCAGTTTAATTCTATCCAGTTTTACCAAAATTCTTAACCTTATTTTAAACCGACTCCAGAGAGTTTTAAATTGTTACCTTTTTAAGGGTAAATTTTAATAATACAATGTTATTATTTGAGCTTTATTAACCTCCTGGATGTCTCTTTTGAAAGTTATTCCCACCTTTTAAAAAAGGACTGTGTGCTGGACCAACAAGTTCTTATCTAACCAGTTACAAGCTAGAACTGCTGAGACAGAGTTGATCCAGTGCCTGATATTTGCATATAAAGTTTCTGTTCCTTAATGGACCCGTTTGGCTCTCCAGGCTGTGCTGATGTCAGACACTAGGCTCTCTCATTATTTATGTCAATGCTCTCCCCAAAATATCATTTCTTTGATCCTTTTCAAAAGTTGTTTTTAGCAAGAATGAAACACGCTCTCAGAGTAATGAGCCCTTTCATCGAATAGAAGCCACAAATCAGCCTGGGAAAGTTGATCATCATTACCCTCCTGTGCAATTGTTCAGATCCCAAAGAAGTCGCACAGTATAATGGTGCTGCAAGAATATTGATGAGTAATATGACCCACGTTACTTCCCACAATTCCAACTCTCAAGTCGTCCCATAACGTCATCCTATGTTTTCCATAGACATAAAGCAGGCTCAAGGACATTCCTAGAAACCTGAGCCCCTTTGAAACCAGACACGAGCTTAGACTACATTTATGTGCCTCATTTTGCATACACTCCATGAATTTAAGACCAGGAGCCATACATTCTGGGCACATGACAAGAAGCAGAATTACCTTGGATGAGACCGCATGAATGTGGCTGGAGTGATTTATCTGCTAACTTCCATGTCCTTGGGCAGTGAGTGAGATAAGCGGTCATGCAGGAGGGAAAGTGGACAGGGAAATGCTCTCACTTTCCCTGCCATCTCGCGCACACTTAATCCTCAGCCGCTCCACTGTCCGGCGCTACAGAATCGAGGTTGAAAAGGGCAGCTCCCCGGCGTCCCCTCCACTAGACTCGCTACTGTAAATAAGAGTGTGTTCCCTCAGCACCACTAAATACAGCGGCACACAAAACCACACTCAATCAAATAGCGTTTTGGAAGTGCTCAGCGGCATATTATGAAGCTCATTTCATTAAATCGAACTAATATATTACGTTCGGTCTACAGCAGCTCGCGTCTTGTCTCGACTGTGCTGAAGGAAAACAATGGAGTGTCCTTGACGGCAACCATATTTCAGCCTTATTGAAATGTGTCGTCATCAGTTTTTGCAAATATAAAAGGAGGTGATTGGAACAGTTTGGGCTTTTTTTTCCCCCGCAACAAATCAAAGCTAATGTAGTAATGCATTTATGTTACCTTGAAAACCAAAAGATCTGTATCTGTGGATGAAAACAAACATATTCTCATCACGTGGAAACCATGGTAACATGTTGGAAACCTTCCCTAATGCCCCCTCACACAAAGAACTGCATTTATTTGTCATGCTTCTATTTTCTGCCTTCTTTCTGAGATGAAAAATAAGTATCGTGTTTAACAGCATCATTTGAAATGGGCAAATGAAAGGATCTTGTGTGCACAGAGAGCAAAAACGATTCTTTGTATGCATTGAATAGAATCACACCTGAAACTTCCCCATCCTTAGAATAAGTGGCCGAGATGTGTTATTTCAAAGCAAGTTGCCTTAAAAGGAAAAGATAGCTGGAGACGGTAAACATTGTCTGTAAGCACTTATACAGACACACACCCAAACAGGAAGCCTTGTGACCTCATTCACAGCTGCTTTGGGAAGAAATGTGTGTGTTTATCCAAGGGCCACATGCAAGGGTCCGTTAAACAAAAACCCTTCTCACACCGACGGGCTTTGATGTCAAATCTATTACATCTACAGACTCACACACCCAGACAGTGTCTTTGAACTATTCAAGACTGATTTACTGTTCCACACTGAGCAGAGAAGGTATTTAAGAGTTTTCAAGGAGAGCCATAGAAGAGACAGAGATTTTATGTACATCAGTTTCAGAAGTTGTTTACTGAGGGTCTAAGGCTAGTTTTGTGGGCTTTGTTGGTGGGTTTTAGTGGTCAAATTTAACTGGAACTTGTATTCTGCCTAAAAGGCAAACCATCCTGGATGTACCTAAACAGAGATATTCATTGTATAATAATTCCAGATAATACATTTCTATGAACTCATTTATTTCTTTCCAGATGGACAGACATGACAGTGGCAGAAGTTAGCAGGCTGAGATTTTGAATGGTTCAGGAAGCAAAAGACATAAATTTAACTTGCAGATTGTAATCTCACACTTAATACCCCTCACTTCTAGAGCCTTTAACTACCTATGGTAGCCCTGCAGGGACACATTGCTTTCTACAAGTGGAAATATAACTTCTGTTAAAAAAAATAAGTTAATAAATGTGTTCAAGATTTTGTTTTGATGTGTTTGTCTCATCTGGGCAGCTGTAGGAACCAGTGCAGGACATAATATATGCTATGGTAGCCCAGCAGGGACATACTGTTGTCCATTGTCAAAAGCAGTGGTCATTTAACTTTAAAAAATGTAGTTCACTAATGACCTAAACAAAAATATGACTGCGCTTCTCTTCCAGCAGTGCTCAGTTTGTTCGCTCTGAGCAGCTAAATGAAAGGTACTATAACTCTGGCAGGGTTCAATTGAGCTTTAAAATTCTCTTAACAAATGCAAGGTGTTATTTTGAGGTGATTATACATTACTGAAACTAACGTACTATATACCATAAAACCTTACACTCTGCACCTTTAACAGAGAACACTTTATTCTCAATGTCTGCTTTGTATTCTCTGCCAACAACCCCAGACAATGAGTCGTGTGTGTAGTCACCCCAGCACTAGTGAAGTAAAGCCTACACAGGGACATCTAAAGCAGTAAGGCTCCATCAGATTGGTCATAACCCTATCTAGAATCTTTGGGGTGCACTGAGAAAGACATTGGGCCAGACAGCGTGTGATGTAGAATCTCATCTACTGTAAGGTAACCCTCTCTGTTATCTCTCCACAGTATGACCCTCCTGCTTCTAATTCAAACTGGGAGGCTGCTATGCTCATGTCGGTGAGTCACATACACAAGCATACTCCATTTTCAAATATATAATTGATTTAACCCTGGCATTATTACATGTTACCCATCAGGAAACCCTATCAAATTAAAACAAACACTACATGGGGACTTGTCTCCTTGTTTTCCAACTGTTAAACCACATTTACATTAATCCAAACATGTGGCCAGTGTGCGTCGCCGATCACACGCCCACTCAGAGCACGCTCATGCATGTGCGTGCTATATTTATATTATTCATGAGGCCTGAGATGTAAAATGACACGCTTCCTTACACTAATGTTTTTATAAGCACATGTAATCAGTGTGATCTGTGTGTGTCTGTGGAAGAGCGCTGGCTTCAGTGACATCAATGATGATAATAATTAGTGTGCATTGGACTGTGTGGTGGGTTTTCTGCATGAATTGATCATGCTTGTGCGTGGGTGAGTGTCTTTTCGTATTCTTTTATACTGTGTTGATGTACAGCGTGTGATATTGTCTATACCTCGGATTATTTGACCAAAAGGGCATGAAATGTTTTGCTAGATACAACAACCCTGATATCTACCAGGTGTACAATAAATGATCCGAGTTGTCTTTTTGACTACACTGCTAAAACATGTCCACAATAAAATGTGCTTATAATACTGCATGTTCCATTTTTAAATCAAATTAACTACTATTATTATAACAGGGAATGTAATCTATTGAAAGCTTCAAATTCCACTCCACAAGTCCATTCATTGTTTCCAACAAATGGTGCTGACCTCACATTTATGCCGCTTAATGAAAAAAAATAAAAAAAATAAATGTGATGTTTTACAAAGAATCCAAGAACATTGTCAAGGTTCACAAAACAGCAGACGACAAAAGCAGAACTTCCCGTGAGAAATTTAAAAAAAAAGAAATGCGACGCCACTGGATTCTGTTAACCTTTTCAACAGAGCCCACAATAATATTCATAGAACAAAGAGCGTGGTGACTCATGTGTTTCTGGCTTTAGTGTTAACGGCTGGAGAAGTGAAAGCAAAGTTTAATAGAACACCATGATGAATCATTGTTCTCTCTCTGCCCCCTGCCCTGAATAGGACGGGGGCCAGATGCCAGTGGCGGTCACCCAGGTCCCGTTCTCTCTGGAGGATTTGGACCGCACCATCGCTGCCTTCGACACCATCGAGGAGCTCCTCAAGTCCCTCAACCCAGACACGTGGAAACAAGACCTGGACAGCATCTACACCGCAGAGACACAGATCCAGTACAGATCCAGAGCCTATCACCTGGCAAGCAGGCACAATAAAGGTGAGAGCTTCAGGATCACCAAACACTATATGTAAACACGCCACAAGAAGAAGGCGACTGGTGTAAAGCGCATTTATTTTTATGGCACGTCCAAAGACTGGTGCAGAGTTTAAAGAAGGAAAGGGCAAAGAGGAGGGGCTACACTGATGATTGACAGGTTGTTTGAAGGCCTAATTCTTCTGTAAACCCAAAGAGAAGCCCAACTATGTCTGTTTGATTAGATTGTTTTTTCTAATCCCAACAGTGTTCATTTTGACAGCTAATTTTAATTTAGTTAATTACGTTTTTGACTAAAATGCAGTTTAGTTTTAGTCATAATTTAGTCTAATCCTTATTAGTTTTAGTTGAGTTTTAGTCGACCTAATATAAGAATTAAGTCTAGACTATATCTACAATAGATTTAGTCACTAAAATATAAAGGATAATGCATGTTTGTTAGGTGTTTTTTGGAAGTAATGTGAAATGTGTCCATATGTCCCTCTTCTTTTCCTCTCTAGTGTTCACACAGTTTGATATTTAAAAAACATTCTCTTTTCATCTCTTGTCATCTTCTCTAACAAATGTTTGCGTTCAACATCACTTCGGAGACGAACCTAAGTTCTGATTTAATCTCTTCTCAACTCGTTCTTCCTTTTGGTTGGATATTGTCTCTGTCTGTTCATTTTCATTTCGCTTTTATTTGTTTACAAAAGAGGCGATACATTTAGTCAGAGCTTTCGTTTTTATTAAATACTTTTTATGTAGTTTTCGTCTCGTTTTCGACACAAAAATATGTCGTTGACAAAAAACTATGACAAAATTAAGACTGATTCCTACATGTCGTAAAAGTAAGAAAAAATCACCAGTAATATAAAGACATGTTGGAGTTGTTGAGTCCAAAACAAAGATGCAGCTTTTATTTTTGCTACAGATGGTGAGTCCAACTACTGCTGCTTTTACAGTTCCTTTGCAAAATGCTGCAGATGTTGAATGCAGGTACAATGGAAAGGTGACGAGGGCAAGCAGGGATCCACACTGCAGGAGCACAATTTACTTATATTAGTCATTCAGTTCAATCCTCATGTTCAGACACATTCTGAATGAGAACAATAATTTCACCATGAGCCCCCGTTGTTAATATGGAAAAGTCTCTACCGCAACATTCTGTGCAATTCAATATTTAAAAAATGATGATTTTGTATTCAACACTTAACAATGACTCATGCAAAAGAAATCACGGCTTGCTCTGCAATTTTATTACAAAATTACATTATGAATAGCAGTTTTTTATAGAGCCTTTTGAACATAGCACTGACATGAACTGCTGTTTCTTGAGATTATGAAAATAAGCAGTATCAGTTCTATATTATAATTCTATGACGTGTAGTTTCAAATGTTGAGTCATCAAAATGGCAGCTTCTTCTCCAGTGCATCCAAAAGAGACAGTGATAAGTGCACCCGGAGTTACTGAGACAAGAGACGTGTCCTTAAGATGCAACGTTAATAAATGTACTTATTACACACATGCAGCACAATGATGAGAGAGTGTATCAAAGCAACAGGCCCGAGAGCTCCCCGGTCTATCTCACCTGGGCCTCTGCAGCTGTCTCTCACGCTCTTACACTTCATATTTGCACTTGACAGCACATCTATCTCTATTTGCCAGTGCCCGTGTGTGCAGTTGCCCGACATGACTCACGCGTGGAAGGTTAAGATACAGTCTGCGGAGTCGCGCGGCTACAGAGAGGCTCGTACTGTAGGTGCCGCTGCCCTTTGATACGCTCCGCAGTGCACTTCTCTCTAATTGGAAATTCAACCTGTGCGGCCAAGCAGAAATTCGCCACAGTCAGCAGCTTAGCTTTGTTTTCATTAACTACTCAAGGAGCGGCTCCCCCTACCCACTTTTGTTTCGTCAAGGACACTAAGCCTTATCGTAATATTAATTGGAACCCCTCCGAAAGTTGGCAAAATCGGAGCCCTATAGATGCTAACTCAAACATAAATTAAAGCTGCAAAAGAATGAGAAGCTGGAGAGTAAAGACATTTTTTTTCTTTTTTTTTTCTTCTGAGGGCTCCACACTGTCTCTGTGTTGGTGACAGGCCTTCTCTCTAGTCATACATTGGTTCTGTCTGTTCCTTCCCAGGTTCCACGCCGCTGCCTTTCTGAGATTACATTTATTCCCCTTTAACAGATACAAGCGCAGCCCTGCAGGCACGCGCTCACACATGCGCCGCGCACGAGGGAATCTCATGCCCACACAGCGGCACTGGAGACGCCATACCGTATTGTTTGTCCGCGGATATTGCATATTCTCGCTCATGCACAAAAACTCATCCTTTGTGTCCCCGCATTTCAGGCATTGTGCTCCCCGAAGACAAAGAGTAGCTTCTGCAGCAGCTCATTTACAGCCGGCGTTGCAACACTGGGGAAAGTTTGGAGAGATTTTGAAAACAACACCCATTATCATTTTTGGCATCGTCACACTTCTGTCAGCTTTGAATTCTGCTGGAACGCTAGCTTCTGAAACTTGCACGAACAAAGAGAATGAGAATGAAAGATTTATGAGAAAGGCACAGTACGTTTATTGTAAAAAGTGTCAGGTGAACGCTTTGTCTTGGGGTGAATTGCCCATACATTGCAAGAGTGAATTAAACATGCTCTTTTGTGGAAAACTGTTTAATAGCATACTGTAATGAAATGACAAAAAGCAAGACCTTTACACCTCTTCTAGGCTTTACTATGAATTAATGTCAGTGGAAAATCCGACTGGGAAAGTGGCTATTCCGGTGCTGCGACGCAAAAAAGAAAATAGAGAAAAGTGAAACAGGCAGAATTATTGGCAGTGCACCTGACAGAAAGGTTTGGAGCAGGAATTTTCAGATACTTCAGCTTTAAATGTTTCCCACATGAACCAGGCTTTGCAAACGTCCTGATTTAACCTCATAATACTCAGCGAAACACAACTCTGTGGTGTTTACACACTCCAACACTGGAATAATCCTCTTTTTATGTTCCAGACTGTACTGTGTAACAGATATGCATGTTGTACAATGCAGGGATTTGGTACAAGTAGCTCACATTCACTGCATTTCTTCCCCTAATCTGTAATCACATTGCAACTAAGAAACAGAATGCCCTTATAGTAAATATACTTTCAGACTGTCAGAAAAGCATCAGTTTTCTTGTATGTTGTGATAATGTGGCAGCTGCTGTATCTCTTCATAGCTTCTTTTGTTCAATAGGTTCCCGCCTGATTTGTGGCATGAATGCACAACAAAGATTTTCCTTTTGCGAACAATTGCTTATTGATTTTCAATAGCACTCGGTTTTCCTTGACCCATGCTTCAAAATGGCTCCGCTCTCTCTCCAACGTACACATAATAATGCATGACAAGCAGATTCTTCCAACAACACAGAGCCCACGTAGAGCGCGTTTCCAAGACAGTTTGTATTGCATGACTGATCTCTTGTTAACTTCTGCAGACAGGCAGGAGAAATTGTCAAATACACTACGATCAATAGCATTCTCACAGAGCCATACTGTTGCAGCTCAGTGGAACACAGCTAATATTGACTCCGACTAATATTTTACTCCTGTATCGGCCATAAACGACTACTGTTCTAGGAAAATGTAGCAAAGCAAATGGAAAGGTTCATGAATTTTTGCTGCTAAAGAACTTTAGTCTGAATGTATTTGTAGGGTGAATTCCACCAATATGTTTTTACTCCTAACTCATTGTGCAACAGAGCAGCTCTCCAAAGCCCTGAATGTTCAGAATAACTGAGCACTACCTCTGCATTTGTCAATTCCATCTTGCCCTTTGCCGTCCATACCACTTAGGTTTAAAGATGGAAGCAGCTTTAGGTGATTATGTGATCGTTAGCCACCATGCTCAGTCCACCAGTTTGTGGGGAGCAGCTATTAGACAAAGTCCTAGTCAACCATGAAGGAAAATGCATCAGCACTTTCTTCTTGTTCTGTGCTCACGGCTGTTCACCTTAAGAGACCATTAACTCAATCATCAACCTTTTACACCCTTCATTAATGAAATGTTTCATGGTGAACACATGACAAGCTCCAGACTAAAGATTTCAGATCTTCACTGAAAATAGAATTGACCAAATTGCAGTTTGCAGCTCAGTGTATGAAGGCTTTAGGTGTTATTCGGGGGCTGCTCCGAGCACAAGTCAATCCTGTCTACTTACAGAATAAAAATGCAGCATAAATGGATGCTTTTCCATTTCTATAAAAACAGCAGGATCCTGATCAGTGCAGTATGTGTTCAGATGAAGGTGTAAATCAGGGGAGTCAAACTCAAAGTGGTGAGGGGCCGTGATAGTTGATACAAATCTTTTCAGGGGCTGAAGACTATAACACTTGGGAAGCTTTTTTTTTAAATCGAATTGAAGGTTTCATCTTCATTTGAGTCTTCCAAAAGGATCTTTAACATTATGTTTCCTCCTTTTATGGAAACTGGTTTTAGTTGGATTTGAACAAATTTTAGTTGGATTTAAACAGGTTTTTGTTTAATTTGAACAGGTTTTTGTTGGATTTAAACATGTTTTAGTTTAATTTAAACAGGTTTTAGTTGGATTTAAACAGGTTTTAGTCAGATTTAAACAGGTTTTAGTAGACTTTAAAAGGTTTTAGTTTAATTTAAACAGATTTTAGCTGGAGTCCAACATGTATTAGATGGATTTGACCATATTTTATTCATGTTTGTAGCAAAAACTGGCTTAACTTATAAAACTTAGTGCCACAAATATCACCTACTGAATGTAATAAACAAATGCCAACAAATTCCAAGCAAATTGTTCTATCCATAATCACTATCTGTTGTCAAGTTGTACATACATGTCCACTCACACATACACTGCACACACGTCTCATATCAACATACTCACATCCCATTCCTATTGTAATTGTTTCATTTTTTGTTTAAAATGTTTAATTGGCTTTAGCCCATGGCTTTTCTGGGAGATCCACAGTTGTATAGCATTACTACTTTGTACATTTTGAATCAGCTATGACCTGCGTCTTGATCCCTCTCACTCTTTAAGATAGAAGAAAGAAGACGAGTGCATTATAGGCTACAATCAGCCTCTGTCAACTTGAGTGGCATAGACTTTGTAAACAGATCAGCTGTGTTTCAATGTTGTGAAAGGAGTGTGGGGTAAATGGAGAAGCAGAACTTACTACAAATATAGACTTGTCTTTGGAAATCTTCTGTTAAATGTCTGGGAGATGGCTCATATTTGATCCTGTTACACCGTTTGACCTACGCCAACTGATTTAAAGTTACTACATATTTCTACAACAGGTAATTATTATCTCATTTAGTCCACTCAGTAATTAAATGCTTTGGACAAAATGTATTTTACTGTTACTTTGAATCACATGACGCTTTAAAAAAATAAAAATAAAAATAAAATTATAACAAGTCGTAACATAGACACTAATCATGGACACTATATGGAACAACAACAAAACAGAATAGGCTTGGTTTGTAAATTTGTATTTTATACTCAGACAAAACTATAATGCAGCCTTGTAATTCAACCCGGTGGGCTACTTCTCAAATCTATTCTTCCAGTGTCGAGTCCCATGTGCGACCATGATTGAAGTGAGTCTAAATCAATTGAAGAAATGCTGTGTGGTAATTGGCACCCATGGTATGGACACTGTGGGTTGATTTCCTCACTGATGACCTCTAAGAGCAAATGATTGTCCCTCTTGTGTCTCTTCCCCCTTCCACTGTGATTTGATGTGTTATTCATCTTTCAAATCTCATGTGGATTGATTATAGCTAAAATATATCCACTGCACATTCCTTTACAGCGCCAGACATTACTGATTACCGTCATTAGACAGAAAGTATGTGGATTTGGGTAAACTGTTTAGGATTCTAAGATGTTGTCTAGGCTTTATTATCAAAAAAGTTCAGCTTAAACAGGAAGCTTGGGCCAGTCATATTGCTCACACATGTAAAACTAAAGTCTGTGGGCCAAATGTGGCCCTTTGCATTGTTTTATTTGGCCCTCTGATACATTCGGTAGAGGGGACTTTGCACAATAAACAAAAACAAAAGGCACTAAACAATTCTAAAGACATGTAATAGGGACACATCCCAAACTACAGACAACTGCAGCCATTTTTAAGGGACCAAAATGGGGCTTGAATTGAGGGCAAAGTGGCACAAATTGAAGTGAATTCATAAAATGACACGTGAAAATAAGGCATAAAAGGAGAAGACAAATGTTTAAAACAAACTGGTGTGATAAAGATTTAAATAAAGATGAAACCTTACATCCAAACACTGTAAAAATTAATAATAAAAATGTACAAAATGGCACACAGTCTTCAGCCCCTGAAAGTTGCCCCTCACTACTTTGAGTTTGACACCACTGCTTGACAAGTATAAAGTATAAAAGGTTGTTACAGTTTTTTACAAACCAAAACAGAAAAACCGTCAATAGAGGAAGAAAGAGTAAAGTTATGAGACTGGGATGGGAAAAATAAAATCACATACTGTTGCTTTAACTTCAACTAGCGATATTATAAAGTGCTACGCTATACAGAAGCATCCTTAAGGTTTATACATGTTTATACTCAATGGTATTTCTGCTCAGGAAGAATGTGATTATCTGCAGTACATATGAAGACCCAAGTCTGATATTGATTTCTATTAACATTAAAGCAACAGACTTCACATTTCTGTCTGGTTCTTACTCTTTACTGTCATGTATTCAGTGATTGTTAGGAGACACATCCAGTGGTGGGTTATCTAGTTTGTAGCACAGGACAAGTCGCTGAGGAATCTACATTTCTTGTGCAAATGGAAAATATTATGTTTCAGTTCTTTATAGGGACAGAGATAAACTTGCAACATCTATATCACATACAGTGCGATGTGAAAGTTTTAGTCAATGGTGAAGATAGGCGGTAAAGTAAGAATGCTGTTAACAATTTTTCATTTTATAATTGATTAAAAAAATAAATAAATTTAGTAAAGTGAGTGAAGAGACAAAAAAAAAAAACAATTTTAAGAGTAATTCTAGAACAAGTCCTGATGTGATGGTGTAACCCTGATCCCAACATCATGGAGTCTGACCTGGTCCTGTCTGGGATTAAATGGTCTTCTTGTATATCTCAATATTAAACATACTTATTACAATATCAGATGTTTTTCTTATTATCATGCTGTTTTGTAGTGCAAGCACCACTTTTTGCATCATGTTTGTCATTGTGAATGGGCTTATCCCATTTTGGGCATGTTTTTAAAGCCAATTAAATGCGTTTCAGGGAAGATTTGATAGAGTGTGTCATCATTGGCCAACAATACCCCAATTTATTTTGTTTACTCCTCAATCCTCTTAATGCTTCTGAAATTATTTTCGAACTCTCTGCTCCCAGTCATAAATAAGATGCTAAGTGCACCAATGAGGACGTTTTCCCCACAGAGAAAGCCATTAAGTTCTTCAATCAATGCTGCTTCCTTCCTATCCTTTGTGTCCTTTCTCTCATCTACATCTCAGTATCACTCTTTTTTCCACTTATCTATCCATCTACCATCAATTGTTGTTACACAATGGTCTTTCCCCATCTCTTAGTCATTGAGTCGATCAATAGGAAGTATATTTTGGGTGTGAATCACAGCCATTTTGTGCGGTTTGCCACTTTCCCTTGTGTCAAACGATTTCTGTGCCTCCACATGCCACCTTTTTCTGCTGACGACAAGACACAAGAAATAACAAATTGCAAATTGTCCTTTGTCATCACCATGTAGTAAGTTTTGGGTCGGCAGCATAAATCCTCACCACTTTCTTTTTCTTTCTTCTCTATGTGAAGTCGATCTGAACCGTCTCTACGATGACGTGAAGCGCTACAGCTGCACGCCCCGGAACTTCTCGGTGAACATTCGCGAGGAGCTTCGGATCACCAGCGCCGTGTTCTTCCCTCGATGTTTGCTCATCAAACGCTGCGGAGGCAACTGCGGCTGCGGCACGGACAACTGGAACAGCGGCTGTACGTGCCAGGCCGCCAAGACCACGCAAAAACTACACGAGGTGGGACTTAAGAGCGACCTTAAAAGGCTGTTGTCCTCTTAGTAGCGGCCAATAGAGGAATGCTCGACCTACAGTAAATTCTGTCGCTCTTATAAAACGCCGACAGACCTTTTAAGCCGGGAAAGCTCACGGAGTTTATGGAGCCAGAAAACCTGGAAAAGGGTTTGGAAAGCACAAAGCATGATGGCACAGCTAATAAAGCAGACAATGTCAGCTTTTATAGTGTGTCTCGGAGTTTCTTAAAAAAAGACAGCTTGGAGGCTCGTGTGATGGATATAATAGATAATGATAATATAATACAAGCTCTTACTGCAGTATGACAAAATAATAAACAAGTGCTATGTAAAAATAAAATGCACACAGCTATTTTGCATAAATGAATGCAAATGCAGCCTATTAAACACGTGTTATTCTTGTTCTAATACATCAGTAGTTTTGCTGTTCAAATTATGCACGTTGCTTGGGTTGTTACTTCCTGTTGTGGTGCAATGTTTAAACACACTCAAGAGTTCAATTATACCTCATTTTTAATAGTGTACATGATAAATGAACTTATTAACAGCCAGATATTCTCTTAACTTATCTAGTTGTTTATTATTATACATCCCACACCGCAGCAATGTCCTGCCCCGCCTCTTCCTGCTTCAATCTGAGTCTCTCTGTACATAGGTCTTGAGTCCTCAGGGCAATAAAATGCGTAAAGCACCTGTAACCTCTCAATAAACGTGTCGTAGCCACTTTTGTCGAGTAATTGCCCATGTTGAAATAACAAGCACTCTTATGCTCCTTTGCTAAACTTGAGAAAACTGCTTAATGCTGTCCAGACATTTGGGAAATACAGGGAAAGCTGGCTTTTTTTTTTTCTTCAAAACAAAAATTTTAAAGTAAAACTAAGTAAGGCTAAAACTGCGGGCATTAATTTTACCCAAGAGTGACCAGATCCAAGCAAACAGTTACCAAAACACACCATGTCAAAATAAGTGAGTTCCCAGATTCTGTTCCGGTGGGATCTGGCTCAAATTAAACCCTGGAGCTAAGTCTAGCATCTTCCACACTCTAGAAACATTAGGAATGATGCAGTAAGTGATATAAACTCACCAATTCACCAAACCAACTCCAAACAACAGAAAACATTCAATTCAAATTCAAATGTATTGTCTGGTTTAATTAAAGTCACTAATGTCGGCTCCCTTCAATAATCTGAGTTTAGTTTCACTGCATGAACTTGAAGATGGCTCTTGATGCAGTGAGTCGGTTTAAGAGAAGAGGGGAAGTGGGGAGAAATTGGGCATGCAGAAACAGCCCCTGCATCCACAATGAAGCAGCAATGCACCAGCGGCAGCCTCCTCTTCCTCTCTGCCCCTGCCCCCATCTCTCTCCACGGGCTTCCATCATCCTTCCATTCTTCCCAATTCCCATTTTCAATTTATCCCCTTTGCAATGCACCATTTTTTTGTCATTTAAGCCCGTCATTCATTCTTTTCTCCCTCTTCCCTGCATCTCATTGTGTCTTTGTTCTTGCACGCCTTCATTATTGAAACACGGTCCGTGGGGCTCCGTCTTTTTCTCTCCGTTAAAAAGTCATACAATGGGACTGGAGACAAAAGTGGGATTTGGGTTGTAATTCTGCTGTGTGTGTGTGTAAATACGGGGCATGTTTGTGTCTGCGTTTGCTGTAAATGCACGAAAACAGCTTGCGTTCTCCTGGCTGCTAGAAATAGGGCTGCAGTGTGGAGAAATGTGCATGTTGTAGTATTCAGGAGTTTGAAAGAGTGTCGGTGAGAGTTTCCATCCCGGTCTCCCCTTACAGACAGGCAGTCACACACTTTAACTGCTCCCTTCACTGAGATCACTTCTAAAGGAGCACATTATTTCCCAGAGTATTGTTTCAGTGCTGGGGCTCTCCTGTCATAAATCATGCGGCGGCAAAGAGGAACGAGTGCACTGCATCAATTTTACAACAATTTGTACTCTTGTAGGCATTTGCAAAAGAGCAAGTTTGAGTACTTCTTTGTTAAATGAGTAAAAGTTGTGGATATTGTTAAATTGTCCTCCCTGTCCCCAATTTTTAACCTCATAACTAGAAAAACGCAGCGTGTGTGACGGAAAATTGTACTTTTTGATTGACTCATTTTCGCAGGTATATTTTAACAGTGCTCTCTGTATTCTTGTGTGTTCCAGGTGCTGAAGTACGCTCCGGACATGTCCCTGTCTCAGCGCCATCACCGGTCGAGGGTCCGCTGGGTCATCGGCGAAATCTTCCTCACGCACCACGAAAAGTGTGAGTGCGCGTGTCCCTTCCAGCCTCCGCGCTGAGAAACTGTTAACGCTCGTCTTACATCTATCTTGCAACAGACTTTGTAACATAGCAGCAATGCAAGCGACCACGCAGCAGAGAAGACCGACGGGAGCATCGAGACTGACAGACAAGGCGCCACTTTCGAACTTTATGTAAAGCCATGTTGTCGTGGCATCGACTTTTCTTTTTTTTACCATAGCCAAAGCTGTTTCATTTGCAACTTGGAACCAAACACCTTAATAAAAACGAGATATACTGTCAGCCAGGTTGATTCTGAGATGAGTGGGAATGAGAAGAAACCAACACGTTACGTTATAATACTCCATATGTGCAATTATGCCATTAAAAACACAAAGCACACACCGCCACTTTTCCACATCTTTGTTTTGCTCACATTCCTGCCTGTCCCGTTGCAGTTGCGCTTCCCGTCTCTACCCTTTGTCTCTCAACTCCTCTGTTAGTCTTTGGCTCCCGCCGTCGCTCCCCAGCTCACTCTCTAATACATCAAAGCAGATGTCAGATAAGACCGCCGCGCTCTGCCCAGTTCTCTCAGCGTTCCAGGCATTCCTGACCAACGGGAATTCTGCTAACACACACAGAACAGTCAACGGAGGTGGGAAAAGACGGAAAAGACGGCAATGAAAACATCCAGTCGTAGAGGGCGGCTTGTTTAAAGTGATCGTTTGGGTTAAATGACGTCGGGTTAAATGTGGACGTGTCAGGGTGGTTGCTACAGTTGTGTGGCATCTTAATAATAGTAATAAATAAACAAATCCCAGACCCACAGTCTTCTTCCTGTGGCTCACTCTGCCACATAGCATTGCAATACTACATAATGACACTTCATATTGGATTCATGACTAAAAATGTTGCCAAGAGAAATCGCCACACCGATTACTTCCTATGTCATATATTCACACTTTTGCAAGCATGGTCATACACAGGATTTTATCCAAAATAGCTTAAAGAGAAGATTGCAGCTTTGACAAAAACATATTCTTACATATGGCATAAGATAATCAAGATATTTCTCTGTTAAAGCCAGCTGTAAATCACAGAAATTTAGAGAAATTAAAGGACAACTACTAGTCTACGCCACAGCCTCTTCAGCATCAACACAAAGAAGTCAAGTTCATTATTGTAGCCTCTATAGCAGTGGTGTCAAACTCAAAGTGGTGAGGGGCCATGATAGTTAATAAGAATCCTTTCAGGGGCCAAAGATGATGACATTTGGAAGTTTTTTTTTAATTTTGAATGTGAGATTTCATTTTCATTTGAGTTTTACATAAGTTATGTTTTAAAATTAATGTCCTCCTTTTATGAAAACCGTTTGTATTTGGAGTTGAACAGGTTTATTCAGATTTGAACATGTTCTAGATGGGTTTGAACATGTTTTAGATAGATTTGAATGGGTTTTAATTGGATTTGAACTGGTTTTAATTGGATTTGATCAGGTTTTAGTCAGATTTGAACAGGTTTTATTTATCTTTGTAGCAAAAATCAAATCTATTAAAACCTTGTGCCAAAAACATCACTTTCAAAATCTACTGAAGGGCCACATAAAACTTTGCAAAGGGCCGCATTTCACCCCCGAGCCTTGAGTTTGACATGTGTGCTCTAAAGCAACAATGAAAATAGTCCTGGAATAACAGTGAAGGTGTCAATGTTGTGTTTGACCATATGTGCAAGAGCCACCATGCCTAATAGCTTTATTGTCATTGCACAGCAGTACAATAAAACTGAAGTGCCACATCTGATCTGTGCAGAGAAAACACCAGATAATCACACAAACACACATAATAAAAACTAAAAAATATAGCACATTAAAATGTAATTGCACATAAAAGCCAGATGGAAATCTATGACTTATCACCGTTCAGAGTCCTTCAGATAAACCAACTGCACTTTGGCATGTTATGGGTTTGGGATTGTGAATGCCCCCTAAAAGTGAACCGACAGTCAAATACTAAAGGATACATTCACTTCAACCTTACTTCTAAAACATTAATGAATGGTAATTGTCTTAATCCTTGCTAATTTTACCAACTGCCAGTTTGTAGGCGCTCAGGATGAACAGCTTTAGCCCAAAGGTGTCGGGTCAGTCAGTTTGAGCCGGCAGCATGTGATCTGATGTATGAACCCACAGGTAAGGCTCGAGTATCAAAGCCATAAAGCACGAACACTTAAAACGTATCATCTTTACGCAAATGACCCGGCAACGAGAACTAACAGCTGTCATCTTTCATCTCCGGTTAAACGCAGAACTTAAAAAAAAAACAAACATAAAAATGGGATCCTTTTGTTCTAAAGACAGACGAGGGAAAAGAACCGGACGCCGAGATGATTCTTTGGTCACAGTGAAACCCGATCGTGTAGTCTTTCACGAAGCGAACGCGGTACTGGAAGTCACGGACATTATCTGGCAGCTGTGGCCGACAAAGCACCTTGGAATATGTATCGGGTTCTTAAACGTTTCTGCCAGATTTTCAAATGATGATCTAAAAAACTGCATTTGGGAAGAAGTGTGTGATTTGTTCCAAAGAAGATAAATGAGCCTCTATTTCCAGGAGCTGTGGTGATAATGTGGCGCGTCACGATGTTTTCTTCCGAATGTTGACTGTATTGTTGCTGCAAACTGATTCCTGTGTCGCCGGCCTTATCGGCACATTCTATTGTTGTGTGCCCCAAAGTGACATTCCTCTTTCTCCTCATAACCGTTATGTTTTTCATGTCCATATATAACCCACCACTCAGTTATAAACCTGTAAAAGAAAAGTTGCAGAAGACCTTAAAACTTCTCTACGTAAAAGTTTGGAATTGTGATGTTTGTTAGATCTAAAATGTTCTGGCTGCTTTTGCTGTGTTCAAGAGAAAAAATATTCATGACAAAACTGTATGCTTTCCTTTTAATAATTTATTGTCTGTTTCTGTTGTTTTATTCAAAATAACAGCTGGTTGGTTTTGATAAATAAAGTATTCCCAGCACTTCTGCCTGTGACGCTTTGATTTCTGTGCTATAGGCTGAGATGTGTCATTGACCGGTTGCTATGGAAAAGAGCGATGTGCCTTTTAGGAGCAATGTATCATTAATGAGGTGAGAAGAGGTTGTGTAATTATGGCTCTTCACAATCACTACGTTTGTGCCCTCGTAGAATCGTGTCGGAGTCCGTTCTGGTCACTGATGAGCACCAAGACACAATCACAATGCAATCTGCCTGGCTCAGTTACACATGAGGTAGAGTCAGATGTTATATTGTCATGAAAGTAAGAGCTAACTGATTTTTTTCTTCGGTTTTCATGGCTACATTTTGCTCCATCTTCATCGTCTTTACCTGGAGCCCCCATTTTGCCAAAGAAATCCCCCAAATATTCTTTCCCATTATATAGTTTAGTAGACTTCCTGGTCCAATATTGGCTGCTGTAACAACCCTTTCCATCAGTGTCCTTCTAAGAGACACATAAGACAACACAAGACCCTTTGCAATGTTTTATGCGGCCCTTCGGTATATTTAGTAGGTTTTTTGCACTATTGCACTACATATTTTTTGCACTAGGTTTAAGTTGGATTTGAACAGGTTTTAGATGGATTTTTGCTACAAAGATTAAAAAAAAACTGCCCCAAACCTGTTCAAATTCATCTAAAACCTGTACAAATTGAAATAAAGCCTTTTCAGATCTGACTAAAACGTATTTAAATCCATCTAAAACCTGTTCAAATTCATCTAAAACTTCTTCAAATCCATCTAAAACCTGTTCAAATCCATCTAAAACTTGTTCAAATCCACCTAAAACTTGTTCAAATCCACCTAAAACTTGTTCAAATCCATCTACAAACCTGTTCAAATCCACCTAATACTTATACAAATCCACCTAAAACCTCTTCAAATCCATCTAAAACCTGTTCAAATCCACCTAAAACTTGTTCAAATCCACCTAACACTTGTTCAAATCCATCTAAAACCTCTTCAAATCCATCTAAAACCTCTTCAAATCCATCTAAAACCTCTTCAAATCCATCTAAAACCTCTTCAAATCCATCTAAAACCTCTTCAAATCCATCTAAAACCTGTTCAAATCCAGCTAAAACCAGTTTCCATAAATGGAGGAAATTAAAGTTTCACCTTAATTTGTAAAACTCAAATTAAGATGAAATCTCACAATCAAAATTAAATGAAAGCCACCATCTTCGGCCCCTGAAAGGACATCGTGGCCCCTCACCACATTGAGTTTGACACCACTGTTCTGAGGAAGACTAAGCTCCACCCCTTGTTCCATCAACCAGCCAGTCAACCCTGTCCAATCACACATCAGTCCATCCCAGACTACCTTTAAATGACTCCGCAGAGTAACGTGGCCTTCAAAGACAAGGAAGATGGAGGAGAACATCCAGCGGAGAAGAGTGAGAAGAGTTAAGAATAGGCTTATAATGTGGACTGAATGGACAGGGACTGGAATGATGGAAGAAATAAAAAGAGGGAAGGTCAGTCAGTGAGACAGCGCACTATTTGTTCGAAACCGTGATTGGTACAAGGCTGTTTTTGTCTCTGTCAGCAGCTTCTTATCTATCCCTTGTGGGTAAACATACCAACACACACACAAAGCAAAAAAGAACAAAATGTCAGCGTGCTTTGTTTTACAGATGAGGCTGCCCGCAGGCTTGTTTTGTGTTCTCCAACATGCAGACGCTAACATGACACAGTGGGACCGCACCTGACCTCATTCTGCGTTAAACACTCTTCATCCATCCCTCATGCTATTCTTTAGATTCACTTTTTTCCCCTCATTTCCATTATCCCCCCTTCATTGACTTCACCTTTTTTTCATCCTCTCCTGACGCATCGCTCTTCCCATGATGCCTTCTTTGTCGGTCTTATCAGGAAAAATCACCGCCCTTCTGTTCCAGAGCAAACCAGGAAATGAAACCATAAAAGATGGAGGGAAACATCTGAGGACCTTTATTCCAAACTCAATATCTTCCCCCCTGTCTCCATCTATCCGTCTATTTTTTATACCCCATTTGTCATTTTTAACGTCATTCCCCTGATGGTGTTACTTTAAGTGCAAATGTGGAAGTGGTGTCAAAAGAACTGTCAATTTTTCTATTTTATCGTGTATTAGTCACAGGGCAGGCATCCAACCTACAATATGCCCTCCTGTGGAATATACCCGATTTTTTGAGCAGTTACACAGCTCGAGTTAACAGTAAAATGCTTAAGTATATTATATTCTGCTCTATAACTCAATCCTATTTCACCAAAATGAGGGTGAGTCAAGTAAACCCTTTCACTACTATATTTCTTCACTAGTCCAGTCTGAATTCTCATACACACTGTTCCACCAAAAGGAGGATTATACTAAAATGAGTCAAGTATCTTGTAAAAAGGGACTGAGATTCTTAGAGATGGAGATGCAAACAGGAGCGAGCATGGCATGAAAAAAGTATTATTGTAGTATTATAATCCTGATTTCTAAATTTTTTTATTTTTTTTGGTCACACTTAAATTTGTTTGATGATCTGAAACAGTAAAGTATTAGACAAAGATATCTCAAGTAAACCCAAAATGCAGTTTTTAAGTGATGGTTTTATTTATAAAGGGAAAAAAGCTATACAAACCTACCTAAAAAGTAGTTGCCCCCTTAACTTAATAACCCTCAGCAGCAATAACTGCAATAAAGCATTTGATCGCTGTGGAGGCATTTTGGGTCACTTCTTTGTAGAATTGTTTAAATTCAGCCACATTGGAGGATTTTCAGTATTCAGATGGAGGTCATGAACTGATCCCGGGACATTCTCCTTCATTTTTTGGTTGAGAGCAGAATTCCTGGTTCCATCAATCACAGCAAGTGGTTGCTATGATGTTCTTTTTCTGAAATGCTGTGTAACTTTTGATGTAATGGGACACACACCTTAGAAAAAGTTCAACCTTTGTCTCCTCAGTCCACAGAATATTTTCCCAAAAGTCTTGGGGATCATCAAGATGTTTTTTTGGCAAAAGTGAGATGAGCCTTTATTTTCTTTTTGGTCAGTAGTGGTTTTTGCGGTTTTCTTTCTTAGGGTTGAGGCATGAACTCTGACCTTAACCGAGACAAGTGAGGCCTGCAGATCTTTAGACTTTGTTGTGGGTTCTTTCGTGACCTCTTAGATGTGTCGTCTGGCTCTTAATCTTGGCCGGCCCCTCCTGGGAAGGTTTACCACTGTCATATTTTATTTTTCTCCATTTGTTGATGATGCCTCTTACCGTGGTTCGCTGGTAGTAATCAGGCCTGGGTGTGGCTAGTGAAATTGAACTCCGCTTTCCAAAAATGAATGATTAACCACATTACTTTTTGATTTAACAATGACATTTCTACATAGGACTAGGTAGGTTTGGATACCTTTTGACAAATGTGCCAAAAAAAAAAAAAAAAGAAATTGGGAAGTGACATCATATTCAAAGTCTGCTCATGAATTGTATGACAAAGTGTGTTTATTCAAAACATTTAGAAGGTTATGCAGGGAAAAGTTAAAAAAAAAGGGGGTTTCCAAAGACAGACGGACTTATGGAAGGAGAGGCAGAGACAGATGATGAGGAGGTGGAGGAGAGCTGATGAAGTCATTGAGGCGTGTAGGGAAGAATGGTGAGAATATGACCCATAACTGAGACACGATGTAGTGAGACAGGGCTGCCCTACATCACAGGCGCTGGGCAGAAAGGAGCAGGAGAGGCACCGTCAATCTGGCCTTTCTTTAGAAACATGGCCTCGTCTTGCTTTTGCCAGGCAATTTTAAATACGAGGGAAAGCAGGCTGACAGCCCACAGCCCACAGCCCACTGGTGCATCCTATTCTGCCGTTCTCCAATTTTTATTTTGGGGCTGCTGAGCTCAAACGTCGGACTACTTCTGGAGTTTGTTCAGAAATGCGTGGGCAGTGATCCGACTTTACTTTTAAGCATACATTTTCTTTCGTTTTTTTTGTTGTTTTTTTTCCTTACTCCATGCTCCGTGTATTCTTTTCCTTTAATTCACTTACGCGACCCAGGTATCCGCCCACATTTGCACTCACACCCGCACTTGTCCGTCCCTCTTGACCTCCAGTCCCATCACGTCCTGCTTGTCCCTTGCTCTCATCTTCCCCCTCTTTCACACTACATTATAGAACAGCTTTCATTTAGGTATGAATATTAGATATTTCTTTTGAATAATACAGAAAGACAGTATGTGAGGAATCTGCAGACATAAGGAGAAAAAGGGACAGTCGTACCAGCGGGCCCCTCACCGGCACATCTAAAATAGTCCAATAAAAATGACATTCTCTGATCCAAACTGTTCCATTAAATAAATGATTGCTTTAAAGTGCAGGTTGAAGTGTGTGTTCTGTGTGAGCGTGGTGCACCCTGGTCTTTTATGTGCCCAGTTGTGGTGGAGGCTTGTACGTCCTGTGGCAAATTCACAAAAGTGTTTTAGTGTCATCTAATTTAAGTTAAAATGCCCCACAAAAATAAACCCTACTTTAAAGCCTTAAGGTAGTCAGCGTCGCTCCAGGGTAACGCCAAACTTCAGCAACACCGACCAATCAGGTTAGGTTAAGGTTTCATTCTGAACACAACTTCACAAACAAAACCAAAAGAAGAAGTTGGCCATTTTGAGCAAAACGTGTGACCCCCACTAAATCACAACCCTCATAAAAAGTGTACCTCCTCTGAAGGTTTTCATCCAAGAGGCTCTACATTTGTTCAGAATCATCCATACACATGTGTTAGTTATTAATTAGTTTTTTTGATAAATGGTTTATATCAAATCTAAGATAGAAAGTCATAATTACAAGTTAAGAAGTCATCATTTTAACTTTTTTTGTTACTGAACTCCTGGAAGGGTCATTTTAAGATATTACACTCAGCTCATTATATAATAACCAGTCAAAGCTGTATTTATCACACGGAAATTTTAAAATAGTTAGATTAAAGCCTTAGTCAATGTCTATCTGTGAATCCTGCCCCTGGAGCTTCTGGACATTCCATATACTTGATCAACATAAAATACAAAAGTGAATTTTATGAATTACAGATTCTTATAAAGTCACTTTTAGGAGATGACATCCATGGCAGTGTCAACAAAGGAAAGGAATGACAAGAAAAACCCAACGTAAAGAGAGGGAGAAACAAATAAGAGGAGGCCTGGGGCAGTGGAGTCCCTTTAATATGATGGAGGTGATTCAGTGCTGGCTCTGGGCGCCTCTGGTGGAGGTCTGCATTAGTGATGAGAGTTCGTTCTCAGCACACGAGCTCGGTCACACGCTTGATTCTTACAGGCTATTTAATTACCTGAGTTACCTGCTGCAAGGATTTAGGAGCTTACCGACGCACACTCATACGCCCCGACTGTTGCCACACACAAAACATAGAATAATACCTCACACCCTGCAAAAAGAAAATTGCCGACATCAACAAGACACAGCCAACACTGATTTGAGTTGCATTTAAATGAGATTAAGAGCTTTACCTCAAAGTGACATACGCTAATCGAGTTTGCTTTGTGAAACAAATGGATCTTTTCTAGGATGCACATACCCATTCAATATGTACACCAAATGAGTGAGAAACATCTTTGATTTCTGATCATTTCACTTCACAACATCAATCCTCACACATCCAGATCTGTGGGCTCTTTTCTCAACAACGAAGACAATAGTCTCATCATCAAAAGTTTTGACTGTGGATATGGAAAAAGGAAAACAGTTCAATCCAAGTAAGTGAGATAGACACTCACAAGCAAGAGCACATATATGAAGTTCATGAATGATGCAGCAAAAGGCCGACAGATAGGAAATGATGATAGAAAAGGCTTTAGAAGGAAAGAAACGTGTTCTCATCGTGACTCATCGCAGCTTCAGTTCATGAAGTTACACTTGTGAAAAAAAGTTTTCAGGCACCTTTAAAATTTTACACAATCTCAAATATTATCATGAAATATTTGGAGAAAAATCTTCAAAAGGTGTGGCTGCATTAGACAGACAAACAAATACAAATTATATTTTTTTTGTTTATTGTTTATTGCAAAATTCTTGACGGTTTCATTCTGTCAGTTCTCAACATTGTCAGTATCAAAGTCAACAAATAACAGAGAATGTGTTTCAAAACTGAACAAAAAAATAAACAAAAAAGTGCACTTGAAGACCTACGAGGGATTCTCAATGCAATATTTCACAAAAGCTTGGAGTCCTAAAACTTTTTCCCCCACTGAAATGAAATGATGAGCGGAAGACAGTCACTTTAAATTGCACAAAATAAAAAGGAGAAAGGAAAGCGTAGCTGACAACTTGCAGGTTTTTACATCAACCTCCTGTTTCCAAATGCTGCTGTACTGTCAACGGTGCATCTGCTTCGGTCGGGCCCAACAAACAGAGCTGGCACTTTCCCAATGGAGCTCTGCCAGTGCCGCCCCAGAGAAGCGCCGCTCTGTCGGATCAGTGTGAACGATGCTGCTGACCTTAACGAAAAACCCACACGCTCATACATACAAAAACCATCAAACACTAACATCTCTCTACATTCCACCGCATTTGTCATAATCTCTATTTACACAAGCGTCCTGTCTCCCATTTATACTTTCCAGCCTTTGAAATGCTTTTCGTTCGTTTCAGCACTCATAGCTACCCTCTGTGATAAATAAACACTTCCTTTTTCCGTGTCTACCTGGAAAAAAAGCAAAAAGACAGCGCAAGACAGATACACCGACTCTGCCCATCTCTCAAAATAGATGGAGGGAACACAGCGAACCTAAAAACAACATGAACAAAAGGAAATAACAGCTGGTGGAAAACAACATTCACACACTGACATATTTCACCTTGCAATTGCTCTGAGCAGGAAAGAGAGGCCCGGGCCGCGTTTATGAATTATAAATTAGTTTGTGTCTGCCGTGTGGGTCTGTGCATGTGAGTGACCCATCTGGGAGATTTCAATTTGTCGAACCAAAAAAGGTGCAAAAACAGGAAAAGCACGTGGAGGCTACAGCTAACCTCGAAGTAATGACACGGATATGTGTGTGAAAAATGGTTTGGTCAGAGCGTGTTGTAAAATACAGATGACGTATGACAATAGGAGGTCATATATTTAAAAAAAAAAAAAAAAAAAAGGTACATGTTTAAGAAAGCTAAACATCTTCACAGGTCGGCAATAAAAAATGAAATACAGCAACTAACCCATTTGTCAAAAAATGAACGTGCCTCGAGGTGAAATATGCTACTTTTATGGCTTTACTATAGAGAGTGTCGTATAATATTTTATATTCCTGTATGAACCCTCTTCCTGTCAGGTCCGGCCAGCTGACTTTGGTGCAGCTTCTGGCAATCATCCAAAGAGGGCGGCCATCATTATCAGATCTTTGTGTCTAACAGAACTATAGTTGTGCTTTGTAGTTAATTTAAAGTTAATCTTATTAGAGTAGAATATGAATGTAAAGATAACAATAACATACTTAACCTTGTGTTAAATTATTGTTACCATCTCTGAACCCTTTATTATTATTTCGGGCTAAAAAGTACCAGCTGATTTGTAAAAGGGTGCCGTTGCAAAACTGGAGGTTTTCTTTTTAAATCACAGGCCATCTAAAATGTCCGCCCTGGATCAGGCTCCTTCTCAGTCGTCTGCTGCCTAAGCCCAACCGTAAAAGGTCAATGCAAAGCGGCTAATGAATGTCGATGCATAGAGATAAGCCTCCTGACTCAATGAGTTAATGGTGAATTATGGCAATAACCAACAGGAATATTCACTGTGGAAGTGTAAATACAGGGAACGGTAAGCATCAACACCGCTGGACTGTTTGAGCAAAGCCAGTGCTTAAAAAAATAAATTAGCCTTATTTTGTAATCCATGGTCTAATAAAAGACACGTCCTCCATTTTGTTTTTGTTTTCCAGTTCTGCTTTAGTTTTAGTTTGTCTGTTTATTCAACTGAACAGTAATCAACAGTCGTATATATCTACCATCTTTATCAATGGCCTACAGTCCCCAAGCTGGCCTTCCTGTGATGTCATAAACCCAGTTAATCCAATCTGATATAATCACATTAGTGTATTTCTGCCGCTGGGACAAACATTGATGTGTCTAATAGGTGTTTAAAGGAAATACAATACAGTTTAATAGTCTATATAGAACGCATTAGACTTCTTCATGTTTAGAAATAACCCTGAATGCAAAGCTGCACCTAAACAATCGCAACTTTAGAGCTCTATAAAAGCTGTTAAGTAAATAATGACAAACTATAAAGACTTCCTAATCCTAAACATAGTTCGACGATTTATTCCTTATAAAGTCAGTCTTTAAAACCTTATTGCTGTCTTTTTATTTCCAACGGACAATAGCTGATGATACTGGGCTTTTACCAAATGTGTGTGTGGCACAATACATCAGCTTTGCACATAGCTTCCTCATAGCGTCTGCATTTATGCAATTCAGTTTCTGTAAGAATAGTCTGATGTGATTAAATACACTATAATCACCTATATTCGGGGTTTAAACTCACACAAATCATGTCATTTTTTCAGTTCAACATCGATCACTTTCATGATGGTTGTGATTAGTGGTTGAGAACATAAAGATGCTCCTGAAGCATGTTTTCTCATTACGACAGACATCTCCTGAGTCTGCCACACAGGCCATTAGAATATCATTAGTATTTAGAGAGGCAAAGTCACATTGAAGACTTCTAAACATGCTGCAAATGCTCTTTGACGACAAGGACAAAATCAGTGAGAGAAAAGTTGCCTGTTAATTACCGGGTCAGCTATTGAAAAGACTCACAGAAAAGCTTTTAAAACTTATGTAATCGTAACAGATTCCTGGAATGCAGCATTAAAAAAGCCCCACAAATAAATATTTCTGTATCAGCAGGAGGCATCCTTGGCGCCGATGAAACATGAGCGTGTATTTGCGTGACCAGCAAAGCTAAAAACATTCCGCGTGCGTGTGCGTTAGAAGCAGACGTCCACAGAAAGGTGATTTAATTTATGAAAACCGTCCGCTGTCTGACATTAGAGTCCGGCTGCTGCGGAATAGCTCGCAGCTTATGAAGACTAAACGCACATATGAACCCGCACAAAAGGCCGTCGGAGTGTTTAATGGCGCGTTCCAAGATGGTGCCACAAAAGTGCACCGAAACTCACACCGTCGTCTCAAACAGTGACGGTAAATAAAGTCCGGCGTGTCTGCCCTCGACGCCCGCTGGCTTCATAATTTACTGTGTGTCTGGGAGCGTCTGACCTGTTTTTGGATGGCTCTGATGGAAACTGCCACGCCATAATTCATGACCGTGCATCAGCTCTTTCAGAAAGGGCTGCCAAGGTGAGCGCTTGCTGCTGACTGGAAAGGACGACGCGAAGAGCCAGCTCACGGGAAGTCCTCGGATGAACGTTAATGTCGTCTATACCATTAACGAAGCACATATGCCTTGAGACTGCAAAGGAAGTCAGTGACAAGACCCATCCTCCCATCATCCAAACAGAAACTTGATGAAATTGTGGATTTACAGTTCTCTGCAGCAAACGCCCGTCAGTTTGATGTTCTCCAGGGTCCAAATCTGTCAACCTTAGCGCATATTTTGGAATTTTAATCCTTCGCCGCTCAGAAAATTGAGGGATATATGACCCAAACTCGCACACCTGCCAATGATCGCAACACAACAGTAAATCTGAAGTCAAATAGACATTATTAAAGCTGTTATTTCAAACTGCAGATTTTAAACCGTTGCTAAAAGGTAGTTTTGTGTTTTATTTCATCATCCGATGCAGGAAATCAATCTACAATTGGAAAAAAGTTAATTCAAGCTTTTACTTCTTATATACTGTTCCGTTCGATACAGAGAAGTCAATGGGGAAAGGTTTAAAGGCTGCACAATATTAGAAAAACATGAAATATGTGATAGTATTTTAAATATTGAATTAAAGATACATTATGACCTGTGATTAATGCTCTTTGACATGGTAAAAAAAATGTCATAAATTTGATTGTGAAAAGCTAAATCAGTATTAAAGACTGAACCAGGACTAAATCAATACTAAACAGGTCTAAACCACAACTTTTTTATTAACATTTTTATTTAGTTTGATTTAATGTTCTGTTTGGACAATGATTTTAAAAACCAAGCAAATGTCCATCACATAGAAGACCATAACATTACTGATTCAATTTGTGATACAGATATTCCAATCAATAATATTCCAATAATGCTTAATTTGCATTAAATCGTGCTGCTTTATTGATCTACTGAAATACTCCTAATCTCTCTTCCACAAACTAACCTGGAGCCATTATAAACGCATTACCCATGAGTCAATAACATAACGCTATCCCTAATTAATAGATTGCTAATTAATAGATTGAAAATTGACAAGCTTCACAGCCCACAGCATGGTTCCCTTTGATTACCAAGTTTTAGCACACTTGACCAGTCCTTCCCAGAGGGCCACCATCATAAAGGCTAATGATTATTAGCCATTACAATCTCAAAGTGCACTCCGTCATGCTGCGTCAGCCGCTCCAGTAAAAAGCTCTGGTCACATTGACAATGAAGCAGCGCGTTGGCGAAAATGACCACTGACTGTAGGACATTATTCCGGACGGTTTGTGTAATTCGTTTAACAAGCGTGAACCTGTGGATAAATAGCATGCAATGTATCTGACAGAGGTTGAATTTTGGATTTTGGAAAAGAAACTAAAAGAGAGACTCCCAGGGACGGCCAAACTGTGCACCACTCCCACATGATGTCAGTGTTTGTTGTTAACCGCTGCTGTGCCATGTCATGTTCAATTCATTCCCCGTTCGTTTACACTGCTCACTTTAACCATTCTCGCTTTGTTGTTTCTCTTTATTTACCCCTCTTTTCATGTCACATTCAGTGTCATCCCGAATTTCCTACGGGCTTCTGAATCGCACCAGTGAAAGCGAAAGGCGGAGAAGACGGAGAAGACTGGGAGAAGGCGAAGCAGTCTCACTTGCGAGTGAGTAGGAGTGTTAAAAGGGTTTTTGGAGCCATTAGCACCGTTTTCTCCCTCTCTTCGTGGCCTTTTAAAAGCAATGCAGACTGACACGGTGCATCTCTCTAATAGGAGGAGTGAAATCATAGCAGACGGAGATGAGTCAAGCTCACACCCCTCCCTTCAAACAGTCACTTTTATTTCCTCTGTTTTTCCACCTCTTTTTCTTCGGAGCCAATTTTAAAACACTTACTCCTTTGTTTGTTGCAACTTAAATATCGCTGGATCTTGACGTCTCCAACCATCTCCGTCCGATATCACCCTTAATGTTATTATCTTTACCGTGTCGGTTTTCCTCTTGAGGCTGTGTTTTCCGCAAGATCCATCTTTCTGTTACAGGAGCTGCAGCTTTGTTCGAATCTGCCAAAAGAGAACTCCCGGCTTCTTATCTCCTTTCACACACTTAGTGCCCCATATTCTCCTCTCTCCTTTTCTTCATCTCGACTTAAGCCTCTTTCTGCGCTTTGCTAAAATTACTTTCTCTGTATTTTTTTTTTTCTTTCAGAGTTCCGAAAGGGCCGAAAGCCTAGCTGCTGCTTTGACTTCTTAATTCAGCTCCCCAACATTTATATTTAATGATGACTTTTGCACATGTGGCGCATACAAATCTGTTACCGTAGACAGGCAGGAGAGGAATAGTGGACCGTGTAATCAGTTGCTGACTTGGCTAAAGTCAAAGTGAGGTTTGGCTCCGAGGAGTCTGGCTATGATTGACTTCTCAAACAATTCAAAAATTAATACAGGATTTCTTCACAGCTTTAGAAGTCTCAATTTAACCAGACTGCCCTATTTTAAAGCTCCTTGTCCCATGTTTTTTTTTGTCCCATGTCCCAATTCTGAACAACCCCAGGCCCAAGTGTCCTGCTTTGAACCAGAAAGAACCAAAACAATGCAAAAATCTTTGCAATACATTCGTCTGGAGACCGTCCCGTTGATGCCAGTCACACTGTTGCCATGGTTATGACAGTTTAAACCAATAGAAAAACAACAAAAAAAACTCAACAATACTCAAAACTGATTGGTCCTTTTATATGGCACCCAAACCCGAGGCTACATGACCTGTCATCATGCCTGAATGATGCAACTTGAGGTCCATTAGCGGCAGGTCCTCAGAAAAGTACCGGCTAATGATCATGCTGCATTTTGGTTCATTTTCAGTCACATACAATGGAAAAACTGATGTGTATTGTGTCGATGTCTACACTTCAATCCTGTATTACCGCTTTTAAAACTAAACGCAGAGTGACGCTTTTTACTCGCCCTTGCAAAAATGTCCTGCTTTGTACAGCTGTTTCTGCAGGTCTATCTGTAGATTATTTCAAAAGTATACTTTAGATTTTTAAGATAGACCCTAACAACGCTCAACGTGTACGTCTCAAAGGGCTTATTTTCATCTCCTCGATTGAACCAGAAGTTCTTATTCTGTGTGCACGCTCTTTACCGCCGTCTCTAAGCTCTTAACGCTGCACTGAGGAGCGAGGAAAGTTCTGTGAGGAGACATGAGCGAGGAGTCAAACTCAAACAGTGGAAGAGTGTGCACAAGCTGTTGGACAAGTCTCTGAACAAGTGCAACAGATTCGAGAAGTTTGATGGAACGGTTCATCTACAGTGAATGTTATAAGTCAGAAGGTTTGTGAACTTTGATTTAATTTGAAGTTTTGCCGCAAATCCAGTCCAAAACTCATCATGCAAACTACAAATGATGCTCCTGGGGAAAGGATCTCTCCTCATTTTTCTCTCCACACCCCGTCAACTCTATGGTCAAGACTAAGACCTGAGAAGTGGATTGAAACATGCAAAATACATGCTTTGAAACGGTAACAGTAACACTGCAAATATGGTACCTAGATAAAGTCAAAGTACATGATCCTCAGCAGGATTGAAAGCAAATAAGCTCATGTGCTATTGGTTTAAAAATGTCATGACTACACCCGCCCCACAGTTCACCTCCTGTCTCCGTTTTACCCTCTCCCAGACTGCGGTTGTTCATCTGTTTTGTCAGACTGTGTCCGTCTGCCTGCTTGGCCCACTCGGTCTTTACTAATGAAGCATGTTAGTGACAGAAACACCGAGCTAATTTTGCCCTGGCTACAGCTCTTAGGAGAATTACACACACATAAGTGAGCAGACAGATTGTCCAACAGGCCGACAGACCCACAACAACACATGCATTTACCCGCTCACACGAGATTCTCGGTCTCTGGCCCATCATCACTGACACATTTTACAATTACGTTAATCAGGACCATTGCTACACCTCCACAAACACCACTACAGCTTTAAGACTGTTGCTGTTGCCATAGAAATGTAAAAAAAAAAGTGGAGAAATCAGTGCTCATCTTCACTGTTAGCTTTGGTTTATGACATGATTGTTGTTGACTTAAATGGCACTAGAATTTGGACAGAAAATCTCTAAACACACATGGTTTCAATCTTTTTGCATTGAAGACAGATTATTTCAGATGTGGTCTAGTGCTGTTGTTCATTTTTGGTGGGCATTACTTTCAGAAAGGTCTTACCTGTCACATGTGATTAACCTGGGGAACTTTCAGCCATGTTTCTTCTTCTTCAGTTTCCTGCATTTGTCGTACTGCTGCCTCCCATCCATTACTTCAGGTATTGCACTTTGTTCCATCTGATGTCCTGGGGCATAATCCAGTGGGAGTTATGAACTTCATCACACTGGTGCTCCACAGGGGAAACCAGGGTCTTTGGGGCAGGGCCATTAGTTTCTTATTAAGGGTTCTTTTCATATCCATAAATAACTAAATGTCCACACAAGCCACTAGTATGTTTTCCAAGTAACACCAGATCTTTTAAGCCTCATTTCCTCCAGTCTCAGTCTTGTCAGAATAACTTGTCTTCTGTTTCTGTGTCTGTATGTGTGTGTTCCTCTCGTCTTAATGAGGCTGTGGGCGGAGCCTGATTTGCACACACCTGCTGAACAGACAGCACACCTGTTCCTCATTCACTAATGCCTGTCATCAGTCCATCAGTGCTGCAGATGGAGACACCTGCTTCCCCCATCACTCCAAATGGTCAATTTACACTCAGGCTTGTGAAAATGTAACGTGTCTGTAAATGATGTTTTCCACTCTCACTTTCTGAAAGAGAACCACTCAGACTCTGGCAGCAATTTATCCTCTGTTGGTCTTTCACAACATTGTCAGCCATTTTCTTTAACCCACTAGACTGAACCATTAGGACCTCTGACACTACCAGGACCTCCTCCCTCCCTTCTGGACGTTTTAGAGCAACACATTAATAAACTGCTTCAAAATGGTGTTCACATTTTCTAATGGAGAGAATAAAGACGGGAAGCAGGTTAAGAGCAAAGGAATACCTTATAAAAATACAAAATAGACATTTGACGCTACAGAGAACCCAGTGGAAATAACTTCCTGTTGCTGAACAATGGCCAAAATAGAAATGACTCCCCAGTTTCAGTCAGTACGTATTTACGGCAAAAATTGCAAGCATGCATGATTGACTAAAAACAGGTAACTGACCCAAATCGAGGAGGGACCGTGGACAAACTGAGCACTGTTGAGGGGAAGTACATTCTTTTTATCTTAAAGACATTATCCTGCAGCCAGATCTGACACCTGTTCAACTCAAGACAATTTGCCTCAGAAATTATTGGAAGATACTGTACTGTACTGAATAACTGTGTCAGTCCAGTTGTAGTTTACTCTGTATGTTGGTACTGCCCCCTGTTTTCTGATTGTATTGTTGTACTTAATTGCAGGTAGATTACATCTTGATTTGAAATTATGGATAATTTTGCCACAGAAAATATTTATTAAGTCTGGTAAAAGTTTATGACAAACTGCAGGATTTTTGAACATCTTGGTTACGCATGGTGGGCTAACATAGACTTTCTATTAATATTTCCTGAGAATGAGGCAACGAAGAGGCCTGTGTGAGCCACTGCTTAGTGATTAGGTGTTCCTCAAGAAAAGGGTGAGTGAGCAGCAGCTCCGGGATGGGTCCTGATAAGACTCCAGTGCTGCGCTGATGCAACGCTGACGATACAGACGAAAGGCATAGCTCTCCAAAATCAGATATGAGTGTGTGGAGACCCCATCATAACACCACATACAGTAAAAGCCACTCCAGCCTCAGTTGTGGGATATCACACACAAATATTAAGTAAGAGACACATCCTACTTTAATACGTGCTCAGATAATGCTCTAAAAAGAGACGCTTGGCTAGTTAGATCACAGATTTCACAAATCCTGCAATAGTTAAGATGCAAATGCCTTCTAATCATATACAGTATTCATACGCAAGATGCCGTTTGGATTAAAGCGAGTGCATCTGTCAGTACAAGTGAAAGGCCCAGCTCTAATTACAGCCAATTACAACTTGGTGTGCTTTCCAAAGAAATATCTACTCCTCCACACTGCACTGCAGATCGACTGTAATGAAAGCAATACGAAGTCTGAGATTCACCGTAAATAATTTCACAGCAGCTTATATTATATTAAATGCAAGTGAATAAAGGGAAGGAAGAAAAGCACTTGGTGGATCTCAGAGGAAACAGTTCAAGGATATTGGAAACTGGAATCAGAACCAGAAGTTGTCTATGTGTTGAATAAGAGTCCCATGTTGTGTTTATATTTTGTTGTGTAATAATCCTGTCTTGTCATAAAAAAGGATGAGGGCACCTGCTACAGCACATACCATATACCTGGGAGACCTGGGTATGATTCTAGCTTGGGTCATTTATTCAATGTCACTCCCCATCTCAGCTTGCCTTATCCTATCAAATAAAGGCAAAAAAAAAGGCAAAAAAAAAAAATCTTAAAAACAAAAACAAAAAAAAAGAATGAGGAGGAAAAGTCCTGTCTTAATCTGATACACTTTTATGCTGTGTCATCTGTTGAGCATGAATGGGGCACCAGCGTGACATTTACAGTTTATAGAATAGACACAGCAGTATTGTATATAAACATTGTGTATGTGTGATGATGATGATGTGGCAGGACCTTGAGAGTCAAAATGACCGAGCGGAGCTGCCCACACAAGCCCTGAATGGACAGACAGTCACTTCTTGATTGTTAGTGACACTTCCCTCCTCCGACTCCTCCACAGAGTGCACTCTAGGTCGTGATGAGTCATCATAAAACAGATGAAACAAATATCTCTGGTGCAGCGCCTTTAGATCGTTTTAACTCACATTCTCTCACACATCCTTGTACCTTTTTTCACAAATCACTAAATGATTGAAAAGCTTCCTGTTTGGCAGCAGAAATGACAATAATACAAACAGCAAAGGACTGTGTTTTCGCACCATGCCACTCAAATATGTACTAAAAGCTTAGATGAGAAGGATGCATACTGTTATTGATATATTTGCCAACTAAAAGCAACAATGTAAAGATAAATATTCCTCTGAAAAGCTGCCTATTTATCACATTTACGTCTGACAGTGTGAGCGATGCTTGGTTGTGCACTGTTTTGGTGTGTTAAGGTTGATAACAAGGTGGATATAACAGACGCTTCAGGTCATTTTGCTTACGACAGTGACCCGCCACACTGAGCCCAGAGTATTGTCTACCACACGCTGCATGTGTGTGTGTTGGGAGGTGATCCATGGTTTGTCTAAGGGCCACTAGACAGGGCTGTGGTCATAAATCCGCCCGGCCGTAACCACGGTGATTTGCAGGTTCAGAGAAACCATAAACATGAGCAGTGAGCGGCCCGCCGGCCTCCGAGGAGCCTGAATTAAGTGGTGAGTGTGTGTCTGTGTGCGTACCCAGTGTGTGTTAGCGTCCGAACGTGCGAGTTTGCTCAAGGGCATCCCTCGTTGGAGATGAGAGAGGCGTTCGGTGATTGGCCGAGAATCTGAGGGGGGTCATTAATCTCCGCTGCTCCATTGGCTGTGACGGCAGAGGGGAGGGGTCCCTGCAGCTGGTCAGTTAGCCGCTGTCAGCTTTCTAATCTGGAACATTCTTCAATATTAGATGGAGTGCACAGAAAATCGCTGGGGCCAAACTGGATTTACTAAAACAGCAGTGTCCCTGTTGGAGGCTCTCACAGTTTTGATTGCACAGAGCTGACTTTTGAACCGCAAAATACACTGACAGTTTAAGGAAATAATTGCATCTTTAAAGTCACTTTTATTAGGTGTCATGAAGTTTAAGGATGCTGCTATTTACAGCTGGGTGTGAGCGTAATAGAAAGTAATATTCCAACGCAAACCAAATGTATCTATTTCATATCAAACAGGATATTACTCTATGTTTTTCGTGTGCGATTGTGTGTGTGTGTCAGTGAAGGAGACCCCATGTTGAAAGCTGACAAAAGTAAATAAACAACAACATTAAAAAGTGAATTGCAGTTTCCAATCTTCAATGTGATACAGGTCGGAATCTTAAAGAAAAAACAATGCAACAGCTATCCAACCTCACTTGGAAACCATTTAGAGCGAAAAGACTGTTGCCATCATAAAAGCTAAATGGAAGTTTAGCGCACGCTCTGGTTGGACCACAAACGCCCCGTGTGCGTGTACAGCTGTGGGAAATGGCTGCCAGGTTGACACCATTTACAGCCACGAGTTGGATTCCGATTGATCTCGACTGAAGACCTCATGTGAAATCAATGCGGAGAAGTGCTTTCAGCTGGCATGCGTGGACAGTCATGGTGACATTGATCCAGCGCACAGAGAGAAAAAAAAACCTTCCAATATCTGGGAGGAAAGGAAATAGATTTCTAAACAGCAAGAGATTGGAGGAAAAGCAGGGCAGAAGATGAGTAAGAGCGTAGAGATGAAAGTTTGTGTCTAATGCATGATAATTTCAGCAAATATCACACGCATTCACATCCACAAAGGTTGACAGAGTTGCATTTTCTCATCATCTCTTTAAAAGTAACTCCACACTGGCTGGAAAATGTGATTCCTGAAATCGTCTGCATTTACGCTCTGGGAGTTAAACTGGTACAAAATGGAACCCTGGTGCTCCAACCCGAGCCATCTGTTGAGCATCTGCACGGAATGGGGAGAAAAAAAAAAAAAAGGTTTTGCGTAGACAGCATTTCTGCCAGTTTTGTCAACAACAAAACCAAAAAAAAAAACTGCTGACTTTCAGGAGGCTGTGGAAAAGGCAGTGAACCTCTCTCCAAATATTTGAGAGCCGCCGAGGCTGGAAGGTCGTATTCGTATTCAGTTAAAAAATGATGGACTTTTGTGCTTTAGAGACTGGGTGAATCAGCTTTACTTTGATTAATATGAGAAGCAGAGTGGCATCCCAGTTTTATCAGAGATGGATTTGGCCTTAAAAAATTTCGGGTCAAATCTACGAAAACATAAGGGCATCCTCTTCACCTTCAAACAATTCTATCAACGAATGGGTGGAAAATACAGGCGGCTGAATCATCCCACACTAAGTCATTGTTTGGAACGAACATCATTTGAGAGGCTAGAAATAAAAATGAAGCCGATGTGATGTTCCACTCTAAAAAAAATTTAATACACTATTCACATATAAATTTGAGGAGCCTTTTTTATGGATCTTAAAATGTACAGAGGGGTCATCATAAACGTAATAGGCTCATCCTTGGCACTAGCTCTATCCTCGTGAAAGTTTTACACAAAAAAATCCACAGGAGTTTTTGTGTATTGTGCTGACAGATAGACAAGATGTGGTAATCCTGTCTAGCACCTATCGATAATACAATAATCCCCTTAGTCTGCAAAAGATCGAGGATTACAGTGGGATACACAGTAAGATTTCCGAGCAAGCACACAAAATATGAAAAGGTAATAAAGCAAATGGTAAAAGAGGGAAGAAATGGAGCCGAAGAAGACAATGGCAGATGAGCTTGGAGACCAAAAGAGCAGCAGATTCCCCTGAAGTGTGTCAGGAGTGTCTCAGGAGAGGTTCACAGATCAGAGGAATGAGTGACCTCCAGGTCGTCTGTCAGGGCCCTCTGACTCCGCTGGAGGCAGGATTCCTCTCCGGGGAAACACCGCTCCGACAAGCGCTCACTCCACCGTACGCCCCCTCGTACAGAACACAAGCAACAAGAAAACATACAAAGCATGAAGGAGGAGGGAACACAACGCTGAATGTAAGCCTCACCCGGAGCTGTTGGGATAGACTCCAGCCACCGCGGATCACTGAGGAAAAGCACTGAAAAGAATGAATGAGTAAAAGAATGAATGGTGCAAATGACACTTGCCACTAATAGTTTGAGGAGTTGGTTTCAGTTCTTGAGTATTGTTCCATGACAAATTTTTTATTCACACAATTTTAACTTTTAAATCCAGCTGAGGAGGTGTTTTTGTTTCATTCTGGCACCTGCTCTGTTCTCTTGTCCTCAGTGAAAACAATGATGTAACAGCTCTCTCTCGCTATTGGCTGCTGGAGACATACAGCAAGTAGAACAACAATGGCAAAATGTAAAGTTTTCCTGCTTCAAAAAACTTCCGCTAATATGTTGTTCCTATAAGATAAATCCATACTGCACTGCTCCAGTTGATACACTTTTGAGGGGAATCAAGTGTGAATGCAGCTTTTCACTGACGCTTATGTCCTGAATATGAATTGTTAATGGTTAGTAAGAACAACATTAAAGCTTCAGTGTTAAATGGGTCTTGTATTTGTACACCACTAGCCCGAGGTGAAAGACAACACTGCCTTAATGAGCTTTACATTTTCACTGATGATTGAAGTGTTTTGAAACGGGAACGGCCCGTACCCCTCGTACAAATGTGATGAGTTCATTTGGCTCTTTCATCTTTTCAGAGCGTGTTGGAGTGCTGTGTAATTATTTTAATGCTCACTGTGGATGGTAAATTGTTATTAGGTGCAGGAGAGGCTGGTTGAAACAGCAGCTGACCACCCGTATAGTGGCGTATTAAAATCTATACTCTCTTCTTGGCCTGTCATGAGAATGGGTCCATTACAGAATGAAGGTACAGATTTTATCCAAGCGATGTCAGCTCCTGCCATGGTGTGTCCCCTCAGAGATGCACCGATCAATTCCCTGCTCAAAAGAGTATGACAAAAATGTTACATCACTCATGTTATAAACTGACTCTGGTCAAAAGAACAAAGAGCTGTATCATTTTAAAGTCACACTGCGTAACTCAAAATCATTTTAATGGTTCTTAGACATGAGAAACCTCAAAATCCTCAAATGTAGCTTTCCTGTTTAAGGAAGCTCTAACACATTATACATATAATAAAAAAATAAATAAACCAACACGCTGGACCCCTGCAGAGTTGTATTTGTACAAAATACGCTAAAATGACCCTACCATTTTAGAAGACACATTCGTTCTTTTTTCCAAACTTGCCATCTTAATCGTCACTTGTAAACAAACATGGCCGACAGTGAGAGTTTGCATCCTCTACTGGCTAAAAGTTAAGTTGCTTTAAAGTTGCATTTCTTAACTCTGGGGAAACTGTTCATCACATTGTAAGTGTACTTTTTTCCTAAGTTAGTATTGTGTCTATTGGGAGAGGGTCTGTTGGTATAACAGAAAAATAAAAGTAAATCCTGCAGACTTTACTGACTAGAGGGACACTCTTTCTCTTTTAAAAAGTCAGGAAATTCTCCAGAGGATCTCCCAAAGTAGTTGTGTCAAGCTGATGATGCAAATGTCGAGCAGCTGGTGCTGTAAGCAGAGTGCACAGACTCTCCATATTTGTACTGTACTTTCCACTCTTTATGTTATGCAGAAGCAGCAAGTAAAATATCAATTTTTTAACTTATGTACACCTTTGTGTTCAAGTGTATTCTACCACATTTTATCCAACTCAACAAATATATGTCCATATGGTCCGTTTTCTTACATATGTCCTAAGGAAACATTTGAAAGTGTTTTGTGGTGATGTGTCTCTATCGCTGGACTCTTCACTTCCATTTCCTTTCCACACCTCCTCCACACTGCTCCCCTGCTGTGCACACACCCTACAGCCGGTGTGAGCTTCTCCTCTCACTTCCCACCCCGAAAACTCTGCACTGCTCGGGGACAGAACGTCTCGTATTGTATGATCTGAGCTGTTTGGAGGGACACATGACAGTGGGGGTGCTGAGGAACTGATGGATGCAGTGGGATGAGCCAGAGGTGTCATCACCAGGTGCACCGTGACCTTCTGCCTTCTGAAAGATATCCCAAAAATAACTCTTAGTGTGTACTTTTTTTCTTAGCGTTTCGTTCTTCGGTCTGTGGCTCATGTGTGGCCCGATGCAGCAGCCATTAACATTTCAAATCTAAATGTTCTTCTGGCTTTCGGCTGGAAACCCTGAGTGTTCTCTTGGTGCCAAATGCTTAAAAAAAAAAAGGTCGGACACATTAGACCAGACGCCAGTAAATGTTTTTGAATGAACAAGACGCCATTCAGAGATGGAATGATTACATATCTACAGGATACAAAAAAAACAAATGAAAACTTCTTGTTTAGACTAAACGTTTGTAGTATTTGCTTGAAAGAGATTGATCTGATAGAATGAAAAGTGTTTATGTCTAACATCAACATATTGTGTCCATTGTGTTATATCGGAGTTAATAGGGCACAGGAAAGACCCCCAGAGTGTCTGCATAACACAGACAATGTAAAAAGGAGAATTTAAGGACTGTTATGGCAATGTTTTGACTGTGTCGCCCTCAGCCAATCAGCTCTCAGAAGCAAAGAAAATAGAAAAAATCATAGCCAGAGTAAACTTGAATTTCACTAAGTACTAAGTGAGATGTAGGCAAACAGGGTCCAGGTTTGCTTACAATTATTCACCTGAAAATGAACATATTGATAAAGCAGTAACATCAAATTTTCAGTACACTGTGCAGTTTGGTTAAAGAGGTTGGATCAAATGATTTGCCATTTACTTGTGCAGAATGAGGAAGTGGTCAGAGCATCACAGCAGTTAAGTAAAAAGACTGCAGTGCCACTTGAATGAATATATTTCCAATGTGCCCTCACACTATTCACACTGCGCCCTGGTGCTTATTTGTCCATAACTCATTCACTGCCCGTCCCGACCCTCTCCATCCATCTCCTTCACTTTAACTCCTGCTCTCCTCCACCGCCATGTCACCTGCGCTGTCCTCATTTTTCCGTTTCACTGCAATTTTCTCGTCGGCTTTTATAGCCTTTCGCTGGCTCCTCTTTGCTCCACGCATCATCTCTCTCTCTCGTGTTCCCTCTCTTCCCGCATCCATTCCTCTGTCTCTCTTTCACAGTCTGACCCAGAGGCCTGTGTTTCGCCCAAATCCAATCCTCTGCCTTTTTCAAACCTGCTGTTCCATTTCACTCCCATTTTGTCACACTGCAGTGCACACACAATACCTGCTCCTCCCGCCTTTCAGACACACTTTCCACAATGGTACGCACACAAACATTTGCGCAAATACATAAACAAAATCTAGGCCAACTTGAGAAAAAACAACTTAATTAATCCATCAATCAAATTTGATGCACTTGGTTGGATTGGCTGTCTATACACACACATGTGCACACACCTTACATACATCCCACTTCTTTTTTTGAGGCTTTGAGGCCATCCATCACGACTGCGCTCAACTTTGACACGGAACCAATCACACAGAGGTTAGGGACTAACTGCCTGTTTGTAAATGTGTGCATGTATGTGTGTGTGTCTGCAACGGGAACACACATAAACGCCACTCTGAGCAGATTTGAGAGAGAAAGCGAGCGTGCAGACTGAACTGTGATCTGTATTGTTTACGGCGGAACGCCTGTTAAGACTGATAGTGTGTGTGTGTGTGCGTGTGTGTGTGTGTGAGAGAGAGAGAGAGACAGCACACACACAAACACACGCTTCATGCTCCAATCTTTGTGTTTTTGGAAAGCGGTCTCCAATGACACAACAGCCAACACAATAGTAACAATAATGCAGTTAGAATAACATTTAGTTCTTTTATTTTGAAAAGAATAAATACAATGCAAAAAAATACACAGAGGACGGACTAAAAAAACAACAAAAAGCTATGAAAATTGAACAGTGATTTGGAGGATTCAGCCTCCGTTGTGCAAATATTTGATTTACATTTTATTAAAAAATATAATATAACATTAGTTTGATGATCTTTTTTGCTAGTCTAACTACTACAAAATGCTGATAATTTTTGTGGTTGGTCAATCAGCACGTATTATCCTCATCAGACAGTATTCTGCTCAAAGTTCGAAGGTTATTTTCCCAAAGGTGAGGAGCATTTCCTTGCCTTTGTGGCTGCTACCCCACCTCTACCGACCTGCCAGAGTCTCACTGTTGTTTGAGAAAGAAAGCGGCCCCCGTCTGGATCCACTGGCTGGGGTTGGCTCCACACGGCAGGCAGATGTGCGTGACTACCTTCAGCCTCTCGGAGGTGGTGTACAGCGGCAGCCAGATAGTCTCATCGGAGGCTCCAAGGTCGGCAGAAGACTTCTGAGACCAGGCACAGACAACATTGTATTTAAGGTGGCTATTTATAGTTCTGTCATTCAAAATTCAGTCAAAAGCGGTGAGGGAGGTGATGTACCCCAAAGATTTAAAGAGGGGCCTATCATATCATGCATAAAATACAACCTGTCCACATACAGATATCACACACATCCTAGTAATAGTAAACTAGTTACTAAAAGGGAGTCTTGAAATGACAAATACCTGTGAAACCCAGGCCATGTAACAAGGAGGGACCGCCGACACACTGGGAGAGTCGTGCTGGTTCTCACTAAGATGAACTCCATCGAAACTACAGCCCTCTAACTGGAGACCCCCCACCTGAAAAATGAAAAGAGGCACAGTAATTAGTCAAGAACAAAAAGATGCTGTTTTAAATGAATAGCAGGGACATTAAAGATCTAATGTTAGGCAAATATCCTATGAATGTGGTGAGGTTGAGAAAAAAGACTTTAAGAATGAAAGAATAAGGTTTTTCACAAAAGAGAAATGTAGGGCACCGGATTAACTGGCATGTCTTGAGCACAGAACATGAGAGGGAGTGTTTACATGAGGGAATTTAGTTCAATGACTCAGGGATTTTCCACAGCAGCTCAGACAATAAAGGGAACTCTGGCATCAAGTCAGCTACTGAATTCCAATAATCTTTGTGTTCTCGAGCGCTTGTGTCTTCTTTACAATGATTTCCTTGCCCTTTCTTTTCCCTTATGACTGTGCCCATATACAGTAGCTCTCCTCTCGTGAGCTGAGATTCTCACAGTATGTCACCAAATACATTACAATACATCACTGCTATTAAAAAAAGTTGCCACAGTTGTGTGAAAATGTGTGTATGCTTATAGTGTGAATTTAGTGCATATGTGACAAATGTATGCATATAGTTTCTCAATACTGACGCCAAAAACTTTCAGAGCAGTGCTTCTTTATGCTCAAAGCCACAAAATTAACTTAAGTTACACTTTAAGAGTCATTTGTGGATCCTGAGAACAGTATCCTTACATGTAAGTTTCATATTAGCGTCCGTCAAGTCACCAAAAAGACGTTAAGTGATTTATTATCTATATATACAGTACTGTGCACAAGTTTGAAGCAAATAAAAATAAAGTAAACTATAAAGTGTGGTGATTTTTATTTTCTAAATGCAATCAATATTTGGAGTGAGTTCTGTTTGAGTTTTTGAAGGATCTGAGCAGATTCTGTTCAAACAAAATGAATGAATATATTAAGTACATTATTGACAGAGTTCTTACTTTACTGTATATCTTCACACCTGTCTGAAACTTTCACACGGTTCTGTAGATAGAGTATGTATCCTAAAACCTGTCTGTAATCATAAATTATTCCTACATGCACTGTTCACACACCCCTTACAGACACATGTACTGGCAGTTTCAAAGTGTGCTCACAGTATGCTGTTTATTCTCCTTGCTTGTTCGTGTTTGCTGCTGGACAGATACTGGCAGGCTGTCAGATGTGGAAGCATAAATCAGACTCTCTATTTGTTCATCTGTTTTCCCCTTAAAAATAGTTTTAAGCAAATCGAACAGAAATGTCCAAGGAGTAACCAGTGACTGGACTAGTACGTAAAACAGTTTAAATTAGAGAAAAATAACAGGAGTAGTATTCTACAGAGTGCTTCAAACATCTCTCACTCCTTTAATACACTGAATAACTTATTTCATCAAATGCAAAGAAGATCAGAAATTTACATCGCCAACAGCAGCAGACTTGTCTCTTGTTGATGCAGAAAACTTTTTTGTCAGCTTTTTGCATTTGTATTCTATTCTTGTCTTATTTGTGCCCATTATTTCCTAATTACTGCTCATCGAGAGTTTGCCTTGTTTATTGCTCAGTCTTGTGCAGTTGGACGGGTTGTGTCTGCCGCATGCATGATGTGTATGATGTTGCATTTGTTTATGAAATTGTGTGTTGTGTATTGTGATCATACCTTGACTTGCAGCTTGGCCTGTGCAATGTGAGTCCTCCACGATGTTGCAAACACCAAACTATCCATAGAACAATCCATAGACCTGAAATCACAGCAGAGGTCACGCTCGTTGGGCTGAATCGATTTGTATTTTTTGGTAAAAGCACCATTTTTGGAGTTTTACCTGGCAGTTTCCTGTCTCAAAGCGTTGAGGAAAGTGTCAGGATGGAAGAGTTCAGACAGATCCAGTGTGTCTGACAGAAGCGCCTGTCTGCCGGCGCGCTCCACCCAGCTCTAAACACACAGAGACAACAGATTAATCATCCAAAAATATAACAAATGAGAAGCACTTCGAGATAACGCATTACTCAAGCAGAAAATCAGTTTCGCTCTAGAGTCACGCAAAACATTTAGCGGATCAATGCATGATAATGAAAATACATTGGCATTTTTTAAAGTTGCACAAGTGACGCTGAGTGAAGATGAATTGTTCAAATTACCTCGAACTTTTCACTGCATTCTCATTATGTCCTTGCACTGTAGTACCCAGATATATGTCTTCAGTCATACAGAATATTGACCTGAGTGGGATCATTACCACTTTTTCCTGAGTCTGGAGTTAATGAGAGGTAAAAAGGCGTGAACAGACCTACTGCTGAGTTAATAAAAGGACGTGCAATCTTTATTCCCCTACAACCTTTATCATTATTTTAACAGTTGACTTCAGTTACTCAAAAGCTTATAAGCACTTTCACATCTGCCTTCTTGTAACTCTTCTTCTTTTTAGTCTGAACCAAATCTGTAGGTTAATAAGGCACAGCACAAGATGATTGGAGAAATAGTGTATAATCATATGGTAAATCTCCATGGAACCCAAAGGAAGCAGCGATTATGGTTTGATTACTTCCTGTGGACAAACAGAGAACTGCTGGAGGAGTGGTGCTTTTCATGTCATTGCATTAAACATTAAACAGAGGCTATGGTTTTTTTTTCTTGTCTTTGAGGAAAACAGTTTAACCTAATAGTATTTTGTTATAGCAATCTTTTTTTTTTAAAGACCATAACACATCATCTAGTCTTTATTATCGAGGATTTTAATGGAAGGGAATGTCCGGTGCATATTGAAAGCTCTCATTAACATTGAATCAAAAGCTGTCCAAAATAAAGACATTCTAGCAGTGACTGACTGAAAACAGTGCGAAAAAAAATTGGAAGCAAAGTGAAATACAGATAAATATTGGCAATGCATTCACACAATTTTGAATGAGGAGGAGATAAGTGCAGGATGGCGTGATCGGTCTGATGCTAAACTCAGAGCCAGAAGTTTAAGGTAAGGTGGGTTTGATGTAATGTATTGTTTTTTTCCTATGACATTGTCGGGGTGTGAGAAGTGTGTTTGGAAGGAATTTTTCGAGTAATTTAGATTTAAGATTAAGGTTAAAGGTTAGCTTTTATGAACTAAATTTAATTTGGTTCATTTTTTATTTGCCCATTAGACACATTTCCACTGGGTTTCACGCCATAGCTGCTTACATGCTTTAAAATACAAAAGTGTGAGAAGTAGGGAATTGCAATCTGTACTTTTGCCACAATACTACAATACTAACCCCACCTTTAAAAATTGCCCACATATGAGTTTCATCTAGTCATTTAAAGCACAGATTGCTTAGACAGTGATGAGATGCATAAAGGATTACATAGGAGAAATGAATGTTCTTTGGTATGATTACAACAATAAAATCCAAACCAGTTGAATACATTACAATAAATAATGAACGTATGTCTGATCTCTACTTTCAGTTGTGAAAATTCCCACAGACTAGTCTCTCCAGTCTATTTCATTCCTCAAGATGTGCCTGAATCAGCGAAGATGGCTTGGTTTTGATTTCTTTTTCTAAATATATATTTCCAAGTGCCACATCAGCCAGTTTGCTCTGCTTTTTACCCACACAGCCCAGCTTATCGTGATATGAGCTTGTCTGGGTGCAGAGACAGATTACATTCTGAGAGCACACCTTAGACTGAAGTGTTGATTTATTTATTCACCTCTTTTTTTAACACATAGGCACTTCTTCAAATTACCATAGAAACCAGAGGATTTGGAGGTCAGCTGAACAAAAGTGCTGATGACAAAAAAAATACGCAAACATCTGATCCCATCTTGATTATAAATGGACTCATTACTATCGCAGCATCCCTTGGAGCTGCTTTCAGAGATACATTTAGATGAGCAATATGGCAGGGAAACGCATGGACATGTGTGCATGAGAGTTTGGGCGATAACAAGACAAGAAGCCACTGAGGTACGTGGACTTTTTCAAGGTCGTTGTGTATGGGCGTCCACCGCTGTGCCGTTAGCCCTTTATTGCTGAGTAGCTCCACATAGCAACAGCTTTAGTCCGTGCCCGTTTTATTAGACTGATTAGCCCGGGAGAACACTGACACTCGGCTAACGGAGACATCACTCAGCACTGATGGCGCAAATAGACAGTTAAGGACAGCAGTGCCTCCAAACAGACACACGTGAAGACGGATGAAGCGCAGGTAGACGGGGGGAGCTAGCAGTCAGAAAGTAATGAGAGATGGCAGGCAGACAGGGAGACAGCCACACAAACAGATGGGTAGGCAGGCAGGCCAGCGCACAGGCACACAGGCAGGGAGACTCGCCCACACCAATAATGAAATGCATCGAATTCACATAAAAATAAATAATTTGTGAATGTCTGCGTGTGCACGGGGGCATTCCAGTCTGCTGGAGCATATTGAGGTAGGCGTACAGTCAGACACAGTCAAGAGGAGCTGGAGGGGACTTTTAGCCAGAACTGTTATTTCCTGGCAAATACTGAGGGCAAACATTTCTAAAAACCTTGTGCTTTTAGCAAATAACCAGCTTTTATTCATCAAACATTAGTCATTTCCTGGCATTATTCAGTCATAAATAATTAAAATAAATAACAGTCTGTCCAGAGCCAGGCTGAGGTCAAGGACGTTTTGAGTGAATATAATGAGTCAATGCACCTGAAAATCTTCTCCTTTAGGATTTAACATAAAGGATTAAGGGCATTATTCCAACAAAAAGAGAAAATTAAATACAGGCCACTGTAATATTAGACAATGTTTAGAGTAAAAGTTGACGTGGTTTTTAACCCAGACCAAATTCTAAAGGCTTAATACAGTAACTATCAAACACAGGCATATTCTGCAGTGTTGCACTGTATTAAACAACACTAATTTACAGAATGAAATGGCTGTGGTTGCCAGTATTTTCTGTAAAAATTATAGGGACACTATAAAGGACATATAAACACACTGCAGTCGTAAAATTTGATGCATTTTTTTTTTTTACAGCACAATCCAAAAAGAAGAAAATGCATACCATATAATGTTGTTATGGTATATTTTTTGCAAAAGTAGCAATTTCATGATTATATTATGATTATGATTATATATTAAATTCGAAATTTTTAGATATGGGTGTATCTACTACAGTGATATACTATTTTGATTTTACTTTTGATTTTACTTTTTTTTTTTTCTTCAGACAATGTACGTAAGTGCCTTTTGAAAGTTCTGTTGGCAAGATATGTTTTCCATCATGTGGTAATAACTGTTCAGACTGCGTTTCTTTAAAATATGGCTATTCCTCCTTTTTTATGTCAGAGAACCATCAATATTTTAATGATTTTTTGCAGCTGTGTATTGTATAGCATAAAGATGTATAGTGTTGCCTTGACATTTTTACTACCACCCACCTGTAAGGCCAGTGCACGTGTTACAACTGCTCTGAGGTACTGCATCGGCTCTTCTGGTCCTTCCCATTTATTCTGCCAGGTTAAAGGACACTGAAACACAGACAATGTGATAGAAGTCAAAAATGAGACAGAAAATATGTGAAAATGTGTTGAACGAATACAGGTGCAAAAGAGACAATGTTTGCAAATGCTCTCTTCTGTTATAGTCTTCTGTTTACCAATACTTTCTCAATTTTTCTCAAGCTTGGGTAGTTGCCAAATACCTCATTATTTGTTACCACAGCTGAGGAGAGAGGCAATGAAGCAGACTCTATCACAACTGTGTCTGCCAATCTTTAGTCATATACCAGTCATTTATCAAAAGAATTGCTGAATTATTTCGCACATCACTTCAGTTTGGCATTTTCTGTTGCTGTCCTTTCGTCTAATGAACCTTTAAAATGACAAATTAAAAACAAAACTTGTGAAAAACTGTTTACACATTTGCACCATGGGTTATTATTATGGTTATTATTATGAGTATGCAGTAGTAGGAGTTAATGACTTCAAACTATGTGTGGGTTTATGAGTTGTCAACATGCCCAGAGGTTACGACACAAACAAATAGTCGCTGTTTTTCCACATCTTCTAATCTTTCTTTTTCAATCACTGTAATTATTTATCAACTCACTGTAATCTAGGCAATTAAAACACTTCCCCATTATAGAAAGAGATTGAAAGCACTCCAATGTTAGAGTTATAATTAGCGTAGCTGAACTAACATAACAGAATTCAAAAAGAAGTAATGGCTACTACGACTTGTTTATCATGTACTATATATGCACTAAAGCAATTCTCTATTACCTCTTGATTGAGCAGAGCTGTGGCTAGTTTTTGAACTCCGGGTGTGAGCAGTTGTGTTCCTCTGATGACTTTGCTCAGTGCAGCCAGCGACTGATGGATGCTCTGTAAAAACATCCAAGTTAAATTCAGTTTTAGTGTGATTCTGCTCAAAAGACTCTTGGAATTCTTACATATCACCCATTTTTCCATGCAATTTATTTTGTTGAAACATCTGCCTCTCACCACATTCAGATTATTAAAATAATGTGCTGCCTCCTGTGCCAATGAGGCGGCTTATAGCATTCCATTATTATTGGCACAGGAGTTAATGTCTTAAAATGTTAGTACAGCGTGTACTGATAAGACCGTTTATAATTGGCATTCATACAAAACAGTTCCCTGGTACATAGCATTATCTGACAAACCTGAACCAAGCGAATAGCACTGAACTCCTCCAAGGCGATGAATGACATGACCGGTGAGCCGTGACCTTCTGCAGGTGGGGCAACCTTCTGGTGGATCAGAGCCGAACCCTGAAACACACAGATATCAGCGGTAAATCCTTTCTTTCTTGATTCTTCCATTACAACAGGTTAAAGCCACCCCTAAATCCCTTTAGAGAGAAAACTATGAGGATAATTTGTTTACACTTGTCAATACGCAAACCTGATATTTGCTTACATTTCATAAATATGCCTTTACTTATGTTGTGCTTTGGACTTTTGGGCTTATTTTGGTTCTTTTTCACAGAAAGGAAAAGATAGTTCCACAGAGGAGTGAAGACAATGGAAATAAAGATAAATGAGACAGCAAGGAAAAACAGCTTGTAGGATAATACATAACTCATCCACAGCGCCGCTAATAAAATACGAGCAAAAAGGCAGATACATAAACATCCTCTGTCATGACTGAGCCTCCTAAATCCAGACTGTACAAAAATAAAAGAACACGCAGACATCAGCATTATCTGCATTAAAGCCAGCTATCAGGACACAACCAGTGATGGTGGCTAACAGAATAAACAGCAACAATTAGAGGTTAATTGTGATCAACCAGCAGCTATTGTCATTGAAACAAAAACAATTCAAACACTCATTCTCTGACTCTCTCACAGAACAATTATGAAACAATTCAGCACTGTACTGAGACAAAAAGTTAAAAATAAATGGGAACAGAGATAGAAGACCGAAAACATCAGAACAGAGGAGCTACCACACATGATTTACAACATGTGAGAGGATAAAAAGAGACAGAAATGTGTTGGCTAAATGATTGAATGTGAAGGTGATTTGAAAGGGTGCTGGTCTCCAAGCAACTGCACAGAGCAGGACTGTACACCTAGGTGAGCCAATGGCTATCACACACAGTGCTCAATTAGACTGCTAATTTCAATTTAGCTTTTAGAGCTTTTAATTCAGACCGGCTGAAACCACTTGGGGAGAATAAAAATACCATTTGAAGCACAAGAAAGAAAATTATGCATTTAATTTTGTAGACAAAGCGATACAAAATAGAGACTAAAACTTACCTGGTTGAGTTTCTTCCACAGGTTTAGGATTGGTGAAAGCCCATTGGACCACAGCTCTCTGTCGAACTTTGACCCTGTTGCTACAGAGCGGCTGAGCACACGCAGCTGGGAAATAACCTGTGAGAAAAGCATATGGAGAAATTCATGTTTTGTTAGATCTACTTCTTGAACTGTAAATGACTTTGTTTCATTTAAGTAGTACCCGACATTGTAATATTTTTCCTTGCAAAACCTATAATCATAATTTCTTGCGGCTACACACCTTCAGTCCCAAAATATTACAAACGAGAAGAGGTGGAACCCCAAACCCATCACCTAACAGCTCCTTACACACCTAATCAAGCATGCTTAGCTTCAGGCTTAGAGGCCTGGATAGTACTTTTATCTACACGGACTGTGTATTTGTCAAGTTGTGTGACTGTCTGTGCATGTGTGTGTTGGGAGGCAGGCAGAGTGTCTGATAAATGGCTTTCATTTGGTCCAAGAGAACTCTTTACTAACACCTGCTTTATCTTCTCTGCTCAGGAGGAAAAGTGTAGGAGTGTGTTGGTGTGTGTGCGCTCAGTGAGTGTGTGTGAGGGAGAGAAGAGAGGAGGCACGGGAGGAAAGGATAAAAACCAGATCGCTAATCTTAAACTTCACCTGACAGCAGTAAAAATGAGGGCAGCTGAGGATGAAGACTTGAAATATATTGGGCCTCAAACATGTGGGGATTTAAATATATTAAGATTTATTCTTATCTTAACAGGTGACAACCAGCAGTCACCACATTTGATATAATGAGGGGCTTCATAAAGTAACTAAACAATGAGTATTTGTGGCATACATTTACTTGGAGAGGATGCAATTAGTTAAAAGTTTGTTTCAGAGCAACTGTGTGGCTTTTAGTTCAGATCAGTATGTCCACATTAAACGAGACGAAAACACATGCCCACACAATGGATTTCATCTGGTCCTACTTTAACCTATGTAAGCTCATTGACATGCTTCTTTATAGATTATTTTAAATAGACAGCAATCCCATCTACCCAAACCACTCACTGTCTGCTGAGCTCAGTTCAATGTGTGAGTAAGTGACAGGGGTCTTGAGGGAGAGACAAGGGAATACATCAAGGGGACAGTGACACACAGTGAGAAAGAAAGCTTTAAAGTGACATTGACAAATGATGCCAAAAGTGGAGATAGGTGGGCAGACACAGTGAGGCGCACACACAAGTAGCCTTGTGGGAGTTATGTGAATTAAACATGGTGGGTGGTTTCAGTGATCAGCAGACCACACAGAAACTATGAATGAATGCATTTAGAGCCTCCGCACTAGTAATAGCTCTGCCTCGTGGATGAATAAATACATTCCTTCCTACACTACTTCCTACGGTTTAATTTTTGGAAACCACGTTTAATTGCATGATTACTTTATACGTGAAAAAAATGATGTATGTTCTGTTCATTTCAGTTTTTGAAAAGGGTTAGATTTGAGATAACAAATGCTCTCTTTCACAATACATCTGTCTTTCTTTGTTTTCTTCTCGCCTTGAATCTTCAAAGCCACAGAAGTCCTTAACTCCATCTTGCCATAAGTGAATGTGTTGCTTTGAGTTACATCAGAATCTTCTCTGACCATCAACTCATGCCCATTCTGCACAGCATATCATACTCATGCTATGTGTCTTTCACAGCACAATAAGCATTTATTGTCTATCACAACACAATACTAACATTTATGTAAATTCACCCTACCTAAAGCCAAAGATCTGTATTTGGTCCTCTAAGAGCAACTGTGGGAGATTTACCTATAAGTATTGTATTATTACTAGGAATGCTGTCCTATACATATTTGAGATAATAAAACTAACTTGATAATAATAGGAAATACGTAAAGACTGAACATAGCTGTGTGCCTTTGTCTTATTTTAAGCACATGTGGAAATAAAGACTAGTCTGTATTTATATGTGTGTGCAACAATGCATGTGTTTGCACCTGAGAACTGACAATCCTCTGGGAGGACCGCTCTATGTTGGCCGGCAGACCAAAAAATGCTGGTCTGTCATCCTCTGGGAGATTCTCTATAACACTGCGGTAGTCCTGGGAAAACACACACACACAGGTCATCCAAAAGGAAAAAAATCAGCTGGATTCACGTTTATAGACTCAGACAAAAAGAGATAGAATGTCAGGACTATTCTTGTTCTTCTGAGGAACAAGACAGCATTTTAAAATAAGCATGACATGTTTCTTATTAAGTGTATCCAAACATAAGTGAAAAAATGTGCTTTACCAAAATAGAACAAGAGTTTGGGAGAGTGATCTGAGGTGGAAAACCCCGCGTTCCTCCTCTGCTCCTTCTCTGCCCGGCCGAGGAGGAGAGGAGCCGGGCAGAGAAGTATTGCTCCAGATAAGACCGTAAGATACGTAGGTCAGAGGGGTTGTCAATCCGGCCGCCGTAGATGGCACATTCAAACAGGCCATGGATAAACTCCCACTCAAAAGCTTTACCACCTTGGAGATACATACACATAAAGCAAGCTTAAAGCAAATTGATTGATAACATTAGGGTTGTAATAAAAAGCATAATAAAAAGTACAAATGTGTCTAGGTTATGTTTAGCTGGAGAAGCACAGGACAACCAACCTTCAAAAAGTCTGTCGATGATTTCAAAACCAGCACGGAGATCAGACAAGGAAAACTCATAGAACTTGGTCCAGCCCTGGGATGGCAAAGTTAGTAAGATAGTAATGTTAGTCATTTAACTAAACTTATAAACTTGTAATGTGCATAATTATAAAGATTAATGCTAAAATATTGTTTTCTTAATACAAGTTCAGTACACTGTATAATCTATTATCTCCTAATTTTTCTTAATCTATGCCGCAAATCGCACTGTTTGCTCTAATCAGTCAACACATGCAAATAACTAAGCGAAGATGATTACAGGAAAAAGTAATTGAGATGAAAGGCGCGCTGTTCAGCTTTGCTTCACTAGAGCTCAATCAGCAGCTCATTTTTTATTTAAACGGATGGACAGGGAGGTAGGAGAATTAACAGTGTTTCTTATTAATTCTGTTTGTTTGCATGTATGTTTTACAAGTCATGCATTCTGTTTTATTTCTTGAAGCGTTTTGGACATGCATAGAAAACTAAATGTGTGCCTATCATGTATTCGGATGAGGAAAACATTGAGATTTAATTGCTAAAGGGGCAAACAGAGAGAAAGGCCCACTATTACACTGTGTATTCTCAGGCTCAATCAATCGTTTGTTTTTTCCCCAAATGAGACTGAATAGAGAGGATGTTTTAAAAGGCCTACCGGGAAAGAGCCTAAAAAAAAAACAAAACAGCGAGACGGGAGAAAGTAGATACGAGTGTGATAAAGTTGTGGCAAGTAATTACAGGGACATGTCCTTTGCCACAGTTCTCCTGAGTGTTTGCTGGCTAAGCAACACAAAATGAGATTGCTCCCAATAAACCCAAAGACATCATTGCGGCACACACAGAGACAAATTAGTCCCACTGCACCAGGATCGACCATGCTATATATTTGACAAGCAAAAAACATGACAACAAAAAGCTGCACAGAGGAATGATGTTCATGCCGTCATGTGTTAAAATATTTATCTTTTTCTTCTACACAAATTCAAATATGTCTTTTTCACAGTTGTACAGATCTCATAAACACATGTAGTGGTCGGTCAAAACTGAAAAAAAAAAGGCGATAACTTTAATACAGATGCATTTTGTGTGTGTCACCAACAACAGCCTAAAAAACTTCACACGTTGTTTTCTTCATCCCCATTATCCTTTGTGATAAATATTACATTATTTTTGCATTCATTCTATCTATCAGCATTAAAAAACTATATCTTTGTCGTAACAGTATGAATTGTTTATGGAATTGGTTATATTCACAATTATGGCTTATTTAGGCACTGTTAAAGTCACATCTTTTCAATTGTACTGTACTTGCATTTGAGAAAAACTTTTTGATGTACAAGGCTGACAGAGAGGTATCAAGTGAATAAACAGATCTAAAGCTTCACTGCTGAGGCACTGTTTCGACAAGATCAAAACAGCAGGTGACTATAAAAAAACATGTATGTTGCTGTTAGTTACTTATTCTTTCAGTTACGCTAATTAGTTTTTACACAGCCAATAAAAAGTATGTTACCTGTGGTATATAGTTGCGTCTCTCCTGACACACGGCGTGGAACCAGGCCAGACAGAAAAGACTTTGAGACCTGGACAGAACACCTCCTGCATGATCAAATGACAACAAATAAACACAATACAAAAAAGTATTTATTATCAAAGTGTCTTCAGAACTAGAGAGATGCTTCAAAGTAAAAGCATTTGGAGACAACAGACCTTTACTGATCTGCTCTGGAGTCCAGGATTCATATGTTCTTAAAAGGTTCTTCTTTAACCCGGGTGGAGCCTGAAGTTGGGGAAAAAAGGAAAATAAAAATCTTGAGAATCTGCATTGTAAGTCAAGTGTGACAATGTGGGAAAGGAAGATGCTGTACAGCCACTATTAAAAACCCCTTCTGTAACAGTCAAGCTTTGGTGTTTTTGTTGTCTGTAGGAGCACATTTATGCATATTTATGTTCTTTTGATCCAGTAATACAACATATTTTGCTGAAAACAACAAACCCTAGACTGGAAAGAAGCTTACTTCAAAGGTTATGTAGTGTAATATTTTTGTTGAGTTGTTGTGAGGCTAGAAAGTTGAAAGAGAGTCAAGTGTGAGAACTGTCTAGTATTTGATCCCCCTATCCTCGCAAACCCCCTTTCCTCCCACAGTGTGTGACTGGCATAGACATATCAATACAAACTAGATATGAAAAGCACATATTTCTCCAACATTATTCTGTTTGCAGCTGTGTATGAAAGAGTTGAATGGATTCACTTTTTCTGATTACATTTGTATTTTTGTAACCACAATCTGTGCTTTCGAATAGAAATTTTGCTCAAATTTAATCAAGATCATGATCAATTGCTGTACATTTGTTTTGGGGTTTTTTCAGCCTCAGCCCTGCTCTTGCAGATCGACTTTGAGCATCAATAAACGTCACACTGACAGATTAAAATCCCTGAATATGAGTCTATTAACTACAGGGCTTTATATGTTCCTATAAACTGTCATGCCTGAAACTTTACTGCCCTGCATCTCCTAATATTGACACGCAGATACTCTAATAAGGATATTTTCGTGTGTGGGTGTGCGTACATGCAAACTATGTGTGTTAGAGAAGGAAATGAAGAGTATTGCAGCTTCTTGTGAGGTATGCTTGACTGGCGAAGCAGCTAACCCCTTGAGCATGACTCCCATCAAACACAGAGTAAGCACTAAGGCACGCATAACTAACACATGGGCTGCAGGCTTCACTGTTTCCATATCCTTGTGTACAGAAAGGAGTAAGTAACACCACCCAATAAGTTATTACAGGTCCATGTAGGTGGGCGCGTGTGATTTGATGTGTGACTGTTAATACCTCGTAGGTGATCTTGAGGCTGGACTGAAGCAGTATGGGAGGAAATTTAGGATGAACTTCAGCTGTCAGCCAAAGACGGAAGCCTGCTTTGGGCTGGAGAGCATTTAGTTCCTGTGTGGAAAGTAAAGAATATTAGACAAACATGCTCAAATACCAGTGGTTTGTTTTAGTTTAATATTTACTTTAATTCACTATATCGTTTTCCCTTACTCCTTCCACCACTTTTTTTGTCTCAAAGATCCATAGATAAAAATAGCAGGCTGGCACCTCGGGGTCTCGTGACAACTGATTGGGTACTTACACACAAGCTCACAAACTGCTGTAATCAATGTATTTCTGCATCATTTGGAGACTATTCTCACTGAAGATCATTGAGCATTGAAAAACATGGCTCCGGCTGCTCTAGGAAATCTTTTGCCCCTCAAAGTGCGTAATCATGACAGTGAAGACCCACAATTTGATGAGAAAAATGATGAGATTTTGGGGCTCTAACACTGAACTAAAAATAAATTGGGGTAGAGGAGTAAGAAGGAAAGGATTTATTAAATATAATGTTTGACTTTCTTCAGAAAATGGGTTATGGTAGGTATAGTGTAAAACTGAGGAGAGAAACATTGTGGAAGAATTTAAGTAGAAGACATCTGCTCGGACGATTTCAATTACAAACACTGGTTGCATTCATTTTTCATGTGTCAAACAGTAAAATAAGAAAAGACCCAGTAGAGGCAGATGGAGGCTAAATGTACAAAAAAAACACAGTAAAACAGAGCAGATGGACACAGCTACAAAAAAAGAGGCAGGTAATAAAACAAAGCCGTTGCCTGGTAGACTTTTCCACCTGTCTGCTAAAGCTATGCTAATTTTTACACATTTCACATTCACTGTCTTCATTCTTTAAGCCTCCTGCCTCCTTTCGTTCCCCTTGCTGTGCCGGTTTTCCATTTCAAGCTTGACTGCTGAGAGCTCATCTTCATCGGACGGAGGGGCAAGGGGCGAGACATGGAGACACGAGGTGGGGGTGGGCTTTCCAATACACGGAGAGAAAAAAAATGAATGTAAGACAACTGAAGATAGAAACGCTAAAACAAGGTAGCTGGAATGTGGAGCAGAAAAGAGCAAAGCTAAAGAAGAGAGGGTTTAAGTCACAATAGGGCCACTGATACACACTGGACAAGAGGCATATTTGGTTCACCCCAGGAGGTGCACACACATGGACCCATCACAACAACAGCTGTGACTCCAAGCAAGAAATGACCTGTTCTAGTGACACAGCACTAAAGAACACTCCAGGTAAAAGCACTAACGCAACTAAACAAAGAAAACTGCAAATGAAACCGAAGTCATGTGACACAAAGCCCCACAATCTAATTATAAAATTATATAAAAGGCAAGAAACGCAAGCATAGCGACAAACAACACACTCACATTCACGTGACAGTGGAGTATACAATGGCTAACAAGGGCCGACAGGAAGAATACAAAAGTGTATATGTGTGCAGGCAAAGGACAAAGGTAATTTTAGAAATGGAAATGGAAGTAGCCAGGAGAGAGTACTGCTGTTTGTGTGGAACAGAGCTGCACTGTGGTGTATAACAATGAGCCAACTGTGTAAGAAATTACACACAATGTTTAAGTACAGAACATCCCCAAGGCGCTAACTTCAACTGACCTTTCCCTGTCATGACTCCACCTACTGGACACCTAAGGTCAGCCAGGATTCAAAGAAGCAATGTGATCCTGAAGAATTTATACACATCATTTTTCTCTATTGCACGTACTGTATTCACGATAATATATGGAGTTAAATGAGCATTATGTTGCTAAGGTTAGATTTATGAATCTGTTTTGCTAAGATACAAGAGAACACAAGTGAATTGGCTTGTTTTTGGGGCCATTTTCATCGTCCAAGGGGGTACGAAAGGTCAAAAAAGGGGGAGCTAAACACAGCAGGCCGTTGATTAGTCACAGAGAATCCTCACTTGGGCAAAACTGAAAAAGCAGGGATAACAAGATGACAACCTTTTCTCAAATGAAGCTTTCTAGTGATGAAAAATGTAGCAGAAAGAAAGAAAGCAGAGGGAAAGTAACTTAAGTCACTTTTTATTGCAGCATACAGCTACAGCAGGTTTTTTTTTTTTACTTAATGACAAGTTTTAAAATTTTACTTTGAGGTCTTTATAAGAATTAAAGTGAACATTAACCCCTCAAACAACTTGAGTGGTGTATCTATGACGCTACTGTTAACATAGAAGACATCAGTATCCTGCACATACGACAGAGGACAAACAAACCTAAATTACATCACTCAGTAACTGTGGCCATGATTTACTATGTTACTAAAGTAAGTGCTCAAACAAATCATTATATAAATTGATATAATTGGTGTCTATTATCTCTAAGGGGCTGATTACTTATAGTTGAGAAAGTATCGAAAATATTATTAGACACACAAACATGGAGCTAGATGCTGACACTTGACTTACTTTTTCCAGTAGTGGGAGCCACGCGGTGACAAGGTGAAGGTTTTTCAGACAAAGCCAGTCTCCATTTCGAGAGCATTCTCTGAGAGTAGCTAAGGCCACATCCGCCTGGCCCTGACCCATGGAGATCTAGACAGACAGAGAGGGGGAGGCAGAAAGGGCGAGAAACAGAGGCAGTGGAATGGAAAATTTGATTCTAAATTGTAATTTCACTCAAGTTGAGAGCACAGAATTTGATTCAGTATTTTAATTCCCCTATTCTTAGTGAGAGTAACAAATATGCTTGCAAAGACGGTTTTTATAATGTAATTTTCTACAGTGTCAGTTTGCACATCAATCATATTGCCAGACAGATACCAAGAACTTGTATTGTATGATAAGATTTCCGCTTGAGGTGGTCTCACTACAGAGGTATGCCGTTCTATAAGTTTAGCTTTATGTGGATTGGATTGAACAGATTAAAGTACCTTTTGCCGTTGAATAAAATGTATTATCATCAAAAATCAGCAATCCCTCTTTCACAGTGTAATCTTTTAATCTTGTTAGTGTCTACCTCATGATAGTTCTCTCTGCCCACGGTTTCTGCAGCCAGCTCTGCCAGCTCCTGCGAGGGATCTGCCCCTGGAGAGATGATGATCAACACTGGCTCCCATTCCAGAGTCTCAGTGTAGAGACGGCGGAGGTTCAGAGGAGGGGGGGAGAGCTCTTTTATACCTGGCAAAACAAGATGAGAGAGAGTGTGTGAATGGTGGTAAAGAGTACATAAAGAGCTGTTCTACATTTTAGCTAAGGGGCATTCAGAAAAGGTAGATGTGAAAGACAAATCGGTCGGGAAAAGATGACAAAGCATGAACAAGAATGTGTAGATGAGGGTGATGGGTGTGTTATAGATAGAAGGGAGAGTGCAGAAGAAAGGCATGACGAAGAAAAAGAGACAGTATGAGAGAGATTAGGCTGGTGTGTGGTGTATTCCGAGCATTAAGTTTTAAGTGTTTGCCCCTTACAGTAGAAAAATAAATTGTCAGCCCACAAGAGCTGCGAATCCAGGCTTTGTGCATGTGTGTTTTCTCATTGAGCATTAAGCTTTAATCCATTTGTAATATACTGAATCACACAGCAGATATGAGATAACAGAGACACACAAGCAGTCATAGAACCCCATACAACACAATCTGCCAAATATTATACAGCAATGTAATTTATGCCATATCAGCACATATTTCTGACATCTCCACACACACTACTGCCAGGTCCAGTAACACAATCTTTTGTCTGCTGCCAAATGCAATCTGCTGCACTGGAGTACACATACATGTACCAGCACAAGGTCATGGCACAATGAATCTCAGAGTGACCTTTTGTTGCATTGCCATAGCAACACTAAGAAACTATGTCTTGTTTCTAATGTCTTGTGATGCCTGGCTCCAAAAGAAGGAGTATTTACAGAATATGTGCCTGCACAAATACAAGCACAACTACTTCTGACAGGGGCTGGTGATCAGTATTCATGTCGCAAACCAGTGTCCTGTCTGAGAACAGTTCACCTTGGCTTTTAGACACAATCAGGCCAAAGGGGCCAAAGAAACCTGTGATTTAGAAGCATTTCACACTACACTTAAAATCAGGAGTTTTATCACCAGAAAAGACAACACCAACTCACTGACATGAGTCTATAACAGTATGATGACAAACTTTGCAAAGGATGGTAATACAGACTTAAATATCTGTCGATTTTAGAAGTGAAGAGAGCGGGCCGGTGGTGAGTGAGCCCAAATGTGTGTCTTCGGATGGGTTCACCCAGGCATGCCTGTGCGTGTGAGTAGTGCCCAGGCCTGGACTGGGGGATAGAGTGAGATTAGCTGTAAGAGGATTACAGACCATGCCTCATTAGCATACTGATTTACTGCCAAAAACATATACACATACACACAAAATCTCCTCTCCATTCTTTTTTCATCTGTCTCTCTTGCTTTCTCATACAGACACTCTCACCAACTTTGTGCACTTGTACACAATAACTTTCCGAGTAGAACCACTTGTTTGTTAAAATGTATGTGTTTATGATATTTGTATGCCTTCGACAACCATAAGAAACACAACGGCTAACTATTAGCTTTAAGCACTTTTAATCTGGCAGCACAATCTTAATATTAAATTTGAGACAAGTAAAGACTAACCTAGATGGAAAAAAATGTATGACGTCCATCCACAGAAGATAGGTAACAAGGACTAGCACATAAGGTCTGAAGTGCTAGGCAAGAAATATTCTTAGCCTCCTGTAACAGCTGCACAACAGCTGACACTGAGTTTGAATCAATAGAGCTTTGCAGGGCACTGACAGCATTCACTTTCATAAAAGAGCTCTCATACACTGTATATTGAATCCACCCTCAATTTTTCAATGAAACTACTTCACCTCTGTGAGACTTTTAAAGATAAAGTGTCATTCTTTTAATAATTTAAATGTATAGACATTGTTTATATTCCGTCACAGCAATTGTTTTGTTGATTGTCATCCTGTAATAGCACTGATTCAAATCACAAGTAGTGTTCATCAACATAAGCTCGACGCTAGACTTATCCTATTTGACAAATACCCACATAATGAACCGTGTATATTAGTTTCACCTGACACCAATTAGTAGTGTTGCAGATAGAGCAGTCAAAAGCTAACACACAATTAGGATTATCTGGACTAAACGAATGGCCTCATTAACCACAATAAACTAAGTCCCCAGCAACACCACTGTGTATGTGAAGAAAAAAGACTAACAGGGAAGCAGACACAGTGAAAGTGCTTAAAATAAGCATTGGCATATCTGTATACTAGAATTATAAAATAGAAATTGTAGTATTAGTAGATCTGTGACAGTTAGGTTTGTGCATCTAATCTCAACCACAAGAACGTTGAATGAGTGAGTGCATCTATATTAATGCTTATTTAAAATCATTGAATATAAACACTTACTCAGAGCTTGGGAAGCAAAGGCTGTCATAGCACTCTGCAATCTGTCAGGTCTGATTGCTTGGACCAATAACAGCTGAGGAGAAGGCAGAGAACATGTTTTTTATACAATTTACAACACTCCGGAAAGGAGGGTTGTAATTAGTAAAAAAAAAAAAAAAAAAGGTTTAGGTTGTTCCCTTCCATCATTTTAAAACTTGAAAAAAATGTTACAAATCTGTTCAACTTTGTGGCCCTGTGCACAAAAAGTAAAATCCAACTGAAAAGCACAATAAGTAATATTTATGTTCGTAATAATGATTTTTTTTTTTGGATGGAAAGCCAACCTGTTGGAAGGGAGTAATCTTCTTGACAATGGAGGATGGGATTTCCTGTTCACAATGTGAACTTCTGCAGAAAGACTGCCAAAGGTCTGTGTCATTCAAGCACAGGGACTGATAGAAGGCCTGGAAAGTCGACTGTTAAAGACACAAAACATGAACAATATTAACACTATAGCCTATAGGTAATATATTTTATATTTTTACACCTAATGATTGTTTTGATTGGTTACTTTTAGAACTGCTACTGCTCCGTGTCTCTCCTGGTCGATCCAAGATGGGAATTCCTATTAACAGATCAAAAATGTATGTCATAAGTTAGCATAATATTTTGATGGATATAGTAAACCAGTGTGTTTACCTCTTTTTTAAACATTTCTCCCACAATGAATCCAGTAAATACATCCCATTCCTACAAGAAAGAGAAAAAGACCAATGTAATTAGGAGTAATAACATAATGTTAACATTAAATATATTACATAAAAACATACACTCACATTTTCATGGAAATGTTCAGGGTGCATGCCTTTAACAAAGTGCATGGCAAACATCAACTGGTCCGCCTACAAGAAGAAAAACCATCACCCAGATAGAATTTGAAACACTTTTCGCTTTTTTGAAGTGTAAGTTTCGTGGTTCAGATTTGTATTAGACATTGATGTCATTTTTTCTACATGATGTAGCGTCATGTTGTTGCAAGTAGTGACATTGTGCTCATTGAACAAACTATAAATAGTGTATCCTTAAATGTCATTTATTGGAGGTGCATCTACTGACAACTGTTTTGATGTTACTGCTCTGACACTTCTGAGCTGGCACTGCATCCAAGCAAGCAATTCAAACTCTCCTCAGTGCTCTGTTTGTTTTAAAGCAGCAACAACAATAAGTCAAAAGGCTGTGGTAATTAAATCAATTTGAGTATTTACAATAGCAGTTATGTTGGTGATGAAATATTATATATAACAGAGATAGTTTATCTATAACCTCCCACCCTTGCAGTTGTTCAGATATTGATGTTGTCGCCTTAGGATGTGATGAAACCCCCATTGTCAGTTTCCGAATGCCATTCGGCCAACTGTGTGCCTGTCAACAGTAATTCTTTTTTCTAAACATGGGACCAGAGACAAGGTTTGTGTACGCAGCAGTATGAACAAGGTGTGAGCAAGGGCCCTGTGTTCTATTTTGAAGCAAGTAAAACGGCACATCAAAGAAATCCTCAAATCATTTAAAAAGGAATAATTGATCATTGATAAATATGCTGGATTTTCTGAGAGTAGTAGCAGACACTGTCAAAATGTGGTGTCTTTGTCTCGGGTTAAACTCTGAGATTTAATCATTTAGAGTGAGCTGTCAAGTTCAACTAGTGACTGAAGTACTAATGTACAAGAAAGAACAGCGCGACCTGGATATTTGAGTGACTGTACGATCTGTATTATTGTAACTGTAATGTAATTTTCCAACTTGTACTAAGAATATACAAGTTACCGGCTCTTTATTTCTCCCACTACTGGTATTGACATATCTGTCAAGCAATTTTAGTATACTAAAGCTTGACACAAGCTTGACAAATGAACACTAAACTTTAGTAAAAATCTTTACTCATGAGATGTTCAGAAATCAGATTTTAGTGGTTCTAATAATTCATTAGAGCTTTTGATATATCTAGTTACACTGGATCAATACCTTATTTGGTTGACTTATCTCTGTTGTGTTGGATTTGTGTTAATTTGCCAATACACAAATGCATTTGGTTCAAAGGCCCATTCAAAAACAAAAAACAGAGCTTTTTCCAGATGCACATCCTGATGTCCCCCTTCTTCCTAATTATCTTTTATCCCCTTGCCCTTAATGCATGTCCACTTCAACTCATTATCCAGTGTTATCTTTCACCAAACCACTTTGGCCACCTCGCTCTATACAGGAGTTATCGCTAGGCAGCATGGTTAATGTTGTTGACAAGAACACTGATAACATAGTTCATTGTTTCCTCTCTGCTAATAACATAGCTCCTTACTAATGTATGCCTGTGCATGTGCTTATTCACAAGATAACCTGTGAAGGACTGACAAGATCAACATCTAAAAGCCACCATGACATTGCCTTGAGCTGGTGCATCATTACCATGCACACAACATACATACACAGAGGAAAAAGAAATTGCATTTACCAGTTACTGCTTGATCAATGCTCTGATTGCTGCACTGAGTCAATATTTGACACTTCATTACTGTGTTGGTTGACGAGGTTTTATCACTTAAGTGTGTAAACGTGTGCCTGTCTGTGATTGGGTCTTAACAAAGCATTAGACGAGCACTATTGTATTACTTCACACCACAAAGAACACAAAAAAATTACATTTACAACCTTACAGTTTGGATAAAATATGCTTCATTAAGTCCTTTGTACATAATAATGGATATCATGTGATTGTGGTTATTCACTTTGTTTGGACTTGCAGGCTTTTAAAGATCCCCTACATGTTTTACATCACACTCTATTGTTCTAGAAAAAGCCCATTCTGTTAAAGGTCACCAAAACTGATGGTGGATGGTAAACTTAGTGTAGCATTAGGATTAGTGTATTACCTTAAAAAGTGAGCGGCAGACATATTCATAAACCATATTTTTTAGTTTAGTCTCCAAAGCAGCAATTCTGGCTTCAGTGGTCTCTGCCTCCTAAAATACAAAAAACATGAGAAATTAAGTGGCATTAAAGGTTGCATCAGCTGTCAAACCAGTGGCCCAAAATTTGTAAAATTCTATTAGGATTATTCTGATTAGATATCTGATTATTATGGTTCACAGTTATTGTTATGTAATGTGTGGTAATGCTGTTCAGAGAAGTTATTTTATAGAACTTTCAGAGAAACTAGAGACTGGAGAATAGCCCTTCAGGGGATTTAATCTTATTTCACCTCATTATATCAAATTATCATCATAATGATGTAATGCCTCCATTATCCTTTGTCATAAATTCAAGCATTATGGGTGACATGAAGGGTGAAAGTCAACATTTTCAGTGTAATTAACATGGGCACTGAATTTAATAAACACCCAAAAACAGAAATGGGGGAAGAAGTCTATAAATCAATGCTGTATTCTTAGGCTTACAGAATGAGAAGTACCTATACACATTTACACACCCACATGCACAGTGTTGACCAGCTGCTGCCTGGTGACATTCTTGGACAACAGCGCTGGCTGTAACAACCCACAAAGGATTTGGAGGAATTAGAGCTCAATCGCTCAACCCAATGTCTGCGTGCCCGTGTTTGTGTGTGTACTCTAGTTGTGTTAAGGGCTCAGATGGAGGACAGCAGTGTGGACAGACAGTCCATGATGCTCTCCAGCTGCACAGGTCAAAGAGTGATAAACACACTGAACAAAGCAACTACTGAGCTACAGTAAATTCCCCATTCATCATTTAAAATCACCTTAATGCCATGAAAACACTTTGGAGCCAACAAAATTATGCTCACCAGCTCAAAGGTGTAGTATATAAAAGTGCAAACCCAGAGTCTAGTTTTAAAAGCTCTAATAACTTTAAGAATACAGCTTGTAAAAATAATGTTGAAATGTAAATTTACCTACTGCTTTCAAAAATCAACTTTGGCAGAAATACAGAAAACACTCTAACATATGGTGTCAAATAGCACGAAAGACTTTGGAAGTGTGGGAGTGTGACATCAGTGCTAAATCTCTCAAACTGATATTTTGCATAAAGTTGGAGGTTTTGATTGCCTAAATTTCGAAACAGTTTGAGTGAATTATTTCGATGCTGAAGTAACCAGTTGTTGAAGTGCAGCTGCGTTAACCTTCTTGGCCTGCAGAGCTCTTTGGAACAGGCGCAGAAAAGAGGCAAGGCTGAAGCGATACATGTTGTTGATCTTCGACAGGTCTGTGATGACGAAAAACATTTTGCTGGCACTTTCAGCTAGAGGTAGGTAGGCATCACGTTCCTAAAATAAAAAGGCCAATAGAAAACCGAAAAAGAGATTTTACAGTGTTAGACATAATTGAACAAATCGCTGGCAAACATTTATATAGGTAAAGACAACCAGAGAAAAATGTAGTTTAATATTTTTTTAATATTTTTAAAATGTATTTCAATCCACATTTCAAGATTTCAAAACAAACAAAGAGATACCTAAAGGTAGCAATAATATAATTTTTTTTAAAAACTAAATAAAAGGAAAACTGTTTTAGTGTCACACTGCTCCCTAGAGGCTGATAAAGTAATGCATCAACTGTTACAACCTGCAATCTGTCTGTGTTTAATTGATACATATGGTAGCTTCTGTGAGGCTGGAGTGTTGTACCTGGTCCAGAGACGCCTGCAGTCTGTGTGATTCCACCAATGATTCCTGGATGAGTGCACTGCTTGCCTTGGTCTGGTTCAGACTGTCTATTAGCTCTCTGTTCTCCAGAATATTACCCTGCGCTGTAGCCAATGTCTATGAGACACATATGAAGACAATTACAGTAATGTAGTTAAATAAAAAACTTAGGAGGACAAAATCTCAGCAGATAAAAAAACAAGCACATCACTGTCTAATATCATTTGTCCATGATAAGAATAAAGCTGCTGGTGTTGGCATTAATTTATGTATTTGATTTAAACTTTCATCCAGTGCCATAATCCCTCACTTCAAACAGTGGAAACTATGCTTTGAAACAAATACGATTTATTTAAATAAATTTAAATAAAATGGATGAGAAAGCAGTGAAGCATGAAAATGTCAAGTCAAACATGCTCCTACAACTCTAGAATAATTACACGTCTAGTTCTTCTGAAGCACTGACATTGTGCTTATGGTACTATGTGTATATGTCTGCCAATTTCCTCAGCAATTTGTTTTCAGGGCAAGAATATTGGGATAAGGCTGTGTTTTTGGTTACAGGGCAATAAGGTACTTTATTGGGTGCAGTTGCTTGTGTATACCTCTAATAATGATTCCTCTAAATTTGCCAGCTGTATTTTCTTTTCTTCTTCTTGTTGTAAAAGTCTTGTCTTCTCTGTTTCCAATTCTGGCTTCTCCTGCTGGATGGTTAAAGCCAATAGCTACAGCACACACACACAAATATAGGGAGGGAAACACACAGACCGATTATCCTTTAACATTATATTACATTATACAGCCACATAAACGTCAGCAAGGGCTTGGGAATAGAAGCATATGTGTGTTACCTGTCCTCTAAGGCCCGCTCTGGTGGTTGTAAAATTGACCTCAGTTACAACTGAGGCAGCATCAGGCGGAATGAACGGGTTGGGATTTCGTGTTGCAAGAAAGAGATGGAAGTCCTCATTGTAATCAATAAGTTTGTCTCCTATTTGAACCACATATCTGGGACCTGCAGGGAGTGTGACACACAGACAAGTGTGAGAGCTTTCATCAAACAAACAATGATGTAAATTTTAACTGACAAGCTAGGTCTAACTAACTTCTTTACTCTTTTCAAGGTCTGCAATGCGGTAGTTCCCTGTCTTTGTTTCACCACTTTTCTTGTTCAACAGCACTTTTAAGTGGATAATTTATCCTCACTTGCACTGCCTCTGTCTCCACTCATGCCAATTTAGTTTTACACAAACAACTGCTCTGTCTAGATGATTGAACACCTTGTTTTTCAAGGTATGTTTCCAAATTCAGATAATAAAACGCCACACAACTAAAGCAGCTGGATAAGTGATTATTTACGCCCAAATAAATAATTAGTATAGTAATACAATTTGGTATAAATCTTCACATTGACAACTTGACAGCTGGTTGCACTGTCTTCGTTCATGCCATTTCAGTTTTTGACTTCTTTCAGTCATAGTTTATCAGTTCACATCACATGCACTATAAAAATGAATACCTGGGATATATGTGTATTTGATGTGCTCATATCTTTTACCCTGTGCTATAAGTTCTCTTCTCAGCAGTGGATAGAGTACAGGTTCAACTCCATCCATCTCTTGTATCACCAAGGTTTTTCCAAATCTCACTGCCAGCTCCAAGGAAGTCATGAAGTTACTGTCCTACAGAAAGCAAACACACAGACGTGTTTAATTTCCTCTAACAAGAAACTAGACGAGAACTAGCTTAGTGTAAGTAGAATGCTTCACAATGGGTATTTGAATCGTATGTATTACAGCTGTAGAATTGACATTACAAATGTAGTAGCTATAAAGATGGCTAACATAAAAATGCAATCAAATACAGAAGTAAATAAAGACACAATATTATTAGTCAGGTATAAATCTTGTTAAACCTAACTAAATCTTGCTAAATCCTGGCTGTTAATAGCATCATCCTAAAATGATGCCAAATTTGCATCTTTGACGCCTGCTTTTGCATGGTGCAGGGTTCCTAAAAAAGTGGTTTAATCATGCCTATATTTAATCAACTTTATATAGCTACCGTCTACAGCTAAGACAATAAGATGACATCTGTACCTGTTGGTTGATAATCTCTAGCCTGTGCTGTTTCAGATGTGTACAAAGCCACTCTGTCGCTCGGGATGATGGGTCAATCAGGAATGGACAGGCAGCACTCTGAAAAGTTTTGCGAGAGAGAAAGAGAGACTGAGTTTCTGGTGTATGTGTGCTCAACTCTGTCTCACTGCTGCCATGCTTATCGACCAGTAGTCACTCCCATGCCAGACTAAGGAATGAGATCCACCCCCCACCCCTTTTTCATCCTGCACTACTCTATTTCATGGTCTCTTGCTCTAGAATTCTCAATCTCAAAGCATCTCTTTCAAACCTGTTTATATGACAGTTTATTTTCCACGCGCTTTTCTTAATCTGTCAGAAAACCAGGAAACCGGTTGTGTAATGTTTTTGTGTGTAGGAGAGGATCTTTAAGATGCTCCATTTGTTGACAACATCATGGCACAAAAGCAAGCTCTGTAGGTTTAAATCAGTATACATAAATACAAAACACAAAGTAAGTAAGTAAAAAATAAAGTAAGTTGCTTGATTTCTATTCCCATGTATTGTTAGTGCACACAAAAAACACACACAAAGTTAGTTTAGGAAGCACTAAAGCTACATTAGACACAAGAGCTAAAAAGTTGAATGGCAGGTTTCCTACTCTTACCTTTAGCTCATTGATCTGAAGGCAGCAATGGTAAAAACACACAATACAAACAAATGGAGGACAAATGAATGACAAACAGGGCAGGATTGCTGAAAAGGCACTGAACATGCATCATACTTATGATTTTGTATAATAATGATTTACACACTCATGATCAGATCAGATGTGTGGCAATGAAAAAAAATATATATATATCAGACAAACACACCTACAAACTAACCTGTAATATGACAAGAGCATTTTCCATTGAGAGGTCATCAGATGGCAGCCCCTCACTCTTCCAGATTAATTGCTCACTTTCGGTGCACAGGAACGAGCGTAAGTCAAACTCTGGCAAATAAAATGCAAAAAATAATTTAGTACTTCATGTAACATGTTTCACTAAATGTAAAACATGTGCTAGCTGGGATACACTCAAACCATTAATATATACCCACACGTTAATTATAATAATAGATATACACTTTGTATGGTTAGAACAGATGTAAAGGCAGCTATGACAACAACGATAGTTTCAGCAGACCTACTAGTGTACATATGTGGAAACATTTTGTGAGTAGGTGTGTATGCTCTTAAGTGTGGGAGATTGCATATGCTGTTAATATAAGTATACTTTGCAGTCCAGATTGAGCCATCCATGTCTCTAGACAGTGTCTTCTACGGTCTTCAGGAGCTGCAGATAGATAGGTGATGAAGGCTGCTGCAAGCATGGCCCTGATGGGAAGCGTATCCAATTCATTTTTTATCTCTGACATCTGTAAGAAGAAGGTCAGAAAGATGAGTGCACCGCCAATCAGTAGATAGAGATAGAAGCCAGAGTACAAAAGGGAACTAAACCGAATATAAAAATATGTATATCCAATGTGACCCATATGGACATAGCAGTAAATCTTTATGTCATCCTTCATTCTCATAATTCAAGTCTTTATTGGCTCTTGGCAGGAATCAAATGTAGCCTACAACCACACAAGAAGAAACAGCCAAGCATGTCTGCACATTATCAGCTCATAGGACATTGGTGCTGTATATGTATGCTGTTAACCATTCCAGCTACACTACATTGCACTGCGCTGAAATATTTTTAAATTAACATTTCAAGGGAAATGTCTAAGATTTGTGACCTCTATTTGCTATTAAGTAACTCTTAGACTGTTGGATTAAAGCACCATATAATGTCAAGCTGCATTAATGTATGACATATTCTGCAACCTTTAAACTTTTGTGCTGTGTTTGTATTTCTGCACCACTTACTTTGGACCTCACAACAGCTTCAGGGCTTATTATATAGCAGAGCAAAGCTGCCTCGCTGTGTATGAAGAGTCAGACAAGTTTGTATGTAGCACTGTGTAATTGTAAATATATGGAAATACGTGAGCAGAGAGTGAAATGGCTCTTCGCTGGGGGCCTTGGGGGAGGTTGTGAGTATTAGAGTGTGTGTGTCAGGAGGAGATTGAGTGTTTTAATTAAGGTGCAGACAGATGCTATGGAGAGTTGTAAAAACTGCCAGAAGGGACCCAAGACAGCAGGAACCATCGTCTTGTGACACACACACACACACACTCGTCCTGTTGCTTTTAGATGTTAAATGAGCCTCTGTCTACCTAAATGTGTATAACCTCCCACAACGCTACACACACCAACACACCCATACATCAAACTACCTGTGCATTCCACCGTGTGTGTTCTCCGTCCAGTTGTGAAATGAGCTTCTCGGCTGCAGTGATCGTGTCCTGAGCCTTTGTCACTTCAGCTTCCAGCTTAGCTGCCTCTGCAGTGTGACACTGAAACCTAAGGTAAGGATAGAAGAGAAACAAGAAGTAAGAGGATTTGTCTTACACACTAAGTAACATCATTAAAGAGAATTATTACAAAACAGAACATAAGGTTAGACAACGAAGACATAAGGGTAAGTAGATAAAGTATTCGTTGCTGTTGCAGTATATTATATACCATAAAATATTTGTACAATGCTGTTAAAAATGTAATGATGTTAAAAGTCATACTTCTCTTTTAGTTCATTGACTTTGGCTCCAACAGAGTTAAGCATGTCCTCCAGTTTATTTTTCCTGTTTTCCGTTTTTCTCAGGTTTCTAAATAAAAAACAAAACAAAAAACAAAGCTAATTATTTTAACCGTTTCTGTGGGTATGCTTATCTTCAAAGTTTATAGATCCTTGGTCAGCAATAAATTGCCACTTGATACGGTGAGGTTGAGGTTTGGTGCAGTAAAGAATTTCCTATTACTTCAGAAATGTTGGGGTGTGTTTGTGTCCTTTTGTGTTTTCTTACTCTAGTAGTCCAGCCTGTTCTCTCTCCAATGGCTCAATTTTCTCTAGGACATGTGAGTACTGGACATTGGCTTTGACCCAAGCCGCTAAAGGAGCAGCAGCTGCACTTGCACGCTTTGCATTCTGACCAAGACAAAACAAAATCACAAGTTCAAGACCAGTGCTTTATTAAAATACTAAAAATGCTGTGTAGAAAAAGACTACAGACATTACACTGAATAACAAATACAGAATATGTATTTGTTAGTATTGAATATTAATACTCTGATCACAGCTGACCTTGGGGTCAAAGGATGCCTTGTTTCTGTTGAGCAGTTCTTCGACACTCTGACGAATCTCAGGAGTTATGTTCCTGGCCTCAAATGTAACTATGTCCTCTCTCACACCACGTTTGGCCAAAAAGCTAAAGAAAGGTGGAGTTAAGACATTAACTGTTTATAAGAGGTAATACTCCCATAATGACTTAATAGAAACAGTCATATGTTTGACTGAATTAGTATTTTGTACCTTTAAACCCATTAAACCAATTGTTAAAACAATTACTCACCTCTTCATGCTGACCCAGGAGGTGTCAAAGATGCCCATCAATCTCAGGACCCCCTCCAAGATGTCTCTGATGACATCAGGGGGCATGCGGAGGGAACGGATCTCAGACAGAGCTTCAGGCTTGATGTTCCCCACTGCACGCTTTGCTTCATCTACCAAAGGCTAAAGGGCAGCAATCACAAGAAGCAAAGGACAAGAGATGTACAGCTTGAGTTGGACAAAGGTAGCAACTGAGTTTTAGTTAAATGCAACATACCTGGACCTCCTTTAACTCGTCATCAATTTTGGCTTTTCTTTCTTCAATCTTAGATACTTCCTGAGCCATCTTTCCTTTTATTTTTTCCATTTCTGTCTTTTGGTCACTGGCATTCTTTAGAAAAAAAAGGGACGAAGAACATTAAAATTATTAAAATTTAAAATTAATTTATATAGTTTTTTCCATTAAAATATGGCTTTATAATTCCTCAGCTAACCAAATAAAGATTGTTAAAGAATTTACAGAGTTTTATTTATTTATTGATGAGGACAGGAAAGACATAAAGATAAACAATCACATGCCTGGGTATGATGGCATAATTTCCCAGGCATGTATTACCTTTTTATTCCCACATCTCTGCCTCTGATCTTTTCCCAACTTTATATAATTATTAATTAGACAGACATTTCTGATTCCCTGTGAAAATGTTTTCCCCATGCTCCTGCAAGGCTCCCTTTGCTGAATGTTTTATTTCTCAACAAGCTTAAATTTTTTTCCACTTTATTCATTTCTGCCTTCATCTCACCAGTCACTCCCCACTGTTTCCATCTCTACAGGAGATTTAGTTGTTACAGCCTAAAGGGAAGATACTAGCCATTAATTACACTCCACAAACACTTCTTACACTTTTCCTCATATTGTGTCTACAAACTCATCTTTTCATTTTCTTGTTTCAATTTTTTTTCTTTTTTTTCTTTTAATTCTTTCTCTTGAAAAGCTGTCTTTCTCACAAATGATATCATAGCTAATGAACAAAGTTCAGCTTCCCTTTTCTTCCATTTTTGACACAGAGCAGTAGGAGGAATTGAAACATGGGGTTCTGCCTGTAGAAAACACTAGATGAGAGCCATGGAACAAACAAATGCTCTAAGACACACAGACAAGGCAAATAAACAGTGACTTCACAGCAGGGCTGCACAGCCAAGGGAGATGCAAAAAGTTGCTTGCATAACACTATGCTGGTAAGGGAGGGAGATGAAATAGGAGAGGAGATAGAAAATGGAAAAAGAAAGAGGAGAAAAGGCACAGGAGGTGAGAAGACTGCTTGTAATAAGATGAGACTAAACATGCGTTGGGAGCAGACATTACTGCCTTCAGGACTGTTCCTCTATCTGCCACTAAGAGTCAAAGTTATACTATAAAGTCTCACACACATACACCTAGTGTCTACCTGCATAGAGGTAGTGATTTCCTGCAGGGCAGAATCTGCCTCCTGTTGTTTAGTCTTCAGCAGGGCACTCTGTTCAGCTGCCCGCCTTTTCAATTCATCAACCAATGCCTTAGCCTCATTGAGCTTAGACACACCTGCCTAAAGACAAAAAATACAACCTTAAGGTTTTTTACCAGAATCATGCTTTCAGCTGAATTATATTTGAGTGTAAAAGATTTTAGTGTATTTTTAATTTCTCTACCTGTAGATGCTGTTGTCTTGTTGTAAGCTGGCTCTGTTTACGGCTGTATAATGTAGTATAAACATTCAAAAAGGACATATATTGGCTAGGAGTAGCTCCATTTTCTTTGCATGACTCATGGACCATCAGGAACAAGCGGCAAAGGTCTACCTGACCAGATCCTGTTAGGAACACAGATTACAAAAGTTTTAATGCTTATTTAAGTTTCATGAAAACATCTATGTAAATTAACAAGTAGCTGATTGTTGATGGCCCCGAACCTGAGTGTTTCCCTTTAGTTGCCTTTTCTCCTTCAGTTTTCTCTCCTTCTGTTTTAGCCAACAGCAGCTCGGGAATCTGTAAAAGTAAACCTTGTGATGATAAGACTAACAAAGAGAAACTATGGGCATACAAAAATAACAAAAGAAATGACTCTATGGATTAATTATGTTTGTAAGAGACATGCACTGTGGTTACCTTCCTCATGCTACTTTCAGACCATCCTTCCATCCACTGGACTGAACACTTTCGGTAGAAGGCTGGGTTACTTTCACAGTTGATGGTGAAATTGGAGTTGGAACAGTCCATGACCAGAACAATGTGGAGGTTCTGCTGAATTCCTGAAGGGTATGATTCACAATGAAGAGTAGAGGATAAGGATTAAATACTGAATGGACAGTTACAGGCAATATTAATACCACAATAGAGAAATTACATCATTTAGATGTAAAACAGCTTCTGACACAAAACTGTCTACTCCAGAGTTAGCAAAGTTTAACTAAACCAAGTTTAGAAAATTTCAAATAAATTTCTTGTTGCAGTCCACAATAATTAGGTACTGGGACATATACACCAAAAGAAAGAAAGCGGAATAAATATAATTTGAGCGGTATAGGGAACTGATTTGATAGATTATACGCACTGTAGGAAAAGTAGTTGTAGAGAGGTCCAGTAAATCCGTCTTGAGAGGCAGCATCTTTGAGAGAAGAGAGGAGAGGCTCTAGTTCCTCCGGAGTGTAGAGACCTGGAACTTCACCTAAAACACATGTCATTTTGAGTAAAGAATACTGAACCGATTCATGTAACACATTACTACAGAAATGTTAAAGACACCTGAAGACAGCAGGCTGTTCACCATCTCCAGGAATGCTGGGTGAACAAACTGATAGTCTTCCAGCAGTAGAACCACTTGTTGCCCATCGAGACCAGCTAGCTGCATCACCTACAAACAAAAGTCTCATTAGCCTTTTTTTTTTTTTTAACAAAACCTATGTTAAGTAAAAAAAAACATAGCTGTGTCTCTAAGTAAACTTATTCTACTCTTACCGTCTTTAGATCATTGTTGAAATGTTTCAGAGCGTAACCACGGGAGATTTTGGGTGTGAACAAAGTGTATCCATGCATGTGTGACACAAGGCACGTCGCTGTGTGTCGACCCACTCCACTTCTGCCTGCCAGAAGCAAAGAGCCACCAGGTCGGCTCAGGACACGATCCACTCTGGACACAAAGTCGCACACCTCCCGGAAGAGGAGAAGATCCAGCTCCCTGTTATCTCGACTGTACAGCACTACTCCCTGGAGGGGACAGACGGAGCAGGTGCACAGGTGAGACTACAAGCACTGTCATTGTGGCGCAAAAACAAGCCAAAACAAAGAAATGCAGAAGGACATGTATAATAGGTTTAATTTCTGAGGCAAATCAATCTGGCATACAACATTTACAGATTATGAAATATGCTTTGTCACACATGTAATGCACAATCAAATTTGCGATGGTGTACCTTTTTTATAACTTGTTTCAAATCACCAGAGTCCAGTCGTCCTAGTTGTTTACCATGAGGAGGCAGAGACTGACCTGGAGCTGTCACAGCTCCCTCAGATGCACCCCATGTCACATAGAAACCATCTGCAGGCAGAGAAATTGAAACTGCTCCTCACAATGCTGCAAAACCATGTGGAGTCTTTTCTATGTGTACAAATCCTAGATATTGCAAAGGGGAAAAAAATACGCACTGCACACATTTTTTTGCAAATACTCTTTTTTAGCTTATAGCAGACATAAACTAGCATTTGTACATAAAGAGGAATGTCAGAAGTTATCTCATTTCTAAACTTATAATGCTATTTCTGTAATCAAGGGCAAGTGCTGAATTACAACAGAGGCATAGTGAAAACTTAGTTGGATGGGTTCTTACTGAGCCGTTGAAAGCACACTTTAGATCAAAAACCTTATGAAAGCATCCATTAGGCCTCTAACACCCTGATAACTCCCTTTAGTCAAGCTGCCTTTGTTTCGCAGCTTCAAGGGCTGGGGTTAAGATATGACATTGTATTTATTTGGCAGCCAGGCTTGTTCTTGTTCTTGATCATTATTCTTATCTGAAGCTAAGCCGACTGTCTGTGTCTAAGTCCGTCTAAAGCTTTCTTGTTGCTATTTGCCAAGGACCTCTTGTGCTGTGGTTTGCAGCTGTGTTATAAAGGGTAAATAGGATGTTTGTTGAATACTATAATCTGAACAAGTTAGATAAAAATATCACAGACTCAGAACACAGGGACACTTATTTAATCAAGGAAAACTGTCAACAATTAAATGGCAATTAATAGGTGTAGAAGTGAAGTCTCATACCAGTCATGTTGTCGATTGCATCAGAGCCCCAATCTCCCCGTATAATGGAAGACAGAATGTTATCAAAGGTGTGAAGATCTTTGGAGGAAACTAGTCGGTCTTTAAACAGCCTTCTGGACTCATATGCAACCACCTCCAAGACACTGTCTGTCACATTAGATTGAGCTGAGAGGAAATGGTAGAGAAACATAAATCTCATAATCTCATAAATTCAAGTGAAACAAAGAAAAATAAGATTAAGAGATTGTTTTTACATACCAAGAAAAGGGTAAGCAGCAAGGAAAAGAAGAGAAGTATGTGCAAGTTAAAAATGATGAGCATGGAAAATAGAAGTTGATCCGTTGACATGTTTAATTAAAATAAATGATTGGACTCGCTATCACAGCGGGAACACATTGCAGACAGAAAGTGTGGCAGAGGGAGAGTTGAAAGGACAGTAAGGGGACAGGATGATAAAAGAGGAAGAGACAGACCAGTGACATGGAGGAATTCAGACAGGAAAAAGAAAAAGGGAAGGATGGCATTAAGAAAAAGGTGAGAATTAGAGAGGTCTGAGGTAAAGGCATCCTGACAAGAAACTCTGCCATCTGGTGCTGCCATGTTTGTTCAGGCATCAAAACTGACAGAGTTATTAATTCTTTATGGACCTTGAGGGCAGCAAAATTATTGTAAACAATGGATAATTTAATCCAACTTTTTTATTTTTCCTTTAAGAGTAGCCTGTCTTTTAAAAAATATTACAAAATTACTTCTTTTTTTTTTACATTTCTATAAGTCATTTGTTTTAGATAGATATTCACTTAAAACAGAGCATTACAAAATTCCTCACATAGAAAGAAAAAAATCTATTTATAGTGTGCACATGGTACCTGCAGTTAGATCATATCGCAGAAGGCTAAGGACCCACTCTGTGAGGATGCAGGGTGTAAACAAGTAGTGGCTGTGGTCATCAACCGTGAACTTAGTTTTGACCTGAAACAAGTGAAACACACAAAGGTTAGTATTGTTATTGTCTCAATAAAGACAAACAAAGGAAATAATTATCTTGTATAATTAAAACCTGTTCATAGAGTTGCACTAGAGACCCAGCCAGCTGGTGAGTTCTCCCTGTGCTGGCCCATTCTGCCTGGCCACCCAGGCTGTGTTGGAGAACTGGCTGCAAGTATGCTGAGTAGATAGTTTGTAGCTGTTCCCTATCCGGATAGCTAAAGACAAGATTAAGTAAAGTTTGAGCAGGACCTAGACTGTATATCTACATAAATCATAAATCACTCAAACAACACTGTGCAAACTTACTCTATTGTGCAGATGCGTACTATAGAAGAGAAGCGTGAGGTGAGAGAATGGCTGCCAACAGAACTTCCTGTTGACATAGAGGCTACAACCTGGATGTTTTCAAGACTGACCCACTCCAGATTTTCATCATAAAATCCCTTATATGTCAACACCTAAAGAGAAAAGAAGATCAGCTGAGAGCATTCTTTCTATCTTTTGTCTTAATATGTGTCATAGTGTACAGTATTGTGTACCTGTTGTAGAAAAGCAATGAGATTGCTGGTCCCCCATTTGTCAGGTTTAGGAAGGTTGATGTCTTTAAGATATAACACCAGGTTTTCACAATCCTTGGGTCTGAAAACTCTGCCAGTGTTAGAGCTGAGCAAAAGACAGGTCTGACCAAGTTTCTGTAGGACATGGCGAGAGGAGGTCTGGGCACTGCAGTGAACCACAGCCACCTGGGTGGACCGCAGCTGAGAGAAGGCATGGCGTAGGAGCATGCTAGGAGAAGAAAATTTAATGTATTCATTTAAATGCAAAGGACCTACAGTTTTCCATTGAAAAGTGTTATGAACATCACAATGCAAAACAGTAAATGCTGCTTTTACGGGCTCATTTCCATATGGCTGGGAGAATGTCACAGCAGACAAAGAATTAAGGGTAAATTTTATTTTTAGCAGTTGGATCCAGTGACCATTGTTTGTAAGGAAAAGCCCAGTAGCAAAAACAGACATTTTGTGAGGGCGCAAATAGAATATAATTGGAAAGTTGCGAAAGTGTGCATGTAGGTTCACTCTTGGGCAGTAAATGTGAATTAATTAGAAGTAGCAGAAATATGAGCAGTCAAATTCAATGCCTCGCTGACACAGTGACCTTTCAGGCAAAGTGATGCAAGACAAGAAGACAGAAGAGAAAGGAACAGTGAGGCTCAACTGGAGTGTAAAAGGCAGGCTGGGTGACCCATGTTCTCCAAACCCCCTGAGGCTTGAAGCAATTACTGTGAGGCAAGAGCTCTCTGTGAACCTATACACAAGCTTCAACATACACAACACACAGGCACAACACATATGTGCTGACTTTTAAAAGCAGAGTTTATCAGTTTGCTACTGGTGATGATTAAAAAACACTGGTTCAATAATAGTGCTAATGCTTATTTTAATACTAGTCATTTTTTTATGATGAGAAAATATCTTAATCTTTGTATTTGCATATGTTTAATTACCCTTTCCCGCAGCCCTCTGGCCCAACCACCATGAAGGGCTGCCGTTGCTGAGCAGTGAGCCATGGGGAGAAGCAATGCAGACTTCTCTGCATATCTGGAGTTTCAATCACAGGTAGCCTTTGTGTATTAGACAGCTGTTCCAGTGTAAGACTATCAGGACGCTGCAGTTTATAGGCTGATAGTTGCCCAGTGCCAGAATCATAGTATGTATCCAGAGGTTTTTTGACATCAGGGGGACTTTCCCTAGCCCAGCTCAGCAGCTACGGAAAATACACAGAACTATTAGTTATTGTCATGATACAGAAAAAAAATACTCACTACAGAAACATTTTAGAATGGACACCATTTTAAAGCTGATGACCCATTAAATAGTAACATAAAATAATTCTAAAATAAAGTCTAAACTGTTCCTACAGGTCCTACCTCCTTGGCAAATTCCTGTCTTGTTTTGAGGTTCAGATTTCCTCCAAGACCTCGAAGAAGGCAGATGATGAATTGACCTCTCTCTGTCACAGCATTGAGATGTGACAGGCCATTGAATACTGTACCCACGAGACTAGTGTCCACCACAAAGTCATTCTATCAAAAATATAGAAAAAAGAGAATAAGAAAAATGTGTACCCTTTCACACGCATTACAAATACTTGTCAGTTGATCATAATATAGTAGCAATAAATGAGCAAAATGGACCATTTTGAATCCTAAAATCAGTAAATGTTTTTTTTTTTTAAAAACACTAAAACATCAAGTTGTATTTCTAGGTAGCAGAAAGTCAGGATATGGATGCCTACCTGTTTAAGGACCCAGTCAAGGCCTCGCTGGAAGTAGTCACCAAGCCAGTTTTCTAGATTACCACGACACTCCTCTGGCTGGTTACACAGCCACGACTTTACCAAAGCGGTCACATCAATGTCCTCATCACTAAACATGTAAGGTAAACAAAATGGAAAGGGCATGTTAATACACATCAACCAACATAATTCAAATCAATATTAGTTAAATATTGACTGACCTAAGAAAGATCATGCCCATGCGAGAGATGGTAGCCGGTGAAGCACAGCTTAAGTCATGAGTCTCAAACAAGAAGTTAACATTTGGTCCAAACTGGATGCGTTCTCCACTTGGCATGGTCAACAATCGATTATCATCCAGAACAGAATTAAGACTCTCAATCCACTCAGGGTCAATGTCACCATCGCACACAATCCAGGAGTTAACCTCTGGACATGACAAGAAAATGTTACATCACTTCACATAATTTAATGATGAAAGCAAATGTAGAGGATGGATATTATTTCCAAATAAACTAATAACCGTTCTGTTAATGGCATTTCAAATATTTAAGTAAGCAAGTAATCTTTCATTAGTATACTAATTGGAATAATGCAATACTCTGCTTACCTTGTGGTTCTTTCACCACATTTCTGGCGCTGTGTGTCAGCACTCCATCAGCCCATTCTCTGGTGTCCATGTCTATATGTCCCAAGAGTTGCTGCCTGGGCATAGCCTTAGGATTCATTGTATATTGCTTCACCTACAAAAATAATGTTTTTCTGCTAACCATTATTTAAAATAATCCTGTGACCATTTTGACAAAAACACATTTCTACGATGTTATATGCCTGAAGAAATTATGAATACAATAAATATATTGAAAAAGTCTACAGGTAAGCATTGTGATTGTGCTCACCACTTTGCCAGTCTTATTAAGAGCAGCCCGAAGCATCTTCCAGAGAGTGGACTTTCCTGCTCCACTTGGACCAACAATGACAACACCCATTCGCTGTCTCAGCTGCTCGTTCAGCTCCAGTGCTTTCTTTAGCTACACAGAGACCATGGTTTTATCAGTCTGTCTAATGTAAGTTGTAGTGGTTATTTGCAATATTAAAATCAATATTTATCATATACCTGGCTTGGTATCACTTCAAGTCTAGCCTCCTTGTAAACTTGCTCAAGTGCATGCATTAAGGTTTGATCTTCCACATCGCTGAAATTAACCCCAGAGAAGACATCTCTGACCAAAGCGTCAAACCGAGAGCAATCGGCAAATGTCAGCTTTGACATGGTGTTTAGTCTTAATGCTTGCACCACCAGACTGCTCTCCTGAACTGCATGGGAATGAAAAATCATTGATTTACTTTCCATTCCAATTTCACATCCAAGATAAACAGGTTACAATCAGAAACTATATTGAATATAATAGATACATAAATATAAACGTGTCCCTAATAATTGTCTTATGTATTCATTATAGCATTGCACTTGTAAATTACCTTCTTACAAAACTGCTAATTAGCAAAACATGTCAGGATTTAGAAGTTTGTCAATACTTTTGTTCTCTTCTTCAAAGAAGCTGGCCTTCGCTGCAGGCAGAAAATGTGCTGTGTTTTTACAACAGAGGGGAACGCTTGGCCAGACAACACACACCGACAAATACTAGAAAACCTTAGGGAGTCATTGACAGACCGAGTTTATGTGTGGCAAGTCTGTGTCTGTATCTGTGTGAGAGAGGACAGGTTTGTGACAGACAGAGCTAAACTGTAGCCAGAGACACGGGAGGGAGTTTGCAAAGCAGACATAAGGGGGAGATGAAGGTGGGAAATAGAGGGCACCGAGTGAAAATGGTAGGATGAGAGGAGCATCGACAGCCAGGAATCAGAGAGAGAGAGCTAACAAGAGGTCAGGGGGAGGGGGTAGCTGTGGGTAAAGAGCTTGGAAGGAGGTAAACAACAGAACTTTGGCGGTGTAGTGTCAGGAAATGAGAGAATGGAGAAGGACAAAAGTACACACAAGTTAAAAACCCAAGGGAAGAAAAGTTTTCCAGTGGACCCTTTTGTGGTAATGTCAATTGATGTTGTGTATAGGAGGATTTAGAAGACAAGAGTAATTGTGTGAAATGAGCTCATCATCAGAGTCTTTGGACGTTCAAGATCACTCTTAGTATGCATTGACTTTCACTGAATTACAGTTTGTAAGTATGGTTGGTTACGATCTTAAATGAGCTAAACATAGAATGTAATTGGACATACTTGTAGAATATTTGAAAAAACTAACTGTCTGATGGTACAGACATCTTTGAACAATACAGATATTGCTTTTAATTTGACAAGGCTAGTATTTAAATATATCCCTCAAATTACAGATATGAATTCAAAAGTAGTAATACTGGTTCGAATAGTACCAGTATTGAATGAATAGAGTTCCTGAAGGGCAGGTCTGAAATCCCCTGCAACAAGAATAACCTTTCAAAAATAAGCTATCTCAAAGAAAATAGCCAGTAGAGTATTACTCTTGTCTTTGTCATGGATCTTCCTCTGTTGTAGTAGGAGGCTGCCACAGGCCTTTAGAACTGTCTTCAGAGCACGCAATCCCCAGTCATAGTGCTGCTGAGGAGTCAACAGCTCCCTAGAGACAGGAAAGAGCTTTCACACACCACAGTCTACCACACACAAACTGACAGTAGTAGTACTTCTAATACTGACGCACTGGCAGTAGGAGTACAACCGGGAATCAAAACTGTGGTTTTTAAACTCACAATAATTTCTTATCTTAACCCAAATAAAATCTTACCTGGCCAAGTTAAAAATTGCTACCAGTTTTCGGCCCAGAATTTCTCCATTTTTGAATCCCTCAGAGTAGAGAATAACCTCAGCAATGAGCTCATTGTCTGGCCTGCTCATAGCCACAGGCCTGAACAGTTGCTTGAGATTGTCAGGAAGCTTCTGTCTGCCCCCATAGCCTTTTCCTGCCGGGTTCATGGTGATGAACACACCAGAGTTTGGGTCCAATTCCACCTTGAACAAAAGAAACTAACTTTTTCATTTGCTCATTTGGCAGTTTACATCCGCCTTGTTCAAATACTGTCTAGGATAAGTTGACCACACTTCACCAAAAGGTTACAGTAAAGCACATCAAAATATTTCATGTGAATTTACATAAACACAGTTGGAAACATAACTAGCCACCAACCTCTTTTCCAAGCAGTTCACATGTTTGCTTATGATGTTTAAGAGAATCTTGAATGGCCTGAATCTGCATAGAAACTGCTGATAGCACTGCCTCTTCTAATCGGTTAAACTCATCAAAGCAGCCCCATGCGCCACACTTTACCAAGCCCACAAAGATTCGTCCCATTGACTTGACATCAATGCCCTAAAAAATAACACATAGAGTTAATGTTGTTTTGTACTAAACTAGAAAATCACAGAATATACCTGATGGAATACTACATTACATGTTCAATTTTTATACCTCATCACAGTTGAACACCAGCACCTGCCGCCCAAACAGCCCCCCCAAGGCTTTGACAGACTCAGTTTTGCCTGTGCCAGCAGGCCCATAGGGGTTACCCCCGAGCCCCATTTTCATGGCTTGAGTCAGAGTCAGGTAGCACTTATCAGTCAAAGGAGTGTGCACCAGCTTTGCAGCATTCCCCTAGGAAGAAGTGGGTGGGTGTATAAGAACATTTAAATAAAAATAAAGAAAGAAGCATGAGCACGGAGAGATGGGGAGACAGATGTGAGGGTACAATGTAGAAGACGGAAGATGTAAGCCGTGGATAAAGGCAAACAAATGGAAGACTGCGTAAAGGTACCGTGAATAAACTAAATAAAAGAAAATAAAATTCTCTGAATCAACTATTTGTTTTTTAAGGAATGGCAGAATACTGAGTATGACATCGAAACAGTGCCCCCAAATGGTAAAGAATCACCAGTGCATATACTTATCCACATTTTAACACACCTGGTATTCATATGTATAGTTGAATTGTGCATCCACCATCTGTATGTGACAGCACTTGTCTGGTCCCATGTAGAAACGAAGTTGCCTCTTCCAAGCCCAAGCACTTGGACTGGTAACCCCTTCCTGGATCAGTTGCTTCACAACACTAATGTTGTGAATAATGTCTAGGATCAAGGCCTTTAGTTTCAGCTGCAGCACACTGGCTTCTATGAAGAAAGATATTCACAGTTACATCACTTGATCAGCCCTTGAACCATTTTCTATCATGTATTGTTGATGGAGAGATGCTTAGAATGTGCCACTTATCACTACAATTGTGTCACTTTTAGATCACACTGCTCTTTGTGTTTTGTCAAAGGGGTGAAAGGTCATGCTAAAACCTTAGCTTCTGTAAAGCAACACTACTGTCTTCCTATCCTTCCAGACTGGCATAAAGAATGATTTAATGGGATGTTATAATAATAAATAGTATTTGACCAACAGTTTAAAAATGAATAGTCTGTTAGCATACTAGCACTTGTTAGAGTTTTACTTAGAAATAAGTGTTACCTACGTTCCTCCAAGTTCTCTATTCTTACTGTACTAAATGTTTAAAAGGTTTAGCAGCAATGATATGTGAAATCATTCCTATAACTGCTAAGCTTCTAATCTCATGCATGAAAAGGTATCTGCAATTTACATAAAGGGATTCACACTATTTTTGTCTTTTCAACAAGTAGAGCAAAACCAGCCACATCACCATTTTAATTGGATCTACTACTTTTTAGTCAACTCACTAAATTGCAATTTGTGAAAACTCATTGCCATAACTCAAATCTTGTTTTATTGTCAAGACAAGCATTTTAAGAAAATGAACCTTGGCAGATTTAAGGAACTGCACTACATCTAACAAGGGACAGACACTAACCTGTATTAGAACTGTCTTCTGAGCTGGTGTCTACTGTAGTGTAGTGTTCTAGCTTTGCATTGAGTTCCAACTCCAATCGCTGCAGATTTTGCTCTTTTATTGCTTTTTCCACATCTTCAGTAAACTGGATTTGTTCAGCCAAACACAAAATCTGTACAAAAAAAGGGTTAGGTGGAAATACAATGCAACAACAAACTCAACAACTCAGACTAAGAGTAAAAGTAAAAATCTCAGTAATAGTGTGTGCATGTTTACCTGTGATGGATAGCGAGAGGGGTCGACTTCTCCTTTCTTTCCTGCTAACAGACACTCATACAACAGGTGCTTCAGAGTCTCCTTCATTTCCATGGACAGCTGACCCAACCAGCCCTGAGGACAACACACAGAGCAGAATTCATAAGTCATGACATTATCTCAGGGTTAATTTTTATTTATTATGGCTGGTATTTAACTGTAAGAGTTAAATGCAAAATGTTCAAGTTTTCGTGGGGAAAAAAAGTCTTCTATACCTCAACAAGGCTTGAGATGCGTATGAGATTCTGAAGTGGCACTGTCTCACCCTCGAGTGAACACATGGCGACAATGTGCTGGCACTGCTCATCAAACACAACACTGTGAATGCCTGTGTAAATACAAAACAGACATATTCACTTTGTCCGACTGAAGATGGACTGAATAAACATGATTGTTAAGACAGAGCAGAGCAGAATGCTGACTGAAATAAAACCAAGCTTCTGACCTGCAAAGAGTTTCTTGAGGTGTGACTGGATGACTGTAGGGTTTGTTGCCTGACCAAGAATTTCTAAAAGATCATCATCTCCAATGAAATAAAACCGTGGGAAGGCAGAGCGTTTTTCCTGCATCATTAAAAAGAGGTGTTAAGAGCAATCGTGAAAATCATTTCTAGAGAATAAGACAAAATAAAAATCATTGAACCTCCAGGAACTCGTTAAGAGATTTTTGGCAGCGCTGCAGTTGGTCCAGTATGGTGACCAGAGAGTTTCTGATGCCAGCCCTGGAGCTTAGTGACACCACTCTGTTGTCCCTCTGGATATCTGACATTATAGACCTGTATATACAATCATAGGTGTTAAAACTGAATTTAAAGTATTTTTCAACATTGTACCACATTGAAATTAAATCAACCCTGAGTTTTAAATTTGTGTTTCGTCTGTAGAACTATAATATATAGATAATTGGACTGTGTGCTATACAGACTATAAGTGAGGACAGAAAACAATAAAAGAAAAGACAAAGCACCTGAAATCTTCATCCACTCTTTTAAAGCGAGCCTCCTCCCGCGGCAAAGCTCCACGTCCAAAAATAGGTTCTAAGTAAACCCAACGTCTCTGGATTGCATTTAGACTAAGAAGATACTCGTCTAGGTCCGACAGACGAACTTCCCACAGACTGACCTAAATATTCAATAAATATTACATGCATTAAACCATTTTTTTTTCCTAGGGTTAAGACAAGTTGAAAAGAAAAGGTGTCGTTTTATTTTTTTTTTAAATAAAGCCCAAGTGTTTTTAACTGACCTTGTCCTCAAAGCTGCGGTAGTAGGGAGAGTCTTTGAGAGACTGCAGCAGACAGCGATTATCTCCAACCTGGGTGGGAACGAAGATAATTTCACCCATATTTGTTATTTCTGGACAAGTTGCATGTGAGGCACTAGAGAGGGCATCTCATACACATCATAATTTATGCATAGAACACAGAAAATACAAAGCGGCTTATAACATGAGGTTATTATGTAGAGGAAGACTGATGCTAATACGACTCAAGGCAGGTAAATTGCAAGAAGAGAATATGAAATCAATAACCTTCATATTCTAAGTATAAGTTTTCATTTGAATGGTACCTGATTAACTATGTCTCTCCAGTCCTTGATGAGGGAGAGACAGCGGCCACTGCTGTCGGTGTATTCAGTGAGATTGAAGGTTGCTGCAGCTCCCCACAAGTCCAGCTCCCTCAGTGCTTCTCTGATTGTCACTTCAGCCTGGGCACGGCTATTAAGATCCTACAAAAGAGCCAAGAGGCATACAGGTGCTTTATTTAATCAGTTCTCTCATTGTAGTGTATAAAGTATACATCTCCATAAATGGTTCCTCAGTTAGGAGGGTATTTGTAAACCTGCTACTGCCCTCTAGTGTTTTTAACCAAATCTTTATTGCCCCATGACAACCTTACTGAATGCAAGTTTTATTTTCTATTGATTGTTATTTTATATTGATTACCTTAAGCTCAAAGGTTTTTTCTATAATGGTATTTGCCACATTAAGAAGGTCTTGGAATGTGAGTCTCTCCAGTGTGGTTCCTCTTGGAAGACCCAATAGCCGGAACATGTCCAACCAGTGGTCCTGGGACAGGTGCTCACCACGTACATACTTAAGCACCGGGATCATGTTCTGGGTGAACATATAGCAAAAATTAAATCATTAAAATGTTCAATAAGGATCTAATATACAATAACACAGTACATACAAAGATGTGCCTAGAATGCTATCACACTACCTTGTATTTGTCCACTTCTCCTTGCAGTTTGACAGACATAGCAGTAGGCTGTTGCAATTTCCGCAGTCTGTCCTGCCACATAAAGAGGAACTCCTCGAAAATGTAAGTTTTACTTCTGTAAAACAAACAGTTGTTAGTTCCAATGTCATGTTTCAGTTTACAAAGCTGTACAGATGAGTATTTTGACTCTATACATGTACCTGAATGTTATCCAGTCCTCTCGTGCCTTCTCCGTGAAGCCTTCCTGCCACTCCTCATACAAACCCCACATCTGGCTGTATTCTTCCATATCTTGTTTTGTCTCTTCAGCCAATGAAAAGTCTGGGGTTTCCAGGTTGAAATAAACAAAGTCTTCACTAGGAGAAAAAGTGATAAGTCAGATGGAATCTAATGACAATGAAATCTCTCAAAAAATCTTTTTATTAGGAGTTTTTATAACTTACAGCAATTTCTGACGCACAAGCTCTAATTCTTGAAACTCTTGCTGTTTATCTTTGATGGTCTGAAGGCATCCAAGTAGGGCAGCATGATCACCAGTCTCTAATATGTCATCTTTAGGTTTAAGCTGGTCCCACCGGACCTTAAACCGTTCCAAATCTGCCCTGTAGGTGTCCATGTGACTTGCCACCTTGCTACGCATTACCTCCACCTAAATGTGAAAAAAAAAACTTATGAGATAAGAGTTATGTTGGGTTTAGGATGTGGTTAATGTAAGATTTGGATAAGGCCTTACACTGAAAAGGATCATCGCCCTTGTGTATGTTTTGTTACCTGTTCTTTAATCATGAGCTGGTGGCTCTCCATAATAAGCTCTAGTTTATCCCATTTTGCCCTAAGAGCAGTCAGAGAATCTAGACCAGCTCCAGCCACAGATCTTAACAAACGGTTCTTCTCTTCAGCACTCTGAAACTGTTGCACAATCTACATAGACACAGACACATGTGTAGATTAAAGACTTCTGCTGTTTAAGCAGAAGAAATGTGCTATGTAAGTTCACATTTGGTCTTACTTCAGGTTTACTGGCTAAGATTTGGTTATAATTTCCCCGAGTTGCACTGATTTCCTCCATGCTCTCTGGGCGAATGGACAGGACATCTGTTGACTCTGATACAAAACTCTCTATGGATTGTGTGTGGCCTAAAAGAAAACAAAGAAAGGAAACAGAAAAGGGAAAGGGAAAGTGAAAGTGAAAGTTGCAAAATGAATGAAAAGCAAAACAGAAAATGAAAAAACAAACAGATGTACGAAATCCAAACTAGTGATTTAACAGTGTACAAATGCATTTCATAACTTAGTAACAAGATTTGCTTTTACCTTGTATAGACTTCCTGAGTGACATTAGCAGCATATCAAATAGCCTTTGAATGAGGTCATCAATGGCAGCTTTTACTGGCTCACAGTTGACAGTGATACAGTCTACTTTCTCCTGACTAACAGAAAAGAGAACAAGATTAGTCAACAGTAAATTGTTGTTGGAGTTAAGTTAAACTATTGACCCCTGTGGTTTCAAATAGGAATTCACACAATTCTATGAGCAATTAAACACAGTAGAGATTGAAAAGATGATTAATAATTAGTTTATTTTACTCAAAATTCAAATGTCTGTGGTGCTACATTAATACTGCCCTGCTAAAATGTTGTTGTGTTTATTAGCTGTACCTGGGTAGGCGTTCAGATTCCTTTCCTCTGGCTTTAAGGGCTTTGAAGTTTCTTTCCCAGTCCTGCACTGAGTTCAGATGTTTCTCCACTAACTTCTCCAAATCCACTTGACCCAGCACCACCCAATCCTACAAGGTACACACAAGAAACCTCAGTCAGTTTTTTATAGCCATTTTCTAAAAGGTACAACTACTCAAGAGTACAATTTATGCTGTGTATAAGACCTCTGAGTATTATTTAAATGCTACTAGTATAATTTGTATGCTACTTTAAAAGATGAATCTCATCTTGCAAGAAAAAACTGTTGATGCACCTTAAACTTGTGTTGGATTGCTTGGAGGCGGCTAAATAAATCCTCTGCCTTGGTGAAGATGGTAAGAAACCCTGAGGCATTCCTGTCAATCATAATGCTGAAGATGAGCTCCTCTCCCTGGGCACTGACCCCTTTGAACTGGTTTGGGATTGAGATGAACCTTTTCATTTCCCTGAAATAGCGAGCTCGGACCTCCTCAAAGGGAGGGCGAAACTGTAAACGACCTTGCCTGTTGGGGGAAAAACACAGAAATTACTTTTGTTAATTAATGCTTAAGGTGTCATAAAGGAAACACTGTAAATAAATAAATGATAGTATACGAGAAAATCAGTCAAAAGATGGTTAGGGTTTCACATAAAAACACTCTTGAAACTAAAAGAAATATCTCACAACAAAGAAATACAGTATCTCAGATTATTACAGAATCTCTCATAATAAAAAGCAGATACTGACTTGAAAGTAAGGTCTATCTGTATTTCAGGCAGGTTTTTGTTTAGGGCTTCCAGTCCGGTCTGATACTGATGTTCAAGAGCCTTGTACAGCTGATGATTCCAATGCTGTCGCCAAGCCCGCATGTCATCAGTCCTGAATCCCTATACCAAACATACAAGGTTTACACTAATAATTAAACACAGATTGTCAACAAGCAACCAAAAAAATACAAAAGACTTCTGGTATGCTCAAAGCCTTTAATATCAAAACATAGTCAATACCTGAGCCTCCAGTGTCGCAAAGCCTGTGCGAAGGTCCTGAAGGCCATCCTTCCATCGCTGCTGATGCCTCAGTAGATCTACATTCATCAGTGTCACTACCTAAAATATATGACATAAGACTAAGCTGTGCATCAAACTATAAGGAGGTCATTATGAAAAAGACATAGTAATAAAGTAGTCCAACTGCACCTTGTCAATGAAGTCTGTATGCCATTTACGTAACTTCCTGTTCTCAGTGGAAAGTTTCTCAGCAGCACTCTGCAGCTTGGTGATGTAGACCTCTAACTCTTTGGGATTGTCCCAGGTAATTTGCAATTTTCCACCAGATTCCTTAGAATTAGAACGAGGATTCTGTAATAGAAAAAAAAAACATTATCATCCAAGTGTCACTTTCAGAAAAAGGCATATGATAGTTATTACAGTATGTGAACCACTTATGACAGAACATATCTCAGGGTGTGTAGTAGTTTTGTGCAATACCTTAATGACTTGTTCAAAAGCTAACGCCAAACCAAGCATCATTGGTTTTTGAGAGGGAATCATCTGTTGGTCAATAGTATTGTAGAAATGGGCCACCTAAAACAGAGGGTCAGTTACTGAGAATGGGCTCAGATACAACAAAAAAAACAAAGAGCCAAATAAACCTCACACCTGTTTTAGCACAACAGCCTGTCTGTAGAACTTGTCTGCAGTATTAGCAGCCTGTTGTATCTTGGCTGGAATGGGGAAACCTAAAGCAGAGAGCTGCCTGACCTCCCTCAGGAGACTGACAAGTCTATCCGAGTATTGAATTTGAAGTCTACCATCCACATGGTCCAGGTCCATCACACGGCTACTGGCTTGGAGACTATAGAGAGAGTAAGTAGAGATGGAAAACATACAACATCACTATCTGCCAAAGCATGTCCAAGTTAAAGGAAGACTCAGTGTTTCCAACCTGATTCCTGACTTTGGATCTGACAGCCCAGATAGTATATCTCTTGACCAGTCTTCAAATTGCTCCTGTTCATATGCTCTTAATATCTCCAACAAGTCATCAGAAAACCGCAGAAATCCTTTAAACCCAGAGAGATCTGAAAGCAGAGCCTCAGCAATACGAGCAGAATCCTCCAGCTATTATGACAAGGAAAACAAAACCACAACAGACAAATCGCAATGATAAGTCACTGCCATGGTGTATTTCTATTTTAAATGTGTTTGAATACCTTATGTATAAGCTGTCGGACCCAGACAATCTTGTTGACCACCTCTGGTAAGTTTCTACCGATAAAAGGGCCAGACTTATCTCCAGGACCTCCATGGCAACGGTTTTCAAAGTCAGTCTTGAGTCCTACAAACATATGACATAAGAGTCATGAGAGAGTCATATGAGTTTTACCGCTAGCTTAATTAGTTTGATAATAGCTTGTTGATAATCATCAATTTGAATTGTACCCTTGTTGTAGTCCAGTAGTCTGGCAAGTAAGGTTTCTCTCTCTGAATGCAGCTCTTTACAAATGGTGGGACGTCTGATTAACTCCTTGTGCTTTTGAAAAACATGTAACAACTAAAAAGACAAAATACACATACATGAATTTCCAAAAACACTAACTGTAAGCACTGTATACAAAATGATGAATGAGTCACTACCTGTTGAGGATTGTCCTGCACATCTGCAATGTAGTTCTTTAATCGGCCTGCAACTTCCTGCTCTGATGGAGCAATTAGGCGCTCAAACTGAGCTACTGCTGCTTTCCAAAGAGGCTAATGATGGTAAACGCAGGAGATAACACTGATTAGTGTTTTTTTATATAGGACGTAGAAATGGATGAACACCAACTACAACTAACCTCAGTGTAGGGGTTGTAATGCAAAGGGTTGAGTCCAGAGAAAGGTTCAAATACAACCTCTGAAGTTAGAGCCTGCTGTTTTGCCCCTGATAGAAGCCGCAATAATTTCTCATGGACCATGCGCAGAGTCACTACCTATTAGACATAAAATAGCATAGTCTCTACATGTATTCATCAACACTATCACATATTTATTTAATGTTTCTTCTGTCTTACTTCATCTAATCTTTGGGCAAGGCTTTGCAGGACTTGTGGACACTGCTTGTTTCCCTTCCAAGGATGAAGAGCATGCCTCTTCCACACCTAAACAGCAGTGAATATATTTTCAGTGTTTATAGCTATTGTGTGTCTGCAATATGTTTTTATTATAATCCGCTTAATCTTACCTGTCCAGTAAGATGCTCACAGGCCACAACCCACTGCTCACATATGGAAATGCCTGTTTTTAGATTTTCTCTCACCAAAGAAAATGGTTCCACAAATATTTTAAGACCACTCAGTTTCTTTTGGACATATCTTCCCAAGGCACCACCTTTATGTTGTTACAGACAGTTGTTATTGTTAGGACATGTATCTTAAGAAATTATAAAGATGTGTGCACAGTATAAAAAGAGATCTTTTTTCTGTGTATTAGAAGGAGAACTAACCAATAACATCCATGAGTCGACTCATGCGTGTCTCTGGATAAGGCTCGAAATCAGTCTGTCTCCACACATCATCCAAGGTGTCTTTGCTCAGTTCCACTAAATCCCCAACCTCAGGCATGGACAGGCCTTCCAGACCACCATACTCCTTATATTAATACAGCCAGGTTAAAACGTGTCATGTATAGTTCATGCCATAGTGTAAGTTTATGTTATGTAGTATGTTAAAGTCTACAGCAGCATAAAATGGAATATATACGTATATGCATGTTAGTGTTCATAACACACCTGAAAAATAGCTAACTCAGTAAATTATATCAGTAGTTTACCTTTTGTATAGGCTTGAATTGTTCAGTAAAATGTGCAGCCCTTTCTCTCACAGTGATCTTCTCTGCATTCTCAGCGAGATCTGCCCAGTACTGAAACTCATCACTGGGAGTCAGAATACCTGGGTTGGTTGAAAAAACAAGTATTAATCAAAATAATAATAACCTGACCTGTTTATCTCTTTTATTAAACATGTTGTATTCATACCTAGGACATCCTCCTCCTTACGGTCCTTCTTTGTGGAGGGTTGCACTCCACAGTGACGGATCACTGAGCCAAGCCCCTGCTCGAGTTCACTCAGAAGACCTGCCAGCTTCGGATCAAAGGCTGACTGCCAACGCTCATCCTTTCAGTTGTACACAATCAAAACAGCAATCAATAAGTGTACGATTTTAGACAGGGGTTCTATTTTACATATGATAGTTAGATAACTTGACCTATTGAGAAATTGTAAGTAAGGTCAAATGTAATGTTCTATAACACTGGAGTAGAAGCTCACCTTTAGCAGGACAGGGACAAAAACCTGTTTGACAGCCTGGTACAGGGTGTTGATGGGAGAATCCAACATGGATGAAACAAGGAGGCTCTGGTGAAGATTCTCTTCTGTGATGACTGTGGGATGTAACTTAAAGAACACCAACACTTTTTCTCTGCTGTCCCCCAATCCTTCAATCTACATTAAATAGTGAAGGAAATAAATGTTGTTGCAGATAATGTTGCTTGCTCATAATACTGATTGCTTTTAAACAATTTTAATTATAATAAGATTTGGCCAGGACTGCAAGAGTTTTGTAAGTATTTAATTTTATTACCTTGTTGGACAACTGAAGGTCATTTTCATATTTGCAGACAGAGAGGACAAATTCATTTCCATCATCCAAGAAGGTATTAAGCTCTGGACTGTCAGCCAGGGAGGATGAAGGCTTTAGTCCAAAGAAGTTGCCAGTTGTTGTCAGGATAAATTTCTTCCGGACATCATCTAAACTGTGGGGCATCTTCAAGGCTGAAATTCTGTCCTGAGAGTCAAATAACAAAATCATAATAAAAGAAAAAAGAGAAAAAAAAATCCAATATAATAACAGATAGATACTTAAAGCATCACTAATTTTTAATATTTGCATCAAGCAAGGCCAAAACTGCACTGATGAAAACACAAATTAGACTGTTATGTCTTAAGACACGTCAAAAGTTTTATTGATTTACATCGTAGAGTATCTAATGAGCCAGACGTCTATGAAAGAGGAGATATTTTTTCCATTTGTGTGTCATAGACCAAAGGAATTTGACGCCACATCTTTTCATGACTCTGAAGCTCTGCATTTTAGCAGAGCAAGTTGCAAAGAGATGCAACCTACTTATATAAGCTGCAGTGTTAGCCAAAAATATACTTTTGGTGCGTTGGCTGAAACTGCGCAGCACCTTAAGTTAACGCTAGTCAACTTGCATGGGTTCTTCAGTAATGCTTCACTGTGCTATTGCTACTGTTAGTTTTGGACTGCTAGCTCGGATTTCAACATACAACCTTGTAATGTGCAACGTCCAAATAAATGCAATGTGTTCTTAGTTTGTGTGAGGATCGAATCATTGCTAAATAAATGCGAGGCGTTAGTATGCTACAAATGATAAACGCTAGTAGCTGTTAGCTGAGTTAGCTCGCTTTCTTGGTATCTGTAATAATGTTAGCTTCCCTAGCTCCTTCAGCTCCAAGCTCACCAACATAAACACCAATATCATACCTTTTTGTCATCAAATGTCGGGACTGTTTATTTGAGGTAAGCCATAAATAAAACCCACAGCAGGATGTTACTCGTACAAACTCAAGATTATGCTTGCGTGGTTACTACATAGCAACTGCGAAACCTTGTACCACATGACACTACAAAACTAGGATCATACGAAACATACGTACGACATTTACGTAGCATGATAGCGCCCATCCATTGACTGTATAATCCTTTCCGTTTCCCTTCTACTGCATTTTGGTCAGCTCAGCTTTTTATATTTTTATTTTGTAGAGATAAAGTACTTTATTCATACAATGTATGTGTTTGTAAGTTTTAATGTATTTTATGCCATGTTACATTATTAATGTATTTAAATATGTTACATTATTAGCTGTATAAATACTATACTACATGGTATAATGGATTTTTGCAGTTTGTAGACATATAGAATAACTTATGGTGGTTACATTATGCTTTTGTATTTGTGGAGTGCCAGAACACGTTAGGGCTGTCAGAGCTCAATTTATTAAATATTCAACTCCATTCATTCTGGGCAGAAATGATTTTAGTCACTTATAATGTGCCAGTAATCCTACTTGTGTCTAGACATTTCAATAACCAAATAAGCCACAAAGACAATTTCAGTTGAACTGCAACTGAAATTGCAATTGTTTACCACTCAGTGCATCATGGCCATTCATACAGATCAACAGACTGCAGCAACAAGCTAGCTCCCGTCATTTTCCCTGACTCTGGGATAAATTGATGAGATGATTTCAATAATATCTAAATAAAGACATTACTTTTCAAAATGTGTGTGTTTTATTTTTATTTTTTTTAAATGAAAATAGCATATCAAATGCTTTAAAGAATGACATTACATATTTAAAATTAAGTAACAAACGTTTCTGGTAAACCCTATAGTCCGTCCCACCAAATCACATCATGTGTCCCTCTTTTTGGCTTTTTTGAAGTGGTCACCCTAGTACCATCTGAAAACAATTCTGTAACAGGAAGTGAGCTGCTTGGGACTCCACCACATTCTTTGAGAGTTCCAGATCGGACTGAACTTTTCCTCAACTTTTTTTCACACACCCCTGCTAAATTAAAAATGATACATACAATAAATGTGCCAGCAGTGAAGTCACAAGCAACGAGTTAACATCTATTATATTCAAAAATCATATTCAAATCATATTTATACATTCTTTGGTTAACATTTGTACACATTATCATTGCATATTAAACACCCATTGTTAAAAGAATACATAAAACAATGAATAATTACCAGTGAATGATCTAATCTAAAAATGTGCCTCACTATGATTCACTCATAGCCCCACCTATCCAGAGAGAGTGAGTCCGGAGTAGAGGAAGTACACCAGTTTCCCTTGAGCCCAGCGAGAGTGCAGCATGGTAAGCACTTTGCTCTGTCTCTTCTCTTCTCTCTCTTCTACTATATTAACTTCAAATCAATCTTTTCTTACAATTTTGCTTAGAGATATGCTTTTCTGTTACCTGACTGTTGAGAGTGTTCCCTAGGCTTCAATGAATGTATAGTTGTAAATGAAAGAAGGGGCATAGTAGGCTCACATGCTTCTGTTTTGGGTCTGAGCATGTCTGCGTTACATTATTGAAACATGGTCATCTTAATCACTACTCTGTGGCAAGAAGCTTAGTGAACAAGAATATATGTGTATAAAAGCATGTGTATCAAAATCCCTAGTATTTTGAAATTGTTTAAAATCCACCCGTCGAGTTACAACCCTATCTCATAGTCACTTGCCTGAACCAGTGTAAATCTGACAGAACTTTCACCTTATCTTAACCTGTTTCATCATCAACAGTACACGCTGGAGACCTTTCTAGTTTCAACCACAGTTTTCTCTCACATCCCAAACTTAAAAAGACACATTACTCCAGTCACTCTCAGGTTATGCGCTAGCGTGAGCCTTAAAAGAGGACAGTAGTAAAAACATTCCTGCTCAACTGCTATGACGTAATACTCGCCTACATTTGTCTTACTGCTTTACCTTCCGTTGCCAGAATGAGTTAGACTTTGCCATAACAGCACTGTTTATTTATAATCTCATACAGTGCTAGTCAGATTTACTCATCTTCCTCTGAATTTCATCAGAGTACATTCTTCAAATGTAATTTACACTTTTATTCAAATTATCTTTCATTAGGTGTTCAATAGGTGTTAGTGTGCAGCTATTAAACAATAATCAATGTCATTAAAGTGGTTTCACTTTATGATCACATGCTTCATATGGGGAATCCCTTAGGGGACGCTAGTTTCTGCATAACTGACAATCTCTGCCTGTGACAAAGGATAAAGGAAATGCTGGTTATTGGCTTGGCTTCTGTTCAAGTAACATCTGTCCACAGTATAACGTCCTCTTTTGTTGTTCTAACAGGCTACAAGTTCTTGCTGCCAAAATATTGTGTAAGTATTTTATTTTGTACTTCAACAACAGATATAACTGTGACTCACCCTAATAGTTCTCTGTATCAGTCTGTAAAAAGATAATAAAAAATAAAAAACGCAAGTCATGTGTGATAACCTGTTAACTCAGTACAATATGTGTTTTGCAGTTAAACATGTACTCTAACCTGTTAAGTGGTGTATGTATAATAACAATGTCAATCATGTTTTCTATTTTTGTTGTTTCCTTTAGCCACACTACAAGCCCTTATGTCATGTGGCTTCTCTTTCTGACTGTGGCACGTCTCATTACTGTCTCAGGTGAAGAGCTTTGTCAGTTTACTGAACTTGTTCCAAAGGCAATAAGCAAGACTTTAAAACTACTGAGGTTGAGGTTTGATCTAAATATGCACATTTAAATAAGTGTATAGTGAAAGGACAATACAAAATCATGTATACAATAGAAGCTTATAACAATCTAAACAAAGTTAAGAAAACAAAAACTAATCCTTTTTGCGTTTTCTGGATGATGCAATCTAAACTCAGTTACAGAAAGATCAAGTCAGGTCAAACAGGAATTGAAACTAGTACAATGCGTCATTTAAAGCGGACCTTCTGAAAACCTTCACACTTGAGGATTTCTTTTTATTCAACTCATGCTTTTCTTCCAGAGAGCCTCACTTCCAAAGAGCCCATCCAGCTCCGAGGGCATGTTGGTGGAGAAGCTGTTTTCTACTGCCCTGTTGACCAACACAAAACAATCACGTACTTGTATCTGCAGAGGGGAGAAGTATTTGTGAATGGCTACTACGTTTCAAAAAAAATACCAACAGACCAATACTGGGCTAACACCAGAGTAGACCAAGACAAGAATGCTGTTTATATACTTGGGCTGAACATGTCTCACGCTGGATTGTACACATGCCATATCCAGTACAGTGACATGGCAGACGGGATTGAAAGAGACATACAGTTAATTGTCACAGGTATGATTCAAATAATTGAGCTGTGAATTTTTAGATATAAAAATACCATAAGTCTAACTGTTCTTACTCTTTTGTTTCTTGGTCAAAAAGCAAACTACAGCAAACCTACGGTACAGTACAGTAAATGCAGTGCTAAAGAGGAGCATTGCCAAGTGGTGTGCTCCTCATATGGTGGCTACCCTAAAAGACAAATATTGTGGAACGTAACTGGAACGGAGAAGCCTACAAGTACGGCGATGTGGAAAATTCTGAGCAGTACTGAAGAGAGTGACAAAGACACAATGCTGTTCAATGTCTCCAGCACAGCGTCCTTCAACTGTTCCGTCATAAAGCACAACAATGTCAGCTGCTCTCTGGATGGTGTCACCTCCGTTTTCTCCATCTGTGAGTAAAAACAGGAATAAGATGCCGATACTTCCAAATATAAATTCCTGCCTTTTAAACTGTGTATTTTTTTAGGAAGTGTGAAACTTTATGGAAAGCCCTTGGGAAAATCCTCTTTTTACAGCTTAAGGGGGGAATTTATAGAAAGTTTTACATAAAAATGACTAAAAAGTAATACTGAGTGCCCTAAATGTATTTTTCTCTCCAAAGGTGAAGTACAGAGTTCCTCACCCCCACATAAGCCAGGCCTTGTGTACGCAGCTGTGTCTGTCTGTGTTGTGCTGGCAGTCATTGCAGTAGGCCTTCTGATCTGTTACAGGAAATACAGGAAAACAAAATGGTAACAACAGTAATAAATAATATGTAATTTGTTTAAGGTTCATTTTCTTTAATAATAGGAACTTGTCATGGCCAGTGTTTTCTGTTGCAGGTGTATCAGCGGTACTACAGACATACTGTGAGTGAAATGACTTAAAAACAAGCTAGTGTTTATTTTAGCACCGATTTTACTGACAAAGTTGAACCTATTACACTTGAAGTGGGAACACTAATACAGCTTGTTGTTGTAAAACAGGCTGCATAATAGAAAATTTAAAAAAAAATTCAGACTGTACTGTAGGTCCCAAATGGATATGAAATTCAAACATTTCTGTCCACCTTAAGCTGCTGGAATATTCTGATTGCAATGAATATATAATATATATTAGCACTTTACTTTTTAACACCCTCTTGGATCATTGTTCTCAGGCTAAATATTATTATTGTGTGTTGTTTACTTCAATTGTGTGCTCTCATTTAAAGTTTTCTTTGGGTTTTTATTCAGTCAAATCATGTATATTAATATGTTGTGTGATATTGGATCTGTTTTTCCATATCTTTTTATATTCAAACATGTAATTTAATAAACCTTGACTGGGACTATATCATTTAACAATTCGTTCGCTTAATCGCAGCTGCAATGATGCTTCCCAGCCAGTAGATGTCAGACTAGCTCCATAAAGTCAATCCCCTATTTCTTTCCATGGCATGACGGCCTTTACATGTGAACCTGATCACATAGGTTGGAGTGTTGAAACAGCTTTATGCCCATTAGTCCAAGAACTTACTCTATATCTTTGCATTTAATACGATTATTAAAGTGAAAGCAGTGCTGTTGACAGGAAGCACATCGCCAGCTACACTGTGACTGCGAGGAATTAATAAAGAGGCATTAATGGTGTTGAATAAACATTGACAGTGACAGACACAGAAGATTAGATCCTATTTGTCCACTTTACTTGTGCTCTGAGTTGTTAATTTTCTTATTCCTCTCTCCCAGTAACTTAGTGTGTCCTGATTGGCCGTGACAGTCAGTCAGTCCACCTCTGTGCCCCGTGTTTACACTGGGCAGTCCAGCAGCACCAGGCTGGTTGCACTTCAGGAATGTAACCCCTGTGTCCCTGTCTTTCTCCTCCACCACCTCTCCTCACCTCCATCTCACAGAGTAGACTTCATTTTCCTAAACAACAGACCTTTGCCATTGCCTTGTCTTCATCCACTTCCACTAATCGTCAAAATCAACTTTACTGGAAATAGTTGAAGTTAAAGTGAATTGTAACTTGCCACTCCCTTTTTGGTAATTTTCCTTTCATTAGCTTGTGCTAGCCCTCTTTATGGCAAAAATCTAGTCATCATCTAGTGGCACAGTGACATCTAGTGGATTTTTGGGGCTTCTTGTACCTTGACCAAGTGCCAGAGAAGGCTCAAATGGTTTAAAGTGAGACAAGTTAGGAGACATCCCTCAAAATGTGGTCTTCCATTTCGTTGATTTCGTCATTTCGACGGGTGAAAGTAGATTACAGTGGCATAAATCTGTATTTGCATTCATATAATGTCTCATTTCAAATGTAAAATGATTGGATTTACTCAGTGTTTGTTCAGCTGCAGTCAATGAAATTATTCAGATCACTTTTCTAGACTAGTTTTCACACTTCAGTAACCAACATTGTGTTTTTAATTTAGCGGACGTGTTTAAAGCTACACTATGAGACTTTTTGAGGTTTTGCATCCATTTAAGATACTGCCTGCAAATGCACAGCTGCAAACTCAAATGGGGCTTTTTAACATAAGTAATTGAAAGTAAATTAATTGTGCGTCATCGTCCGAAACAACTGAAGAAGTACGAAGAGTGACTATCAGCTCCCTTCCTATCCTCCCTTGCAAACCGTTCTTCCTTTCTCTTGTCGCTGTTTCAAACTCACACAGCATTGTCCGCTCTCATCTTCCCCTCAACTCCTGCCCCCCTCCCTCATTCCTCCACTGTCTAACCCAAACAAACCAGGGAGGACTTTCCTCTGCAGTGGCTGTAGGAGGAACACACCACATGTCAGACCTGCTTCAAACATAAACATCAGTCAATTTGAGGCACTGGAAAAAGATATGCACCGCTTCACTTCAACATGAAATGGAGTTATTAGGAAATCTTAATGCTAGAATCCACCACTAAATACACGGAGCGGAAAATGTGGTGAGGAAAGATGATGGAACATTCATACAAAAATATACACAGGTAGGCTATAATTATGAACAATCAAGTGCGAGGTTTTTCTTTCCAGTGACGCAGCCGAGTGTGTAATGGCCCTATTTGCAGTAGGAGTACAGTCCTGAGGTATTTCTCAGCGAGTGGTGTGTGACCTCTGCCACACTGTTCTGTGTGGCGTTCATACCCGCGGGATTTATAATCAGATTATACTAGTTATGAAAGTCAGCTAGATTAGTTTTAGCATGGGGGAGCCAGAGCACAAGGCACAGACTCACAGCGGGAGATGTGGTCACAATGAGGGAGACCGGGCTGGGCGTTGTGACCTCAAACCAGAAACAATGGAATGTTTAATAATAATTATGAATAATAAACAATGATTTTCATTTGCCCTCACGGTTAAAGGTTGATGATGTTATAAAAGCCCCATCTCTTGATAATATTTAGGCTGGAGTCCAAGTTAGTCCAAGTTCTGCCAACACTACACATTCTAAGGAGTCTTATTTTGATGTGGTTTTATAATATAAAAAAAAAAAAAATCCACCCCAACTTGCAGTGAAATGATAGAGGATGGCTGTCTGTAGGAATATGTGTTGCATTAAATTTGCCTCAAATTTTTTTTGGAGAGCTGCGCAAGAGGCCCAAAATATGTCCAAATCAGACATTCTTGTACACTAAGATTTTATTCAGAAATAAATTACACATCACTTTTGCAAGCAAACATATAAACAAAGATTAAGTGTTTACTGTTATACTACGTTTTCAGTAAATGACTATGGAACATCAACTTCCTGTCTTACCATCAGCTGAACAGAGCACGTCTTTCTTTCTTTTTCCTTTAGTGAGTATTAACAACACTATAGCAGCTGTGTTTCTTATCTGTGGCAGTAACAGAATGAAGCTGATGGAGCGGAGACGGCCCACAGGACGCAGCAGGTCAGCAGGTCCAGTTCGGGTGTTTCAGCTCAGTGGTCATGTTGTTGCTGTCAGTGCAGAACCCATCTCCCAGAAGACAAGAGAGGTGACCTGGAAGCATTTATCACCTCTGTGTTTTCTGACCTTAGACCCCCGGCCTAACACCAGAAAAGAACATGGAACAAAGGAAAGAGAGGATGTAAAGAAATTGATCAGGGCCAGAGGTAACAAAACTGACATGGGCAACTAGCATTACATGGATTAAGCAAAAGATTAATGTATTAGAGTAGATAGTGAGTATATTAGAATAATGAGAGTCAGAGTGAACAATGTGAGGTTGATGTCTATATGGTGCTTGTTTGTGTCAATAGATTACAATTACACATTTCGTACAGTCGAATATGGATGTAGAGTTTGCGGAGTTTGCTTTCTGTCTCGCAACTTCCTGTTTGACGCACTGATGGGTGAGATAGTCCGCCCATGTAGGAGACATCGTATTATTCTCAGGCAGTAGCTTCAATAATTTTCTGACCTATAGAAACACAAAGGTAAAATTGTTAAAACTTGTGTCATCATATGCCGCATTTGTTGGCAATAACAGGATTGGCAGATGGGAAGTCTATATTTACACACATTGCTCATTCACACAGAGATGGAGATTAAACATGCATCAGAGGTCAGGTAAATAAACAGACCAGGCTGACCTGACATAACCCTTGTTCTGACCGGAGCCGGAGAGAAGTCTGCAACATGTCAGTGTGTTGAAGACTGATGATATAGTTGCCATACTGACTGATGTAATATAATAATGTAATAATAATAGTTTTTGTTTTTTTTTATTGTTGTAATTGCTGTTTTTTGGCTCGTCTATACAATAAATTTCCCTTAGAATATTAATATATTTGAAAGATTTATGTAGCTATACACTAAATGTCACAATCATTTTCTTGTAGTTTATGACACTGTTATTGTTGCTAGATGTTATTCTTTCATCATTATTATTTATTTTTGACCACATAATGACAATCCGACTTCCATTATGCCTCTCTGAACAGCTCCCGACTTTACATGCGGTATATAAATGTGCCGGATTGAAAGTGGTATAAATAACTTCTGTGGTTGCTTATTTGTTGTAGCAAATAGAAAGTGTACGGCGTCCTCTGTCGGCTTTTGAGACCGCAATAAATAAACACACAATCAACATACCTTGCCACATGTAGTCCCTAAAGCAACCAGCCCTGACATTCATCTCACACATGTCGAGTGGTCAATGGAAAGACTGGGCACTTCAACACTAATGTGGCTCAAATACAAACAAGATAGATATAGCGTCCTCTCTGATAATAACACACCGAGAACGAGATGAGAGCTTGTAGTCCTAAATGTGTGGGCGCTGAGCTGTGTAAGATGTGTGTGTGTTTGCATGAGTGTAATAAGAGACACCTGAGACAGTTAGAAGGTCATTCCCGGAGTCTGGTCGCAGAGCTTTGATCATTTTCTCGTCGCCTCAGAAATAGACTCGAGAGGACACAGAACTGGCACAAGCCCCCTCCGAGTGCGCGTGTTTGTGTGTATCCAGGGGAGCCACAGACTGACAGCTTGTGTTTATAGTGCACGAGCCTGAGTTTGCATGACTGCGTTGATGCATTTGGGCCCTTACTATTCTTCTCAGTGCTTGTATTTACCAGAATGTGTTCAAGCATGAAGGAATGTGTGCCGTAGTGTTTTCTGTAGTTCAGTCATGGTTTCAGTCTCTATGTTGTCAGATGGCTCAAAAGTCAAACTAAATCCATACATAAAGCACACGCACAAAACCAGCTGTGACAAGAGGCAACTAACTTTGGACACAGAATGGACATAACAAAGCCTTGCAAGGTAGCATCAGCGTTTAAAGGTAGGGCTTCTCATCGTACTTCTGACTTAACTGAGCATCGAGAAAATGAATCGGGCAAAAAGCGGTTCCATCCGTTAGCTCCAGTTCCCCCAGACAGTCTCAATTGCCAAATAACAGACCTTTGGCATTGCCTCATCTTCCTCCACTTACATTAGTCATTATGATCACCTTTACTGGAAATAGTTGAAGTTAAAGTGAATTGTGACCTGCCACTCCCTTTTTGGTAATCGCAATTTCCCATTTGTGCAAGAAATGGAAGGTCACTTGGAAGTCTTTTCACTAAATACTGAAAGACTTCCAGTGTATTCATTTTGATACAGGCTATTTTTGCCAGTTTGGGGACTCCAACATTAAGTCATACTGTTTGCTTAGAAGTTTTCTGGAACAATGGAGAAGCACAGATCAATGTTAGCAGCATGTACCAGATTTTATGGGTTTGAGGTCCATTAACCTGCTGGACACTAATTGTAGTAATAGTATTGTAGCAGGCAGCACATCCTGTTTCAAAAATTGTTGTCTTTTGAGTAAAACAGCTTCATCAGTCACCAGGTGTTTCACAATACTACATGATCTTATTAGATTAATGTTCTCTCTTTGGCTTGTTTAGCTCTGGTTTTCATCCAAACATGGTGTTTGTTAGAGCTTAGCGCCGCGTGATGAGGACTTTGGTCTGTTCTTTTCAAAAGTCAATGCTTTCTTGAATAAATGCCCAGAAACAAAGAGTTTCTTGGTTTGAAACTTTGCAGAGAGACTATGTTTGGTTGCATTTCAAAAAACATTGGGAGGCCCAAAGGCACCAACAATCCATTATAAAAGTATTGCAGCATCTCATCTTTCTCACATCAGAGCTCGGGGAGGGATGCAGTGCATGCTTGGCCCGCTCTCTCAGCTGGTCCGCTGAGACAAATCTCTGGAAGCAGAATACACATTGTTAAAGTGTGTTGCCATGGGACACACTCAGGCTCACCTTCCTGTTTCACAACCAGCTCTGAAATATAACAGGCATGTCCAGTCGACGGCTGAGCAGAGAATAAACACAGAGAGAGCATACAGACACACAAAGCTCTGGGTGTAAATCAAAATCAATCAGAATCATGTTATATGCAAACATACCAGGGGAAATGAGAAGCCCTGAGGAAGGGGAGGAAGACTGAGGTGCAAACAAAGAATTTATAATGAGGATTTGGGGAATATCTTCTTCAATCGATAAATTCAATTTTTTTTATGTTTGTGTAATATCTCTTCCATCAGGTCTGGCAAGTCTCTACATTTGATAAAACTGATATCTTACTTTGCTAGGTGCTATTAAATGTTCACATTCACAGCCTTCTCTTCCCCCTTCCTCTTCCTTTCTGAGAGGATTTAGTAGAAATGTAAAAATTCGTCTGCCTACCTTTTCACTAAATCAAATACTGAGTAGCTAGACAAGTATAGCTTTCATCTAGCGACCATTTAGTGTACGTTCTGATACATCTACACACAGGCCCAGGCCGACTCTCCTCCCCACAAATACACAAACACACCAGAGGCACCTCGCTTTCTCCTTCAAGAAATCGATTTGTTGTCAGCTATTGATTGCGTTATGTCAGAAGGAATAAGAATAAAGATATTTTTCATTTTGGAGGGTGAGATATATTAAATATACATCAAAGCACAGCATCGACTGAAGGAGAAAGGGAAAAAAACTGAGGGAAATACAAGAAACAAATGCCCCAGAATATGTTTAGTAAAAAGTATTATCTTTTGTTGTTGCAGTAAGTTTGACATATAACTTTAAGACTAAACAAGGTGTCGCTACAATAGACAATTAATGATGAAGAGAAAGAGCTGTACAAAACATTTAATAAAGTATGTGATTTGATGATGTGGGGACTGTGTATGTCAAAACCAAACAGTGATTTGTAACTGAAACTTAACACTCAGACAGCTTCTACCCAGAAGCTTTGTAAATCCATCAAATTACACTACTGCTTCTGAGCCAGGAAAAATCTACTGAAAATACACCAACAGCCAAGACACATTTTACATTTGCAAGAATATTACAGAAGTCTGCCAAATGAAATTTATAAGAACAAAATGCCTGTCCAGAATGTGACAGAGACCAAAGGCTGCTTTGGTGTTTTGCAAAAAAAAAACATTGGGATATAATATGAATGTTGCATGACCCACAGAACCACAGAAAATGCATTGCTGAGTATCAAAAACACATTGCCAACAGTCAGAAAAATCAAGCCGATGCAAGGTTTTCACTGAATACTAAAGTATTTACCAAACAAACAGAACTGGGGAAAAACTGAAGAAAACTTGATCACAATGTTTGGGCTTTTTGGTGCTGCTCTGTAATAAGGAATAAATTGACTTGGAAGCATGCCCCTCCTGTCAATCTTTTCACCTCCCTGTCCTTCTAACTAAATACCCCTCGAACCTTCTACAATATGCCCCTCCTCTGCTGCTCCCCTGGCCGGCCAGCCCCTCTGCCCTCTTGTATCCGGCCATTTAGCGTGACAATCCATTATTTTGACGGCTCCCAGAGAAAGAATAGAGACAGCTAGGTTGACTCCGAGGGCCCCCTTTTTAGTCTTTCTTCCTGCTTCCATTTCCATGCCTCCATTTTTTTACTCCTCCCTCATTCAGACTTTATTTTGAATTTTTCACCTCCTCTTTTACATATATTTTCTCCACCATCTCCACCTCTCGCTTCTTTCTCCCACTTATTCTTACCCCCGCGGCCCTCGACAAACCCCCTCCTCCGTCTCCTTTTGGTTCTGTGTTGCTTTCGTTGCTGGCAGCCTTTTGGAAATCCGAGCAGGCCTATAGAAAGCGAGGAGCCGGGGTTTAAAATGTCTCGAGCCGACCCCCTCTTGACAGCCCAGCGGCCTCCACTTATACCCGGTGTACACTCCCCTTTTCGAACACACACACTTATTTCTCCCCCCAACTGGCCTTTCAGCATACTGACACCCAGGCACCTCCAAACACACCCGCACCCATCAACTTCTGGAGCATTCTACTCAAGGGGAAAGGGGGGCTGTTTTTGAAACCCCAACACTGACTCCAAAGCCACAAACTTAAATTATGGCTTCAGGAAAACCGATGGGATCACTGTGGTTAAACCTTTGTGCAAAAACCATTTCATATTGTTGTATATGCTGTCTTTAAATGTATTTAAAAGTAAAAAGTATATTATAACGTCACATTATCGCCTTCAGGAAAGTAATCCACTCATTAACACATATTTAATTAACACAAATTCATCTTGTTAAGAGTTATATAATCCTGTTACTAGGCCTGCAGATGACTTCTCACTGTCTCATTCAAATAAGCACTCGAAAACCAGACTAGTCCCTAACTAATCCCTGGTATCAATCCCATGTATCATGTACTGGCTTTGGTCTTAAAAGTCTCACCTGGTCTCATTTTAGATAAGTCTCAAAGTCAAAATTGTTCAATCAGAATGTCTTACAGTATATAATATGTTTGATTACATTACACATCATACAAAGTTGTAACAGCGGAAATCAAAGTCAAAAGCCAGAAATATAAAGCCACCTAAATGTTAGTAATTCAATCCAGTTTCCCAGTAGCCCGCTGCCTGTTTTCTTACTTCTAGGTCTTACAAATGAATCCCACAAACATGGGTTATGTGGAAAGTATTTGCTCTTGTGCAACAGCAGAACTCGATTTCATTCCTGGATTATCTAAATCACAAGTATGAAGTGCCATCTGAGTAAAAGTTCAGATGCTTTCCACACTTGTAACAGCTCAGGGACCTCGGGCCAATCATGTGAGCCGGAGGCATATGAAGAAAAGATATAAATTAACAGAGTTCAGACTGTGGCCTCTTGCATTAAACGGCTCTCACAGCTCTCAGAAAACGCGCAGCTCCCAAGCCTCTTACACTATTTCCCTCTGGACTCTGTAAAATGTGTGTCAGCTCCTTAGAAGTGCGGCCAAGGCAAACACCTGGCACGGCGTGGGGATCTGCTACATTTCACCTTCTACTACAGAAATATGCACACAGGGAGATCATACACACAGCATAAACTCACACAGTGCCAGACGGGCTATATGCATGCTCATAAAACACAAGGCAAACAGTGGTAAAGGCAGAAACATCGGCACATGTGCACAGAATCACACACGCGGCCCGCTAAACAGAGGTAAAACTGGCTCCACCCCCTTCCTCCCATTCTGTCTCCCTCCCTGGTGGTGTGTCATATTTCGGGGGGATAATAGGTGTCATGGTGAGACCCCTTTGGTCTCGGCGCTCTGGGGGACTCTGGTGACACACACGCACAAACGCACACGCACGCACACAACGAGCCATGTGAGCACAAGCAGCTCATTCTCTGAAGCCTGGGAACCACAGATGACTCTCCTCTCGTCTTTCTCTAATTCTGTCGGTCCTTTTCTATTGCGACCTCACTTTCTGTTTACAAGCCTGTGATTTTATCCCTCGCGCACGTTCAGCCAATTCACGTTTTGAGCCACAGTCGGGTGATCAAACAAGTAGCTCACTACTGAGATGCTTCTTCATTTGTCTCTGTTATTGTCTCCAGATGCCATGATTAATCGAGGCAGTGTTAAGTCACCACATGAGTGCAGCAGCAGTAAATCACAATAAAGCCACAAGACTATTTCTGAATCATAACGTCACTGATGGAAACCTGCCAGTGACTGACTGATTATTTTGTCAATGGTGTAAACTTTCATTTAAGACTTTCACTTTTCTTTTACTTAAACAATAACTGATCTACTTTTACATACTTTTTGTTTTTATTAATTGAGCAAGTTCATTCACACGGACAAACATGGCAAAGTACGATAACTCTAACACAGTTGGCAAACTCATACTGGTCATTAAATTTTGTGTGCACACTTTCCACACTTGACTCTTGCCATCTTGAATTCACAGTTAAAGGAATTACATTAACACTGTATTATATAGATGTAATTCATACATGAAGTTTTATCTTACACTGCGCAAATTGTTCCATGTGAAAACAAGAAATGTAAAATGTACAACAGCAATTGCATTAAAATGTAACATAGAATAATTCCACAATGTCTAGTGAGTACACACTGTTAGAGCACACAATGAAGCAGGAAACTGACAGATCCCTTTCAAATAAGTGAAACCACCATTGGCTGGTTGGTCTACATGGCTTGTCAACATTGAATCAATGGTGGCAGAAAATACTACAGGAAATGTGTCTATTCCAGCACTGGCTATGTTTGTTTAATACAAGAAAGAAAACAAAGAAGAGAAAGAAGAAGCAAAGGGAAACATCCATAAATATTGGCAATGCATTTACATGATAAGATAAGAACTTTAATGAAAGCTCTAGACTTTGGTGTGTATGTATGTGTTAGTATTTTGCAGTGAATAGATAACCTTGTACTGCAGATGGATTCTCATGAGATTTCTGAGTTTACAAATGCACTAAAATCCATCTTGCGAGCAAAGTAGCCAAGCATTCAGTTCAAGCAAAGTATTCGTGGTCCAAAGTTGGACGGTGTGTGTAATGATGTGGCAGCACTGACAGGTTTCAGCGTGTTTTAGGTTTGAAGATGTACCAGCCGCTTTACCGTAACAAAAATCACCAACCAGTCATGCATTGAAAGTATATCTGCCTTTCAACAGGAGCCCTCCCAGATGGCACTGTAGAGAAGTTCAGGTTTGTGAATTGGTTGAGTTTCACTTTACATATTTTATATTATAACTACAAAGAGAAACAGATGATTCATGTATGTCATTATAATAAACAAGCCATCTCTAGGATTTTTTACCACAGTATCCAGGCTCGGTGTGACAGACACATGATAAACTACCATGACCTAGACCTGTATTAACTTTCATGTATTGTGTTACGCCTCTTCTGTCTCGTCTTTTCTAACTTGACAGGCAGGACGACACTCACAGCCACAAGGCAGACACAGGGAAAGGCAGTGGGATTGAGTGGATACAGGGGAGATTTACCTGCGGGTGATGTGTGGGAGGCTCCCGTCTCCTCCTCCATTCCTCCCTCCTCAGGCCACACACGGGTAAAGTATGTGTGCACCGTACACGTGTGACCAGTTTGGACTTAACTCAGGTGTTGGCAATAACAAACTCATTTTTTCTGTGTTGTGTTTATCCCCAGTGCTGTAACTGCCATCGCATTTTACTGCACATCAGTGAAATCTAATCCAATAAAAGCTTCTCATCTGTCACACCTCCCAGACACCTTGGCCAGGAGCTCAGCCAATCACAAAGCAGATTTACAAAAGGCTCCGCTTCTCAGTCCTCACCACATCACGACGTCGCTGCTGTAAGTCACCATATAGACGCCAGGCCTTTTACAATAGACACAGAGGACCATTTAACCTTACGCTACTGAAGAAAATATCCAGTCACTGACATTATTTGTCCTGATATTACACTCACTACTATGTTTACTATGTCTCCTGGCTGTGTGCAGTGTTTTCCTCAAGTTGTAGCCAACGCGTGTGCCTGTCTTCATCCTAGCAACAGTTGTTTCGTGCGCCAAACAAACCAAGCTGCTTTTTTATAACCCCGGCTCTTTGAATCAACCCAGTGTTGTGTGACTGGACATGTTCACACTTCTCCTTCTGCGCTTTCACTCCACGGTCACATCATCATAACTTAAACCATGGAAACCCGTCCAAAAGTTGAATAGAGATGGAAGATGCTAAATATTTGGCCTAGAAACAGAGGATTTCAAAGTCAATCCGCCATGAGTGGATATTTATTATGCAAAGAAATCCTGTGTGATCCCTTTTAAGGATGATACATATGACACATGAGCCTTAATCAAAGCAGCACTCCGGATGAACTGTTAACTGTTAGCGGTTAAATAAATACTGGAGAGCGCTGTTCAAATATTTTTAGAGCGCCGTGGCTGCAGTTATCTGATTAAAAGCAAAGCCGGAGCATTAGCCTTACAAACAGCAACGTGCCTTTATTGGATTATTCTCTATCAAATAAACATCACACTTTCAAATCTTTATACACAGCTCCTGACAATATCTCTGCAGCCAACAGGCATGACACTGAGCATGGTGTCACGTCTAGGAAATAATGACTGTCATTTGCATCATCACCTGGCCAAAATCTGGATAAGGTATAATTTACTTCTTGACACACAATGTTTGACTGCATGCCGCTGCTGATCCCTAGTCACCGCTGTTTAACCGGTCTCCATAGAAGCTAATGTCACTTTTTCCTTTCCTCTACTGCACTGATTGGTCACTAAAAACACACATTAGGGAACTTGTGTGATGGTAATTTTAGCAGCTCGACGCCCAATACAAACCCGTGACCGCCATGACTTCACTTCCTCTTTGGCCAATACCCAACTGTTCATTCCAAAGAACAATTTCAGCCACTGTTTCAGGCCACAATGTCTATAGAAATAGTCATTTTAAGGTAGAGTAGTGTTGTGGTCCCACTGTGCAAAGCAAGTTGAGGCCTTAGATCCACTTTCAAGCTGTTAATATTCCAAGGCTTAGAATATTAACAGCTTGCTCTGACATTGCAGCTATGCCCAATACTAAAACAATTAATTATTAACATACTATACTTGTATTAACACTTCAGCTTTGCAATTTAAAAGACACCGTACCAAAGAATTTCAGCAAATTAAAGTCCCCTTTAGGGTGCACAGAGGAAAACACAGATGCAAGAAATGTAATAAAAAGGTACATGCCATCTCTTGATTTAACAATTCAGACAGACTTTTGTTGAATTTTGTAGTCTAGTTGTTTGCTGATTCTTTCTACTTCAGAAAAAAAACATACAGTGTCCTTGGCAACTACTAAATCCCACGTTATGCAACATAAGTCTTAAATATACTGACTGACTTTTGATTGGCTGATAGGTGTGTATTCATTGCACTCTATATGGCGCACACCAGTCCAAATTAGCTCCTCTTTTAACCGTAACCATAGCAACTGTACCAAGCACAGCTGTTTATACTTACTCAGTGTCACTAACTGTGCCAAGACATGAAACAGGGAAAAGAACTTCTCTTTAAATAGTGGAGCAACTGACATATTACAGGATAGATGCTAAACTGAGCAACATGGACCACTCCTGCATTTGGCTTTTGAACAACAGAGAACAGCCAGAGGGTGTCTGAGACTATCTCAATCAGTCTACAGAAAACGGAGTCTCCATCAACTCATCTTATCTGCTTTTTAATTTATTTGAAGTGACCTAACTATTAAATTTCCCCTTGGGGATTAATAAAGTTGAATTGAATTTTAAAGACAAAGTAATTCTGATGAGGCACGGAATCATCTTATGACAACACATATCTCACCAGAACCCATCAGATCAACACAGATCTACATCATAAATATATAGGCTATTATTTGGAAAACAGTCAGTTGTAGCTGGATATTTAGTGGGTATTATAAAAATATGAATTAAACTTTTCTATTCATTGAAATGAATGTGTGTTGGTAGCAGTTGGTACATCCATCAGTGTCATATCAATCTTCACCTGACACTATTAAAAGGCTTGCACTGTATTGGTGAGAAATAAAGTAACACAAAACAAGATAATCATCTAAAGGTTTAGGCTGACGGCTAATGTTGTAATCTCTACCATTCAACTGCTAGAGCCTTTTTACTGTGGCATGTTTGATCCACTGTCACATCCTTCTTAGATTCTTAATCCTCCCTTTGTTTCGTATTTGGGCCCTTTCCAACCCCCTCTTACCAGGGCAAGTATTTTGTCATCACTACAGGAGGTACAGTTAAGGACACTGCTAATCTGTTCAGTCACCTCTCTGTTGTTTGAAGCACATATCTGTCTTCTCTCTCCCTTTTGTCTTCCATTCCCTCCATTTTCAGCTCCTCACTCATCTGTCCCCCAGCATCACCCCAAACAGGACCAAGCCCCTCTGACCTGCCCGTTGACCCCTCCGCTGACCACCTCCCCCACTGTATGTGCTCACAGAGGGGCTAGGGATTAGTCGCTATGGAAACAGTAGCTACTTCTGTCCTTTTTCTTTTGTTTTTCCTAGATCTCGAGAGTAGCAGCGAGTATGCGACTTTGTAGTTTGAGAGACAAAACTTTGAGTTATTGGCCAAAGGAATGTTTGCATAAGTGTGTGTGTGTAAGACAGAGCAATAAGGAGGAATGACCTCCGACCCCTAGATTCCTGTAGTCTCACTAGCTGCTTAATTGTTCCCAGCAGAAATCACTCAGGCTCCGATAAACTAAACCCAATACACACACAAGGTTTAACTCAGTAATTTCACTTTTTTAATGATGACATATACTCCCGCGCCCGAGCACCAAATTCCTGCCACGGCCCACACACACCCACTCACTTCATACAAACACCCACATAAATAAGATAGAGACAGCGTGACCCTGTACATTTGGGAGATTTTATCTCAACCCTGTCTCCCATATCAAATGTAAAGTTTCCAGAAACCAGCATCAACATTCCAGACAACAACTTACATTTCATGTCTACATTGAAGAAACATGCTTAATTCACTTCTGGGTTTTAATTTGGATTGATCCTTGTATTCAAAATTAGGCATCATAACAATAACAACAATATCCACAGTATAAATGCATAATATGAATATCTTAACAGCAATTAATGATATAGTATTCCATGTGTCAGGAAAGCACATTTATGAGTTTGGCCAAAGCAGAAAGACATGGACAGGCACCTCTACATCACTTTAAGATAATCATTGATCATTGTGTAAAAATCTGCAAAGTATAACAGCTAACTTAAATAATTAGTAACTCGACATGTACCCTCTAAAGAACATTGAATGCAACTACATTTCTGCAAACACAAGACACTGGTGTCACAAACATTAGGGCTGGTGTAATGTCTAAAAAGATAAATGTCATTCTCAATTCCAACTTACCTCATAGAGTATTTGCTGAATGGCACAATGTCTATGAAAGTGACGAGGGAACCATCAAAGTAAAATATATATTCAGAGCTATAACAAGCAGGATTTTCAAGAACAAATACATTAATTGCAGAAATCCATTTTATCACAGCTCACGGAAGAAAGTAATTACAACCTGACATGTGGCTGGAGTTTATTCAAAGCCAGAATAAACCTAGGTGTAACTTTTACTCTCTAATGTCACTTAAAAAAGAATGCAACATGGCCAAACTTTTTTTTTATAAACATTTGCCAGCAATTTGTGTCTTGAAAGTAAAATAGGTTTGTTCTAATATTGAACACGTGACTCTAAAAATCTAACCACATTTTCAAAAAGCCTTGCCTTTAGGTTTTCATTTGTCTAAACATAACAGCTTCCTTCCTCTGAACCAAAAACATGATGGCTGACCTTAAATGTAACTTCAGTGTCTGCTGCTAACTCCAGTCTCCAGAGGCAGTTGAGTTTTGTGTTCCATCCACCACCCAACCTGCTTCCTGCCTATTGAGAACTAGCTGATAAATCACCAGATCAGATTCCTTGTGCTCATTTCCAAAAACATTATACTAACAGAATTCTTTAGAGACTGGGTGGTTTTAAAAGGAATAAGCCAATTATGCTCCATTTTAATCACCAAACTTGCATTTTATGAGTCAAGAAACAAGCAAAATATAGCAGTTTGTAAATCTGCCAAAGGCCCGGCGGTCACAAACATGTCACTCGAACCAAAGCTGGCAGGCCAGTCTGTTTCTGAGGCCAAAGGTCAACTCTGAGGTGTTTAAATATGAGCTGCACACCTCCCAAACACCACGTTGCAGCCGTGCCTGCACTCAGGAAGGTAACCAAAGGAGGCCAAACTGTTCCTATAGGAGCTGAGCGCAGACTAAGTGGAGTCGAGGTGTTTTATAAGATGCACATGTACACGCAGTGCACAAATCCTTCCAAATGACTTGTTTTCAGCTACTAAGAAGACGTATGGGCTGAGAAACTGGTTGTTGGGAAACAATGGGGTTTGAGTGGAGGTGCGATTCAAAAGGGAATCAAGAAACAGATTTGTCCACACTGACCTTAAGTCCAGTGGAAAATTTTACAACTTCAGTGTGATTGTGGAGCTGCCACACAAGCCCATTCTCCTGTCAGGGTTTGGGAAGTTTCTATCACTTCTGTAAAGGGGAAACGGGAAGAATGATTATGAATGGCCACTGTCAGAGGTCTAGGGTTAAAGCGTGACTGCATCCTGTCAAAAAATAATGCAGGGAACATCTGGCTGCAAATATTTAAAGACACTATAAGATAATCAGTGCTGGTTCAAATGAAGCATCAAAGACTTTCTGCAAATCTGCTTTTTTCCCTTTGTTGACCACGAGACATGCATTTAGCTGGGATAAAAGACGGCTAACACGTGTACGGTAACAAAGATTAGCAAAAGAGTTGCATGTTTTTAAAGTACAGCTTAACCTAACTATTCAGATTTTCTTAATGTGCACAGGGAACACGCTGAGAATATAAGAATGTGTTAAGTTGTAATGAAAAAGAGAGACATTTGCTCATATGACATCTTTGATTGAGAGAGGATCAATAAAGTGTGTGAAGAAACAGAGGACCGAATGACAGAGGCAGGAACCACAAGAGGGCTCTGTCATTCAGACACAAACACTTTCACTAAGCCTCCTCACACAATGTGGGAGATTTTTTTTCATTTGACGCATGTAATACAGGCTAAACAAGAGGTTTAACTAATCAAGTCGGAGGTGGGTGTCCGTGTGTAGGGTCTGATCCAGCCGCCTAATGGAGTGCCAGGAATCAGTGGATTTACATGACAAAGACCTGCTCTGATCCTTAAAAAGAAAGACCAGATAGGATAGTAGTAATCCTCAGCTGTGCACCTTTCAACATTCTGTGTTTGTGACAGATCAATACTTTAGGTTCCATTTTGAGATCATACCAGAAGTGTCCCATCTCTTTTTTGCTCTTGGGTTTTGATTTTTTTTTTTTTGTGCATCATTGCTCAGAGTCGGAGAAGTTGTTATAGGGTATGGGCAAGTTTGAAGGGCCCTGAGAACAATGGAGCCTCAAATGTTGTATGATGTATTTGAAAGCAATGCAGTGAATACTCTTATGATGAGATTAAATACATTTTTAAATTTATAGTATCTCTGATCCCTGTTTCCTGTCTAGCAACTGTCTCTCAAGGCAATAAAGCCACAACTGTATTTGTAAATGTTGCCAGAACTCATCGCACGAACACAGTTTTGCAACCTAACTTAAATTTGTGCATGGATTCATGATCATATGCCTCATGTGCCTCTCTTTTTCTCTAGTCTCTAGAAGCGCCTCTGGTCAGTGTTTTCCTTTTGGATGCCTGTGTCCCAGTGCAGCCTCATCTGAAGCACTTTGGCTCTCTGGACGGGGGTAAATTGGTCTGCTCTGTATAAAGTGATGACAAGCTATAAAAGCAAAAGCGACTTGGAGATAATACAAAATGAGACTGAGAGACACGGAGAGGGAGAGTGAAGAAGAAAGCAAAAGCAAGAGATGACAGATAGCGAGGCAGAGGGCTGCTTTTATTGGACTGTTTCTGGAAGCAACAAATGTTCCTGCGAGTTTACAGGGGAAAATGTTCCCACAAAGATTTTTACAGAGTTTAGCGCTAGAGGAGACGAGAAGAGAGTGTTCCTAACCCCTACAAGAGCTAACCTTTGTGGGGATTTCCATATCAACCCTGTTCATTCCCTGATTAGCTTGAACACTACGAAAGACAAAGGAAATGCGTAACAGACTAACATGAGTCACTGAGGAGTAATTTGTCACCACAACAATGACGGCATTAAATAAATCCAGGTCAGAGCCAAGGTTCACAGTGACATGATCCTGTTTAAGGAAGCAGCCAGACTCAGTTAAAGCAGCTTGTTGGCTATATATGCTCGGTTTACTCCCAGTGGTCGGTTTATACAGTTTATGGTCTGTTTTTCCGAGCAGCTGTTTCTCCATCCAACAATGTTACTTTATAGTAATGTTAGGTATTTAAAAATGCAATTTGCCATAATAAAGTTTTTTCTCAAGCATGTATATTAAATTAACACATGTCCACCTGACATTACAATGAGGATAAACCATATGCAGGTACGAGAGAATGTTATGGCACAGTGATGAAAACTGCAGGCTATAAGCTATCAACTCCCAGTTTGTCTTGCGGCTGCTGTGATTGTTTATGGCATTATGTGTGTGTATGTTTATTAAACAATGAGACGGTAGCAGTTTACCATATAAAAAGTTAATTGCAAGGGCCATGTTGTCATATTCCTCCCAAGAGTCAAGCCCAAAGCAGCTGGAATAGGCTCTAGCCAAATGAATGAATGAATTTTATACAAAGGGATGAAAACTGCAAGCTGTTCATAGTAAATTATTAGTTTGTCCCAAAGCCCAGTCCTGCAGCTGCCATCACTGTTTAAGGCATTATCATATGTGCTAGTCCATTACTTAAACAACAAGCATGTGCTAAATGTGTTAAGGATAAGCTTTGTTTTTACAGTATATACATATACACAGTAGTTTTCTGGGTATCCACTTATGTACCAAAGGCCAAAACAGAACCAGCTATTTTAAAAGATATCCGCCTACGTTGATGATGTTCTTGCAATTCAGAAAGTCACATTGCTGTTTGCAGTCTACCACCTGCGCTACACTCTTCATTTGATTTCTCTAGTTACAAAATAACCCTCCTTAAGGTCAGGGGGCAAGTTTGTTTCCCTCCCGCCCAACTCCGTCAGTCCCTTATTCATCCTGTGGCCACTTCCCGGAGGGACAGGTGTGCCACTCCTCCCGTTTGTCTCTATTCAGCCCTCTTTGGCATTATGGGACAGGTGTGGGGTGTAATGGCCTCAAAGCGACCTTCTTTACCTGGGAGTGGGGGTAGTTGGGGTTGTCTTGTTTCCACCAGCCACCTGCTCAAGTCCCACCTGCATAAGAGCACATGAGGAGTTTAGTTATGGACGTGGTAAACAGCAGTGCTTTTAATAAAGGCAAAGGGGGTAAAAGGGGGTAGAAGATCAAGAATGAGTGAGTTAAAAGTGGGGGACCAACGCTGGAGAGTCACACAGCTCCCAGAGAGAATGCACAGAGTGTACGAGTGAATAACAGAAAGAGTCAGATTGAAGGAGACAGACATGTGATACACCACGGCCCACCAGTTTTCTTTGTTCCTCCCCTCCAGCGGCTGACAGACGGGACAATAGCACCGGGCACCGCTCCTTCTCTTCCCCGATGCCCCTCCCCTGCTTTTCTCTGCATTCTCCCCATCTCTCGCTCCTGGTCCCCATTCATCTCCGTGTCGCAACTTTGCACACGGTGGAAGTTTTAAATAAAGCCAACAAAACCTCGTCGTGATGTGTTTTGGTAAACTCCGCACTCGGGTGACTCCAAGTTCAACACTCTTATCTTGAGCCTTTAAGTGAAGCATGGAGAACACTGGCAGAAAAGGGACTGAAAATAGGGCTTCAGCTAAAATGCACCATTTCCATAATACACTAAATTGCTTTTATTCAACGTTTAGGAGAAAGTTCTTTTAGTAGCTAAGGTACTAAAAGCCAACACATTATGCATGAAACAGGCTAAATGTTTCATCTTAATGTGTTACATGCAATGACAAAAATATTACTGTCATCCTGGTGAAAGTGAATGGCTGACATGTTTGTGGTTAAAAGAAGGGCAATACAACAAGGAAAAACAAATGAAAGGTATTTTGTTGCAGAAGAAAATGATAGAAAATGGGCCTGTTTGACTGTAAATGTGGTTCTTACTATTGCATAACTAATTTATTCTCCACAGATACATAGGTGTCGACACTTCCAGTCCGGAGACACAGAAATATGAAAAACATATTTTGGTGCAGACAGCCACTATGAGGCTATGGGATGATATAAACGAGGAAACAGAATTAACAGTAGTCAAACGGTCAATTATACAATATCTTTTCCCTTTTATTATAATCGTCAGTTGCTCTTATGGCACAAAAGTCTGGGGTCCTTGCTTCACACAAACCAAAAAGTGCAAATATTCTTTCTCTCTACATTGCCCCACTACTATTTTCCTAAGCTCCCTCTATGAACTCTTCACCTCGTGGTTGCACTTCTGACTCTTTCCCTCCATGCTCTAAGCGCACAAAGCCTCATTCACACACTCATACACCTGCTCCGTTCCCGAACACACACCCCAAATATTAGTGAGTGACCTCAGAGGAGCCCTGACAGATTTAAGACATGTTACAGCCTGGAAGTGCAAATGCAATGAGAATACCGCCCCGTATTTTTACAATGATCCATATAGTGCAGCGAGGTGGAGCAAATGCTTTAAATAGTGCACAGGGAATACTGTCCAAGGAGTGGAAGGCAAGGTATGGAAGGGCCCCTTTCCCCACTAACACTCCGGAGACCAATCCATTGTCCAGCCAACATCCTCTTTGTGTGTATGTGTGTGTAACAGGATGTCCCCAACATCTCTGAAAAGCAACTTTACCACCCTCCACACCCCGCACACCCATTCCTGTGCATTGTTTCCTACAGCGACGTACGAGAGGAGCGAGAGGGACATAGCGTTTCTGTGAGCGCATCGAAGACACTGAGAAACAAAGCACGCGCAGTTTATAGGTGAGCATTAAAAAAAAAAAAAAAGACAGAGAGAGAGAGAGAGAAGGAGCGCACATGGGAGACATTGTTGTGCAGCTGAATGCGAGAGTCAGACTGGGAGCGACAGAAAGGGCAGTGCAGCAGGGATGACAAAGGGACTGAAAAGAGGAGAGGAGAGATGGAGGGATAATGGATGATAATGTGAGAAACAGGAGCCAGTGGAAGAGATTATCTGATCTGACTGCAGTCCATACAGAAAAACACACAGGAGAGGGATGATTTCAGTCTGCTCGGCTCCACAGCACTTTAAATTACAGCTAAAAAAAAAAAAAAACAACACACAGACTGAGTGAGAAGTCATTCTGTTGTCAACATGCTTTTAGTGGGAATAATCAGAAATGTCACAGCACACTGCATTTCACATGTTAAGCACCTTTATGTGGACACAGGGGAACACATGAAATCAAGCCGTCCTCATTGACATTAAAATGCAAGGTCTGAACTGCCCTCGTATAGTCCTTGAAGTGTTAACCGCAAGACGCTCATGACCAACCACTATGATCAGCTATAACACTACAATAAGTGATGATAGAGTTAATTTCAAAGGAATATAAATGCAGATGCGGAGAATTCCCTGGAGCAAAGCAGTGAACCACAAACAGGACATCTGTGAGAAGCATGTCCAACCTACAGGTGTCCCAGACAGCAAATTACACAGCTTGAAGCATCAGCTGCTAACATCTTGGTGCCAGATCCCACAGCACACCTCGGTAAGACTCAGGGCGAGGACAATAACACCATTTCCTTTAGCTTTAGCTTTAAACTCCGCACGGCTCTTGTCTTGAATATTCTCTCTTTCACTCACATCTCGTTAAATAAAGCTTAACTGATCAATGGCGATCATGGAGTCTTGACTGAGCAACAAGTCTCAGGTTCACGACTCGTGATAACTTGATTAGAGGAGATGACAGATTCCAGAACTTTTTTTTTTTTTTTTTTTTTGGGCCGACCACATTGCTGAGCCAAGCTGACCAGGGAGCATTTTGGGATACATGCCTCGGAGGTTGGCTAAAATAAGGACATCATATTTGGACCATGAGAACATTTTGTGTCCATTGCTGAGCGAGACAGAAACATACAGAGTGTAAATTGTCTGAGAAGGAATGTCTGTGTGTGTGTGGCCTGTATGTACGTCTCTCTTAATCCATATATAATGAGCGATACATATGATATTTCTTGGACTTTAGATGTGATGACAGAGGTGCTTTTCCATATAACCCTCCTGTCTTTCGGGCCTTTTCACAAATTGTCATTTTCTGTGCCCGTAATACTTTACCTCCAATGTGGCCGCTTGTCTTCTACCGTCATGTTCAGCCTCTTCGCCGCCGTTCCCTCCCACTCTTTCGCCGTACAATTTCAGGTCTCGTACGTGTTGACAGCCCCAATGAGGTGGTCCACTGGCAGACATCTGAAAAATGTACCTGTAATTACTGTTCCTCTTATAAATACATGCACATTAGTCGGAAAAAGTCTAATTCCACAGCAGAAACCTGGTGGTTAAAGTCTCATCACCGAGCCAGACCAAACATAGACAGTGTTGACATGAAAATAGCCAAATAGACATATCAAAACATGCATGATTGATTGTTAACTGTATGCATAGGTCATAGTGTGTGTTGCGTGTCTGTAATTGAAACCGAGAAAGCTTGTATGAGCTGATGTAATGTCCAGCCTTTCAACAACTGTCTCGCGGGGAAGGCTTGTAGTGTCAATTGTCACAAAACAAGTGAAAAGATGGCATCCCAGCGGAAACAAGTGTGTGTTTTCTGAGTGTTACAGTGAAACAGAGACTGAGGATATCATATTTAGTCTTTCAGGAAGAGCCATTGTCTCCAGGGAAGGTTTATATTGTCAACCCTGCCAAAATAACAGAATAGGGGACATCCCAGCGGAAGTGTATTTGTCAGTGTGTGCGCAAGAGCGGGGCTGTGTACAGTGTTTTGTTTATACAGTCACCTATAGACTGTTTTCTCACTGAGGTACATATGGATATTGTCTTGTAGATTTGTCAGTGAAGCCCAGTTACAACAATAAGCAGAGCAATCCATTTAACAAATGAAGACAAAACATGCTTAATTTTTTCAACATTTCTTCATTGTTCAAGATGGATGATTCATGTTTATGTTTTGAGTTGATGTAACACAATATCTATAAGGATTTTTTGTTGTTATTGTCGTACTAAGTGTGCTTATTTTGCAAGTCTGTCTGCTTATGTATCTCATCCAACTTTATAAAATCAGACCTTATCATTAAAAATAATACTAGAAAGCAATTTCAGAGCAAACATTTGCTATATTTTCATCAGATTCATCTGTTTTTTACTGCACTGTTATAAAAGGAAGGAACTGGGACAGCTGAGGTAGCCATAGAGACATAACATCGTAAAATACAGCTCATGATTATTGTTGCTTCTGACAAAAACAGAATTCTTGTGCTGGTCCATTTAATAAGTTAAGTGATCAAAACAACTCTCCAGCAACACCACTCTAATCTAAACACATGCATGTGAATGTATTTTGCACTGGTACAGCTGTTTGCTGTGTTAAAACAATTACTTTACCATCACATCATGGCTTTGGCATGTTGCATGAATAAAAGCTTCAAAGAGCTGTTTAAATTAGAACTGTTGTTTTTCAGTCAAATGGGGCCCTTGGAGCAAGACGAAAATGCTTGCTGAAGCTTTGAGGTATGCAACGTCTCCTCTGTCTGACAATGGAGCCTGAGGAGCAGCAAGCCGTTTTAATTGCCTAGAGCACTCAGTCTGCGCTTCAACACTTTAGACGGCCATATCCACCATTTCAGTCTCATTCACTCTTTTCCTGGTCGCTTCTTTTTTCCCCTCTCTCTAATTCTTTGGCTTTTAGGCCTTTATCCCATTCAGCCTCCCCTGTGAAACCTGCTAACTAATTCATCTCCAGACAAATTGCCAATCAGCCGCGGACAAAGAGAAGAGGAGAAAAGAGGCTGGTCCTGAATAGAGCCGATCGCTGTTTTACTAAACTCTCCTTGGAAGGACGTGGGGGAGCGCGGAGTGTGTTCAGATGTGTGTGTGTGTGTGTGTGTGTGGGAGGCGGCGGGACGTGTAGATCTTTGCAGTGCGGGGTTATTTGCGGGTGTCAGCGGGGGGTGTGCGTATGTGTGTGTGTTTGTTCATTAGGGCGCTGCGTGTCCTCGTCACCCCCTCCCGCCGGGGTTCACCACTTTCTGTATGCAGAGGTTAACGACCTCGCCGTCCAATCACATTCTCCTGTCGGGGCCCCGTCGCCAACAGCAACAGGTGGTCCGACCAATTGGTGTCCTGCAGAGCGGAAAAGTAGAGGGAGAAAGGGATGGGAGGATGAAGGATGGAGATTGGGTGAATGGATCATGAAAGAACAGCCAGATTAATCTAAATTATTTACTGCGATGTTATCCACTGGTCCGTCTTCCTAAATAATCTAAAACTATGACCATAAACCTGACTTTGCCCATATTGGGTTATTTTTATACAATGATCCTCTGATATACAGCCTATTAAATTAAATCACTGCTTATGTTACAGCTGTTCAACCCAAGTAGTCTGAACAACAGCCCGAATCCCTCATGTTTTATTGTCTGACTATTACTGACTAATGGCTTGTGATGCATGGCCTACCAGATTTGTCCCATCTACTGAACACTTGATTGAATTTGAACTGCCAGGAAAGCACTAAAAATTGCTAAACTAAGACATTTTCCAGCCCAGACTGTCCCGGTTGGCTCCCGAACAACAAATGAGCTGAAGCTGGGGTACACGTTGTCCTCTGGTGTCCTAGTACAGTTGAACACTCAATCACACAATCAGCCAAAGTCAGGCCCACTCGGCTGGTCACCTGGAGAGAAATGGAGTCCCTGCATGACTATGACTTAAACAGACAAGGCACATGGATAACATTTTACCAATCGAGACAGTTTGATGAGGCCGGTTTTATTTAAAACAAAAAGATACTGACGTGCTTTGACACAGGTTTAATTTTGTGAACTTGTACAAACAGAATATTCATTGATTGATTAAGAAACTTCATTGGATCATACACTCATCTGGCAGTTACTGATCATAGTGATCCCCGTCTCTTCCTCTGTTATCTTCCAATCAAACTGTAGGTCTCTTTAACTCCACCAATTAAGCAGTTAAAGCACTCCTAAAAAGAAGAAGGGAAGGCGTAAAGAGAAAAGTAGCATTAGTCTGGGCCCAGTGGCTCTGTCTCGTTAGACAGGGAGCGACTCAGGGTTCAGCGCCCGTTTGATCATTAACTCACTGAGCCAGACAGGGCAATAAAACTTGGCACCCCTCGTCTTTTCACGTGTACTCATTCACTTTTATAGAGACTGTCATATTTGTGTGCCCTTGCCTTGTATTTGTTCTGTGGGTGAACCTGTGTCTGGCCTGTCTTCATTCTTAAACGGTGACCAAAAGGTGTACTGTTCAGATCAGCGTCAGGTTTCTGCTCGAGAACACAGCCAACCCCTCCTCTTCCCATACAGGCACAAGAGGGCTATAGGAGGAGGCAGGCTTAGGTATCACTAATACCAGTCCAGCATTGTGTTTAACACAACACATGTCCAAAGGGGAGGGGACGGGATTTGACATGGTTCTAAGTTACACGTGAATACACAAAAACAAGGAAGTGGCAAAAACAACATAAGGTTTACTCCAATACGGAATTTTAAGAGGTGTTCTGTTAAATATATTGGCCACAGGAATGAAAAACAAAGGGAAACAAAGATACAGAATGAGGAAGGAAAGAAAGACATGGGTCTTTTTCCTAAATGTGATTAAGTAGGAAACCAGGCAGACTAAATGTAGACCTGCTCCCACCATTAACCCCTACAAACTGTGAGTGTGCATGTGCATTACCCTCACAAGAACAAATGATATAGACATAGACATAGAGCCTTCTTTTCTCTAGCCATGGTGATCATATTGACATAGGCTTTTATCCTGGTTAAATAGTAGTAAGCTTGTTAACTCCAGCCCACAATAAATCAGGAAAAGATTTGTGTTAACTTATGGTGTGTCTCTAGCTTCTTGGTGATATACATATAGTAAAGTCATAATGGTTGTCTCAATACCAACAATGGCAACTCAATAATCCAAGCCCAAAATCTCTCAAAGAAAAGATTCTCAATGCCATTGTACTTGCTCAATAATTAAAGTGTTGGACCAAGTAAATAAAAATATACCCAGAAGCCCCGAAATTGTAAATGAGTATACCACTGAGGCAGCAATCAACAGACCCTAACTGTAGCCATCTTTGAGCTGCATTCCCCCAAAACTAATTTCCTCATTCTCCCAACCCCCACCCATCACCCCTTTACAGTTCGCTTCTGCCCAGTGCAGCTCGACTCCCCTATTTTAATCATTGGCTCAGTTTTCTTCCAAAATAATAAGCAGGCTAACACAGGGCCTTAAATGGTCATGACATCACTCATTTATCTTACGGACCTTTCTGTTTTAACAGCTCTGGCCAAGAATACATCTCAGCGCTGTCATAAATGTTCTTAAAAAAACACCGCTCCAGACGCTCTCGCACACAGTCTATCACGATCATTCACTGACTGTCAAAACAAACATCCCTCACACTGAGAAGGTCACACGGGTCACTGCCAGATTTAATGCTGGCGAAAAATCATTCTGTATATAGTACGTGACTACCTCAGCAACTTTTATTAGAAAGGGCAGCTTCAATGTAGCCAGCGTTTTATACAATTACAGTCGTCAGTCTTTCTCACGCACGAGATATTCTCTCTGTGAGCACGTTGTCCAAATCCTGTTGTGTTTATTAGCAGCTTTATGACTGACAAATTCTAAACTCCTAAATGAGACTGGAGGGGGGTTTCCTCAAATTTTGCTCAATGAGAATGCAGGAAGCCAGGCCTTTCCGTTACACACACGTACACACCCAACTGGGAAATAAGCGGCTCTGATGAATTCTTATAATCGCTCTTACACCACGACCGCTCTGCCTGCTTTTGCCATAACACCACACGTAATTCACACAAACACAGACTTATGCGTCACTTTTTGAGCATTCCTGCAGCCGGGCTGAATTCATTTGTCCGCAGTAAGAAAACGCAGAGCCACAGTAAAGCCGGTGATTAGTTAACAGTTTACACAGTGTGTATGTGGCGTGCGTGAGCTTGTAAAAGACGTGTGTGATAGTGTGTGTGTTGCTTATGTGTGTGTATTGGAGTGTTGGGGGGAAATGGGCTAATTTGTCTGTGTATCCTGACCATGTTCATACACGCTGCTGCCGCTGCTTTAATGAGGAACACATTTGGGCCCGTATTACTTCCACATGGACAGAAGCGGCGGTGCTGGGGGAGCAGTGGGGATTTTAGCAATACAAACAGGCCTTATTCAGACGTACACTGCTCTTTTTAACCTCGGGCCATTACACTTGATCTGTCGAAGGGTCCAAGAAACTCGTGGAGGAGATTAATCAAAGATGTAGGATCATAAATTAAGAAACAAGACAAAACATGGAGTTTGAAGTCCTGTTTCCTCTTAGGTTTGGGTCAGATTGGTGTCCCACACTTTGATTTGCATTTCTGTCGATTACAAAGGTACCTAGCATGCCAAAAATTCTACTTTCTGCAACCTCCCACAAGTACTAAACGTAAACACACTGAGTCTGACTGATATTGATTGATAGAGTATCAATCATCATCAGTCTTTGGGCAAAAACAAAGCTTGTCTTGTTTTTATGATAAACAGCCTAATGACAAGAACAAAGGCCACATCACATTTTAATTTTAATTAGAGGAGGCTGCTGCAAGATCGACATAATTCACTTTACTCTAAAATAAAGAAAACTGCTGCTGAGATCTTTGTTTCTTCTTATTTCAGGTTAAACTCACACTGACGATGCTTACCCAAGCATGTTTCACACCTTAAGCACTCCTTGTTTAACTAGTGTGAGTGTTCCCAATAGTGCTCAGGCACAGTTAGCTTGAGCAGCAGTTTTATGCACTCACAAACTCAATAAAATCCATCTTGTACTGCTCCAGGCATTGCTGCAACCCTCTGTAGGTTTTTAACAGTGGTGTGGCAGCACTGGCAGTTTGGCATGGACAGTACACTTCCTGGGTTTCCTGGTTGGAACTGATGGTCCCAGGCACAATACTCATTGTTGCAGTTGATTAATAATTTAATTTATATGTGATGTATATGACTGTTACTTTACACAATGCAGCAAATAAAAGCAAGCTCATATACATAACATTTCTTTCTCGTTGATGGGCTGTTCCTCACAACAAAAAGCACTCAAGAGTTTGCATCATTAGTTTCAACTCTCTCACCCCTACAGTCAATGTGAGGTATCATTCTCTGTGCTTTCCATTGCAAAGACAGACACCGTGCTTCTCATAACTGACAAAGGAACGCTTTAAGATAACGTAAAGCCAGGTCGGCATCATTGCTCAGGCCCAGGTCTGTTTGAGGCAATGTGAGTGGGAAAACTATACGCACAAATCAACTGGCCCTAGTGTGAGTGTAGTGCAGAAATCTGAGCAGCAACCTGAGCCAATATGTAATATACTGTACAAAGTAGGGTTTATTTAATTGCAAACTCACTTCACAAGTATGTCAGTCTGTCATCTAATTTCATGCCAACCTAAAGGTCGTAAACTACGGCTGTTGTCTGAATTCCTACCATACTGCCTTAAAGAATTCCAGCATCCCAGACAGATATTTATTCTGGCTGTTATACTCCTTCTCAGACCTAATTATTAGTAGAAAAGAAACTCTCTTAGAGGCAGAGTAAAGTCTGGGGGAGAAGCGTAGCCTGAGATCAGTGCAGAATAGTTGGAGTAGGTCATGGATCATTCTGATAGCTTACCAGCAGGCACACGTTGAACTGAAAAATGGGAAAATGTGGAAAATAAAACAAAAGCTAGAGGCTATCAATACAAGACAGTGATAACTCATCTAGTTGTAGCCCCAAGAATGGAAAGATCGAATGTAAGAAATTCAGAAAACAAATAATGTTATGGATCATTTCGTGACGGTAAAGTTTGCACAAGTTCAATCACCTCAGTCAAAAAGCAAAATGTGGGAAGTTGACAAGAATAAAAAAGACCTGGGGCTTTTTTTTATGTAAGGGAATGTGAAGAATCAAACCAGCGACATGTGAAATAGTGCAGACCCACACCTCGAGCCAGTTCGCTTCCCCGGGAGGAGATAGGAAAACACAGATAGGGAGGAGAGAGAAACGGCGCTGCTCGACTTCTCCAAAAGAGACGGAAAATCAAACAAGATAAATCACACGGGGACGCAAAGAATGAGGAGGAGAGAGGTGCAGCGAGCGCAGGGAGAAGTGAGCTGGGGGGTATAAATGAGAGGGAAAGAGGGGAGGGGGGTCATTAAAGAGCTCTAATGACCCGCTGATTGACGAGGGGCCCAAACTCTGACCCCACATTACTACAGAGCCTGAGAACCGGCACTGTGTTGGGAGAGAGTGTGTCTTCTGCTGAGGTGGGCATCTGTGGAGGGGCAACGGGGATGAATCTGTTCCTACACACATCATGATAAGATGTCCTGTTATTTTGAGTTATATGATCAGAAACTCAATGTATAAAGAGGTGCCTGGGGTCAGCTGACAGCTTTCAATATGCTGGGAATTGTACTTTTTATTGTCAATTTTTAAGAATCCTCTAAAAGGATATTTTTTATGACTTAGAGACTTATACAGATCCTATTGTCATTCAGTTTTACCTCAAGTCTACACAGAATTAAATTTTGTAGCACAATTATTTCATGGCTCAACATAGTATCATTATATACTACAGCAAACTAAATTAATCTCAAAGTATGTAAGTATTACCTGCCCATAATCATATCCCAGTGTACAGTGTACAGTATACAATATAGAGTATAATGTAGAGTACCCTATAGTGCATAATAGAGTCTGCAGCATTTAACAGTAGTGCAAATATAGTTTATAAATGGTTTATAAATGGTTGAAGGTAAATGCAGCAGAATATTGTTCAGTCAAAGAGTTCCAGTGTGTCTAGTGCAAATAATGAGTAGTTAGAAACAGTCCTGAAGGGAATCCAAAAGTGACAGACTGTCCTAGTGCAAAAAAAGTCTATGATATTACCTCAGTGTCCTGCCTAGAAGCACATTGGTCAGACAACGTGACAGAGGGCAGAACGCCAGACCAAGGAGCACAGTGTGTCTGCTCTATAGACTGCATAACAACTGAAACCAACCCCAAAGCCACAAACCTAAAAACCAATGGTGACTATGACTGACTAGGATTGTGTAGTGTCCTTAGTTAGACCCAGCACAGTTCACAGCTTGTGTAACATGATGAGAACATGCAGTTAAGCAACTACTTTGGTGATTTAGCAAGTTTATTTAGGAAGTGAAATTTGCTTCAGTCAGAAAAATCCAAGGCAACAAAAATCTCTGTTATTTGGGCTCTTGAGAGTCTCAAAGACCAGTATAATTCCCTCTCTCTTTTCACTTCTATACAAGTCAATGGCTTCTTGTGAGTAACTTGAGGACATCCATGCTTTGTCTTCTATCTTACACACAAAGCCACATCCACGTGCACACAGCAAATACGGAAGCAGCCAAACATTTGTAACCAGATGAAGACCAGATGAATGGGCTATGAGATACACATGTTCACACACAGCAGCTCTTCCTGCTCCGACAGCTCTGTTCCCTGTTCGGTTCAGCAGCAGGCGTCCTTGTGTCCTGTACAGTCACACGAGGAGACACAGTGGGAGAAGCAGCTCCGCTCCTTCATTACAGGCCTGTAAACTGTTCCTGGCTGCTTAGCGTGCAATAAAACGCTCCGGTTTTCCACTCACCCACCTTTTCTTATTCCTCTTTACGAGTAAACAAACAAAAGTGCTGTTGTTGACATACTGTATAATCATTTGCACTGCACCAGGAGATGCCACACGCATTCACAAGAAAACAAAAACATGGGAAATAAATCATGTCTGTTCTTTGTAACAACAAAATAGCTCATGTGAAAGTGTGGGTTTTCAAAAAGTGGTAGTGAATCCTAACAGGTTACTTTTACTCACAGAGGTTGCTTTTTTAAAAATTGATTCGGACTGGACTTGGACTCTTTTGATTTTATAACTGTTCCTTGGTATCTCTTTCAACATGGCATACACTTGTCTGGGTTTTGCTCTGACATGGTCTTGGTCTCGGTCTTGTCTTGGTCCCAAAGAAGCTAAGTCTTGTTTTTATATGGGTACACTCTGGTCTCAGTTATGACTTGGCTTCACTTTCACTTGGAGACGATAATTAGTCTTGCGTTGCCTCCAGCCCATTTCAAATATTCCTTTTGTGTTGGACAAGCAGTCTTATTTGATTCACATTAGCCTCATTTACATTGGAGCAAGTCAGGTCACTATAGGTATGTTTCTATTACAAAAAGGGGCCAAAAAGCAGTTACAAAAAGCATTCCTTCAAAGTATTACAGCTACTTTGGGGATGCTTTGGCCCATGGTCCAAAGTGATTGGTCTACTTTCAAAAAGGTGGAGCTAAACTCTGAGGGTGAGCTGTTGGATGACAGAAAACTTGAAGCGAAAGAAAAAATATTAAAAAAAACAAAAACAAAAAAACAGCCATATTTCAAGAAGAAAAGATAAATGTTGTACCTATTTTCTGCATAGCCTTTGTTTGCAATGGCTTTTTCTGGTTTTAGACAGTGTGGGGTGTCATTTAGCTCTCAATGCGTAAATTAATACTGTGGATTTATTGTCGACATTGCATTAAACATAGGCATTAAATAGTGAGTCCCTAAATTACAGCAAATTGGTGTAGCTCTATGAATTTAATCCGAATTTAAGCCAACCCATAATGTACCACTCAGTGGAAAAGAGGCTAAGATTGCTCAACTTTTTAGCCTTCAGTCTTTTCACTAAATACTCTGTTACTCTTTCTCAAGCAATGATTCATATGGTTTCTCCAAACTGAGAAGTATTTCTGCCTATGCCATTTTACAAAGTTGCTACTTCTTGTAAACTTTGGGTATATTGTGGGTAAACTACAAGCTTCCCGAGCACACACAGACAGACTGAAGCGATGCAGTTTGGCCAAAGAAACCAAGAGACACTGTGTAATTGATAGTAGTATATGGCCCTAGGCGCAGTATGACCTCATTGACTGCCTGGTTCCTCTCAGTTTTGCTGGATCAGGTTCGAATACACACTGAAGCGCACCGTCCCACTGCATCTTTCAGCTGCTTAAGAAAGCCTTTTTCCAAAGCTCAGACAAACCACAGACTAATTTGGGAGTACAATGCCGTGGCTGTTGACACATAAATACACACACGCTTGGAGAAAAGAAAAAACATGCACGCACGCTTACTGCGGAGACACAGACCTAAGTGCAGCCGATAACATCTTAAAACAACTGTTACTTGTGGTGTGTGCTGTGGGATAAGGGCTGAGAAGTGATGACTCTTACCTCAAACAAATGAGGGGAAACGGATCGGGATGTTGCACGCAGGCGAAAGGGATCTAGACGAGGATAGTATAAAAGTTCAGTAACAACACACAAAAGAATATATATTTCCTTTATTTTACCAGGTAAGATACTCGTTGAGATTAGAAATCACAGTATACTTTTCAAGACACAAACAGAGTGATGCAGAATTGTAGCCAAAGGTAGCCAGTCAAACCTGACTAAACTGTGCACAAGCAGATGGAGCTGAAGGAGCTGATGGAGCTGATGGAGTTGATGGGGCTGAAGGTGCTAGGTCTGGCACTCAGCTCCATTCTGTCAAATTTATGGACAAGTCACATGATCACAGCGGAACGTTCATGTTAAAAACCCATGCAATACAACCCAATCAAAGTGTTAGCTTGAATAATTTTCAAGTGGGCAGTGTAGGGGGGTACATTAGGTCGTTCTCACCACTGAGCTCCAAGAGACTGAGAAAGAAAGAACAGAGCATCATGTTTGGGACCATCTAATGAACAAGTGAATGGGTAACTGTAAAGTCATACATTTAGTAAGTCCACATAATATTGTAAAGTAACTAACATTGCAGCTTTTGGGCAGAGGATCGATAAAACTAGTGCTGATAAATATCATCCACGGATAACTAATACAACACCATTTCAAAAAAAGGAATCTAAAATCAGGCTAGAGACTACCAGACTGAAGTCAAACTCATAAACTATTAACACACCAAATAATTAATGGACCAGTAGGAACTACACTGTTAAAAACTCTTGCCCACGATGACTTCGTGTCCTGGTGTGGTTGTCAGAAGTAGAAGTATTTTCATTGAAGCAAGATGAACTTTTTTGGATTTGCATCGATAAATGAAGTCTCTTTGCAGAGCACTGCTGCAAACCCGTATGAGACTGTTATGCTTCAAAAGGATGCTTCTTCTTAACTTTTCATTGGATTATGATGTAAATGGCTAAGAATCTCCACAGAAATGTTGTGTTTTAATATGTATTTAATAAAAATGTGTGGAAAATTGTGTTGATTTGGTGAGAGGTAATGCATCTTAATACTCAAAGTTACAAAGTGGAGTGTCTGGTCAACTGGGCACACTGCACTGGATTTTCTCAAGAGTTGTAAGTTCACAAACTCACAGAAATCCATCTTGTTTCTGTCAAAGCCACAGCTACTTTAGACCAATAGTGTGGCAGCAAGTTTAGGTTTCACGACTAAGCAACATTGCATTGCTCTGATTGAGTAAAATTACCTTGTGATAGGTGGTTACCAGCAGGAGGTATCACCCAATCACATATGATGTACTCATCTGACAGGATGTGCCACTTGCTAAAGCTTTCTGTGGAAGTGCTCCCAGATTGTAAAAGAGTATCCAAGATAAGGGCACAGTGCATCCATAAAAGATGGATTATTCTTCTTTTTTCACGTGAGGGACTCATCAAAACTTTGACGCTTGTTAGTTCCCTGATTGAAAACGTAAAGAATGTAAATTTTGAATACCCAAAAAGGAGGTATATCATATCAGAATGAATGTGCCATTCTTGATTATAGAATCCAATGGTTGTTAATATGGAAAAAAAAATAGATAAATACACACTTACATGTAAGACTACAGTCCAAAGGGAGTCAGTGGAAAATGTAGAGAAAGAGACAGGAGCAGACATGAGACAAAAAGTCCAAACAAAAGAAAAAAGCATTGATTCAACTTTTGGTCAAAGCACAGCTGGTCATACAGTACATGTTTTCTCGGTGGGCACTGAGAAGGTAGGAGGCCGCCTGCCCTCCCCACTAATCACACTTAATGATTCAAATGGGCCCAAGACATACCTTTGAAATCAAATCCACTAACACACTCACGCAGAAAACCCACACAAAGACGCCCCACGGTCCGGACCTGAGCTGAGGAAGGAGGGGAGAGCGGAGGAAAGGAAAGAGGAGAGAAGGATGTAACCCAAGAAGTGTGACTTTGTCTTGTGGATGTTTCCAATCCATCAGCAGAGCTCTAACTAGCTCCACGCTGCTGCACTTAATTGCTTTTAATGACCTCATGGACTCATGAGCACACACACTTGTATGTAAGGGAAATTTTGAGAAAAACTTCAAATCAAATGTCACATCAGAGTAAACTCCATTTGTGTTTTGGTGTGTACCCTACAGCAACAACTACAGGCTCCTATAGCGGCATTTCCTGAAACCTCCACGCAGCAAAACATATCCTCTTTCACCCCTTTGAAAACACACACACATTTAAACACTGTAGGCTTAGCTTTTGTAAGCTTCAAAGAAATTCACAGAAGGATAAAATAAAGCTTGATTTTCCATTTTTCAAAGCATTATTGTCTCAGTACAGAAGCAGCATTATTGTGTGGTAAAGGGTTTCCATGAGCTGACATCGCAGGATTAGACTCTGTAAATCTCGCACAGATTTGGACACAGGAGTAAATTAGTGGGTCAAACATTTCTACATAGTTTGCTGCTTTAGTAAAATGGACTTAGATAAATAAATGCAATTAGTCTTTACCATTATGTACACAAAATAAAAAGTGACTAACTGTTGCCGCTTGAAATGCAATGAAAAAAAATTACCATAAAGAAACTTTTGCAAAAGTCTAAAGAAAAACTTTTTCTATCCCGTAAAAAGAATTAGTCTGGTCCCTCTCGATCTGAGTTAGATTTTTAGGGGGCAGGACAAATGGATGCAGATTAAACCAATCCGAAAAATGAACAACCTGAAGTAAGCAATGTCAACAAGACGAGTTTCACAAAGTCTGGTCAGGCTAGACTAACAGCACAACTGACTTAGGACAGACAATGTATCATAATATTAGTGAAAATATAGTGGTCTATAGATTGACAAAAGTGGATTTTGTGCTGTAGTCTCATTTTAATGTATTTTTGTCATGTATAAGTGTCACATGCTTTCACTTTTTGCACACACGCCCCATGTCTATTTCAACAACAGCTGTTTTCCAGGGAAAAATGGCCTTTCAATATATCACAATATCTGTATAATGGTAATGTATCGCAAAAGAAAAAGAATGCAATAACAATACATACAACATGTTGTCCTTTACAATAATGGCATATTGTAGTAAAATAACACTTCTAGACTGACAAAAAGTCGGTTATTGTTTGAAAATAACTTGTTTCTTCAGATTCTTTGTACTTTGTGAAAGAGGTTCCTTTAAAAAGTCAGACCACTTGCAGGCCATCATGGGAACCACTGCTAATGGAACACACACTCACACATACAATTTTCCCAATCCTTGTGTTGAGTTGTGAATCACAGTCATTCAGCCAAATTGCAGTCAAACAAAATGGCTGCAGACTTGCTAAACGCAGTGCGGTCTGTGGTAGCGGTAGCACTCAGTAGGACAAACAAACACACACAACCACAACCACGGCCAGCGCTGGAGAGCACGCCCAGAGCGTGTCTCTGGATATTAATGCACAAATGACTATGTATGCATTCATAACCTCAAACAAATGCATAAGCACGTGCCAGTGTTTGTGCATGTACACAGCTAACAGGGCTGTTAGTCACACAGAGCCAAAACAACACTCCGCTGCCAGAATGGAGCGCAAAGAGAAAGACGAGATGGAAAATAATAGCTGTTCACAGTTTTAAAAAATAAACTATTCCAATAAATTGCATGCATCGCCATCAGCCTCCCCTTTTTTCTTGTTCCGAACTGCTTTTATAGGTGAAATTAGTCCGCCCCGAGCCCCTGACAGCGCAATAAAACATGCTGCCAGGTACATGTGCTTATAGTGAGCCTTGGAGAGTGTGAGAACAGAATAGAGGGAAAACAGACAGGGGGAGGATGTAGGAAAAAGGGGGAATAAAGAGGGCAGAAAATAGAAAGTTACATTTGCTAATGGGTGAGGCAGCTAATGGAAATACAGTGAAAAATGTCAAGTATGTAAAAGGGCTGTGAAAATGCTGCACCAAATAGAAAAACACACTAAAGAACTAGGCAAGACGTAGCAAGAAGACAGAACAGAAATGACTTTTACATCTGTGGTCAGAAATCCCTCCGGACCTTCACGCGCTCACACACACACACACACACACACAAAAAAAATCTTCCTCATCCGTCTACTGAGAATTTTTCAGACATACAACTTTACATCCTGAAACTCAAGTATTTTCCCCTTTGGAGGGAAAAAATCTTGGGGGTTGTTGACAGCAGCCAGGAAAACAAGATGATGACTTGCCACTAGTGACCTCATCAAGGTCAGAGGTCATACACCCTGAGACATAAGCAGGAAAAAGAACTAATAGGGAGGATATAGCTCGGGGGAGGGGGAAAGGAAGACAAGGAAATATTAAATAATTCCTGACATGGGTTTGAATGTGTTCGCTTAATTTCAAAGAACTGAGATTTTTTTGATCTAATATATCACTGTGCAGTGGCAATAAGGATGTTAGTTAACTCAGTATGTTAGGTTGGTTTTATTGTGAAAAGTAGGTCAATCTCAAAAATGTCAACACTTCCACTTTAAATGTGATTTTATTGTTTTTACCCTGGGAACAAAATTTATCTGATCGTTTTAATCAGATTACATCATCACATGACAATGTGAACAACTAAAACCACAAGACCTGGTCTCTTTCAAAATATACTCCTGAGACTGTTCCTATTTTTTGTAACCTATTGTGAACAATGCTAAGTGGGGTCACATGAGCTTCTAAACAGAAGGATTTGATATGTAACCTACTGAGGTCAGGACTGAAATCATACCTAGTGCTCATTAAAAACAGTTTAAGTTAAGCCACTAAAAACAGTTTCTATTGGATGTCTGATTTAGAACATGACAACAATTGGTTAAAAATGAGGAATGTGTTACGTTAAATGTAGTGGATCGGCATCTAATAAATCTGGTCTAAATTACTCCATGCTCCATGCATGAGCTCTGTAAAATCTCAATCCACCCAAAGCTCCTTTGCACCTGTGAATGGTCCTATGAGAACATTAGTTATGTTTAATATACCGCGCTATACATTCTTTTCTGTGAGAAATGTCAAAGAGCAACAATTCGACATCATTTTGCTGTGAGCATAAGATTTTTAGAAAAGTGTTCTACTGTGGAGATTTTGAAAGACCAAAAGACCAATGAGCTCAATGGTAGAAATTCTTGGATCTTGCCAGAAACTACACGCCAAATGAAAAACTAGAAACATAAGACTTGCTGGCATCTCTAGAGCAGTTAGTTCTAGTAAAAGAAAACAATTATTGCAAAGTGACAATGAGCTTCAAAGTGGCGTGTAAATGGTAGCACAGAGTGTCACATCATCAGCGTCACATCATCATCATCAACCCGCCCCTCCCAGCCTTGTGAATACACAGCCCTATCTCTGCTGCCGTCAAACAGACAGACAGGGACAAGTGTAATTGTGGCTTGCGGTTTGGCTGTGCATTCAAACGGAAAAGCAGCTTGTCCACGTCTCTGTCTGTGTGGCAGCGAAGTCCATTTGTCTTGCAGTCTCTGTGCCTTTGAGTGCGCCTGAGAACGAGAGAGACGGAGGCACAATGATCCCGTGCGCACGTACATTATGTCTGTCAGCCGCTGCCTGTGGTCGAGCCGGTAGTCGTGAGACAGAGGTCGGGCGCAGGGGGCACACGAACGAGCACGCAAACACACACGAGTGGGACCACAATTGGGCCGAGAGGAGCTGGTATGGTGAGAATGCTCCGGCGGGCGCCCACTGCTACGACAGACGTGAATAAGCCGTTTGTAGAAAGCATTTTCCCAGGCGCACACACACCACATGTCGGATGACGTGACTGTATGCCCACATCGGGTATCAAAACTAAACACCCACATCAGCTTAAACTTTACACACGGCCGCTCGGGCAGGCATATCGACCAGAAAAAGAAAAGAGACGCATGTGCCAATCGGAATAGCTGCAGTTAAAACCTGTCTGTGTCTGAAGAGTGAAATTCCTCTTACTGTGAATAATCCTGGTGTCCATGCCAACCACTGAAGACCTCAGCTAATGTGGTGATGACTGACAAAACACACTCTGATGTTGGAGGATTGCTCTGAGATAGTTGGCAGTATGTAGAATATCAAATATGCCTCTTTTTGTGATTAAATATTGAGATAGAAAAGCTGCACAAAACTGTGACTATCATAAAAGTATGTCATTTAAAAGTGCGTCTACAATATCTACTAACTTCTAAATATCTTATCACATTTCCTGGGTTTATTTGTGAAAGGTTTTGGTGCTTTCTAATGACGTTATTCCTGTCCGGACGGCCTGAATGGGAGGTAAAACAACAGGAATTAGTCGCTTGAAGTGTTTGTGTATGTAAGAGTGTGTAGGTCCAACTGTGTGGTTTGATATATTTGTCGTGAATTAAAAAAACAAAAAAGCCATGGCCCTCCTCCACCTCCTCGCCCTGCTCTCTTTGTTTACACTTCATTTCAATTGTTTTATGAAAACACTGCACATTCGACACCTCAGCATTAGAGATGTGAAAATTTACCAGCTTTCTAGTTCGCATCAACAAGTACCACACTGGATAGAATACTGTATTTTCAACCACCATTACTGCCATCGCTGACATATATTGCAGAAAGGCTATAAATTACCCCATACTAAGATGTGTCCGTGTAGCCACTGTGTATTCCCACGCCAAGGCCAGTGTTTACCCTTCCTCTGGAGACACGAGGTCTATTTCAGGGAGTGGAGCGACAAGATGGAGAAGAGACAGGTGCCAAGGAAGTCAACGCAGAGGTCTATGAATAACAAACTGCAGGAGAAGTGAGAATGGAGTGTTAGCAGTGGAGTACTATAGAGCTCCTAACCAGAAAACCTATTGTTCTTTTAAGACTCCGTGAAGGTCGGAGCTATACCATTCAGTCAAATCACATAAATAAAATTGACAAACTTCTTCAGGGCTTTTCCCATCCTTTCTCTTTTCATATTTATGTACGTCAAGTTGTCACTCCCTCTTCCCTCTCTACATCTCTCTCAGAAAAACAGTGCACCCCCTCCCATCCCTCTGCACTGTAAATCATTCTCTCCTGGCTCATTCTTTCAGACGCTCGTTGCCTACATGCACAGCTGCGAGCTGGATACCCGCCCTTCACCGTTTCAGCAGGGTTTGACAGAACATTTCCTCAGCATCAACACACACACATTTCATACTTTTCCACCTCCCGAGAAAATCTCCCTTGCCGTTGCTTTCTCAATCCGTTTTGGTAGGACTGAAGGGGGACGTCCTGCCCCACACGCACACATGCTCTAAATACTCATCTGATGTGTCACAGTGATCCTGCAGAATCCTTGGAAGAATTACGTTCCAAGGACAAAGTCAAGCTAAAGTGTTTCCCAGAACTTGTCTGTCAAAGAGCGCTCCTGCTTGTCAATTATGCATGCTTTTTGCACTTGAAAAGAATTCTTGGCTCAGTATGGAGGAAAAAACATTCAGTCAAATATGAATGACAAATATTTCTACACTGAATTACCATTGTGAGGACATTTCCTGTTGAACACATTATTATTTTAAACAGGCATTTGTCAAATTTGCAATATCTGCAGTGGAGGAAATACAAATCACTGTAGTGACAAATGCATTGATGACTAAGAAGACAAGAATATGCACAAAATACTGCACATACATATAGCATTTGTGTACTCCCGCCCACACGCAAATGCACAGGACAGCAGATAAATCAGTCTGTGAGCAGGGTTACAGAGATCCGTATTATGTGGTAACTTAGTTACGGCACATTAATAAAACTCATCCCAGTCACCAGTCAGAGGGGAGCACAAACAGCTGTGTCTGCAGAAGGTCAGGAGGAGGAGAACTACTGCTCTGTGTGCACAGAGCCTTGTGTATGTGCAGCCTTTTAATTGAGTTTTACAAGACTGATCCCCTTTAAGACTAGAAAAACAGGCAGAAAAACAAGTCAGTAGCACTAGAAAGTAATTTATAACATAGTCCTGATGAGTTGTAAATAGTTAACCTTGGTGGTCATTTGGATTTTTTTAACATCTGTTGATCTTTGCTGTCATTACAGTTCCATAATCACAGGAAGCCCTCTTCAGCTGTTGCAGGATGAGCAGAAGATGGTTTTATTTTGGTATTTTAATTTTACAGGCCAAATATTCACCCACACAGGCCTCATACGGCATTGGGACACTTTGGGGAGAACATTTCCGTCCACTTCCCAACTGGACCGCCACCACCTGCTCATCAGATTTCTGGGAAAAGTTCATGAGATGCCCTAGGCTGTGAGAGAGGAGTCTGCTGTTACAGACGAGCAGGGTTACAGGGGTTAAATCTCCAACAAGAGCCCGATTTACAGCCATGGACAGGAGCCATCTATCAGCACTCTGCTGCCTGTCACCAAACGGGACAGCGAGACACAGCCGCCTCAGGCCAAAGACACCACTTGAACTGAAAATATATGAAGATGGATAGACAGTCTGCTGGTAGTGTTAGTCCAAAATAAAGCCTGCATAGTGATGGTTGCGCCGCCATGTTGAAATGAAGTGATTTAAATGACATCGTTTAAATACTCACAACTTACTTTTCATACTTTTAAAGACGTTATTAAAGTGCATAAGTGGGATGCAACCACAAATAAAATGAAATAGTGACTCCAGATGACTTTTATTGTGGTTATTCTGATCTAATAGTTTGTGGTTATGGGTGATGACACAAAACACAAGCACAACTGGGACTGGCAGGGCTAAATGTAAGCCACCCTGCCATGTGCAGTATTTGGGGCATAACACGGAGCACAATGTCACGCGGTGTTTATAGGCAATAATGTCCACAAACTAAAAAAGAAAGGGGATGATATATTATTAAAAGTTCCTCTTAAGTGTGTTGCCTTCAATCGCACAGCCTCTAGCATCCTAGGTAAGTGAATATCTTATTTCCATGTGACGGTCATTATCATGGGTGTTGTGAATTGTGAAACACCCGATAATGTAGTGAACAAATCCAATCCTCAGAACCAAACACCTGCAGCAAAACCACTACATGGAATACATTTGTGGAAGTAAAACCATGGACCACCAGAAACGAACTTGTATGTGGACCATTTTGAAGTTATGCACACTCACACCATTCCAAGGAGTTGGCAAGCCTATTAATACCACACTTCAAGGAGCGAGGGATTAGGCATCGAGCCATAAGATGCTATCTGGTGACCGATACACACTTGTGTGTCTCTTTCTGTCCTCGAGGTACTGCCTTTCACTCTGCCTGCCAAGCTGAAAGGTTAGAATGGTTACGTTCCCACAGTAGGACCAAGTTAGCCCTAACAGGACAGCGGCCAAGCCAACATGTTTATGTGTTTATTTGGGACGGCGGCAGTGCAGAGTGGAGTGTAGGGAAGCATGTTTTCAAAGGACACCTATGTAGACCCACTGAAGTCTACTTTTTAATAAAATGACATTGTTTTCCTGGAAATCTTGATGTGTCCTGTTCCAAGACACATTTTGTCCACAGTACTGGTAAATAACTGTCCACTGTAAAGATGAGATAACAGACAAAATGCTCATTGTTATGGTCATTCCTTTGTGGTATGTACAATTGGTCACAGTTTTGTTGTATTTAGTGTGAATAAAAAGGGTGCCAGTGGAGCTTGGTGTTGACTGGGGAAGTGAAGACTGCAGAGAGTTTTGATCACAGGCCAGGGCACATGTCTTTCCAAATAAAGAGCTCTTAAGCATTAAACCATCAAAATGTTAGTAAGGGTGGGCAATTTGGAAAGGCAAAACCACACCACCGAGTCCGTTCTGTTCGAAAAAAAAAAAAAAAAAAAGAATCACATGAATGTTGTGTGGGAGGAAAGTCTGTGGCATAGATAATTAGAAAGCCATGACTATTTTTGCTCGGCCTACAGCAGCGCAAATCAGTCTTAGTGGGGAGCAGAGCTGTCTTTGACTTCACGCCAACGTTCGTCTATTCAGGAGGAGACTAAATTAATAATGTCATCTGCCTGTAACGCTATATTTCGGTGCCGCTTTAAGCCCAATTAGACAAACATTAGCCCCTAAGGTTGCATCATGACTACAGAAATATGTAGAACTGATAGGGAATGTTGCGAAACACTCTACGCATCAGTTTATCAGCGATATGTCAAGATTGCTACCATCACTGACATGCACAACACAGACTCCGAAGCACTCCTCTCGGCATACCACTATCCAAATCACATTTTAAACTCAAGATTTTGGCAGGACACAAGCTCTCCACAAGCCGCTTGTCTTGCCATCAATTTCCCAATCAACATCAGTGTTTGTGCTATGCTTGTACCAAAGTGAATGTTGGCAGCTTGGGTTCCTCCTGCAGCTGATTGTCAGCGTGGACACAAATACTGGATAGCGATGCATAAATCAACCGGGAACGTGTCGAATGTAACAAAACAATGTAGGATGTAAAAGCTGGTATTTGACGCTAAACCTCTTGAGACGTCTGTCATAACATGCATAATTGATCTGTTTAAACTTCTCTCTCTTGTTTGCTTACCACTCACTGGTTAATTGGGGCTGTAAATATTCATTGGAACCCCATGTTAAGTCAATTGCTATGTTTATCTCAACGGTTATACGGCTCAGTGGTCATTATACAGTCAGTGTGATGGTCATTAGTCCGTCAATTCCGACACGTTGTGTGCTCACCGCTGCTATTCACACTCTGCTGTCAAAGTAAACAGAGAGAACGTGCTCGGATCTCTGTAATGTTATGCACTACTGCCAACTTCTCACAGACCCTCAAGACTTTTACTGTCTCGAGCCATTTCATTAACTGAGCTGGTCATTTGACTGAAGGGTTTAAATTACAGTGCTTCTGAAGTCGATCTCACTTTTGCTTACGTTTCAAGCTCCCATCTCTTCATCCCCGTCTTAACACACACACACACCACCCCTGATAAGCATCAGCTCCGGGGCACACTCTATTGTTTCAGCTCAGTGCTAATTACTCTGGGCCCTGACCCTGGGTTCAGCCAAAGAGCAGTGGAGAGGAGGAAGACGGGCGTGTGTGTGTGTGTGTGTGGAGTATGTGTGTTTGGGGGATGGGCTGGACGGGGTGGGAGAGGTCACTGCTGCTGCCAATCAATTGTCACAGTGGATTTAGCGAAACATCACAGTATAAGCCAGGAGGGAAAGCACTGCCACACAATGAGGTAAGACAAACACGGCAGGTTTGTTTAATCTTAACCTTGCATGTGGGACAGGTGAGGTAATACAAACTAAATGAGAATTCACAAAAGCTGTTTATCTTATGCCTCGTGATCAGAAAAGTGGACTTTATATGAAATAACGGGCACAGAGCGGCATGTGTTCGGGCAAAAAATGTCCTGCTAGATGTTTAATCTAATCACAACACAAACTTTAACAGCTCCTGTGTAACTTAAAAAGTGTTCAATTTCTTCCTTGTGGGAGCTGTGGCATATTTTAAAGGGTGGTTTGCGGTGCCTGTTCTGCTCTTAGGACAAATTCAATTACACCTAGCAGCTGCTCAAACAGTCTGGGAAAAGTAGCCTAAATACCTCAAACGTTTCCAACAAATGTGAGCACTTTCTTTTTCTAAAATAACCAACACACCACTCTTCACTGCAAGTTTCATGCTGCAAAAGAGAAGTCCTCTCCTGGGGTGCCACAGTCAAACAATACCTGTCCACTATGTGCACTCATTGCAATGCAAAACAGTTTTCCAATGCTCCGGCATCACTTAAGGCCCTACTTTCAATTACAATGTCATGAGCACTTAGAGCTGACGGGCCTTTAGAGAAGGGGAGTGGAACCTGTGGTGAACTTCTAGACAGCCTTAAGAGACCACTTGGGATTTCAATATAAAATTAGAACACGTGGGAACAAAATCTCAACGATAAAAGCATATGCAAGCCACGTAAGGTGATGTGACGCAGCCTCGGACAGTGCTAGAATTAAAAGGCCAGGAGTAACACTATTCGGGAGTGTAATTGATACTTGGTAAAATATACTAAATGTATAAGAAAAATGCTCAAGAACCTGAGAAAAGGGAGAGATGAGGGAGATATAGCCTACTGCGCTTACAAGAGGAGAGGGGAGTAGATGTCCCGCCTCCTGGCCAGGGGTTGGTCGGGGAAACCCAACTCCCGCGCACGGATTGGCCGGCTTTCCTCCGGACGGGCAAAAATACTCTCTCCTCACAGACACAATAAAGTTTAGTGCTGGACGCTCGCAGGCAGTAGGCGCAAAGCTCACCGCTGGATCTCGTCTGTGGACTGTGCTCTTTTACGGAGCTAATCACGGGAACCAAGAGTGAACGTAAACGCACTGGACACTATTCAAACTGCACGTGAGATTAAAAGTGAATGGTTACTTTATTTGGGACCTGCCTTCTGGAATTGTTCTTTTACTGAATGGATCGGAGTGGGATACTATAGCGACAAGACGCACGGACTTTACGCACTGTGTTTGGACTCAACACGCGCTCCATCACCAGGGCGACCATAAGCGAACTTTGATTTTTTTTTTTTTTTTTTGGAGGGACATTTACTGCTAACACGTTGTTGCAGTAAGTAAACATGCCCGGGTTTAAAGTGTCGCTCACAGGGAGTGTCTTGCTCGTTTTGTCCGGGCTGCTCTGTCCGCTTCTCGGCGTGGTACGGGGCTTCGGGGACGATGTGGAGGAGATGACCTGCGACCCCATCCGGATCAGCATGTGCCAGGGTCTGGGCTACAACGTCACGAAGATGCCCAACCTGGTCGGCAACGTGCTCCAGTCGGACGCCGAACTGCAGCTGACCACGTTCACGCCGCTCATACAGTACGGCTGCTCCAGTCAACTCAAGGTAGCGTCTTTACCACAAAGTAGACCGTGTGTTATTAAAAGCGCACGCACGTCACTCGCACACACTCAGGAACTTGATCCTGGACTCAAAAGGCAGGGATAAGTCGAGGTAGACTGCTATATTTGAGCGGGTGCGTGCGGCTGCGAGCGGAGCACATGACAGGGAGCTACCAGCAATAGTTGACTACTGAAGGCTGCTCAGACTGATGGTGCCAGTGATAACACAAGCATGAAGCCTCACTCCCATACCATTAAAACACTATTAATGGAGGGCTCCAGTCCCTCGTTTCTTCCCGTTGTGTCCGTGTGCTCATTTCAATGAAAAGCCTCCCTCTGTATCTCTGTATGTTGACATTCTGAGTTCATGCCCCACACAGCAACAGCTGAGTCTTCAGCCCCATCGTACTGTACTGTCCTAACAATGGTGCCCTCAGTGCGCAAAGACAAATGCTGCTTGTTTGCCTCATGAACCATGTAAGAAAAATTAGATCATGTCTCAGATTCTATTAGTGGAATGACACAACACGTAACATTTTGTATTTGGATGTCTGCATCTTTAAAATCTGCACTGAAATGATAACTTCTGGAAGTTGCATTGTCTCAGGACAAGCAGCAACTGCAGTAGAAACTAAACTGCTCCACTCCAGCTGAAAGTTGTCCTGTAAGATTAGCTGACATCCCCCTCCTGTCTCGTTCTCACACACACACATAGGCACACATGCTAAAGAGGGAGGAAAGGGAAAAGGGAAACTATATCCCCTAACATTTGCTCTAATGGGAGGCTTCCTGACTGGTAACCGGAGCAGCTTTTAGCAGCGAAGTGACAGCACTCAGATTACCAACGGTCTCACAAAATACTCCGAATGTGCTACATTACTCACTGCAGGGGTATGCTTCACTAACAGTGGAAAATATAGTCTTTCCATACACACAATAAATGCTTGTGAATTCTAAGTTGTGTATTGACATGGTTTAAATTTTACCTAATATAGTTCGATCAGAACAACTGGGATTCATGTGGTGTGGTTTGGAAACAAAGATTCTCTGTAGCTAGAAACTCAATACTGTCTACATGGGGTAGGTCTGCTCCATTTGTAGAGATAAAGTCATGCTACAATCAGATAGTGATCACAGAACAGTGCAACAAATTGAGCCTCAATGTTTCCTGAGTTTAACGTCCCACTTTGCTAAGTTACCACTCACTAAGGAGTGTTTTGTTTGGTACTTTAGTGATTCATTAAGAAAAGTATCCATGTTCCTTTGCTTCCTACGCTATCACACACAACTGTTTACTTTGCTAATAAACTACTCAGAAGTAAGCCATGTATAGTATTTTCCAGTATATTTATTTCTTAACCTTGACACCCTCCTTGGATTCATGTTTCCTTTAGGCCCTGATCTTCTAAATCACTGGTTTAATGCTCTAAGCCAAAAGCATTTTGTTCTGGACTAATAAATATTTGGGGATTTTAAAGTTAAATTTGGCTGCAAATGTTTTAATCTTACAGGTTTTACATGTCCAAGCTTCTTTCAGCAGAATGTTTATTTCATTTACCTGAACGTACCTCAGAGATACTCTATTGAGACTGTGTATTTTCATATTATGAGCCTGGCTCAATGTACACTTCACACTGATTCAACTGTAAAAGCATAAAATTGGTGAAAATTGCCTTGTATATCTCCACATATTGCAGAAAGCACATCTCCAGCGCACAAGTCAAACATATTTCTAACACATTTTCTATCTTTTCTTTAGTTTTTCCTGTGCTCAGTCTATGTGCCAATGTGCACAGACAAGGTCCCAATCCCCATTGGTCCATGTGGCAGTATGTGTCTCTCTGTAAAGAGGAAGTGTCTCCCTGTGCTGCATGAGTTTGGCTTCATTTGGCCCGAGGTGAGAATGTAACTAGTGTCATACTTTTGGAAACATACTGTAATCTGCACCATTTGGAGTCTAATGGAACCATCAATATCTTCTGTTCCTCAGGTGCTCAACTGCAGCCTCTTCCCACCCCAGAATGACCACAACCACATGTGTATGGAGGGTCCAGGAGATGAGGACACTCCCTATCATCCTGTACGCCATCCTCCTCACCAGGAGGAGTGCCAGGCGCTGGGATCCCTCCCTGATCAGTACACCTGGCTCAAACAGACCGACAGCTGTGCTCTGCAGTGTGGCTATGACAGTGGTCTGTATCGTCGAGGGGCCAAAGTCTTTACAGATGCGTGGATGGCAGTGTGGGCAGTGCTGTGCTTCCTCTCCACCACTCTGACAGTCCTGACCTTTCTGCTGGACTCACAGCGCTTCTCCTATCCTGAAAGGCCCATCATCTTCTTGTCCATGTGCTGTAATCTTTACAGTGTGGCATATTTGGTATGAAAAGTGATTACTGATTTTAATTATAGCGGCACATGGTTACTATAATCCTTATTCCTCTTTAATAGATGAATTCATTTGCCCTCCTTATTTCTTCTATCCAGGTACGACTGACTCTGGGGAGAGAGCGTGTCTCTTGTGACCTTGATGCTGCAGCTGTACCGATTTTGGTGCAAGAAGGGTTAAAGAGCACTGGTTGTGCTATAGTCTTTCTCCTGCTCTATTTCTTTGGCATGGCCTCCTCACTTTGGTGAGTACAAATGCACACACACAAGTTTTATATTGTACACTGGCTCATTTTTGTCATCAGCTCTGAACGCATGTTGGTGGAAAAAAAGCAACACAAGGCCTGCATCCTGTTTTCTTCAAACGTTCTGTCTCTTAAAACCTTCACGGGATGGATTTATTTCCACAAAGACAGACTTTGTAAAACCTTAGACATACTTTGTTGTGTAGATCAGACCCAGTGGAAACATAATTCTGTCTCTGCACTTTCCTTTTCACTTGGCCCTTGATTTCCTGTTTGTCTTCCTTTCTCCCCATTAGACAAGTCCAAGGCTAGAGGGCACTTTTCATGCATTAAACTTGACTGCAGCACTGTTCTCTGTGAGATACGTCTGCCTCATGTCACTGTTTTGGCATTCTGCAGGTGGGTGATCCTGACCCTGACATGGTTCTTGGCTGCTGGACTGAAGTGGGGACATGAGGCTATTGAAATGCACAGCTCTTACTTTCATATAGCAGCCTGGGCCATTCCAGCTGTTAAAACCATTGTGATCCTCATAATGAGACTAGTGGATGCAGATGATCTCACCGGTCTCTGTTACGTTGGCAACCAGCAGCAGGAGGCGCTCACAGGATTTGTTGTTGCACCACTGGCTACATATCTTCTCATAGGTAATTCATGCTGATTTTTTATTTGGGTTTTAATAATTTAATATAGTATGTATGGTATTAAATGGTGTTTCTCTCTTTAGGAACATTGTTTATCTGTGCTGGACTGGTGGCCCTTTTTAAGATCCGATCCAATCTGCAAAAGGACGGTGCCAAGACGGACAAGCTGGAACGTCTAATGGTGAAGATTGGAGTCTTCTCTGTTCTCTACACTGTCCCGGCGTCCACTGTCATTGGCTGTTATCTCTACCAGCTCTCTCACTGGAGTGAATTTAGAGCCAGCCCGAGGGACTCATACATTGCTTCAGAGATGCTTCGGATCTTCATGTCACTTCTAGTTGGCATCACTTCAGGCATGTGGATCTGGTCAGCAAAGACTCTGCACACCTGGCAGCGCTGCTCCACGCGGCTGCTCAGGGACAGCAGGGGCACCAGAGGGGGGAAACGGGCGCCAGGAGAGGGCTGGATCAAACCAGGCAAAGGAAACGAGACCGTGGTATGAGAACAACACGGACTGGAAAAGAACATTTGACCTGCTTCGTTGCCACCAACAGAAACTTGTGATGCCACAAACTGGTGTGCACAAACTATAAGGACGGGAGATAATGGAAACATGGCAGGAGTTTCTAAAAGAAGCCACTGGATGTAATGGCATCAAAAAGCCTATTGAGAGTCCATAAGCAGACCTTTCAATACATCCTCACCCTCTAACAGTGGTTTACCAACGCCTGTGGGTTAATAAGGAATGAAGGGGACAACAGAGCCTCTAGCCCTGACATACAGTCAGAGAGAGGAAGAAGGAAGGAGTACAGTAGATGGAGAGATGGATAGGCCGAAAAGGAAGTATCAAAATACAGACACAGCTGCAGACAAAGCTACGTAGCACCGTGTCTACCTCCGTCTGTCTGTCCTCCACAGGCCTCAGCAGAAGAGACTCAATCTGCTGAACTCAGAGACCACTATGAGGGTCTTGTAAAGTTTTGAATTTTACACTGGAAGGGCCCTGGTGCAGATATTGTGCAGAGGCAGGCTGACATTTCCCCATATCGTTTGTCAACTAGTCCCTATAGGCTATTTAGAGCACATGGGAAGATTCCAGAGTAAGAATTAGAAAACTTATAAAAAGACATGGAAATAATGTTTTGTGTCTACAGTGTGTTTGCATCTGTAGACATTAAGCTCTGTAGAGAATCTCAGTTGATTTTTGGGGCAATGCAACTGTTGGCTGAAAATAAGGCACTGTTAAGTTGAGCATATGAGGTGAATGTAGGTAAGTACTTATAGTACTTGAGTGTTTTCAGGGGATTTAAAGTGGTCCCCAATAAGGGTTGTCTAGCCAGTTTTCACACTGCTGTGTTGACTCCTATCCAGGACTATTATCATCCTCTGCAGGGCGGTGGTGAAGCCAGCAATATAGCTCACATTAGAGGGGTAACATTGAACTCAACCCTCATTTCTGAAGCTAATTCACTGTACAAGGAGCCAAATGTCACTGTACCCAAAAAAAACACAGGTGAGGTTTTTTTGAGGTCTTTTGTAGAGAGCCTGGTGGCTCACAACATGCTCTGGTGATATTTGTGATTCAGGAGGAGCTGTGCCTTACATTCAGATATAAATGTGAAAGCTTTAAGGCATCTGGGAAATGTAGGCATTTGTTTTTTACCTCAAAAGTTTCTAAGAATGTCCGATCATTTCCAGCGCTGTGTGCACTCCTTTAAGAAAGCCCGCCTAGTACTGTATATAGTCCTGAGTTGCCATGAAATCCAGGAAATGACATTATTCCCTTATCCCTCTTGTCAAAACACAGGCCCCAGGGCAAAATACGAATTAGAAGTTATTAGACAATCACAGACCAAAAGACATATTACACACATACATTTATGCACATAGTTTCTACATAGTGTTACACACAATGTATAAAGAGAGGATTCTACACAAGATCCCCATGAATGCCATTCACCAGATCTTATAACCCACTACAATCTCTAAACAAAGACCACTCTTCACCTTCCTGCAGTTTAATTATCAACTGTCTGTTTATCTGTCTATCTACTCTCAACTGCTGCATCATGGCTCATTTCCCAGACAATCAGGTTCCCCATCATAGTTATCATATCTCACACCTAATTCTGTATGCAATCCTGTGTAAAGTAAAATTGCCTGACAATCTAAAGTAGTAAAGCTCTCTGAATGAGTGTTTGAATGTACAATATGTGGTATTAGGTAGGTCAGTGGTCAGTAAACATATTAAACATAAAAAATATTTTAAAGCTGACTGCATTTGTCTGAATTTCCCATATTGAAATGTGAGCGTGGTTTCTGGTGAAACCATGATTGCAGTATGGCACACTTATTACATTTCCAATGTCAAACAAATGTTATGTTGAGTTAAAGAGAATTGAATTAAGAGTTCTGACCCAGTCCCCTCTGAGCTAATGCAGTTTGCCTTTAAAAGGGTCTTAATGCTTGGCCGCCTTGACTTGTATGATCCCACTGAGCTTCAGGTGACATTTCTAAACAATCACAGCTGAGTTGTGCCTTCAGACATACTGTGTGTGTGCCACTGCCTAATGAATATTGAGAACCACTGGTGAAAGTGATTTGAAATGCTTTTGAAAAGCCCATATGTGATGTTGGTGTTCCTTCACAAACACTGATCTTAACCTGTAAGGTTTAGACTTTTTAAACTCTAAATGTATCAGTGTAATATGAAGACTGCTAATTTATCATTGTACACACATTACAAAATTATTTTTAACTTGTTTGTTATTTAAAACATTTTTGTATAAAAAGAATGATGAATAAAACATTTTGGTTTGTCACTGAATTTTGTGTGTGTAGGTACATGTATCCATGTGATGTGAGTTCCTTTGTACAGCACCTGGTGATTTCATCTGGTGTAGCTGGTGGAACAATGCTGCCACCTGTTGTCCTATCAGACAATGAGGAAGGCTTTCTCAGACATGAGTGATTGTAAACATGTGCACATCCTTCAGTGCTGATCTAAACTCCAGCACTTCATCAACCACAGTCTAACTTTAAGTCAGAATCAGAAATGCTCCATAAGCACTAAATTGTTTAGAATCCAGAGTGGAAACAGTCTTTACACTGTGTAAACATTATAGTCCTATCAATCACATCTCATCAGCTTTGAGCTGCGTAACACACAAACACACTCACAGAAGCACACACCCCTCCTATCACTGTGAAATTAGTCCTAGTTTGGGTTCACAATTACACTTAGATTACATTAGGCTGTAGTTTATCCGTGCAGAGCTAAAATTACATCTTAATTCTTGGCCAGTTACAGTCCGTGTGTGAGAAAGTGAGTGAGACGTCGAGAGTCCAAATATCTGCAGCTCAGATTGCCTTCCTGTAATTTACTGCAAGTGAATTGAGTGTTTGTTTAAGACCTGACTCAAAAGCCTGAGTTAGAGGGAAAGTGACAGCATCAAACCTCTATTGTTTCCAGATGTTGCTCCGCTGCACTGTACACACAGCCAGCATGTCCACGAGCACAGGCAAGGAGACTCAGCCAGACAAGTCCAAGGCTCCAGAACTTCAGACCAAAGTTTCATTTAGGTGAAACCCCTGTCAGTCCAAAATGTGATCCTGCACAAAACAGAGCACAGACCATCTCATCACATTGCACTACGTTCATTTATTCACTATTGTGCTTTTAAACATTGTAAATTAACTTGGTAGACTTCACAAAGGCCTCCATTAAAATTCCTTGGACTAATATTCCTGGGAATGTATTTTCAGGCTTTCAGGGATCCCTTGTGGTATTTGTGTGCATGTGAGTGTTGGGAGATGAGGGAATGAGAGATCTGGGAGTGAGACAAAATATAAAGAAAGTACAAGTGACAGAGTTCCAAAACATAGAAATAAAAAACTGAGAAAAGAGCCGTGAAGAGAAGAACGAGGAGGGGATCTGTCATCGTCCAGCAGCAGAAGGCGGCAGCTGTTCCCAAAAGCAACGTCGAAATTGTTTTCCCATCTTTCCAGGCAGCCACTCTGTAGGAAGAGTTTTGAGTAATAGCCACCAAAGGGGATTCTGGGTGACGTAGTTAACTTGGCCCAAGAGCAAATCCAGTGTGAGAGAGAATTTGTGAAGTCCTAATTTAAATGGGCCAATATAGTGTCAGTGCTCTATGTAACCACTAGATGTCCCTCTGTGTCAAGCTCAGGCGTTTCCAAATGTCACCTGTTCATGGACATAAGAATAAAATAACTGGAAAGAACCTCAAAAAAGCATTTCATTCAGATGTAAGTTATATTCATGAAAGTCAATTCCTGTTAAACAACAAGGCAGTGACAAGCATGATGAACGTCTCCTGTGTCCAAAGATACCTGGGTCATATTTATGTGTGCCATTTGGGATTGTGAAGGTTTTACTGTTGTAGTTGAGGCACGTAAATGAAGTGGCACCGTCTGGGAGAAAGCCTGAGTGATTCGGTGTTATTTCAGCACAACATTTGTCAACTCTGGAAATGTCAGCCAGTCAATACCATCGCTTCATCTCTCCCTCTCTCTGTCTAACTCCACAAACAGCACGTTGGCCAAAAGGGGGAAATGGAAAGCAAACAAGAAAATGGGAAAGTAAAGCAGAAAAGTGGGGAGGTGAGAGACAGTGTAACCCCTGGCAAATATTGGAGAAATAGTCCAACAAGCAGAGATAATAAATGATCCATTGTTTTGCTCCATCAGAATGCCAGCTTGGCAAGCCAAATGAGTGGAAATGACTCATTCAAACATAATCCATCTCCAAGTGGATGTCTGACTTTGTTTCCTATGAGTTTTCCTGTGCATCTGCGCTCACAATGTAGAAGTGGAGCCAAAAACAGATCTATTCTGGTGCACAGTGCTTTCCTCTTACTACTTTTACTTCTGTAGGGCTTTATGTATTCAGGTTAGTGTCCGTAATCTGTGAATAGCAACATTTTACAGCCTGTCTGGATTGTTTGGGGTGTTTCCCTTCATGGTATTTTATATAGACAGAATTTTAACTGGGAAAGAATATGGTATTTTAACTTAAAAATTCATTCGACGCACGACTAACAGTAAGACACCAGGCCACAGCCTCTGATCCAGGACTCGGTGTGGCTTCCTCATTAGACCTGCTCCATTACGCTACAGCGGCATCACTGTCATGCCGATTTGAAAATTGGGCAGCAAACACACACTGTGCACCCCCATACACAAACAAACTTAAAAGACTGGAGATAAGAAGCAGAAAGGAGGGAACGTGGAGAAATGAACGTACGCAGAGGAGCATGAAAACCTGAGGCAATGGCTTTATGATTTTATCTCTCATTAATGTTTACTAAGAATAAGCTCTTGTTTCTAAGAAGAGGATAGAAAGGGACTGTTTCTTGAGTTGACATTTACTGAATTTTTTTTTATTATTATTGATAACATCTTTGATCTGATTATTGGAAATGTGACTTCCTGTAAAATGGTAAAAGCTTGATCTTTCAGTTTCTCAAAATGTGGTTACTGAGTAAAATACTGGAGGCTATAGGTTTGGGATCGGGGACATTTGCAGACCTATTTTTAACCTGTGGCACAAATCCACCATTTTTGACAAGTGTGTCAAGAAAATGGCCTGAGGACATCCCCTGAGTCCCATGTGGTGTCGTAGTAGTTTGTAACGTTTCAAATACTAAAAACTCTGGAATTAATTCTTTTTTAGTAACCTAGTGCAAGGCAGCTGTATTCTTGTGAGATTTGTGAGTTAAAAAACTCACTAAAATCCAGCTTGTACTGCTCTGGGCAAACCACTTCCACATGATCCTCTGCCAGTTTGGACCAATGGTCATTTGGTTCCATCTGACAGAATTTTACACTGTGTCAATTTCCAAATAAGTGTCCAATCAGATCTTAAAATGGGTCATTTTCATTTTAATTAGGTGTGTTGTAACCAAAAAGTACTGGTTTACTCCATGGTTTATTCCTGATTCAGTCCTGAACTTACTCCCTAGTTTAATGTTGATAAGGGATATCCAAATATTGCAGGTCAAATCACTGTGAAATATTAAACACTACATAACAAACAAACAAAAAATCCAGTACACAAACACATTAAGGCTCAAGCTGCCGCCTTTAAATGGTGTTAAAAAACACAATTCAAATGGTAAACAGCCAACAGTGGTTAGAGATGAGAGGCCTGGGCATGCTGATAAATGATAAAGACTGGCTGATTAATGACAAGTGATAAGGGCAGTAGAAGTGGAGCCCAGACACAGTAAGAACGCTGCCTGTATCAGACACATCCAACGGTGCAATTTGCATTTGTTCGACTGAAGCTTTATCCTGCTGCTATCTGTTTGGAAGCAGCTTCATGTGCCCTTTCATGTGATTAACTGTGATCTGTTTGATCAAATTTGTGGTATTATGGATTTAGCAGGCGGCCATTCTGCAAATATCACAGCCGGCAATGTTTTCATTAGCAGGATAAATGTTGGCTGAGTTCAACCGCAGATATTTTGGGGGACCATTGCCAAGCGATGGACAATCTCTTCCCAGTGAATAGTATAAGGCAGTTATTTTATTTTTAAAACCACCAGACGAGGATCAAACAAATGCTGGTGATCTCATGAAACCTTGGAATAGGGTCTGCATCAAGCACCGGCCTCATCTCCTGAGTTCGGGGCACTACAGATTCATTACCCTTTACTGTCTTCAGGAGAATATCACAATATCAGTAAGTGCCTGTGTGCTGTCATCTTTCACTGATGCTGCCACAGAACTGTCGGAGCAGAGGCGGGTTTGTGGCTGCCGGGCAATACCTCTGTGAAAATGATCTAATACTCATTGCTAACTTCAACTGGGACCAGACCACTCATTACAGCTTACCTGGGAGAAAACCTTAGGCCAATCAATTTGAAGCTGCTGAGATTTACGGCCACAGGCGTTTTTAGCTAGTACACAGCAATAAAATGACATCAATCTGTAACTTCATAAAACACCTAATGCCCCACCAACATCAATTCAAATCAGAGTTTTAATCGAAGCTGCAGGTCTGCCTTCTCCTCAAGCCATCTCATTCAACATTTGAATCTCTGAAAATAAAATCCATTTTATTACCATTGTATGATTAGCAAATATTACCAGAGAAATCAGAAATGCTGTTATCTGGAAAATAGAACTGCAATATTACACACAGTCATTAAAGCCATTTAAAAAGAAAAAAACGTCAAAAGGTAGTGCTAAGGGGTGATTTAATTGTATTACAAAATGAAGTGTTTGTTGCTGATGGCATACGTAATAAAAGCTGATGGTGGCCGTATGCAGGGTGTGTCCACATATCAGTCAAAAGAATTAATGCTTTAATCAAGTAAAGCATACATTTGCTTTAAAAGAACGTAGCATTACATATGAATATTGAATCACTCCTGCAGCGGGCAATGTGGAGGCAAAAAAGTTCATTATTTATATGAGATTTTCAGCTTGTTATATTTTTATTTGATTATATTAAATGGCTCATTTAAAATAAGATTAATGATAAATAAATATGTTGTCAAAAACCTTTTACATAAATGCTTTAAGAAATCAAATCAGTCAGAATTTCAGAACCAAACATTCAAATGCAGACTTCCTGCAGTTTAACACTGGAGGCTGATCAGTTGCACATTTTTCCAGTGATCCATGGCCCTTTCCAGAACATATGGCTTCAGGTCTTGTTAAACTTCTCGAAGTTAATCAACTGCTTAAGGAGCTCTGGCACTAATTGCACTAATAAACCACCATGTGTCTGCACAATAGATGTGCTTTGGACACCGCAGCAGAGCCCAGAGCCAAACAAAACTGTAATGCAGGCCTCTGTCTATTTCCCAGCAAATGACACTAAACTTACAGTTTCCACTTCATTCACTTGAATATTTTCCACATCATAGGCTGCCATCTGCCACAAACACTCTTCTCACCCTTTACCTGGCAATATGGTATATTTTCTCCCATAATTACTGTGAACACCAGAGAATCTGTGTAGAATTCAAGACCATAGGCAGAATAGTTCCTATCCAACAAACAAACCACTGTGGATGAAGCCAGAGTAAGTCATCAGAGAAAAATACACACAAGACAGTGAGGAATTGACTGTGCGAGTTAAAACACAGCAGATTTTTACTAATTTCTGGGCAAGCCACTCACATCCCTCCTGACATTAGTCTTTTCATCAGTGGCTCAAAACTAGTGTGAAAAAAATTCAATGTTAAAGTTAAATGTCAGACAAAACTTTTATACAAAGAATGACAAAAATGTCAAGAAAATTCACAATAATTCACAATCGCTTTCTGACTGGTGCCCATTCTCTTTTGTTCCCCCCTCCCATAATCCTTTGCTCACATGACCACCCCTTCTCTGTCCTGAGTTCTTGTTCCACATTTGTAATGCCCATGTGGACACGTCTTCCCCTTTTTCCAGCTCTTTCCTCCTATCACCTCTTATTGAGCGCTGCTTAAGGCCATAATCTGTCTTCCAGTGCTCGCTGCTGACTGGTTCCTCGGGGAATGACAGCAAGAGACAGGTGAGGCGACAGGGCAGAGGGGCAGCTGAGCCTCAGAGACAGACAGAGTGTGAATGTGTGTAACACACACAAAGGAGTCTGTGAAGCTCATTTAAGAAAAGTTTCTTCCTCCTTGTCTTATCTCTCTCTATCCTCCTCTCTTTCCGATCAGAGTGCAGAGGCTGTATGTATTATTCATGACAGTGGATGAGGCACAAAGGTGTGCTCTGGGCAGTGCTCTGTGACTGATTGGTTGTAGTCTAGAGGTCTAAATCCCCTTTTAGACAGGTACATGGCTTAGATCGATACCTAAGATATTGAAGAGATGTGTGCACTCGAGCACATCTGTGCCTCACTCTTCATGTCCAACTGTGCATAATAAACCTGTCTGTGTGTTTGTCCCTTTGTGTCATGTACAATTTATTCTATCAATCCTTATTGCTCAAGAGCTCCATTTAGGCGACAAGGCTCTTACACCAAGCCAAGTGTGGTGTTTTATTACTGCTAATTACCATGAGTCTGCATTATGTGCAGACATAATTCACATTATGTCCTTCACTTCACTTTTTTTGTCAACTAAAATTATTTCCTTTTTTTTTTTCTTCAAATTTTCAGTTTTGCTCTTCTGGCCAGGATCCCCATCTCTCATAGGTGTCATTCTGTGAGCATGAATGTTCATTTGAAAGGGACAGTTGCAGTAGATGTTGTGCCCATGAAGCTGCAGCAGGAGCTTCTGCCAGCCCCTGGCATCTCATCAAAGGCAACTGGATGGGGACAGACAGAGAAAGAGACATGAAAGTGAGCCGGAGCACTGGAGGCCTTGTGTTGTAGGCATATGGCCCGTATGAGGAGCCAGATGTTTATGAGGCGAGACGAGAGAAGTGTACAGTCGTCCTGTTGCCTCTGCTTCTGCAACCCCCCAACGGGATGCCAAGACAGATGTGAACAGAGGCTACACTGACACACTGGGGTTTTCTAGGCTCTTATGATGTTCTCTCTACACCTTACAGCTTATCAATGTCATCATCTCCTCCTCAGCTCCTAATGTGCACACTTCTATAGGACTGCTCACTACAGTAGGATATGCCACATATACTTTCATAATATAATAGTGTTGCTGTTTTAATTAACCCTGCTTAAACACCAAATAAAGCAAAGACTCACCCTGTGTTCTCCTGCTTCAAACACGTCAGGGATAACCTCAAGTATAGCTTCAGACGTTTTGTTTACGTTCATTTGCGAATTACGAAGATGTAGCCATGTTAGCTAACCATATGCTAACAGTGAGTTAATAGCCTAGTCTATAAAAACCTAACTTAAATAAAGTAAAATTATTATCCTTTTCGTGCTTTCACAAAACATGTTTTTATGCAGCGTATTCACGTTAATCCTGACTCCTGTGACTGTTGCCACAAAGCTATTCAACAGGTGTCGTTAATGAGGCCAGAGCTAAAATAGCAGAAAGAGATATCGATTTATTTATTTATTTATTTTTTTGATTAGGTTTATAACATGCATAAGAAACCACAACCCATATTTCCTATTCAATATTTTCTCAACATAACAATTTCTCCTGCTTATTGTCCCTCCACTGAGTCAATACAGACGGATGAGGAGGATGCTGTCAGCTCTGGGCCGGTCTCATGTGTTTGTGCTGTTTTCCTGCATTAGCCTCTACCAGAGGATACAGATTATACCTGATTTTTTTTCTTTTAGAGGAAAATGGTTTAAAGCCCAAACAGTATATTTTAAAAATCGTGTGGAAAAAACAGGGTATATGATGACGTCTACTGTTTATGAGAACCTTGGCCAATCACATGCTCAAAGTCACACGCTCGAAAACAGCTTGTCATATGACGTTCCAGGAAGTTTAATAGTTGCCTATAAAGTGTATTTTCAGCGCTGAACTAAAGATAAACGTCAACAGAGAAAAGGGAGGCAATGTAAAACGCTGATAAATACTGTCAATTCAATCACGCAATGTTTACACAAGTCCTAAATTTGCATAAAGCACATGGAACCATATAATAAATATAAACTGTAATAGACATTAGACTAATAGCATCACTAATAATACAATATAATCAAAATGTACAATTAATTTTACACATTAACTAAGAACATACCGTAGGTTACACAGTAAAACACACTGTCCTTGGGAATACCTTCTAACAGATTAGTTTATGTATCACTCCTACAAATTCTTGTTTTTGTTTGGCAGGACCCAGGTGAATAGCAGTGATACACCATGTAACCCATCTTGTCTCATTTTCTAAATCGCCTAGTAAACACGAGCTCCTTTGTCTTCCCAATAAACGATTATTTCCAAGAACCAAGAGAGATGTCTGGCTGTAAAGTGTCATGTTCCCAGTGTGTTTTAAAAGAGTGGCGCTTGCTTCTTAATCTCACAGTGGCCCGTCTTTAAGTGCTAATCAGCGCCTGAAGAATTGCTCTTGAGCAATTTCATTTGCTCAAGTGGGATCTGGCTGAGAATGTCAGCTGACTGGATGTAAATGTAAATATGGCGCCAGACAATGACACATTAAAGCTCTGCCTGAGAATTTGAGTTAATACAGGTCACATTCCTTGACCTTTCGTGTCATGAGTAGGAGTGATATTACAGCTCCAATCTGCTTTCTACTTAGCTATAAGTAAGTTTGTGTCAAAGTCACACAGGTAAATTCAAATATGGCAGAGGAGAGTACAATGAGATTACAGATGTAAGTTTATCATATATATGTTTACATACAAATGTAATGTGACTTATTATTTTATTACTTTTATTTTAGGATGGGAGTCAGTGGGAGCTAGGGATCATGGAGCCAGTCCTTCTGCTCAAGCTATTTTGGTCAGCAACTGATACAATTAATATTCTGCTGTGTTCTACTATTAGATACTGGTCCACATCAAAAAACATTATGGGCAAAGGTTATTTGAATAATTCTATTTGTCTTGTTTTAGTAATTTTTTAGATTCAGTGCATTTAAGTGACGCTTACGTGCTCTGTTGCCTTTTTCAGGTTGTCATCTTTTCATTAAATGATCATTTATTTAGCTTTGGATCAACCTCCATTACATCCCAATGGTTCTCTCTGAACGCCTGAGGGCCACACGCTTTAGAGAGTTAAGCAGCCTTGGAGTGGTGCTGCTAAATCGGTAAAGCTGTGAGTTAATGGACCGTGTATATGTGTACCATGTAAGACAGAGAAAGAGGTAATTTGAGTTATAGCTCCCTATGCAGGGATGCCCCACCGCAGACTCTGTACAGGTCATTAGAGCGAAAAAAACAAGCACACACAGACAGATAAATATTCTCCCTGGAAGCATGGCTGCAATTTATTACCTCTATTTATATCTAGAGGATGAGAGGAGGGGGTAAGAGAAAGTAGGAGGGGGAATGGGGGTGGAGAATTAAGGGAAATAGGGCAAAAGGTAGAAACAAATTTAGAGAGATCCATGAAAGCGTAAGATATGAGTGGGCAGGTTACAGACGGTGGAGGAATAGAAAAGCGTGATGCGAAAACCGCCTGAGAAAAGACTGACAAGCGGAGACCGGTTTGAGGGATTCTGGGACAGCTGAGATCTTACGGAAACAAGAACGACATCCCCCTGTTGCCATGACAACCGCCTCAGTGCTAGCGATGGTTGGGTCCCATGCTCGCTCGCCCACACAGGGAAGGCACACACGTTCGTACAGACACCAGTCGTGAGCGTGTGCCCTCCAACTCCCACACTGCCTGGCAACTTACCTCTCATCTGGCCACCCTCGTCCTCGTCCAAACTCCCACTCTCCCTCCATCCGGCCGCCGAAGCAGTCTTCCATCTCAGACCACCGCTTTACATACCCCCCCCGGCTCTAACTCCTTTTACCAGCTTTATATTTAGACCGTGTCATTTTAGGTAGTACAGCTGCTTATGTGACTGGTAATTTGTGAGTGCACTTGAAAAGACATCTGAAAGCAAGCGGATTGGTTTGGGTCGGATTGGTATGCAGTGCACGCAGTACTACTTTTGCACTGCTAGATCGCGCTGTGAGGCACCACAGAGAGGCTCGCAGGTGTCGAACTGAATCCACAGACGCTCACAGCTACACCAGGGTGCAGATGAATGCACATTTTTGCATGTGTGAAAAAACATGCCCCCACGCACACCAAGAATTCACTTATTGGAACTGACATGGCTTTTAAGAATTGCACCAAGAGACAACAATCAACACAAGGTCACATTGTTATGGATATTCATGCTTTTGGTTTCTACGCTCACTAGAGGACAGACTTTTGGCACAAAGGGGAAGGGCAATGCCGACCAATTTTTCCACATATACTTTCCGCTGCCAAGGCGATAAGAGCCAGCAAACGTTCTGTCACCGCACACATACACAAGAATCTAGCCCAGGGACAAACACACACTGCAGCAACAATCAACTTCCTGAGCCAGAATGACGCTCGATATAAAGTAGTCCCATCAACAAACTATTAGCTCTTCACTGATATAAATTATTGTGACATTTCCAGCCTTCTTTGGCACGCGGCAAAGAGAATTGACTCGACATATTGAGTGTGTTTGTGCGATAAGAGGCCTCATTGTTTCTGCAAAAACAATCGGGGAACATTTGCTTTCTGCATCAAATATGTCACAGCAAAAATGGAGTATAATGCATTTGTTATTCTCAGGCCACTGTCCAAGGTGCTGATTCTGGGAGCAGTGCTGCTGACAATACAGAATGGTAAACAAACCAGCAACTGACAGGATGAACCATACAGTAAATATTGCATTCTCAAACACACAATTAAAGGTTTTTCCACAATCCTGCAATCAACAACATCAAATTGAGTTCTGGGGTCTAGTTTGTGAAAGAGATCACATTTCTTTTTCCTTGTCATTCACCCAGAATATGTCTTGGCCTACAATGCCTACAAAAAACACATCCACTTTGTTTTTGTGCCCAACTCCTGTGCTTCTCCCAGCATGCATTGGGTGACAGACAGGAAAACACGCTCAGGAGACCTTCACTGTACACTGTACCTGACAGTTTAGAAGACAGTGTTCGGCGAACTCGGCACAGCAGCCATTGGAGTTTTCTCGCTGCGAGCTGACAGTGCTAATCACCGAGCCGCTGTGTCACTTTGCTCGCAAATAGGAAGTGTCACTCACTGGTGATGAGTACAGTATGAGCACAAGACAACGATTTGGGACTGAGAGGATGTTGCCGAGGTCTATTCAGGCAGGGATCCAATGCACACTGAGCTTTGAGATAAACAGCTGTGTATAAATCAGTTTTCTGCATGAAAAAAATAAAACAAAATACATGCTATTCGACAACCCCAAATAATCCAGACAAGACCAGAGTGCACTTTGTTTCTCTGATTGGTTGTTTGTCAGAGGCAGTTTACTCTGAGTTTGTATAGAACAAGAAGTTCCAGTGATGTAGTTATGTTGATGACAGAATTATTTCTTTTGAAAGATTTCTATGTCCAAGACCAAGACAAGACTGAATGAAAATGATTCTGAGAGGCTGTTTAAATTACATTTTGCCCAAAACGCAAAGATTCAGTGGCAGATTGGCCATTCATTTGCACGAGGATGACAATCTCGCTCCACTAAAACCAAAACTACAAAACCAAGACCACTAAAAAAAAGATATTCAATACTTTTAGCATCTATCATTTTTTGCTTTCAAAGTTGGTAAAGGTTAAGGTACTCCATAACCATGTTTACACAATGTTATTAGTCTTCATGGTATTACAATCCCTATCATCCCAGGGACTGCCTTGTGGATACAGTATTAGAAGGAATATCTGCAGATAAAAATGTCTCCTGATATTTTGTTTGCGGGGGCAGTTCTCCGTCTCTAGACAGAGACTGTGCGGGCTTTAATGTGTTGGTTTATATAAAATCTATGTTGGACAGTCATTGCTCTCTGAAGACCTTTTCCACCCACCCTTTGGCACGCAGCCTTTGCTTGTGTATTAGTCTTCACAGCAGTGTTCACCAGACAATAAAAAGAAACTCAGTTAGACAGAAGTTTGTCCTGGTCCATTACTTGCCTCGTGCAGCAGAACACAAAAACGCTGTAGGAATCGAGAATGTGCTGCTAAACAACAGAGTTTCACGTTTAACTGCTTGTACTTAAGATGCAAATTGGGAGCTGTGTTGTGCTAAACTAATAGGATTGTCAATTACACCAATACTCAGATGACTGGTACTTCATAACCAGTATTCATTTTTTACAAGGATGCTTCTTGAATGCTGATTCATCGAATGATTTTGTTGCTAAATGAATCCGATACTGTCCCTAATTGGTACATAAATTACCATTTTTACAAGGAATATCATTTGCATTGACGTTAATGATCGTGTAAAAACAGCAGCATAATTGAAAATGCCATTAAGTCCAGGAGTGTCTTAAGTGCAACGAGGAACCTACGACATGTCCCAAAGTGTCCTCATTTCATGTCCAGGGGTCTAAGCAGATTCTCCTGTGGCTGAGCTGGTCGGGAATGATGAGTCACCGAGTCGGGCTCTTTGAAATTCAACATAACACTCCATTTAAAACTCCCCTTCGCTGTGGGGTCACTCGTATATACACACACACACACGCAACACACACCCGATGAGATGAAAACACACACACGCGTCGATGAGCGCACAGACAAACACTTGCATTCATCGATCAGAAGCTAGAGGTCCAGCCGCTATTTTCATTCATCCCCTGCCTCCTGTGGCTCCACATATTGATTCCCCTTTTACTTGGTGTTTAATTCTCGGACAGGAGTACGCCTGCCGCTGCCTCCACTTCTTACACCTCTCTCAATTTTTATCAACCATGTAGTAGCACCACAACCGAGCTCAGGGCCCCGTATTTCAACTCTGGCTCGGATTCATAACATTGTATTGCTCTGATGTGTTGCAAAATGAATAGACATATGTAGCCTATCGCTTATCTGAATTTGCCATTTGAGGATTTTGAAGCACTAGATTGTAAGTAAGGCTTTTTTCCATCACTTGAGAGAAGCACTGCTCAGGGCAAAGGCCGCCGCATGCATTTACATAAATCTGCAACAGAATAATTATTACAGCACTGTGAGAAACTGGTAGACTTTAAGCCACCCTCAAATCACGTGCAGATTATTTCCCCTCCTTATCCTATATGACTTAGAAGTCTTGTGATTATACTCCCTTGTTATGGTTCCCTTCACTTTCTCTCTTCTGTTTTTTTCCCCCCTTCTGCTACAGAGCAAGCGAATCAAGGAGAACCACAAGGACGAGGCCTGTATGTAAAGCCCAAACGAAAACCATCACTCTCTTGTTGCCGTAGAGACCGCGGGAGATAAATCTGCTGAAGACTTCTGATCATGTCTCTAATGTGTGTCTGTGTGGGAGTACAGAGGAAGGGGTTTGGCTTCTGACATGCAGCAGCACAGGAAAATTCCCACGTACACTCCGCAGCTCCCTATTGCCCTTGTTTTCACACGCAAAATTGTTACATCAATGCTGCAAATCAGATCTAATTATTACAAATTAGACAGTGACACGACGAACCGGCGCCATTGCACGTCCTACCCCTCCTAACTATTATCTGACAGAGACCCGGCCCGAACAATAGACTGTGGCTTTGTGAAGCAAAACGACACAACGGCACAGAGGTGAAGATGTTATCCGTGAAAAGGGATAATTAGGTTGGTGGGAGCGCTGAAATGTTTTTTTTTTTTTTTTTGGAGAGTGCACAGTATCTCTAATTGGAGCAAATACTCCTAACAAGAACGGGGTATGGAAGGTTTTGAGCGAGCTCGGCAGGCTGTGGTCACACGGCAGGTCGGACACAGGTCACACGAGGGGTGAAAAAAAAAAGGAAAAAAAAGATCAACAAACAACAACTACTATAATCTGAACTTCTCACAGTCAAATCGGATTTCAAGCCTGTTTGCCAAAGGTGGACGGAATGATGCAGTGGGGAAAGAAAAATGCAGCGCTGCTAATGCTAATACCGTGAGGAACGCAGGAATGCTTGATCACAAGATTCAACTTATGAATTAACAGTTAAAACTCCAGCATTTCAAAGAATCCAAGAGTAATGATTGTACCTGAATGAACGGGAAAGTTATTGGAACAGACTGAATGATCTTCTGTTCAGGTGTCATTGTTAATGTTGAACTGAAAATTAAAACTATTAAAGAGAAGGTGAAATCCTGTGAAAACACAATAGCTGAACATTTTGTGCAAAGTCTTATTTGAATTGAGTGGCAAAGTGGTTAGAATCACAGCAAGAAGGTCATAGGATCAATACCCACGCCAACCGGCAACGCCCCTTCTGTGGGGAGTCTTTATGCCCTGAGTACAGTCTGTAAGGGTTAGGTACAGATATAGCTTCATCATAAAGGGATAAACATGTGACTCTAAATGCCTATAATGTGAATGTGCATGGTTTTCTGTTAGTCAAACCAGTTGTGATAGACCATCAGACTCCCTCAACAAATTAATAAATGTCACTGAACTTTATTATATGTGGACAAAGGTCTGCAAATTCTCTTCTTCCTTCTTCTCATTTAGAGCTCATCACATTTTGGTTTAATCAAGCCTTTAAACTAACTTCAGCCACAGCCATTTTGTCTGGCTGTATTTTCCTTTCTCCCGTGAGCTGTGATTGGCTGAGAGATTCACAGTCAGAAAAAAGTGGAATAGAGACAGTTAGTGGGAATTTACAAATACTTTTACTTCCACGTCACTCCAGAGGGATGAGTGTGTGAAATAAAACTAAAGCATATTCCAGAATAAATATACCGCATAAAAATATTAATCTAGCTTTGTCACTGAAGGTTTGTTGCAGCAGTTTGTGTTCATACTACAACAGGAAACAGGAAGAGGCAGGCCCCAAGCTATTTTAAGTTATCCAATCCAAATGCTAGGAATAATTGCAGAGTAAGAATGAATATAGACCGGCACTCAGCTGATTTTCTTCTTTGTTGTGACGCATAACGTGATGAATAGGACACATTCATTATTAAAAGCACAGGTCAGAAGGTCGCTTTAATTCAGTATACAATGCAATGACGTCAAATGGAAGTTATTTCATGCCAAAGAGGAGAGTTATGGTTTATTTTCTGAAAACTGAACACATCTTTGGTCATCTATTTGTGTTAATATATTCCAGACATTCTTTACTTATAAATACACCATAATCAGTGAAGTTCTGCAGAAAAACTAAAACCACCACACATTAACACTGCATACCAATCATAATGTTTTTAATGCATCCGTTGCCATGGAAATGACATTCATTCTAGCCTCTCTACACCAGTGTATAAAAGAGTGCTGACATACAACTTTCAGTGCACTTTTAAATAAAATATATCGTGAATACATTTATCAGAGAAATTAAATAATACTGAATTTACTAGAAAATGCATTTTAGTTACATAAAGGTAATTTGCTATACATTATTATCAGAGGCAGTCGGTGTAATGCACAGCAGGCTACAATAAATGACCGGAACAATAACATCAATGTGAGCAAGAAGGTGGATTCTATCAGATACATTTGCACAGACTGAAGAGGCAAAAAAAATTGTAAATGAAATGTGGATGTATCTTTTGTGCAGAAATTGTGCTGCGATCAATTTGTGCATGTGCTCAATAGCTGTCTCCAAAGTGTCAACGCTTGAAGTTGCCCCGAGGGTGACCTTGCCTCTGACAGGCGCCCATATGCACCCATCCATCTTTCTTTTTTGTGTGTGTCTCTCCAGTCCATCTAATTTTTGAGTCCATTGGCTTTCTGTCATGCACTCAGCCCCAGCTACACACCCCACGCCGGCGCCGTGACAGCAGAAAAAGCATTGGCACACTTCCATTCTTCCTTTAAAAAAAACCTGCCAAAGTAATTGTCCCTTCCGTGTCTTGCTCACTGACAACGTAATGAGATACAAAAGGACACCCGACTGTC